>OZ023247.1:690399-1311399 GCA_964006365.1 Trididemnum miniatum | reverse complement strand
CTTAATTTCCTCATTACTTTTTCTAATAGACCTGAAGTGAATTACAGTAGGTTTATTTTTAAAGCCAAAGCACACTACAATAATAGACAGTGTCATTTGAAATAAAAAGCAACCAACTCAGTGCTGCTCGCATAAGCTGTAAAAGTGAAAATATGAACTAACATCAAAATATCACAACAAGAGTAAAAATTACCCAATTACAGGTCTGTTTACACTACATGCGATTTTCATCCAATTTGTTGTCGTACGAAATTTTATTCGTTTTTTGACATAAGCAGCTGACGGAAATATTTTCCACAGAATTCGAACTTCAACAATTTTGCTTTTCATTTGTTATTTTGCAAGGCACCTCATGATTGTTTTCTAGAATGCCGCGCAATGTGACGTAGTTTTACGTCATAACTTCGTAACTTTTCGTAGCCTATGTCGTTCAAAAAATCGCATCTATTCTGTGTAAACACACCTCAGACAGTATACCAAGATTTTCAAATTAAATTCTTATCACATTGTCATGAATAGTCTATTAGTAGCAGTAGGCCTAATAGTCTTCTACAGTATAGTTTGACATATGAATTGTCAGAAGTAAAAATTTCTCACAAGCGATAGTATTCAAACTTCAAAACAATACCGGTACTTAAAATCTCAGGTTTAGCAACATGGCAGATATCGTTTATAACCTCCGCCTTCTTCGGTCCATCTGCGATAACTTCTAACTTTTAAGCTACGGATAAGCAATAAGCATAAGCCATAGCCTACCGGTAATATAGCTACCGGTTTATTTAAAGTTTCCAACTGTTGAAGAATCAAGACGGAGTAAAATTTCATGACAAGTAGAACCGCCCTTCAATATAACCAGTTGTAAATTTATTAGTGTACCCGGTAAATTGTTTTCGTGAAAATGAACCTTTTAATTTTTTAAAGCTTTTCAGATGTCATTCTCATATTTCCTCCGGAATTCCTCAATTTGATTAATTCCTCCTAAAATTCCTCTTTTTCGTAAAAAAATGAAAAACTTCTCAAATGAGGAGAAATTCCTCCTTTGTGGAAGCGCTGGTCACAGATTCATTGTTTTCCAAAAAATCATCGTTTTCGCAAACCCTCAATAAGTGAATGATAACCTTCGGCGCAATTATTGCAAAACTTCCAGTAAATATTGCTTGGGTGTGATCCTTGGCGCCTTAAAACATAAACACACCAAAACAGCAAGGATTGGGTCCAGCACATTCCCCCCCCCCCAGATCCCCGGCCGTGGGGAAATAATGGTGCAAACTGTCACAAAACCTTTTTTTTTCAAAACCTTTTTTTTCAAAACCTTTTTTTTTCAATTTGACTCAGGTAAAGCGAGAAGGGAACCCAAAGCAAACGTTCCAAGCTCTTATCAAAAAGAATTACATGTGAGATTATTTTCAAATTATATTGAACTAAAAAATTGAACAGTAATTGAAGGAGACTGCAAAGTGAACTTTTGCTCTTCGAGTCAGCAGCCACCAGGTCAATATGTCAAATGCGATTGGCTCCAGCCGTGTCACGTAGGATCTGAATAAGTTTCAAACATTTCTAATCACATGGAATGTTTTCCTTCGTCATTTTGCGCCAAACCCACTTAAAAACTGATGAAAACAATCAAAAAGCCCAGGTTGTCACGCACCATTAAAAAGACTAGCCGATCTAGACCTTCCAAAGCCGTCGCCCTACACTTGGTGACACGTTCGTCAAGGATCACTTGCAGCACTCCTTGCGCTAATCTACAAAGTCAGATTTTCCATCGATTTGCACAAAAATAAACAAAAAATGCCTTTGATCACAAAAAGACTTGGTAAAAAAGTAAACACATTCGTAAATACCAAAATTCATGAAAATTATGATTTTGACACATTGCTCATGATGATATCCAATAAGGCCGAAGCAGACTACCAAAATCACTTTTTTAAGAATTGGAATAGCTTAACCAACTTCTGCAATTGTATTTAGGCTTAAATTTTTTGTTTACTATTACCTAGTTACGACTGACCGGTTAGCTCTGTTGTTAGGCACGCCGCTATTGGTGTGGGAGGTCTGGGTTCGATTCCCAGGTTTTTCAAATCGACACAGTGTCGCCAACGGCTTCCCACCGCTGCGATGTTTCTTCGGAGCTGTGTTTCCCAGGTGCTAAGTCGCGGAGATGGATCCCGCCACTCGTTACACGCTTCGGTATAATATCGCGAGTATAATCAAGATTTGATTTTACGTGGTTACCGGCTTTCACCAATGCAGTAATCTTCGTTACACCGACAGAGAAACCTCAGGGTGGTTGTATTTGCTGTTTCGAATGGAACTGAGCTACCACGGTAAAAAGACATTTTTTGACATGTTTACATTACATGACCTGATTTTATTTAATTTTGCAAAGTCAAACTGCGTGTTTACGTCATCAAAGTATGCAAAATTCTGAAATTTGAATTAAAGCCATCAAATTTTAAAAATTGTATTTAGTAAACAACTTGATTTAAAAACAAAACTGTTAATGTTTACCCGATACAATTTAGGCCATAAAATGAGAAGCTAACGCGAATTTTATATCATCATGAAAACATAAATAATATTTTCGACAAACATTACGACATTACTGAGTCAATGTAATTCAGTTAAACATCAAAGCGTTCCCGTTGAAGTTTTGATTTTATCAAATACAATTTATTTTCTGCTTGTTTACAACCTCAGGTAGTCACCGCTATTTCATCGCATAAGCTCGAACGAGCCGAAAAGGAAAAAGTTTTAGGTCGTCGTCATTCGTCAACTGACCAACTGAATGTCGATAGTAGCTGAAGTTGAGGGTTGCAGACACGTAGCTAGCGCTGTTCTGTCTTAGTTTTTAGCAAGTGCGAATTTACCCAAATATATACGTTAATAAAAAATTTGCCCGAAAATTTACAAGATTTAAAGAAAGTTTGATCCAATTTTGGTTCAAGTCGAGTTTCCAGAGTATGAATCTTTTGTTTTGCACAAAATATTGAACACTTATATTCAAATTTAGTCAAAAATCAGCCCTGCAGACGGCAAGCTTCAAAAAAAATGGAAAATTTTTGCCCAAAATCACTCATTTTGCTCGAATTTCGCGCCTTAGAAAGAACAGTCATTACTAGTATAGCAAATAGAAAACTATCAAAATAAGCTGTTTATAAATAAGAAATACAGAAACTTTCAGCAATTTTTAAAGCCAATAATAAGTTGGCCTGACTAATGTGTTTTGCTGATATGAAAAACAATAGCAGTCATTACTTTTTGCCGTGATTTAGATCTAGAGCAGCTGTAGAAATCGAGATAGAAAATCGACTCTGTAATACATTATAGCTAGTTTGGTTATGACAGATGATATGGAGCTGTAGCCAACGCATCGCACAGTTCTTCATAGCAGTATTAAGATATTTGTAGATTAGACACAGATGAACAAGCTCAAGTCAAGCAAAAATTGGCACATACTTGCAAAAATGAAAAGTAAACTTAAAGAGTTTGAGCAGTAAGAAGGTCTACAAAGTAGTTAATCTTCGTGCTTTAGAATCAAGTTGACATTTGGACAATTTAATGGCATCAGTTATCATCAGTTTTGTAAATAATGCGGAGTGAGCGTAGAGATTTACATTCTGGATCAATGGAACGTCTACGGTGTTTCATTTTGTGCTTAAATAGTTTTGTGTTGTTTTTATCGAGTGGTATTGAGTTTTTTCGTCGTAAAGTTTCCAAAACTCCATTTTTAGTTCCAAGTTTTACTCTACATGGGGCAAGTTACTTTAAACAGTTAAAATCCTCATGACAGTGAACAGTTGATGATATTGCCATAACAGTTAACTCATAGGAAGAAGCTGCCAGTTGGCCTAGTGGTTACAGGCGCCGTTAACGAGGTTTTGGGTTTAATTCTCGGGCCGTCAAATTGGACACAGTGTCGTCACCGCTGCGATGTTTCTTCGAAGCTGTGTTACCCAGGCGCTAAGCCGCGGAAATGGATCCACCACTCGTCACACGCTTCGGCGTAGCGGACTAATACCGCGAGTATGATGAAGATTTGATTTTAAACTCATACATCGTTGATTTCTAAAACTTTTGAGTACATCATCTGTAACCTCGGTTTACGAATTTCAGTTCAAATGGCTAAAACCAAGCTTATATAGAGACCAGCAGAAGCGTATATAGGAAGGGGTCATTACGCCATCCCTTTCCCCCTTGAAACCTTTTAGTAAAAAAGAAACAAATGTTGCCAGGTGTGCCATGTGACTGAAATACCCCAGACTCTTTTGATGGCTTTCGCGGTTTATGCCCCCCCCCCCTTTTTAAATTTCTTGCCACGCCACTGAACACCAGTTGTCAAGCTGGAATATTATCGATGATTTAAACTGATTCGTCCAAATCAGTTTCGACCAGTTTTGTTGTTTTACTGAAGCATTGAATACGAATGTGTTTATGAGCGTACATTAGAAGCGCGTCGAAACGTCGTTGATGTTTACACTGGCGGTGCATCGCTCATATTTTAGAAGCAAATGCGTTCATGTCCTCCAAAGTTTGACCGCTGAGGCGCTGACGAGTATAAACTAGTCGAAACTATAAACAAATCACAAGAACAACGTCAGAAAAGCAAGAAATTATAAATAAAAAGCAAAACACAAGAGCAGAAACTTCTTTTGCGTCAATACTGGAAAAATATACCGGTATTTAACAAATCGTAAATCGTAACATAGCTGAGGTGTTTGTTGCAAATACCGTTTTTTTGAACGATGATGTAGCAACCAGGTCCGGAATAAGAAAGGGTTACAACCTCGGGGTCCCCCGTGATACCCCCTCCAAAAGCATGTGGCCTCCGAAAATTAGCCCCCGACTCTCCAAAGTCTTGCTACGGTTCTGGTAGCCCCTAGTTCGCCGAAGTTACGGCCCTGGTAGCCCCTGGTTCGTTGAAGTTACGGCCCTGGTAGCCCCTGGTTCGTCGAAGTTTTGAGCGAGTACGAATTTGCCCAAAGATTTTGGGTTTAAAGAAAGTTTGATCAAGTTTTTGAAGCAAAGCTGAATTTCCAGACAATGAAACTTTTGTTTTGCTCCAAAAATATTAAACACTTTCATTCAAATTTTCCCAAAAAATCACCATTACAGTCGAAAAGCGTAAAGAGAAATTGGAAAATTTTGCCCCAAATTTTTCATTTTTATCAAATTTCAAACTTTAGAGAAAACAACCCTGATAGCAACATTGACCAGAAAACTACTAGCAAGTTGGTAACGTTGAGCTAATTCGCAAATTTCTGAGTAGAAGTTGCAACAAAAACCACTAGAAACTTTTGTTAATTATTTTTGTTACCGATCAAGGAGTTATGAAACGGCCACGCATTTTCAGTATAAGCTTGTTACGCGTAAAATAATTCAACATGATTCGTCATAAATGCTCTAATTGTTCCGTAATGGTGGAAAATCGACGTCACGATTTTAACTTGAATTTCTGCATCACGATAATTAGATTGATTAGACCAGAAAGCGTGCTAGATCTAATACAATTAGCACGGCTGGGAAATTTCGTGGATCTTTTTTCCTCATCCAGCTTCATGAGTTTCAAATTAAATCAAATCTTCATTATACTCGCGGTATTACACCGAAACCGAAGCGTGTAACGAGCGGTGGGGTCCGTCTCCACGGCTTAGCGCCTGGGCTACACAGCTCCGAAGAAACGTCACAGCGTTGGCAAGGATTGTAGGGTTATACTTAGCGAGCCGTTGCCGACGTTGTGTCCGATTTGACCACCCCGGGATTCGTACCCCAGACCTCCAGCGTCGATAGCGTTGTCTTTAACTTTTACGTCCACCTGCGGTGCTACATAGGTTTATCCTCAATTTTCGCGCAGTCCAAGCACGGTGGACTTTCTACGTCATAATCAAATCTTCAACATCGTGACAAAAATGTGATTATGGCATCAAAAATTAAATTATGACGCATCAGACTCACCAGCTTTGGTCGGTGAAAATGGTCATGTAGACATGGGGTAGTAGTATTAAGACTTGTTATTGTTTGGCAACTATACTGCTTTTGTATTCGTCACAATGGAATGGTAGGATGCAGTCACGAAGGTTGTTTAGTGCAGCGCGATAGCTTCGACAATTACACGGATAATTACTGGTAAAAAAGCACTTAGCAGCGGCCGCGAAAGCATTAATAAGCGCGATTTTCGAATCGTAAATTAGCGATTTTTTAAGTACTTGTGACGTCATAACAAGGCGATCCCACATTAATTGGTTGACCGTGACGATTTGTAAAACACAGTTGCCGTCGAAATCTTTTAATTAGCAGTTTCACGTAATTTTACTTTAAGTATTAAAAAAAATCACTCATGATTTCGCTTCACCATTTTCGAGAGTTGGTTGAAAACTTCGAATTGTGATACTCGACACCAATTTAACGATCGCAGAATTTGACGACATAGATTCAGCTGTCATCATCAGCAGCGCAAGCAAGGCAGTACAAAAGTGCTGATGATGACAGCTGAATCTATGTTATCGAAACGTTTAGTTTTAAGAGTTACTGAGATTTTATTTTTCCTCCTTAGTTTATATTTTCGTTCCATATCTATTGTATTCCGAAATCGGTAATAGTATGCCCTTGTAACTATCCCCCATATCCTTTCCAATATTCCCCCCCCCCACCCTTCTTATTATCTGGTAGCCTTCAGCCGAAACGAAACTGAAAATCGCTTGGAAAACTGTTAAATAAACATTTTATTTATTTATTTTAAGCGAATGTTTATCTAAGAATGAAGTGTTTACGGATGGCCAAGGGCGCAGCCAGGAAAAAGGTTTGGTTTGATTTCAATAATCTTGATATTAAACCGAGTTTCAGCGATATCGCGTTTCCTTTTACTGAAGAACTTGACACCGAGTACTTTATGACGTCACAATCTCAAGAGCTTTTTCAGTATTATTTATAATAAATATCATCTGTTTATTTTCATATTTGTTCATCGATAACGATTTGATGCGGACAGAGTTCATCTGAATCAAACACGATTGAAAATCAAATTGAAACTGTCATTGGTTCGCCTCGAAACTGGGTGGTTTAGTTTGAAAAACTTATAAAATAAATTTGTTTTTCGAAATGCAATAAATATGTGACGAAAATAGCTTAAAGGTGAAAAATACAGCCGCAGTAATCCTTAAAACTGGAGATTTCGACAACATAGATTCAGCTGTCATCATCAGCAGTGTAAGCAATGAAGTACAAAACTGAAACTATATGACAACTGACTCCATATAGTCGAAACTTTCAGTTTTCTTAAAAAAATTGTTGTTTTACTCACATTTACAAAAACAAACCCATTGTTTATTTAATAAATTAAAAAAAAGCTAGCGCTGTTTCACACTTACACACCCTCAGAGCATGGTAGACCACCTTTAGAAACATTGTCTAGCTTCCAGAACCACGATTTTATAATAAAGAAGTTTCAAAAATCTTGGCCCACGACGAAGTTGGAGTAGATTCAGCTTCGCCCAGGCTTATTTACTATTAGGTTTATTCAAGTCGGACGGCCGCTTTGAAATTTCGCCCGACCTACTAAAGTAAATATGATTAGGTTTGTTCAAAAATCGCTAAAACTGTCAGCAGTTCATTAAAATATTCCGCCTTTTATGTTGATGATTTATAATTTTCATATTGAAGCAATATTATGTTTTAATTTCTCAAAATGTTTATTTATCGAAGAACAAAAAAATCAGAGTGGCGGGGTCCATTTTCGCTGTTTAGAGTCTGGACAACACAGCTCCGAAGAAACATCGCAGCAGTGCCGACACTGTGTCCGATTTAACCTGACCGTGAATTGACTCCAGACTCGGTAGTGACGCCTTTGACCACTCCGCCAACTGGCAGTTTAAAGATAGTCTTAAAAACACAAATTTGAAACAAAAGCAACAAAAAACTGCGTAATTCCAGGCAGTTTGCCGCAGTTTTGCAAAATTTTCGAAATCTTTTCTTAAACTCAAGTAATGGCTCAAGCTATAAGCCATTCTGCTATAAACTAATGATAAAACTCTGCGGAAAAAATTTTGTTGTAAGCAGTTTTGTCGCAGCTGTGTAAACCAGCAGAGTAATCTTATTAAGTTGAGCAGAAGATGTAAATATTGAAAACTTACAATAAACCAACTAGAATTCAGAACCGAGTCAGAATGATTATACGGGCATTAAAAACATATTTTCCAGGGTATTACCCGAGCTGGGGGGGCTTTATGATGATAAGAGAGGGTGTTAATCCAAAAACACATAAACATCAGCAAAAACCACGTTAAAAACACGGATTTCAACACAATTTAAATTAGTCTACTAATTAAACTTAAGCTTACAAGAAACGTAATCTACGGGAAGCCAGCTTCGCTTTACAAGATTCTTTCGTGTTTAAAAAAGCGTTTTACTGTTTATAGAAGAAGCTTTCATTTTAAACCTATTTTGATTATCACTTGTTTTTGCATTTACACCCGCTCACTCCTAACCAAACCTCACAAAACATGGGATGCTGTCATTTAGCTATAACTTGTTGGTGCGGTGCTTAAAGATATCGGATATTAAGGTCTGGGGTTCGAAATCGGGCACAGTGTCGCCAACGCTGCGACGTTTCTTCGGACCTGTGTTGTCCAGGCGCTAAGTCGCGGAGACGGATCCCGCTACTCGTTACACGCTTCGGTGTCATACCGCGAATATAATGAAGATTTGATTTTTTAGAAGTTAAAACTTAGGTGATGTCATAACTTCATAATTCACGGCAATTATTTTTCTTTCGTCGCATTTAGTGATGACGACATTATCGCGCTGTTATGACGGCATAATGCCAGTGAGGCGTCGAATTTACGCAGGTGCGAGGAGAATACAGCGCTCGCTTCCACATTGTGACGAAAGTTGAAAACACTATTCTAAAGCACGCGAGTTATAACAAAACTATTTTCCATTTTTATGTTTATTTACCAAACAAAGCCGAGTAGAGAGCGTAACAAACGAATTGCGAGTCGCGATGACTCGATGGGAGAAAACTCCGGACAACAGTTTTGCAGAAGTCTTCAAACGGCCGGCTAGTGTAGTGGATGAAGGCATCGCTCCCGGCGCAGGAGGTCTCAGGATCGATTTCCAGCAGTGTGTCTTCTAAGCTGTGCACATATGATGTAACAATGTTCTCGGTCGGCAAGTAAGGAAATATTAGATGTTTCTGAAAAAGTGCGGACGCACCGAAAAATGCTGCGCACACAGACTAGAAAAAATGAAAGCAAACATTAATTCCCCGGGCCGGTCAAATCGAACGCAGTATCGCCACCGCTGCGATGTTTCTTCGGAGCTGTGTTGTCCAAGCACTAAGCCGCGGAGATGGACCTCGCCACTCGCTACACGCTTCGATGTAATATCGCGAGTATAATCAAGATTTGATTCTAGCAAACAAATTTTAGCTAAAATTTGACGTTTCCGTAAAACTTTTAACGAATAATTTTTTGCCGAGAAATTATGAATTTCATAGCAATCCATCATCAAGTAATATCGTCGCTTAAAAGCTCGACCAAAAAGTGATGACAAATTACTAATGGTCGAGCTCTGCTGACGTTTGTGGCCGACGTTATGGGTGGCCGAAATTGTTGCATTGCACACAGTTATGCAGCGATTGCAGTCACTTGAATATGTCGTAAGTCTGAAGGAAAAATAAAAGTCACAATAATTCTTAAACAGGACGTTTCGACAACATAGATTCAGCTGTCATCATCAGTTTTTACTGCTTTGCTTACACTGCTGATGATGACAGCTGAGTGTACGTTGTCGAAATGTTTAGAATTACAGTAGCTTTATTTTTCCTCCGAGCTATTTTCGTCCCATATTCGTTGTATTCCGAGGTCAATGTGGTTAAAGCACATCGAAACAACTCGATTTCCGTGAGTTCGATTCGCGGAAAAGGAGGTATTCAGATGTAGCTTTTTTACACAGTTTTCTTAAAGCCGACTTTTACAGAGAACTGTATTTTTAACTCCAGCAAAGTGCGGGAGGCAGGTAGCTTAAAATAATATGCAATGTCGGGAGCTTATTAAGTTTTTCTTGGGGCAGAAGCTAAATTTTGAATATGTTACCAATTGCTACAAAACAATTTGTGACAAAACAAAACAATTTGTGAAAACAAGTTTGTTTACAAAATAACGTTTCTAAACGTAAATGTTTACGTTTCTATATTATAAATATGATTTTTCATGGCTTCCTGATTTAAGAAGCTCTTTACGTAATATAACCGCCGATATAAGAGCATTGTTGGCGCATAATTAAGGAGCTCGCGGCCATTATCGCTGCCACTTGAAACACAGCGAAGTACAGCTGATCTTCTAATTACTCCACTTCTCTATAGTTTGGTCAAGCTTTTACACAAAAGCCTGCGTTACACAAAGGCCTACGTTTACATCATAAAGTTGGGAGTTGGAAAGCCAGCTTTGTCCCGCGCTGAACATACTAGCGCAAATTATTTAGTGAAAGCGGGGAGTATTTCGTAACATTTGATACGAAAGTTCAGATGTTAAGAACATCGCTGTTAGTGCGAAAGTCTGGGATTCGGTTCCCGGGCCAGTCAGTGTCGCCAACGGCTCGCCGCCGCTGTAATGTTTCTTAAGGAGCTGTGTTGCCCAGGCGCAGAGCTGCGGAGATGGTCCCGGCCACTTGTTACACGCTTCAACGTAATACCGCGAGTATAATGAGGATTGGATTTTTTTGCAAGTGCTTTTTACGGTTACCCGTTGATGCTCAGCTTAATTTCCATATATACTTAAAATACTTTATTTTCAACGGCTTACCGTACGAATGGTTCTGAATAAAGTGATTTCAATATTTGAAAGCAAAAATTTCTACCCACAAGACTCAATCTTGAGTTATTTTGACTCAAACACAAACAGGGTCTGAGGTCTTGTGTGCTCGATACGCTCCAGCTAGGCGGAAAAACGTTGCATAACTTCAAAGAAAGTTGCCCAAAAGTGTTTGTGGAAAGTTGGCTTTCCGCTAAATATAGTAGCAGCAGACAGAGAGGGGACGTTGCTGTATAATGGCCCTGAGAAGCATTGCAAAGGAACTGGGGTGAGCGGAGAGAATAAAGTTGTACAAGAGGATGTTTGTTTGTTGTTTTTGTTGTTGTGGTAGTAGTGCAGAAGAGTTTTATGCAAATGTTGTTCTATTTGCAAACCAGAAAGAAGTATTTTTTAACAATTTTTTTCAATTTTGCAAAGTATTTAACTGTTAGTTCAAAATTTGGAAAAATACTTATTCTCTGTTACTGATGACAGCTGAATTTATGAAGTCGAGACGTCTGATACTGATAGTAATAATTTTCAATCTGTTTGAACCCACGTACGCAAAAAAACTGTCATGTTGTTCAAATCGTTTGTTTGCTGACGTCAGTAATACGGCGCAATATAGCCGCGATATCGACGCGGTCGAACATGATTTTACGCAGAGTTCAGCGCAATTATTTCTGAGCAAACTAAATATTTTTCAAGAAATTTTGTTTTGTGAAATTGGCGAACGAAGAAAGCGGTTTCTTAATAAAAATTTTTCTGGCATCAATCACGATATTCAATCATCCAATTAGCGTGTTGTGTAATGGATTTGTTATTATGACGAAATAAGGCAAAACAAAGATGAAATATAGTTTGTTCCATCACAAATGCCTTCTCACCGCGCTTCCGCGTCGCCATTTTAGACAATGATAAACGAGAATGATCCAAAAAACGTTCGGCTTCGTCTTAAACCTTTGTTTTCTCCTCTGATTGATGGCGATTCGCGTCGCCCACCGCGATAATGTGCCGCTCTGCATGCTTCAATGCTGCTCTATGTCTGACCGAATATGATTATCTCCAGTAAGGTTGCTTGTATGAAAGGCTGGAAAGCTTTCTAATTAAAGAGCTTAGGTTATTTCTAAATTATTGAACTGAATATTGAACAGTAATTGAGGGAGACTGCGAAGTGAGCTTGCGCTCTCTGAGTCAGCAGCCACCTGGTATATACAGAATGTCAAAATAGCTCCAGCCGTGAATCGAACCCGTCACGCAGGATCTGCAACATGCGCGCGGTACCGCTAGGTCACTTTTGCTAACAAACGGATCTTGTAGAATAGCAAGGGCAGAAAGTTCAAGAAAGATATGAGAATATATAGCCAAGTTTATAACTTTTGTCTTCTGTTAAGGATTCTTTTATATTTGCGAGAGCAGCGACAGAAAAAAGGTTAAAGCAAGCTTCTTTGCATGGCACGACCATCAGTGAAAGGCATTATTGAAAAACTAGTTATTTTGGAGTTTTTGTTGAGACTGTGGAAGGAAAATTGCATCCTCTGAAGACAAATGCAAATTCGAAAGGCAAACTTTTTTTAATTTTGCAAAAACTGAAAATTTTTCCTGATCAATTTGACACAAAAATCGACTAGTTTCTCGTTGTGTTTTTCAGATTGTGTTAGAATGCAACTTAATCTAAAACACGTTCAAGTACAACAAAGTGCTAAGTTTCAATAAAGAAATTTCATTGATTTTTATCGAGTACAACGATTTTTGAATTTTGAAGTCCAAAGTGTTTATTATTCATGGAAAAAATAGCTTTTGGATCGCCAAGAAATCAACACAATCACAAGACACGTTTACTGTGTTTCATTTTCCTCGTTCTCACACCTGCAGCTAGTGCGAGTTCATCGTGTTGCAGTGTGTGTGATTGCAAACCCCACGAAGTATGGTGCGAGTACAGAGAGTTAACATCAGTGCCAGTGGACATTCCCACCAACACAAGAAGACTTTACATGTTCAATAACAACATTTCAAGCATTCCTGTTGGAGTTTTTGCTGGCTTGAAGGTATCTTTGTTTTCATGTTTTGTACTTCGCTTTTTAAATTGCTTTGTTCAATATTGCCAATCAAGAAGATTATGAAACATCAGCTTTAGAGCAATACAGAAGCTTACGAAGGATAAATAAATCCACAGTAAATCTTATAACCAGACGTTTCGACGACATCAACTCAGCTATCATCATCAGTAGTGCAAGCAAAGCAGAACCAAACTGCTGATGATAACAGCTGAATCTATGCTGTCGAAACGTCCAATTTTAAGAATCACCGCAGCTTTATTTCTCCTCCTTAAGCTATTTTCGTCCCATATTTATTGAATGCAGAAGCTGTTTTGGGACAAAGAGGATCCGAAAAATCAAAACTTGTATCAGGGAAAATGTAGCAAAAAATTGATTTTTGTGGTATTCCTAAAAGTTCTGGCATTTGGTAGAGTTTCCTCAAGAGTAATAGCGCACAAAATCAAATCTCTATGATACTCGCGGTATTACGCCGAAGCGTGTAACGAGTGGCGAAATCCATCTCCGGGGCTTAGCGCCTGGACACCACAGCTCTGAAAAAACATCGCAGCGGTGGCGAGTTGTTGGCGACACTGTGTCCCACTTGACCGGCCCGGGAATCAAACCCAGAACCTATTTCGGCAACAGCGATGTCTTCAAATACTGCGCCAACTGGTCCACTTAGAGAATTGTTTCGTTTATAACTTGTAACTGTTGTTTCAGAAACTAGAGTTAATCGACCTCAGTTCCAACCATCTATCCAGCGACGTCATTAAGCCAGGAGTGTTCAATGGCCTTGAACACCTTCAGGACATCATACTGTCGAGCAACAAGCTCACTCGTATCCAAGAAAACACTTTTTCCGGTGAGTTTTTACACTCAAGTGTCCGTGATACTGCGTGAAAACAATTTTGAAATTAATGACATGGACCATCTAGTTTTCACTGACGCTTGGCAAATAACTTTCGACTATGGCAATGCAAACCCCAAAATCTTCATACTCACGCTATTACGCCGAAGCGTGTAATGAGTGGTGTCGGGTCCATCTCCGCGGCTTAGCACCTCGACAACACAGCTCCGAAGAAACATGCAGAGGTGGCGAGTCGTTGCCGACACTGTCCAATTTAACCTGCTTGAGAATTGAACCCCAACCTTCCGCTCCGATATGTTTAACCACTACACCAACCGTAGGCCTGCAACACGTGTTGATGGCACACTTCCTGCATTGAACTGCGAGTGACTTCAGTGCAGATATATACTACAGATTTCAGGAAATGGCAAGTCATTAATCAGTATCATCTGTAGCGTAATCTGGGGCAAGAAAACACGGGGTTCAACTACAAACAAACTAATTTCGAGTTTGCAAAGGTTTGAGTTTCAATGAGCACAACTCTATTTGATTACAAATGGAATAACAAAAACAAAACATATTCTATTAAAAAAATTCGTTTTGGTTACGATGTAAAAACCATTGTCAATCCAGAAAAAAATGCTATGGTGACTAAGAGTACGGCCGACGCTCCGGAATTCCGCAGGTATAAGCTCACTAAATGAGTAGAACTTAAGAATCACAACATTACTCGATTATTTAACACACGTACTTGTTATTAATGTATTCTACTCAATTTGACAGACATTCCATCTTTGGTGCGTTTGTACTTGGAGGACAATGAAATAGAGGATATTGACGAAAGTGCCTTTGCAAACCTGCATAAACTGGTCGAGTTGAAACTAAGTTCAAACAAGTTGACTGACTTTCCAAAAATCACCAACAGCGCCAAGCTACGCCGACTTTATCTCAGCCGCAACAGACTCGTTCGGCTTCACGCAAATACGCTCGCCGACGTTAACCTGGAGCAGCTCACAGTAAGTTCATCTTTTAATCCAGGGGTGGGAAACCGGGAAAGCACTGTGGGCCGAATCGATTGCATAATACAGGGTGCTCATAAAGTCCTGATACAATTTGTATGACAAATTGACAAATATATGACAAATTGTATCAGGACTTTATGAACACCCCGTGTTTTCTGCGGGCCACATTTACTTTTTAAATTTTGCTTCAAAAATACACTATTTTCGTCGCAAATTTAGCAAACATTCGAGGTGAGTTATTCTTTTATCGTACAATCGGCGACTTTGTGCGGTTTTTATACCACAAATATATCATGTAGTTGAATGTGCAGTAGTTTTTACAGTAATTAATGATTGCTATTCTACCGGTTTGTTGTACATTTAACAACATTCTGACGCGGGCCACATTCAAAACTTAAGCGGGCCGAGAGGCTCCACTTCTGTTCTAATCTCACTTAGGCATAATTCTTCCACGATTAAGTGTGCTTGAATGCCTCGGGTAGAAGATTGCTAATGTTATAGTTCAAGGACAAAACGCAAAGTGTATTATGTTGAAAATTATGATATTCGAAAATCTATGAATGTTAAGTCGCAACTATTGGCTTCTTCGTGTATTTTTTCGCGCGATGCTCTCAGCAGTATGACAAGTCAGGTGGTAGCGGCTTTTTTTCCATTTGTATTTGCATCAAACTTTTTTTCAGTTGTGAGCAACCTGTTCAACCACTGGGTTTTGCACCGCCTTGCTTACACTGCTGATGATGACAGCTGAATTTATGTTGTCGAAATGTCCAGTTTTAAAAGTTTTCTGTGGCTTCATATTTTTCCAGCTTTTTTGATCCCATAATTATTGTACTCCGCAATTTATTTCTGTTAACATTTGTTTCATTTTTTTTAGTTATCTAGCAATCTGCTCAACCAACTGCCTTCAACAGTTTTTCGTGATGTCTCCAACATGCGACAGCTAGATCTGAGCGGGAATCTCATTAGTAGAATGCCGAGGATTATCAGGTGAACAATAAAAAATCTTCATTACGCTCGCGATATGACGCCGAAGTGTGTGATGAGTGGCGGGATCCATCTCCGCGACTTAGCGCCTGAACAACACAGTTCCGAAGAAATATCGCAGCGGTGGCGAGTCCATGGCAACACTGCGTCCGATTTGACCGGCCCGGGAATCGAATCTGAGATCTTGAGTCGTGTTGCCAAGGCGCTAAGCCACAAAAATAACGAGAGAAGCAAAAACTTGCAAGGCAAGCAGAAGTAAACACACAAACAACCTATTTGCTCAGAAACAACAATAACAGTTAGATATAAACACGCTAGACCAAAAAATTAGCTTCAAAACTTTGAACTCAAAACCAGTGGATTGTGCTGAGTGCTGCGCAACCTGCAGCTCTATCTAAACATAGTAAATGATATGGTAGATGTTTGATCGCTCTTAATGCCGCTTCTTTACGCGTCATTACAAATTTTCTGAACTGCGTTTATTTCAGCTCTATGAACTCTCTGCACACTCTCAATCTGTCTGGAAATTCAATCGCTTCGCTGCCTGACATGTTTCTTTCAAATCTGCGGCGAATGAAAGTTCTTGACCTTGGAGGAATGCGACTGATCACGTTACCCAGAGATTTCATACCACGCCGTGTTTACCTAAATGTATTCGACGTTTCAAACAACCCGTGGACATGCGACTGCGCTATAATGTGGCTCATCAAATACATGAAGTAAGTGCAAATGTTTATGGACCAGTGTATTTGGCAATCACGGCCCTATAAGACTTTGGGGGCACCCAGAGATAATTTTTCGGAGGCCCACTTTTTTGTAGACCTGATTTTGACGTTGACCTTAGAGGACACAATTTACCGAGAAAGAAGAAGGGTCAGGACTATAGCCCCCTCTTTATTCTCGCCCTCCTGGCGATGTTGCATCAGAGCAGAGCGATACTTTTCAGCGACATCTAAGATATTTTTACCACCTTTCTTGCCAAGCTAAAATATTGGAGCTGACAAATGAGGTGTAAGTTTTGTCAAAATAACTCAAAATCAAATCTCCATTGTTGAGTGGGATTCGAACCCCAGAGCTTCCACACCGACAGCGATGCACTTACTGACTGAGCTAACTGGCGGTTTGTCGTTCTGCAAAAATTGGTGGGAAGGCAGAAGCATTTGAATTTTTTATAAAAAGACGGGATTTGCATGAATGACGCCTTGAAAGTTTAACTAAAATGTGAATTATTTTTTACAGAATAGTTGGTGGGGTTTTTATAGGAATGAAAGAAGTGCGCTGCAACGCTCCGAGCAAGCTTCGAGACCGACAACTTGCAAGCTTGTCCGAAGATGAATTAAACTGTGACAGGTAGGTCAGATATTTTAGTAATTTGTATGTATTTGTATTTGGTCGCATATTTATCCTCCAATCACGAGAAAGCGATCAAAGCGCTATAACGAGCTCGCTTAGAAATTGCCGGTCACCTGTCTACCACTCCAAGATGGGGAAATCCCGCTAAGTGCTTTTCTCAAAGCTACAACAAGTAAACTTGCCGGCTTGTTCTGCACACTGTCCTTTTAATGCTGAGCGTTAGGCAGGGAGACTGTGAATAGCAATTTTAAAGTCATTGGTTTTACCAGGCTCATAATCAAATCCAGAGGCACTCTTACCATTCCGCCATCTGAGCTGTTAAAAAAGTTTATCTATCAGTTACTCCATAAGCTTGTAGTAATTGAGGTTCAAAGGTTAGCGCAAAGAGCTGACTTGTACATTTTTACTTGTAGTGAAGTGAAGTTAACTCCATCTCTCGCGAGTGTTAACGTATGCGAGGGCTTGGCGTGCGATAATGGCGCGCAGTGTTACATCAACGAAGCTACAAAGAAACCTGCTTGTCGGTAAGTTGGAGCTTATAGTCAAAGTGGTTCAAGTAAAATGCAGCCATTGGTTGCAGCGAATTGCAACTATATTGTTTCAATTTCAGGAGTGTAAGCAGGGCATGTTTTACTATCAGTTTTATGCTGTCGATGATGACATGCCTTGCTTACACTGCTGATGATGACAGCCGAATCTATGTTGTCGAAACGTCCTGTATCAATGTCGCTCATACATTCTTAGCAACTTCTAAAGGACCCAAAGAACTTCAGAGAAAGGGTTGTGTAAAGGCACCGAGAGCTTAGGGTTGTGTAAAGGCACCGAGAGCTTAGTTACATTGTAAATTTGTAGAGCATTTGTTCTGTCGATACATTTTCATAATTTTCATTCTAAAATTGCACCCTTTGTTGCCTCATGCGTTTAAATGAATCCTACGGTCCATTTGGTTTTTTCAGAATGATTGAAAAAAATCAAATCTTTATTATACTGGCGGTATTACACCGAAATATGACGAAGATATGATTTCTTTTATTCATATTGAAAGCGTTAACGCGTGGTGGGGTCCATCTTTGCGGCTTAGCACCTGGGCAACACAGCTCCGAAGAAACATCGCAGAGTCGGCGATGGGGAGCCGTTGGCGACACTGCGTTCGATTTGACCGATTCGGGATTCGAACCCCAGACCACCCGCACCGATAGCGTCATAGCGATGTGCTTAACGACTGAGCTAACCGGCCTTCCAAAAATGTGACAATGAGCTATTTTCGCACAACTAAGAGAATTTGTTTGCTTACAGATGTTTAGCCGGATGGACTGGATTACTCTGTAATAAAAATGATAACAGTGCATCAACTCCGTCAAAAACGGATCAGGCGGAGTTGTTGATCCAAACCAACTCCATAACTTCACACTCTGTCAAAATTAGATTTCCGCGAACGGAACGTTTGATCACGATCGAGACCACCGAACTCGAAACACTGACTTCTGAAACGTCGTCAATTACAATTTTCCCAAATACCTACGCTTACACGGTTCATAATCTCAAGCCAGGTACACGATACCGAATATGTGTAACCGCGGGAAACCAAGGCGTTGATACAAAAACAGACAAACTATGCAATAATGTAAAAACTAAAACAATTTTCTTGGAAAATCATGAAAATAGTTTTGGAAACACTGAACAAGATTCCGATTTTACGACTGGACGCAGTGAAAATCGTTATAACAAAGCGAATAATGAATTGAAAATGACTGCGGAAAATTTGAACTCGAGTCTATTTCTTCCCTTACTGGGAGTAGGGTTGGGGATATGTTTGGTCTTAGCAATTGTCGCGTTTTTTGTTTGCTACCGAAAGCGGAAGTCCCGAGATCGGGATTTGATGAAAAAATTAGCGGAAATCAAGAATGAAAAACTGGCTGCGGAGGAAGTTGTCCCGATGATAAAAGATCAACGATATATTCCCACTTCTTATTCTTGTGATTCCTCTACCATGACCCAGACTACAGATGATCTATATCAGTTACCGCTGCATCAACAACCCCAACGTAGCTGCGCAGTACACCAGCTGCGCCCAGCGCCTCGTGACAGTATGAACGAAACGATAAATTCACGATACGAGAGCCAAACACCAAACTCTACACTTTCTAGCGATCCAAACAACATGAAGACACACGGCTTTGACTATGCAAGGCGAAATATGTACTCCCCGCAAAATTGGGGCTCTTTGAATCAAGGGGAGTGGTCGAAAATGAACAATAGCCGCCAAGAGTGCTACCCTGAGCCCCATTCCAGTGGGATATACTCGGATGCGCCCTCTGAAGGAACTATCAAAAAAATCTATCGGGCAACCCCAACGCAGGCGATATATCTGCAAAAAAACGAAATTTATGGCAGCCCCAACGCCCCCTATGGCGGCCCGGGTCTTACCTGCGGACATCAGTTGCATAATTCACTCAAAGTGAGGTCGAAAAATCGAGATTTGGCGACCCCACCCGCGACATACTCTTTGCGGTCAGAACACCGCGCAAGTCATAGAAACAATTATCTCGAAAATCAACCAAACATTCTTCACAGAATCGCTACGAAAGCAACTTATAATGGGCCGATACACAATGAAAAAAGAACGGTGGTTATATAATTGTCACCCCATGCAGTGCGAGAGTTTTATCGAGAACGCCGAAAGAGCGACCGATCCTTTTCCAAAATTTGTTGTAAGCGACGAAATTTCAAAAAATGAACAAAATTTTGCAGTACTACGCAACACTGTACCTATTCGCTGCTGTGAATGTTTTTTCATATCTTTTTGTGCTAATAAACAAGTGATCCCAGCCAGGGTGCGGGTAAAAAGTAGTGGTACTAGCAGTCAGTGATGTAGTTCAGACCATCACCTACAAGACCAAGACCTTTCATTTTTTTTCAGGAGCAAAACCATAAAAATGGGATGAGAATTAATAGTTTATCACTTATCGCTATTTTTTTATAACAACAAAAAAAAAAACAGGCAAAACATATGCAGAATATTACAAGAAATAAGAACAACACAATCACATACACGCTTTTGGATACTTTTTCTAGCTGTACTGGACCACTTAAATTTTTACTAGATGCCTTTAAGTTCTTTCGGTCTCAAGACCAAACTAAATGGTTAAGACCTTAAAAAAATGGTCTTAAGACCAAGACCGGTCTTAAGATCTTCATCACTGCTAGCCGTGTCTCACGCACCGTCAATACGGTAAAGAATTCGATAAGATGAAGGGAATATAACAGCGGTGCAAGAAAAGAGGCAACAAAACGATTAACGTTGCGGCATGCGGGTAGGAGAGAAGTAAAAAAAAGAGTAGCCATGTTTGCAACATCCAGTTAAAACTCCATTTTTGTTACAGTGATAACAATAATCAGGTTTTGATTAGGAATGAGGCAAATAAATTTCTACGAGGTCACCAAGCTAATTAATTCAGCCCAAGAATGTCAGCAAATCAGATGTTTTCTTAGGGAATTTTGTCGATTACTCGACAGCTTTTTTTGCTTTAGATACTCAGTCTTGAGGTTCCACCAAATTTTTCCGGTACCGGTAGGTTAGACTTGACCCAAAGTGAGCTTAATGTAAGTGCAATTCCCCAGGAACTTAACCGAAAGATAAGTGATTTAAGAAAATGGGAAGAGACAAACGTAACTCCTTTGAAATACAGTTCGCAAAGTATTGTACTCTTTGTTTTTTTGTTTCAAACTATGTCACTACTCACTAGTCATCGTATTTGTATATTGTAAAAAATGATCAAATTTTCATTATGCTCGCGGTATTACATCGAAGCAGGCAACGAGTGGTGGGGTCCATCTCTGCGACTTAGCGCCTGGCAACACAGCTCTGAAGAAACATCGCAGCGGTAGCGAGCTGTTGGCAACACTGTGTCCGCTTTGACTAGCCTGGGAATCGAACCCTAAACCACCCGCACAGTGTACGTAACAACTGAACAAACCGGCCGGATATTCGTACATTACAGTCAGAAATCAGATATTCAGACGATGAGAATGCGTTTCTAGGCCCTAGCTAGTGATTCTGTACTTCATTTTCCTGAAGTTATATTTTTGGTCGCTACGGTTTTGCTGGAACTCTAGCGCTACCTTCTGGACAAATTGCATGTGTTTTTTGATTAAAGTGACACAGACGGTTTGTGGCTTATTTTTTAGTTCGTGTTTGGCGATGTTTACGCTCTATTTTGAAGATTGTTTACAGTCCAAAATGATATCTGCAAAATAACAATCTTTCTTTTGCATATTAAAGCCTCGCTATAAAATATTAGGCTGTTTGGCGTTATTGCTACTGTAATCTAGTACATGGCAAGTTTACTGCAGCGCTATCAATTCAACTGCATCTGGCTTTCTTGATCGATTTCTTCATCTTCATTCACGAGAAAGCGGCGAAGGTGCTATGCGTAGGATAAATCCAGACTCGCTTAGGGGTTGCCTTTGTTTCCAAGTTTTCCAGTTGAATTTTCTTCTGATTTCTTTAATTTGCTGCTTGCCAGATTCCACCAAGCAGAGGTAATCATCGTGAAGCATCTTATCCAAGGACGCAACGAGAATAGGTTGGGAGTTGAACCAATAACCTTGCGATCATGGTCGTCGTAAAAACAACGCTCTTAACCACTGCGACACGCTGCCGACTAATGAAAATTAACCAGAATAATTGATTGGCTGAACAGAACTTACTAGCTTTGAAAAAAGCTACTTTCGCATCAAGCTCAAAGATAAAATGTTTCCTAAGCTTAAAGCTTTCTTCAAAGTTATTCTCAAAAGAAACTCTAGGTTCTTACAACCAGTGCCGTAGCAGCTCAACTTTGGGCCCCCCCCAAAAACCCTTTCAAGTCCCCAGTACTTAGCTTTCGATATGAATTGTTTTAGGTTTTTCCAGGGGTAACAACTCAGTTTCTCACCACAATGCGAATACTGTGGTAAAATTAAAACATATAACGCGTTATCACTGTGTAAAAATAAAAGGTGTAATTTTAAGACAAGTTTGTTACACCCAATTCATTTTCCATTAAAATCGTTTAGCTCAGGGTTTTTCTACCTTTTTTTGCTCATGGCCCACTAAAATGATAAAATATGATGGTGGCCCAATAACTTTTGCCAAAAGGTACAAAGTCAACGTGATGGCATGATTAGGGAATGCTGATGTCGCTCTCTAGTCAAGCTCTGTGGCCCACTGTTGGGCCATGGCCAATAGGTTGAAAACCTCCGGTCTAGCTAGAGCGCACTTTTTCGTACACAGATGTTCTTTTGACAGCATCATAATCTGGAGATCGGGCGCATTAACTTTCGATTGACAACATGGCCAGCGAAGAACCAATCGGATGGCCGAGTGGATAGAGCGTGTGCTTCTGAGCCTGAAGGAGTGAATAGACTGAGGGTTTGATCACTAGTCAAGTCAAACCAATGACTTAAAAATTGGTATTCACAGCTTTCCAACTAGACATTCAGCATTAAAGGGATAGTGTTAAGAAAGCCGTCAAGTTTGCTTGTGCCGTTGGGAAAAACACTTAACGAGATTCCCCCATCTAAGTGCGGTAGGTAGACAGATGGCCGGCAACTCTTAAGGGAGCTCGTGTAGCGCCCCATTGCTTTCTGTGATAGGTGGATAAAAATGCCAACAAATGGAAAGAAAAAAGATAGTCTGCTGTTTGCCATATTACATGTAATAAACGTTTTAATAAATTTCAGTTTTCTGAAGCTTTGTTCAGCATTGGTAACAGTAACAACGCATTTTGTAAACTCGAGAAGCAAGGCAAGCGAGCACTTACAGGTATTACTATTGAATTAAAAGTTCAACGGTGTTGAAGGGAGACAGCCAAAAGAGCTTGTGTCGTTCTAATCAGCAACCATCTGATATAAATATCAAATGCAATAGACTCCAGCCGTGAATCGAACCCGTCGCAAAGAATCTAAACCTGCGTGCGGTATTGCCAGATCATATTGCTGACAATGGCTGTTCATGCACGAAGCTGCTGGGTGTAAACAGCAATGCAAAGACAGAAGCGACATCACATGTCAGCTTAAAACTTTCTGGTATCGACATAATAGCCTGTTCCACCAGTTGTTTTAAAAAGTTTGCTTTGAATCTCTTCCTCAGAAGCTGTACGATATAGATTTGCATCGTAACTAAACATTCTCTTTTTCTATTTTCATTCTCTTTTTTTTTACTTTTTGATTGAGGAAGACCGGACCAATGTCCAATTCCTGCGCTATTTCAAAAGCACACGTTTTCAAACTAGCAAATCCTTTTTTAATGGACTTTTGTATTCGATGTCAGATTATGGTTGCTGACACAGAAATAGGGTAGGATTGAATTTAATTTACCGATCGGATGGCCGAGTGGATAGAGCATCTGCTTCTAGATTGGTGGACTCCGGGATTCAATTCCGGGTCCGGTCAAACCAATGACTTAAAAATTGGTATTCACAGCTTTTTTGGTTGACGTTCAGCATAATGGATAGCGCGAAACAAGCGGCAAGTTCGCTTGTTGTGCTGTTGGGAAAGGCACTAAACGGGATTACCCCATCTAGGTGTGATAGACCGATGGTCGGCAACTCCTAAGCGAGCTCGTATAGCGCCCCGTCGCTTTTTCATGATAGGAGAATAAAATTGCAAATAAAAAATAAATAGATAAAATTGTAAATCTGCTCACAAGGTGTTAATGAATTTGAATTTAATTTTTTCAAGAGGACTGAATTTGAATTAAATGATTGCATCCAACTCTGCACCGGCCTCCTTTTTCAAGTCCTACGCGCACTCTTACACACAGTGTATTGTTTATGACATCATTATGCAGTTTATGACGCTATTTGAAAGTAAACGATAGCGAAAAATTTTAAAACTGAAATATATAGAATCTGAGCGCAAAAAATCCCATTCAACGTGATTCGCCAAGCAAAACTTTGTTTTTGAATTGATGCAACTTCGGGTCCTTCAAGACAATTTGGGGCCCCTTTTGGCAGTGTGGGCCCCCCCAATTGGGGGGTTTGGGGGGCGGCTGCTACGGCTCTGCTTACAACTTTCAAGTATAAGTAGAAACTTGCGGCAAATCTTACTTGCTCATTGGGCAAAAATGACGGTGTGGAGGACAGGAATCAGGTGTTTCACGTCCAAGTAGGGTTGATTTTAGGTGCAGCGACCGTGCTAATTTTTCTTTAAACGCTTTAGTTCTATATTTTTATCTTGAGCATGTTCAACGTATGACGTTTTGTCGCCGTTTCCTTATTTTTAACCAAGCTGTTTTTTGTGTTGATGATGGCGTTGTTTTATGGTTAAAAATAAAAAATCTTACTACTACTACTACTACTACTATATCTCGAAACATAATAACAAACCCCATTGTATCTTGGTTAGTCTTGAACCTCCTGCAGAATATCAACAAATCCACTTGCTAAGTTCAAGTTTATCATGTAACCGAACAAACGAAAAGCAGACGGGAGAATTTAAAACAAAGTCAGGAAGGCTGAGAGGATTCTGGGGACCCGCGGCAAAAATGGGAACACCTAAAATCAAAACAGAGCATCCACACTTGGCGTGAGCTCCTACAGGGACATTTGTCCCGCCATCTGCTTCTCTTCTCTCAGGTGGACAAAGCCAGTCGTTAAAAATAGAAAAGCATTGAAACTTTAACAACCAAAAACCTGGTAATATCGTAGGTCTACGACTTTACTGCATAGTAGCGAGCACGAAAAAAACACTTTAGAAAGGTTTCTGTTAAGCTGGATGGAAATAAGTCTAATTCTTTTCAGTTTTACTTATTAGCGTTTAGTTACATTTCGTTCATGTAAGCTCGGGGCCGTAGCCACGGGGGGGGGGCTAAGCCCCCCAGAATCTATTTTAACCCCCCAAAAAAAATATTTATGTCGAAATGATGACGGTATATAAATCCAATGGCTTATAATTTTTTTGAAGAGGGCCGCCTTAATTAATGTCAAGTTTGAATCTCGGGACTTATTTCTCATTCGCGTTTTTATGCTATAAGCAGAAAGGGTTTCAATTTTTACCGTTAAGCAGACTGATGTCTGAGTGCTGTGCAATTGCGCATAAACGCAGTTAACGAAACTTGCATTATGAAAACACAAATACTAGTTATAATCAACCGCAATTGAATTCTACGCTGTTTAGGGTTTAGCTTCGCTGTAAAACACGTTGTTTTTTTGTTGTTTCTTGCCCATTTTTGATTACCACATTTTATTTTCGCTTAGGGTTGTTGTAAGTTTTGATACCAGTGCGTCGGTGCAAATTGTTAATTGCGTTTTTCGTTTCCGCGTGCAAGTTCTTTCTGCATTTTACTTGACACTAAAATTGATCTGTTCAGGCTTGGGAAACAATAAAATAAAAAATGAGAAAAAATTACGTTGATTTTTTAGCCCACTAAAAATGTGAAGGCTTGCTACCGCTCCGTGTAGGCTACAGCTGGTCAAATACACCACAGACGACTATTTCACCGTAATAATTCATTTGAAACGCGACAAACAACACTTTCACTATCACCCTGTCCAGTGCACATGTCCAATTTTAGTGGGCTTTAGATCCACGGCTCTTGCTTCTAGTTTTTGCATCATAATCAGTTTATTCATGCCCCAATTAACAAAATTGATTATCGTATAGAATAAGGACCGAGAACCGCGGGCCTGAAGTCCACCAAAATTGGACATGTGGACAGGGTAACCTAATAAGCCCTGCACAAACATCCACATTGCGTAATTCAACAACCATAATTGTAACATTCACGCTCCTGTGTCGAATATTTTGAAAGGAAATATACATTGCCGCAAAAAGACAACTTACTGTACGAGAAATTATGGTGGTTTACTTTCTGCCTGTCACAAAAAAATGAGAGCTGACTAAACTTACTACATCTTGGGCTTACCACAAATATATTCAACAAATTGCGACAACTACACACTATTGCATTGTCAAGCAAAACAAATGTGGCTGCTGTCCCACCATTACCCCGTCCACATATCCAATTTTCGTGAGCTTAAGGTCCATGGTTCTTGGCTCTAGTTTCTGCATCGTAATAAATTTTTGTTGTCATTACCAAAAAGGTGAATACGGCATCAATGAACTGATTATGACGCAGAAACTAGAATCAAGAACCGTAAGAAAATTTACAAAAATGGACATGTGGATGGGTAATCGTGTCATAGTTGCTTGCTCCTGTCAACACCAATGAAGCAGTAACAATCCGCAATAATTACACAAACAACTCGCACTGTACAGTGAACACTAAGATTGGCTGGAGGTCAAAGGTCGGGTTGAAGCTGACGCGCTGACAAAACCACCCTTTCCCCGGGCTTGAACGCAGGCATTCCGAGATATGGACAACTAGCGCAGCGGAACGCATCACCAAGATAACACTGAACGATACAATACAGATTAAGTTAAGGCTATTTACCAGCTCGAATGTTACAAGATAGCCTAATAGTTATCTTCACTTGATAGAAAAAGGAAATAAAAAAATCAAATCTTAATTATACTCGCGGTATTACGCCGAAGCGTGTAACGAGTGGCGGGGCCCATCTCCGCGGCTTAGCGCCTGGGTTACACAATTTCGAAGAAATATCGCAGCGGTGGCGACACTGTCTGCGAATTGACTGGCCCGGAAATGGGACCCAGATCGACGTCTTTAATCACTACACCAACCATCTTTCTACATTAATTAATGACTTACACTTCCACAAGCTGATGTTGCGGCCTTGGTTTGCTTCTTTTTACCAGAATCAAGTTCTTCAGCTAATCCACAAGTACTGAAATAATTCAATACTTCGCATAATGCATATACAAGATCAAGAATGGAAACCACATCATGAAAGCATTTCAACAAGGTGAAACAATAACCAGAAAAAAGATTGGGCAAACGGTATAACTGAGAGATAAGTTAGCAATTCAATTAATTATTAAATATCACAGCCAAGAAACAACTAAAAACGCTTGGGCGACACTTCTGGTGCTATTGTCGAAGCTACAAGCCTTGCGGAGCTGGATCTTACGCCATTGCGGAAAAGAAGGACCAAGGCATACTTCAGTCTCCTTCTTTTGCACCATAGCATAAGAATCAGATCAGGGTAGATTAATAGCGTAGGCAATGGGACCAGAAGTGAGCTCGGATGTCCGTCCGAGCGTTTTAGCAGTTTCTTGGTTGTGCCACTTATCATGAAAAAAGATTAGTTACTTCCAAGTTTGACAAAAGATATTAAGAACATTCTATATCATTAGCTTCATGAAATACTAATTTTGATGTGAAGAATCGCTATAAATTCATGACCAAACGCCTTTCCCATGAAAAGGCTACGCACTTGCTAAAGTAAACACACGCAGTATTGTTGTACCAACTCACTAGAAATACTTTTTAACCACAGCAGAATTTATACAAATACTGTACTCTGCCTAGAAAACCCAACAATTAGAAGCAATAGCAAGCAATTATAACAATTTTCCAGTAGTCAATATTTCGGTCAAAATTACAGCTGTGGGCTGAATCAAAAATGTCAGTGTTTTATTTTAAAAATGATCCAGAGAACCATCACACTCTAATAAAACTACCGTGACGATTTCCATCTAATCAGAGTCTACAGCTTCAGAGGCGTACACTCTTACCATTCGGCAAGCTAAGGTTTAAAAAATTGCAGCTGTATGCTGAAATCAGTCAAAAATACTAAGTTTTGTCAGAGTGTGGTGATCCTCTGCATCATTTTTATAATGAATTTCATTTTTCCACCAACCAATTTTTGCACACTTTCTTTGTTCTATCCCCGGATCCGCAAGGAGCTTTCAGGCTATCCGCACTTGGTTTCACTAAATCAGAAATGTCCAAAAGTGCATCGTCATCGATTAGTTCCTAGTATACATGAAATGAGTCAGCAATTTTGAAGAGCATAAATAGATTTAAGTTCGACATTTTTGACGACAGATACGTCATAACTTTGTGATACAACATATCAGATGTAATGTATTTCGACATGACACTTAAAAACATCATGAGTTATTTCTTCTTACTTAGTCTTCTGACGCAGCAAACCGAACGACGCAGTATAAAGAATTAAGACGCGTCTAGATATCTTTGCTTTCTAGTTGTTGAAAAATCTAAGCACGCAAATTTGAAGCCGAATTGCTGGCAGCTGTTGAACTGGAAAGCTTTGTTCAGTAATGGATAACGTGTAAGCAACAATGTCCGACATAACTGACTCGGTTAATACTGAACACGACACAACGTCAACATTGTTAACAGTCACTAAAATTGTCAAGTCATCACACGTCACTCCCCGAAGAACGTGGAAGTCATCACACGTCACTCCCTGAAGCACCTGCAAGCACAGGCGAGATTCTGGCCAAATGTCCAACTTTCAAGCGCTTTAAGCCCGCGGTTCTTGGCTCCACTTTCCGTATCAAAATCAAAAGTGATTATGACGTCAAAATAATTGATTATGATGCAGAAACTAGAACCAAGAATCGCGGACCGAAAGTTCACGAAAATTGAACATGTGCAAGGGTAACAATCCCACTCGTCAAAAATTTGCCACATTTCAATCTCAGCATCAAAGATACTAAAAAGACAACCTAAGGCATTAAAAACTTGAAAACATTTCTAAGAACGTGGGCCTTCACATCCAAATCGCAAATATATCATTTGTTATAATGTTTTGCAAGGCAGCATCGTTATCTTACCACGTCATCATCTTTCATATCTGTTGCTGAGAGGGTCCAAATTTGCTTGGCGGCTTCGTTATTAGTTTGTCCGTTTGATTTCTTCAAAAAACTTAATTTCGAAGAAGATCCAAGTTCGAAAGCGGGTTTGAAAGCCAGCACAGTGACGGCATCGTCTGCCTCGTCCACCTGAGGTTATGTGTGAATACACGGCCATAAATGAAGAGCAAGTGATTACTGCTTAACATTTATGCATGGTGCACTGCTCAACAACAAATGCAAGCTTTGTATCTTCAAAAAAGTCAAAGTCAAACCTTCATTATATTCGCGGCACCACACCGAAGCGTGTAACGAGTGGCGGGATCAATCTCCGCACTTTAACGCCAGGAAACGGTGGCTGCCGTTGGCGACACTGTGCTCAATTTGACCCGTCCAGAAATCGAACCCACGACCTCTCGCACTGATCTCGACGTCTTTACCCACTACATCAACCGGCCCGTACCTTTCAACAAATTAACGCCTTCTTCCTATACTAAAAAATCCGCAAAGGCATTAGACTTTTTCACCGAAGCAAATAATAAAAGTTTAACAAAATCGTTAACCAACCACATTACTGAAGATTCAAGATTCAATTCAAGATTCAATTTATTTCATCGCATTTACAATAATGACAAAAAAAATGCAATCACTTAATAATAATACCAAAAATATATAAACGTAAACAATACGTGTTAACATAAAATAGTTTGAAATCTTTGCGACAGGGAAGCTGCGAAGTGACCGTCTTAGGGTCTTCAAGTCAAGCAACCACCCTTATTCGTGCGTTTATTAGGTTATTATGCCTTTTGAATTTAGCCAGCAATGAATTTGTAATGGGTAGATTAGCAGTCAGTTATGAGAGAAAGTGAGAAGGGAATTTTAATTTTTTTCTAGGTCCAATTTGAGTAGTTTAATGAATTGACTGAATTTGTTTATTTTGATCGAATCAGGTATTTTGTTCCATATTTTTACACCCACGTATTTTATGGAGCGCTGGAGTCGGTTTGTTTTATATTGCGGTATGTTATATTTAAGCCCAGTAGTGCTACTTCTTGTATTGGCTGAATGAATTTCAGCGATTCGTGCAAAGTATCTCGAAAAAGATAGGGGAAGTTTATTTTTATGGAATTTATACATGAAGATCGCAGTTTCGTAGATATGTAGATCAGGAAGTTGCAAAATTCCAAGACTTTTGTAGACGGGACCACATTTGTCAGTGCGCTTTGAATTACTAATTAGTTTAATTGCTTTATTTTGGAGTCCGGTTATTTTACTGGTATACGTTTTGAATGTATTGTGCCAAACTAATAACCCATATAATAGATTTGAATGAAATAGCGCATAATACAGTTTTAAAAGCAAAGGCGAAGGCAAGAAATGTTTGAGTTTTGATAATATTCCAATGGCTCTGGATAGTTTAGATTCCAAGTGAGCAATATGTGGTCCGAAAGTTAATTTGTTATCGACTATTATTCCTAGATACTTCACCTCTTTCACAATTTTAATTGGAGTTGAATTAATGTTTACAACAATTTTATCGTGAGTGGATTTAAGCTTAGGTGGGATTACAAGAATGTTAGTTTTTTCAGGGTTTATGGTTAGTTGATTGGCATTTACCCATTTTGATATCTTTTCTAGCTCTGAGTTGATGTTTAATTCTAGATTAGAAAGTGAATTTGCGTTTATGGCCAGGCAGGTATCGTCTGCGAATAATGTAGGTAGTGAGGACGTACTATTGTATATGTCATTAATATATATCAGAAATAAAAGCGGCCCGAGTGTAGACCCTTGCGGTACCCCATATGAGATATTTGCAGTTATTGAAGAGATATGGCTATCTGTGACGTATTGTTTTCTTCCTGCGAGGTATGAGTTTAACAATTCATGTGCTTGTCCTCGTATACCGTAGTGCTTCAGCTTCCCTATTAGAATTTCGTGTGACACGGTATCGAATGCTTTTTTTAAATCTAGAAAAACTAGACCGGTATATTCATTATTATTGATGTTATCGTACTGACTCGGTTAATACTGAACACGAGAACAAGAACCAGACACCATACCTTGTTTATGTCGACAAATCCAGATAACTTCATGGATGAAGCAATATTTTCATAATTTGAGCCATCTAACAATTAAAAAATATATCGTAAGTAAGAGAAATTTCGAAGCGAATCTGCATTCATACCACTGCAATATATGCATGGAAAAATCTTCAATTAATTATTGTTATATTAACAAACAATGTTATTGTTATTTTCGAAAGTATTTGTTTACTTTTACAAGGGTTTTGTTATCATCAAATAATATAGCTACTGACGGATTTGAACAATTCTGTTTGCCCAACTCATTAACGTTCTATCAAAATCATTAAAAACAGTCCATCTGTATCAGCGCTGCGAACACGCACTCGTTGGACTCGATCACGTTTTTGCCGAATTTTAACCTAAAAAACAAAAAATCCCGAACTCGAACTTGATCCGAAAAAAGTTATTTGACTTTTGAACTTATCCAAAACTTGACAAAAATTCGGATGAACTGAGCCCAAACCCGGTGCAACTACCTGAACGTAGCAGAAACTCGGTAAAAATTCGGATGAACTGAGCCCAACCCGGTGCAACTACCTGAACGTAGCAGAAACTCGGTAAAAATTCGGATGAACTGAGCCCAAACCCGGTGCAACTACCTGAACGTAGCAGAAACTTGGTAAAAATTCGGATGAACTGAGCCCAAACCCGGTGCAACTACCTGAACGTAGTAGAAACTCGGTAAAAATTCGGATGAACTGAGCCCAAACCCGGTGCAACTACCTGAACGTAGCAGAAATTCGGTAAAAATTCGGATGAACTGAGCCCAAACCCGGTGCAACTACCTGAACGTAGCAGAAACTCGGTAAAAATTCGGATGAACTGAGCCCAAACCCGGTGCAACTACCTGAACGTAGCAGAAACTCGGTAAAAATTCGGATGAACTGAGCCCAAACCCGGTGCAACTACCTGAACGTAGCAGAAACTCGGTAAAAATTCGGATGAACTGAGCCCAAACCCGATGCAACTTCCTGAACGTAGCAGAAACTCGGTAAAAATTCGGATGAACTGAGCCCAAACCCGGCGCAACTACCTGAACATAGCATAAACTCGGTAAAAATTCGGATGAACTGAGCCCAAACCCAGTGCAACTACCTGAACGTAGCAGAAACTCGATAAAAATTCGGATGAACTGAGCCCAAACCCGGTGCAACTACCTGAACGTAGCAGAAACTCGGTAAAAATTCGGATGAACTGAGCCCAAACCCGGTGCAACTACCTGAACGTAGCAGAAACTCGGTAAAAATTCGGATGAACTGAGCCCAAACCCGGTGCAACTACCTGAACGTAGCAGAAACTCGGTAAAAATTGCTGAACTCGGACTTAGAAACGTAAACTCGGATTTGCAAAATTTTGAGAACTTGAACTTAATTAAAACCCTTCAAAGTTCGTAGCCCAGATCTGTATAATCAAGTGCATCACTACAGTTTTGTTCCAAAAATTATCAAAATTTTGTCTCACTTTGCTTTTGTGTTCTCACAATGATATTTCCGCCAGGTTTCACAAGACGAGCAACTTCCGCTAATGTTTCCAAATCATAAGTTTCAGGAGTAAACACACCAAGTAAAGCGATATCAAAAGCAGATTGATGATGACCAGCTGTACAAAGAAAATCAAATCATTTTACATGCAGTATTGCCTGAAGGGTGTAACGAGTGGCAAGAACCATCTCCGCAACTTAGCATCTGGGCAACACAGCTCTAAGAATGTTGCAGCGGTGGAGACTCTGTGTAAGGATTTGATTGGCTTGAAAATCAAACCCCAGACCTTCTGCATCTATAGCTATGCCAAAATAAAGGTTTTAAAGCAAAGGTTCCCTTAACAAAACAATAATTGAAATTTGTTTCCAAAAATGACAAAATTTCTTCTCATATTACATTGATTTTTCAGTCTATGTGGAATTAGATGATGCTGGCGCAGTATATACATGTCACATTATCTTCGACTTTAGAACTAAACTTCTACAAACTCTAGATGTTTTTTCTGGCAAACAATGACCTTAACCCATTAAAAATACAACCCAAAACTAGCTAGGACTAAGTCATGCTTGATAACCTTTGATACAGCACAATGACACTCAAAGCGGTATTATTAAGCCAGCAATAACACTGAACACAGAAAGATACGGGAACAGAAAATTAATTATATAATTTGGAGTTGCGATGAGCATAACGTTCTTACACAAAAGAAATATCTTTATCATACATTCCAACTTTGTAATTCTCAACAGTGCTCAGACGGCAGAGTGTTAAGAGCGTCTGCTTTTGGAGCAGTACGACTTGGGTAAAACAATGACCTGGGTTGCAAATTGCTACTCAAAAAAGAAAGAAATGATTGATATTCGATAGCTTACCTTTAAAAGAAAGGGAATAATCGATTTCGACGGCAGTTTATAAAAGTAAAGAGTAAAGAATGACATGATCGAATTGATCGATATACTACTGAGCATTCAGTGGTATACGCCAAGTATTTTCTGTAATGTGCTCACCGTCATAGGTAACTACACAGACAAACAGTGGACAATTGCATGCAACAATAGATGCAAAGCAACATCCCATTGCAGCTCTATTTTTTTAATTCAAATTGGAGTTTTTGGGACAAAAAAAATTACTAGCAAAAAAAGGTACAGAGTGACACACCGAAAATCATTTTGAATTTACTAAAGTCAGAGGAAATAATCTCGACAAAAAGAAGCAAACATCTATATGGAAAGTCGAAAAAAAGTAGACAAGGCCATATTCAATACTCATTCAAAGAAGCAAAGACTCAAGTGCATTCAAAGAACAAAAGTAAAGAATATCGCAATCAAATATCAATTATATGCTAATCCATTTTTTGCAACCCTGCCACTGACTTTAAAATTGTTATTCACAGCTTCCCTGCTTGACGCTAAGTATTAAAGGGACAGTGTGGAGAACAAGCCGGCAAGTTCACTCGTTGTGCTGTTGAAAAAGGCACTTAGGATGCTTAGAGTGATTTCCCATCTTGGTGTAATAGACAGGTGGCCGGCAACTCCTCAGTGAGCTCGTTATATAGTGCTTTGATTGCTTTCTCGTGGCAGGAGGGACAAATATGCAACTACACATATACACCAATACACTATATGGGTACAACCACAATCACAAACTGATTATTTCGGGGGTGCAGCTTAAGCACATGCTCAAAAAGAGTTACAAAGCATCTGATTTTTTCTAAAAATGTTTATTTGCTACCTATCTAGATATCAATATATACTAACCAATTTTAAGTCTTTGACAGTTTTCTAATTGCACAATTCCATTGCTAATTGCTTTTTTGATACAATCTAGATGTTTTTTCATAGTTTCCTCAGGCATGCTTTGGTGCCAAACAATCAAGACAGTTTGACCATATCTTAAATGCTTATCCATTTCACCAATTGACGCAACAAATAACGTACCGGTGTGATACCCAACAAACAAAATGAAACTTACACTGAAGTCGTATACCACAATACTGAATAATTGTAGCTGTGCAACACTATTCAAAAATTGTTATTTACAAAAAATGACAGATCATATGATATAAATTTTGCATACAGTCAACTGAGTTGATCATTTGTCTAATTCTGCAGTCTCCCAGCTCGTCAAACTGTACTGTACTGGCCCTACCAATCTCACTGTATCATGTTTTGTGGCAGGGGTCTCCAACTCAAAGGTCATTCTGGGCCGCTTTTCAACCTGGCTAAACGCGGCGGGCCACAAAGCACCAAAATCAATACAAAAAAATTGTACAGGTCTACTCAAATAAAAGAAATTTGGTTCTACTTGGCAAAAGAAATACACACAGCAATACATAAAATAATGCAAAACCGTAATTATTTACTCGTGCTGGATGTTTGGCACCGCTTTGCAGCTACGAGAGAGTCAATGTTTGGCCTGATTTTACGTTGATTTGTATTCTTAGCACAGCATGGAAATGCTCGTCAGTCAAACGTGTACGGAGGGCAAATTTATTTGTTTTCATTCTTGAAAAAAATTGAACAACATATCAAACACCGGGCCTTGTCATTGGAATTACAAACAAAACGCAGCTCTTCCCACTTCTGAAGAATTTCATGCTTTTCGGAGCATTTTCTTTTCTCAAACATTGCTCATTGATAATGATGTGTTCATTTATAAAAATAAAATCACGATCATCCAATCAAAACTAAGGTCTTAACCGCAGAGATGGGCATTTATCGAGATAATTTATCGGCGATAACTTTTTATCGATTATCGTTATCGCTCAAAATAGTTTGGATTTCTCAATTACCGTTATCGCCTTTGTTAAATATTTTGTTATCGCCAATAAATTATCGCAATAAACGATTTTGTATGCACGCAGTGTTTAAACTTTAAAGTTAGTGAGTTGGTGCTATGGAAAAAACGCGGTGTCCATTAAGACTTGTTGTAATTTTTTAAAATTATTTCTTTGTTTGGCTTAATTTCACTGCAGAGTCCATGAACTGCTTTCTTTTCTTGAAAAATTTAAAAACATTTTTGCAATTCGACTTACAAATAAAAAACTTCGTCAAACACATCGAAAATTTACCGCAACATTTATCAGAAAAATTTATCAGCGATAATTTATCGATATCGCTTTAAGAAATTGAGATTTATCGATTATCAGTATTGCCCAGGGATTTTTGAAGTTATTGATTATCGCTTTAGTACAAAAAGGTTTATCGTGCCCATCACTGCTTAACCGCAAACACCCAGAGCTGAAAAACACAATACGTGCACGCTCTCTAAAACCTTAATATTACTGATTCAGATAACACGCTTCACGGTGATTTCTAACTGAATTTTGTATATTTCATCATAATAAAATGTCATAAACAATAATTATTTTACTTGGTCAATTTAATACTGTATTTTATACTGCATATGCGAGATGTAGTGAGATGAAAGAACAGGATGGCTTCTTGTTGAACCCTTAAAATTATAGTTAAAACGATAAAATTATTAGCTGCCAGGAAATTATTTGAAGGTCTAAACACTGAACTACGTTGCGGGCTGCAAAAAAGCTTCACGAGCCGCGTGTTGGAGATCCCTGCTTTATAATATAGGTCTAAGCCTAGCTCACCATCCGTTCATCTTTTCCACTTGAATAGACTGCACAAACAGTTTCTTTCACTTTCTGCACGGTTCTGGAAAAACCAGACAACAGAGCTGTACCAGTATACTGTGATACCAGAGTTCTGCAGAAAACTCTGGTGATACTGTATAAGCATAGCCTAAAAAACCAATACCAGTACCTTACCTATCCGGTACTGATTAACAAATCACTCTGTCAGGTGGATCTGTGGTACAGTAAGCAGGTACGGTAAAGTCAGTAGCCCTGAGCCTACCAGTAGGCTATTCACAAACCCTTAACAACTTTTCCTCTTGAAACTAATGCTCGCTAGGCACCGCCACCAGCAATCTAGTCTACAGATCTAGTCTACTCAACTGTAACTGGTACATTACAGTACTACGGTATGGTACAGTACTACGATACTGGTACTGTACAGGATATCAGACGATTAATAACTGTCAGCTTGGTATTGGTAATCTACTGGCACCAGTAGAGTGTCAGCAGTGTAACTACCACAAGTGTATATACAATAAATTGCAGAAAAAATTCCAACTGCGCGCAGCAATTTTGCTATTGAAAAACATAAAACGTTAGTTAAGTCGTACACTCATGACTCACTCAGCTCATTCTTAGAAATCGACAGGAACTATTGAGGCAGCAGAGTAGAGATGGCACGGGCTGACTTTTTTGCAACCCAGACTGCCCATGGCCCGAAGCCTCTAGCACAATAGCGGTAACCGACCCAGCAACTCATACCAAAAATAAAGCCCAGCCCACCCAAAACCCCTTCCTTTACAAAAGTTCAGCCACATTTGAAAGAAAAATGAAACTTGAAAGGGCTTTTAAAAATTGGTAGTGGCTCGTTAGCGGCCCAAGGAAAAACAAAAGATAGAACCGGGCCGTCAACTGGTCAACGGACCTTTAAAAAGAGGATAGTGATTCTACGCATAATTTCTCCCATTTCATGGTCGTTCACGTAAACGAAGTCAGCTGCGATAGCAAAACTGTTGTTAACTAATCTAACCCTAGTCCTACCCTGACCCTAACCGAATAAGCTTGCCAATTCACTTGCCTTAGTTTTCGATTCATAATTATATAGAGTCGATGCACCAGTCTACAATCAATTTACAGTATAATTATGATTAAATACCTTAAACATTTAAATATCCTAAAATTTCACATATCACATGAAAGCACTTTTTATTCTCTACCTAACTAGTATGTTCATTTTTTTAAATATTTGAAAATATGACAATAAGAGCAATATTTCGTTATAATTTTCGTCTGCCTTTCACGTTCAGGTTGCTGCCTTCCACGATCAGTCCTTACTCATAATAAAACAAATACAAGATGCTTCAGACAAAATTAGAAAAAAGACTCATCATTTTGACGCATCGGACGCAATCGCTTTTTTCTTCAATCCTCCGAGCGCTTTTCTCTCTTTCTTTTTGCCGGGCCAACACTTACGTGCTTGCGTCGTAGCAAGACATTCACGCATTAGCAACCATTTCTTTCCAGGCCCAAGCGCAGCAACAGCGTGATTCAGCTTTGGCCTCGACAAGACGCGATAAATCTTGCAGATTTTCAAAAATCCTGCGAAAATCCGCAACATAACATGTAGTTAAACGGTAAATAGTGCAATATAAAAGTTTTCTTCTTGCATCTGATCAGTAACCCCTGGCTGTTTGGGTAAAGTCACTTTTTTGGGAATCGCCATTTGCACGAAAATTTTACCCAGATGCATTTATGAGCAGAAAACGAAACGTTCGAGTATTCGAGAATATTGTTTCGGCTCTGAGATGCGAATTCATTTCTACGTCTCAGCTTTCCTTCAAGGATATACCGGTATCTGCAGGCCTATATACCAGTAAATTACTTCGGTAATCGGTAGTGGTTCAAAGCTTTAAAAAATTTCTTCAGGCTCGATTAGGGTTCAGAAATAAAAAAAAATTGGAACAATATGTCTGATTTTGAATCAATGACACTTTGGTTATGTACGCTTTAGGCCTACTCCTGATCGGAATAATGCCATTAGTAAACAAGTCAGGCGTTGATGAAATAGAATAGATTGTGAGTGGGTAGAGCGTCTGCCTCAAACCGGTAGACTCGGGTTCGATTTCGAGTCCGGTCAAACGATTATCTCAACATTATATTCACTGCTTCCATATTTAAAGTTCAGCATTGAAGGGACAGTAGTGGGGAGCAAACCGTCAAGCTCGCTGGTTATACTGTTATAAAAAGCACTCAGCAGGATTCTCTTGTCTAAAGTGGTGGTTTAGTCAGAATGTGATGACCGCCAAATCGCAGGGGATAACAATACAAGCGCAATGCTGTCAGTCTCTCAACATCGCTGCCACATTTTCTACGTTCATAGCTGCGTTGCACAGGTACAAAGTTTCGGAGATGGGCACCGGGCTGTAGCCACGGAGAGGCTGGGGGCTAAGCCCTCCCGAGTTTATTTTAGTCCCCCAAAACTATTTATGTCGAAATGATGATGGTATGTCAACCCAATTAATGATTTATAATTTTTTTTCAAGATAGCTGCTACAATCGATGTTAAGTTTAAATCTCCAGACTTATTTCTGATTCGCATCCTGATACTGAAAGCAGAAAAGGTTTCAATTTTTATCGTGAGACAGAATGATGACTGAGTGTTGTGCAATTGTACATACTACTGTAAACGCAGTTAGCGAAATTTGCATTATGAAAACACAACCGACGATTGTAAGCAATCGCAGTCATTATTGCGAGATAATGGATTCAAAGCTCTATCGCCCAAATGTGATGGCCTAAAGGCCAAATAATAAAATATCAAAATCAAATCTTCGTTATAGGCTACTCGCGGTAGGCTTATTACACCAAAGCATGCAACGAGTGGTGGGGCCCATCACCGCGACTAAGCACCTGGGTTACTCAGCTCCGAAGAAGCGTCGCAACGGTGGCGAGCGGTTGGCGGCACTGTGGCGAATTGACCGACCCGGAAATCGAAGCCCCGACTTCCCGCACCGATAGCCTGTGCGCTTAATAACTGAGCTAACGGCCGGGGATCTAATAAAGCCAATTACACCACCTAAGCTTACTCTGTTGGGTTAAACTAAAGTTAGAACATAAACGGGTTTATCAGATTTTTTCAGTGATAAACTGGTAAAGTAAAAGAAGAAAGATTTAAATCATTTGTGGGTTCGCTTCTTTGTAGAACTACGCCGCGTTTTCCTTTGAAAGCACAAACCGCAAATAGTCAGCCAGAATCACTCCGCGTAAAAGGCTTGAAGAGCAATAAAAATAAAAAATCAGAAAAAAATTAGGTTGATTTTTCAGCCCCACCAAAAACATATATTCAGCCCCCCCAAAATGTAAAGGCTGGCTACGGCCCCGGATGAGCACCGCCAACTCATCACACACTTCAGCTCAACACAAGTATTACAAAATTGAACACCAGAAAACTACGCTTTAGTGCAGCAAGCTATAACTTGAGCATTTTCAGTTGATCTTTTAAGTTTCAAGACATATTTAAACTTATATCTCATGCTACACTCATTGAAGTAAATCCGAAGAATTGAAAAACATTAAGCTACATGTGATTAATGAATGTCGATTTAGTAGAAACAGGTTTTAACGACGCAGTAATCTTTACTCAGCGGCAATACATGACGTAATGCAGAATAACACAAAGTAATCAAGTTACTCATACGGAAAAAATTCCATCTGGCAAAGTTGAGCGGGTAATAAGTAGTAAGCCTAGTAGGATTTTTATTTTTTAATCATGAAATAACGCCAACACAAACACAAAAAATAGCAGGCTTAAAAATAAGGAAACAGCGACAAACCGACATTTCTCGTACGTTGAGCCTGCTCAAAAAGCTAGTACAAAACAAAAGCGTTTAGATATTAGCACGGCCGAAAAGCACTTCAAATCAATTATGAAAACGATTTAGAAGTCTGTTCAGGCACAAAACTTCGTATATAGTTTTCTACAATCAAACAACTACGCTACAATCTGTATCTTGGTTGGTATCTGAAGGTGAAATGAGGCATCGCTTTAAAAAGTCCATTTTGAATAAGCTTTGCAACAAATTGTTCATAAAATTTTTTAACCCTAAACTGAATTAAAACATGCTGGTTACTAGTCTAGTGCTTCATGAAAACTTTTTTGCAAACACTAAGCTTGTTAATGCGCTGCTCGCCAGTTTTACTTATACTGGCATAAGCGTATTTACAGTAAGAGAAGACATTGCTCAAACGAAAGTTTGAAATCGTGGAGTGAAATGCAACTACTGTTATCATGACATGCGTGCTTCGTATACACATATTTTTCCTATGACATAACTTTCGTAAAGAGGATATCTTCAATATCCAAATGGTAGCAACAGCTAATAATCGGAGAACATTTAACATTATGTATTTACATTATTTACAAAATAACATACGGAAAATAAAATAAAACACAAGAAAATTCTTCGGAAACATGTCAGATTTGTGTTTTAAGATAGCAGGCTTAAAACTAGTGCCTTTATACAAAACAATGAAAGTTTCGAATTATTTTCACTTAAAATCAATGACACCCTTGGGTTTGTGCTCAAATGTTGTCTATTGTTATACATGCCCGTGTAATACGGGTTTGACATACTTGGGTAAGTCTTCCAGACATTTGGTCACCAGAGCCAAGGAACATTTGAACCTAAATCAATCTCGAAAAAGTGCAATTAAAGACCACATTTTGGACTGCGTTAAATGTTCCAATTCATCGCACAGTTTGGCTTCGTTCAAAATTCTTCGAAACTGTAAAAATGAGTATGGCACGAAAGTTCATGAAGCACTCCTTATTAAGAATTTCAAACCGAAATCAAACCGCCAGCTCTATGCCAATGGTTTTTCGTTTCTATTAAAAGTATTTTAGCTCTTTCGATTATTTCGTTTGACTAAAAATTGATTGCAAATTTGTTTTAAATTTTGTTGTGTTTTCGTAAAATAGTAACTACATTCTGACTTAAATCACGCGTTAATAAACTTTGTCGGCCCTCGCAATTTGATCGTTCACACTTCATTACGTTTGTGAAACATTAGATTATGCCATAGCCCCTGCTGTTTTTGTTTTCCGCTTATACTGTATTAGTTTGCCCTGGCCTGTTTTCACTTTCCATGTCTAATCATGCTCTGATGAAAGGCAGTCGATTTGTCCGAAAACGTTCAGCGTATTTTATTTTCCGTATGTTATTTTGTAAATAACGTAAATACATAATATTAAATGTTCTCCGATTATTAGCTGTTGTTACCGCTTCGATATATTTTTATAGCAGAAAAATCAACAATTTGGGGTTTAGTGTCCGCGAAAACATTAACTTAAACAAGTCGAAAAAAAAACACTCTTTTCTTGCCAAACCAAAAAAATCTCCGGATGTTCACCTATGTATCCTAATTAGCTATCCAAGCCAAGGCACTTACGGTAGGCTACAGCATACAAATTTATTGGCCGAGGTCCTCAATCCATAGAACATGGCTTGATCATCTTCAAGCAGCACGCTTAAACTTTCTTTACACCTTACACTTTAAAGTGACGAACTACAGCTAAAGCCTAGCTTAGCAAGAAGCTTCCTAACACATTTTACGTTCATTCTCTTTTGACAAAATTGTTTTCAATAAACACAAGATTAACCCAAGCCTTTTAAAAAGAATTCGTATAAAATCTCGTTACTAATAAACTACTTTCCTAGAATAATTAGGTTATGTCGCAAATTGAAATTGGAAAACAAAAAACACTTCCCGCAAAAAACGAAAATTTACAAAACTAACATGCATTTACAAAATGATCCAACAAACAAAAAAGTCAATTCCCGGGAATAAAAGAATGAATATGAAATTTCCCCGCTTGGGTTGCATTTTTTTAGGACCTCAGCCTTATCAAGAAAAATTAAAACAAATGGCGATATCAAGCTGCCAAGCTGTTTTGAAGTTAGACTGTGAATGCGTATTTTAACCGACAGTACAAAACTCTATTTTCCAGTGGCTTGGGGGAGCGCTGGGTCACTGCTCCCCATTGGCACACGCGAGAGTGCCACCCTTTGGCCCGGCAATAAGCTGCTAAAACCTAACTTTCAGTCTACAATCACATAAACTAATAATGATTGCAGCCTCCTTTCACTTAAGTCAGCCAAACTTCTGCTTTTAGTCATAAGGCACGAGCAAAATTTTGCATTTTTAATAATGACTGCAATCACTGCAGGTACCGGCATATCGTTTTTCGATTAAGAAGCGTGCTGAACTGACTTTGTTTCACAAAAGCGTTTCACAAAAACTGCGTTTGTTTCACAAAAACACATTAGAAATATTGTTGACAAACTCAAAAGTTAACGCACAGTTTGGCAATACCGGTACTAAACTTGGCTGGGTCAAATGTTCGAGTTATTTCGAATGATGGTGTAGCAGTCGCACTGCTAATTCTAGGTAGATTTGTGTTTTGTTACGTCACAATTGTGTTTATTTGGTTTGGCTAGCTGGAACTACCCCAAGCGTGGTCGTTCTTTTTTTTGTTGTGCGGGATGAAGTTCGCGGCGTTTACAACTTGGATTATATTTTGTTAACAGACAAGTTGGTTTGTACCGGGCAGTGTTAAAGAAGGCGGTGGTAGGACACGCACAGAGCCGATGCTCGCTGACAGCCTAGGTATACAAAGGAATAGCTACAATAGGTCAAACTGTTCCTGATTGTGCGTGATTGATAAAAACAGACCGCGACTCCACTTTATTCCAACCAATTCCGCACCTCAACTGCGCTTGTTTGACAAAAACTCATTAAAAATATTGTTGACAAACTCAAAATTTATCGTGCAATTTAGCAATACTAAAATTCGCTGGGTCAGATTTTCGATTTATTTAAAATGATGGATCAAGCTGTTTCCAACTGTGCGTGATTGATAAAAACAGAGCGCGATTCTACTCCATTCAAGCCAAATTTCGCATTTCAGCTGCGCTCGTTTGCTAAAAACTCATTAAAATTATTGTTGACAAACTCAAAATTTATCGCACATTATAGCAATGCTAAACTTGGCTGCGTCAGATGTTCGATTTATTTTGAATGACAGATCAAGCTTCTCCCGATTGTGCTTGATGGATAAAAACAGAGCGCGATTCTATTGCATTCAAACCAATTTCGCACATTAGCTGCGCTTGTTTGACAAAAACTTATTAAAATTATTGTTGACAAACTCAAAACTTATCGTACAATGTGGCAATACGAGGCTTGGCTAAGTCAGATTTTCGATTTATTTTATGTGGTAGGTCAACCTGTTCCCGATTGTGCGTGATTGATAAAACAGAGCACGATTTTACTCCATTCAAACCGTTTTCGCATCTCAGCAGCGCTTGTTTGGCAAACACTTACTGAACAACATCGTGCATAAACTTGAATTTTATCGCACGATCCAGCAATGCTAAACTTGGCTAGGTCAAATGTTCGATTCATTTAGAGTGATGGGTTAAGCTGCTCCCGATTGTGCGTGATTCTACTGCATTCAAACCAATTCCGCACCTCACCTGCGCTTGTTTGACAAAAACTCATCACAAATTCTTGTTGACAAATTCGAAATTTATTGCATATTGTGGCAATACTAAACTTGGCTGGGCCAGATGTGTGATTTATTTTCAATGATGGGTCAACCTGTTCTCGATTGTGCGTGATTGGTAAAAACAGAGCTCGATTCTATTCCATTCAAACCAATTTCGCATTATAGCTGCGCTTCTATGACCAACACTCGCTAAAAACATTGTTGACGAACTTAAACTTCATCGCACAATGTAGCAATCCTAAACTTGGCTGGATCAATTGTTCGACTTATTGAGAATGATGGGTCAACCTGTTCCCGATTGTGCGTGATTGGTAAAAACAGAGCGCGATTCTACCTCATTCAAACCAATTTCGCACCTCTGCTGCGCTTGTTTCATAAAAACTAATTAAAAATAATGTTGACAATCTCACAATTTGTCGTACAATATGTCAATACTGAAGTTGGCAAAGTCCGATGTTCGATTTATTCAGGATGATGGGTCAAGCTGTTACCGCTTGTGCATGATTGATAAAAACAGAGCGCGATTCTACCTCATTCAAACCAATTTCGCACCTCGACTGCGTTTGTTTGACAAAAACTAATTAAAAGTATTGTTGACAAACTCAAAGTTTGTGGTGCAATGTGGTAATATCAAAGTTGGCTGGGTCAGATGTTCGATTTACTAAAAATGATGGGTGAACCTGTTCCCGACTGTGCGTGGTTGATAAAACAAAGCGCGATTTTACTCCATTCAAACCAATTGTGCTCCCGAACTGCGCTTGTTTGATAAAAACGCAATAAATACATTCTTGGCAAACTCAAAACACATCGTACAATGTGGCAATGCTAAACTTGGCTGCGTCAAAGGTTGGATTTATGTAGAATGATGGATCAAGCTGTTCCCGATTGTGCGTGATTGATAAAAACAGACCGCGATTCTACACCATTCAAACCAATTTCGCGACGGAACTGTGCTTGTTTGACAAAAACTCATTAAAATCATCGTTGACAAACTCAAAACTTGTCGTTCAATGTGGCGATACTAAACTTGGCTGGGTTAGATGTTCGATTGATTAAAAATGATGGGTCAAGCTGCTGCCGATGGTGCGTGATTGATAAAAACAGAGCGCGATTCTACTCCATTCAAACCGATTTTGCGCCGGAACTGCGCTTGTTTGACAAAAACTCATTAAAATCATTGTTGACAAACTCAAAACTTGTCGTTCAATGTGGCGATACTAAACTTGGCCGGGTTAGATGTTCGATTGATTAAAAATGATGGGTCAAGCTGCTCCCGATGGTGCGTGATTGATAAAAACAGACCGCGATTCTACCCCATTCAAACCGATTTTGCGCCGGAACTGCGCTTGTTTGATAAAAACTCATTGAAATTATTGTTGACAAACTCAGAGTCTGTCGTACAATATGGCAATACTGAACTTGGCAAAGTCCGATGTTCGATTTATTCAGCATGATGGGTCAACCTGTTCCCGACTGTGCGTGATTGATAAAATCAGAGAGCGATTCCACTCCATTTAAACTGTTTTCGCATCTCAGCTGCGCTTGTTTGACAAACACTTACCAAAAAACACTGTTGACAAACTAAAATTTTATCGCACAATTTAGCAATACTAAACTTGGCTAGGTCAAATGTTCGAGTTATTTGGAGTGATGAGTCGAGCTGCTCCCGATTGTGCGTGATTCTACTGCATTCAAACCAATTCCGCACCTCACCTGCGCTTGTTTGACAAAAACTCATCACAAATTCTTGTTGACAAATTCGAAATTTATTGCATATTGTGGCAATACTAAACTTGGCTGGGCCAGATGTGTGATTTATTTTCAATGATGGGTCAACCTGTTCTCGATTGTGCGTGATTGGTAAAAACAGAGCTCGATTCTATTCCATTCAAACCAATTTCGCATTATAGCTGCGCTTCTATGACCAACACTCGCTAAAAACATTGTTGACGAACTTAAACTTCATCGCACAATGTAGCAATCCTAAACTTGGCTGGATCAATTGTTCGACTTATTGAGAATGATGGGTCAACCTGTTCCCGATTGTGCGTGATTGGTAAAAACAGAGCGCGATTCTACCTCATTCAAACCAATTTCGCACCTCTGCTGCGCTTGTTTCATAAAAACTAATTAAAAATAATGTTGACAATCTCACAATTTGTCGTACAATATGTCAATACTGAAGTTGGCAAAGTCCGATGTTCGATTTATTCAGGATGATGGGTCAAGCTGTTACCGCTTGTGCATGATTGATAAAAACAGAGCGCGATTCTACCTCATTCAAACCAATTTCGCACCTCGACTGCGTTTGTTTGACAAAAACTAATTAAAAGTATTGTTGACAAACTCAAAGTTTGTGGTGCAATGTGGTAATATCAAAGTTGGCTGGGTCAGATGTTCGATTTACTAAAAATGATGGGTGAACCTGTTCCCGACTGTGCGTGGTTGATAAAACAAAGCGCGATTTTACTCCATTCAAACCAATTGTGCTCCCGAACTGCGCTTGTTTGACAAAAACGCAATAAATACATTCTTGGCATCATTTAGCTTTTTCTCGACACTCGGCAAAAAAGATTCAAAATGTTTTTCATATTAATTCTGAACCTGTGCAAACTACTTCTAAAGCTAGAGATCTTGGTGTGTTGGTTACCGATAATCTGAAATGGTCTTCTCATATTAATCACATTCATTCTGTTGCTTATCATCTTAGTTATATAGTTCTGCGCGCTTTTTCTACTAAAAACATTTGGACTTTATTGAAAATCTATGTTACATATATTAGGCCTAAGCTTGAATACAATTCTTCAGTTTGGAGTCCATATTTGAAAAAAGACATCAAGCTCATTGAGTCTGTCCAAAAACGTTTTACTCGTAATGTTTTTATTCGTTGCAACCTGCCTTTCAATTCTTATGTGGATCGCCTAACTAAACTTGGAATTAAATCTCTGGAGTACCGTAGACTTGAATTCGACCTGATTCTTATGTACAAGATAAGTCATAATTTGTGTGATCTGAATTTTTCTGATTATTTTGTGTTTCAAACTTGTGATTATAATTTGCGTCGACACGATTTTACAGTTCAGTCACTTTTTCATAATGCCAGTCATGACCAATTTCGTCAATTTTACTTTAATCGTATAGTTAGTACTTGGAATCGGCTTCCTGATGTTGTAGTTTCCGCTTCAAATCTGTCTATCTTTAAGACCAAATTGAAAAGTTATGATTTACACACTATCGCTTCACTTGTTTACTGATTTTATTTTTCTGTTAATTACTTGCTGCTTTATTTCGTTTTTTCCTCGCATGTCAGTGTGCCTGGGTGTTAACCTATCACCATTGTGTTGTCTTTCAATAAATAAATAAATAAAACTCAAAACACATCGTACAATGTGGCAATGCTAAACTTGGCTGCGTCAGAAGTTGGATTTATGTAGAATGATGGGTCAAGCTGTTCCCGATTGTGCGTGATTGATAAAAACAGACCGCGATTCTGCGCCATTCAAACCAATTTCGCACCTTAACTGCGTTTGTTGGACAAAAACTCATTGATAATATTGTTGACAAACTCAAAGTTTGTCGTTCAATGTGGCAATGCTAAATTTGGCTGGGTCAGATGTTTGATTGATTAAAAATGATGGGTCAAGCTGCTCCCGATTGTGCGTGATTGATAAAAACAGAGCGCGATTCTCCTCCATTCAAACCAATTTTGCATAGCAGCTGCGTTTGTTGGACAAAAACTCATTAAAAATATTGTTGACAAACTCAAAATTTATCGTACAATGTTGCAATACTAAACTTGGTTGGGTCAAATGTTCGGTTTATTTTGAATGGTGGGTCAACCTGTTCCTGATTGTGCGTGATTGATAAAAACAGAGCGCGACTCTACTCCATTCGAAGCATTTACGCACCTCAACTGCGTTTGTTTTATAAAAACTCATTGAAAATATTGTCGACAAACCCAAAATTTGTCGTGCAATGTGGTAAATTTTAACCTTGGCTGGGACAAATGTTCGATATATTTAAAATGAAAGGTCAAGCTGTTCCCGCTTGTATGTGATTGATAAAAACAGATCGCGATTCTACTCCATCCAAACCAATTTCGCGCTGCCACTGTGCTTGTTTGACAAAAACTCATTAAAAATATTGTTGACAAACTCAAAACTTGTCGTTCAATGTGGCAATGCTAAACTTGGCTGGGTCAGATGTCCACTTATTTAGAATGAAGGGTTAAGCTGTTCCCGATTGTGCGTGATTGATAAAAACAGAGCGCGATTCTATTCCATTCAAACCAATTTACCTCAGCTGGGCATCTTTGATAAAACCGCATTAAAATTATTGTTGATAAATTCAAAATTTATCGTGCAATATGTCAATACCAAACTTGGCTGGGTCAGATGTTCGATATATTAAAAATGATGGGTCAAGCTGTTACCGCTTGTGCATGATTGATAAAAACAGAGAGCGATTCTACTCCATTCAAACCGATTTTGCGCCGGAACTGTGCTTGTTTGATAAAAACACATTAAAATTAATGTTGACAAACTCAAAACTTATCGCACAATGTTGCAATGCTAAACTTGGCTGGGTCAGATGTTCGATTTATTTAAGAGTGATGGGTCAACCTGTTCCCGATTGTGCGTGATTGATAAAAACAGAGCGCGATTCTACCCCATTCAAACCAATTCCGCACATTAGCTGTGCTTGTTTGACAAAAACTTGATAAAATGATTGTTGACAAACTCAAAATTTATCGTGCAATGTGGCAATGTTAAGCTTGGTTGAGCCAAATGATTAATTTGTTTGGAGTGATGGGTGAAGCTGTTCGCAATTGTGTGTGATTGTTAAAAACAGAGCGCGATTCCAATCTTTTCAAACCGATCTCGGTCCTCAAATGCGCTTGTTTGACAAAAACTCATAAATAATATTGTTGACAAACTCAAAGTTTATCGTACAATTTGGCAATATTAACTTGGCTGGGTTGGATGTTCGATGTATTTTGAATGATGGTTGAAGCTGTTTCCGATTGTGCGTGATTGATAAAAACAGACCGCGACTCTCCTCCATCCAAATGATTTTCGCACCTCACCAGCGCTTGTTTGATAAAAACTAATAAAACATATTGTTGACAAACTCAAATTTTGTTGTGCAATATGGCAATATTAAACTTGGCTGGGTCAGATGTTCGATTTATTCAGGATGATGGATCAAGCTGTTCCCGATTGTGCGTGATTGATAAAAACAGAGCGCGATTCTACGCCATTCAAGTAAAATTTTGCACCTCAGCTGCGCTTGTTTGATAAAAACTAATTAAAATCATCGTTGACAAACTCAAGTTTTGTCGTGCAATATGGCAATGCTAAACTTGGCTGGATCCGATGTTCGATTTGTTTCGAATGGTAGGTCAAGTTGTTACTGCTTGTGTGTGATTGATAAAAACAGAGCGCGATTCTACTCTATTCAAACCAATTTTGCATAGCAGCTGCGTTTGTTGGACAAAAACTCATTAAAAATATTGTTGACAAACTCAAAATTTATCGTACAATGTAGCAATACTAAATTTGGTTGGGTCAGATGTTCGATTTATTTAGAATCATGGGTGAAGCTGTTCCCACTTGTGCGTAATTGATAAAAACAGACCGCGATTCCAATCTTTTCAAACCGATTTCGGTCCCCAAATGCGCTTGTTTGACAAAAACTCATTAAAAACATTGTTGACAAACTCAAAGTTTATCGTACAATTTGGCAATATTAAACTTAGCCGGGTTGGATGTTCGATGTATTTAAAATGATGGGTCAAACTGTTCCCGCTTGTGTGTGATTGATAAAAACAGACCGCGATTCCAATCTTTTCAAACCAATTTCGGACCTCTGCTGCGCTTGTTTGACAAAAACTCATTAAAAATATTGTTGACAAACTCAAAATATTTGTACAATGTGGCAATACTAAACTTGGCTGGGTTACATGTTCGATGTATTTAGAATGATGAGTTAAGCTGTTTTCGATTGTCCGTGATTGGTAAAAACAGAGCGCGATTCTACACCATTCAAACCAATTTCGCTCCTCAACTGCTGTTGTTTGGTATAAACTCATTAAAATTATTCTTGACAAACTCAAAATTTGTCGCACAATGTGGCAATATTTCACTTGGCTGGGTCTGATGTTCGATATATTGTAAATGATGGGTCAAGCTGTTTCCGCTGATGGGTGATTGATTAAAACAGAGAGCGATTCTACTCCATTCAAACAAAATTTCGCACCTCAACTGCGTTTGTTTGACAAAAACTCATTAAAAATATTGTTGGAAACCCAAAATCTGTCGTGCAATGTGGCAATATTAACCTTGGCTGGGTCAATTGTTCGACCTATTGAAATTGATCGGTCAAGCTGTTCTCCACCGTGCGTGATTGATAAAAACAAAGCGCGATTCTACTCCATTCGAAGCAATTTCGCGTCCGAACTGCGCTTGTTTGACAAAAACTCATTGAAAAGATTGTTTATAAACTCAAAGCTTATCGTTCAACGAGGCTAATAGTAAACTTGGCTGGGTCGGATTTTATTTTTTTTTATATTTAGTTGCATATTTATCCTCCTATCACGAGAAAGCGATCAATGCGCTATACGAGCTCGCTTAGGACTTGCCGGCTAACTGTCTACCACACCAACATGGGGGAATCCCGCTAAGTGCCCTTCCCAACGGCACAACAAGTAAACTTGCCGGCTTGTTCTCCACACTGTCCCTTCAATGCTGAACGTCAAGCAGAGAAGCTGTGAAAAGCAATTTTAAAGTCATTGGTTTGACCCAACTCGGAATCAAACCCGAGTCTACAGCTCAAGAGACAGACGCTCCATACCACTCGGCCATCTGAGATGTTTGATTTATTTAGAATGATGGGTCAACCTGTTCCCGACTGTGCGTGATTGGTAAAAACAGAGCGCGATTCTACTCCATTTAAACACTTCAGTTGGTTAAAAATATTGTTGACAAACCCAAAATTTGTCGAACAATGTGGCAATATTACTAGGCTGGGTCAGATGTTCGATCTATTTGGAAAGATGGGACAAGCTGTTTTTATTTATGAATTGGTAATAGTATTTAGTTTATGGGGAAGTACGTTTAGTCATAAGATTTTTGGAGTGTTGGAACTGGGAGGACCAGTGGAACGTGGATGAAGAGTGCTGGTTTCACATATTTTTCATTATAAAATTTTAATAAAATAATGAAAAACATAGAAGGGCGGCCGGACGGGTCTTTAGGACTCAAAGACACTACATCACGGCGGCATAATGAAATTTTCTTTCTTAGTTTTGTTAAGTGATTTTAATGTTGTTTCTGTTGACCAAAATCAAAAATCATTATTTCGTACGCCGAAGCGTGTAACAAGTGGAGGGGCCTATCTCCGAGGCTTAGGGCCTGGGCTACACAGCTCGGAAGTAACGTCGCAGTGGTGGCGAGCCGTTCGCGACACTGTGCCGATTTGACCGACTTGGGATTTGAACCTATGACTTCCCGCACCGATAGCGTGTGCGCTAAGCAACTGAGCTAACGGCTAGTGCACAGTATAATTTATTTCATGAATGTGCTTGTGAAAACTTGCTCCTCTTTCATTGAAAATTAAAATGAAAATAGTTTTTTAATAAAGTGTGGACAACTCACTTTCCAGTTTTCTTCATTTGTTATGACTTATGGGTAATTTGCTATTATGAGATTATCACCTTTGATGTTTTCGCTTCAAGTCGGTGAAATTTGTATGATCTCGCTTCATGTGGCGCTCGATACTCTTTTTTCTGTTCGCTTTGATTGCTTCTCGCAAAATTTGGCAAATGAGGAAAGATAATATGCTGTGACAAAGCATTTTATTGCTCTGCCTCGAAGGATGTTTTGTGAAACGTTTAGTTAAACTCTCAGAACTTTTGAACCAAAGTGGGTTGCATCACACATTCGCTAAAAGTTTAGTGAAATAGCCTTTACAGAATTTAAACATAATGAAAATATTGCGTATCGATGTGGAAAAAATAATAACGATAACAGCATTCCAAGTTCATTTTTACGACTTTTAACGCGCCTAATAAAATCAATTCGGAGAATTTGGGAAAAGAGTTAGATACAAGATGAAGATTTTGTTGCTCTCGAATTTTTGCCGAAAAATTAACAGCTGTGGAATTTGTTCTTACTTGAAGAAAAAAAAACATGTGTAGTGACTCTGTCCGTACTCCGCGCAATAAAGCGCTATTATGGCATGTTTTTGCAGGCAGGTTTTGGGGCGAAAAAGTGTTTTCAAGCATGCATCAACCATTTCCCGACTGTTAATGAATTAATGCAAGTCGGCGAACTATAGTCTAGTTGATACACTTTTAACAATTCTTTTTTTGGTGCAACTAAATGGCGAATGCAAAGTTTCCATCGTAAAGTCGCAGTCTACAATAATAGCTAGTTTATGACGCAAGATTTATTGAAAGCTTGATAACTTTTAGAATTCGCTAATTCTTTCTTCCCCGAATTCTCAAACAAAGATGTTGAGGAATAAAAATTAGCGGAATTATTGAAATGCTCTGATATTATAACTGATTTTTTAGAATACGCTGTTACTCTCGTATGATGGTGTAGTGGTCAACGCTCTGAACATATCGACAGTAGGCCTATAGCATGCACGCAATTTCATTAAAAAATACAACCGTACTTTATTAATCAGGCCGATGTAAACGGACAATTATTTTACTGAATCTACTGTGTTATAACCGTTGGCTTAGTGGTAGCGATAACGCTATCGGTGCGGGAAGTGCGAGGTCGATTCCCGGACCGGTCAAATTAGAACACAGAGTGGTCGACTGCACGCCACCGCTGCGATGTTTCTTCAGTGTTCGAAGATGTGGTGTCAGGCGTCTAGTATAGCGGCGATGGAGTCCGTAACCAGTTGCATGCTTCCGGTCAAAAATAACCTTCAGCGTAACCAAAATAAAAATTTAATTTTTTTTAAATTAAAGCAGCTCAAGGAAATGATTGCTTCCAGTAAACAAAGAGTTTAATGACCTAGATCAGAGCATATATTCATGTACTGTATCATCACAATTAAAATCTCTGCCGACTGTTTCGCTTTCTCGGATCATCAGGAGGAATCCAAATAGGCCTATCAAAATATCAAATTAAAAAATTTTGAAAATTTAAAACGTGTTGGTAAAATTAATATCCAAGTTAATAGTAAAACTTATACGCTATTGACCATGAAACTGACGTGCACTAATGCGTAGAAGGTCTAAAAATATTTAGATACCTTCTGATGATTCGATATGGTGAAACAGCTGTAGAGATTTAAATCGTGCATTTAAACGAAATGAATGCTTTAAATTATATAAATCAGGAATTTTATAGATTATACACAGGCCATAGGCCAGGGATGGCGAACCACCGACCCGCGGGTCACTAAGTGACCCACTTGCACATTTCAGTGACTTACTTGTAATTTCGGAATTTTTTGGAAAAAACGGTAACGAACATTAACGTAGTGCAGAAAGGTTTATCTGCCCACACTGTGGCATTGAAGACCTTTTATTTGCTCTCCACACTCAATATTTGCTGGAAGCTGGGTATTTTTGGGGTGAAGAGTCACTGAAGACCTTTTTATTTATTTTTTTGCCCTTTCAGTTCAAGTCTCTCATTAATATCATTACATCCGTGACTTACGTTTTTTCGTTTTCGGTCTACGACCTTATATTTGACCCACCACTTAAAAAGGTTTGCCATACCTGCTATAGGCCCACAGACACACTACCGGCCAGTTGGAGTAATAGCAACGACAACGCCGTGTTTTTGGAAGGTTTAAGGTTCGATTTCCAGGCCGGTCAAATTGGAACACAGTGTGATCGACGGCTCGCCACCGCTGCGATGTTTCTTCAGAGTTAGAAGCTTTTTGACAGCTCAAATGACCGAGTGGTAAGAGTGTCCGCTTCGGGAGCTGTAGACTTGGGTTTGATTCTGAGTCGGGTCAAACCAATGACTTTAAAAATTGGTATTCATAGCTTCCCTGCGTGACGCTCAGTATTAAAGGGACAGTGTGAAGAAAAACGGGCAAGTTTCCTTGTTGTGTAGTTGGGAAAGGCACTTAGCGGGATTCCCCTGTCTTGGTGTGGTAGCCAGATGGCAGGCAACTCTTAAGCGAGCTTGTATAGCGCATGGATTGCTCGGATCCTCGTGATAGGAGGATAAATATGCAACTAAATACAAACTGAAATTGTCACCCAAGCGTTAAGCCGTAGAGATGGTACCCGCCAATCGTTGCTCGTTTCGGCGTAATATATCTACCGCAAGTATAGATAAAAATTTCAAGTTTGAATTACAACAATGTCTGTTTTAAAATTTTCGAACAGTTACTTTCTAACAGAAGTAGTTCAACATTTACCTCGAGAAGAAGTTCGCATCAGCGCTCAAAAGCAATAGAAAAATAAATAATTAGCCACATTGCTTGGCCTAATTTTCTAAAAAGATTGGGCAAGGAATATTAGGCTACCGATAACCAGTACTCTTAACAGCGGAAAAATTAGTTTCTGCTAAATATTAATTTATTTATACGAATATATAACTTTGGTAGAGAGGAGATCTTCTATATCCAAATGGTAGCAACAGCTGATAAATTTAAATGGAAATCCGGATTAATTACCTGCCTCCTGAACCGCACTAAAACTATATGTTTTACAGAATCACTCTTCCGTTCCAAAGTTACAAAGCTAAAAGAAATGTTCTTCAAAAACGTTCACAGCAAGTTGGTTTTTCAACAAAATTCTTGATAGTTTTTATAACTCTAGTCAGCAAGAAAATGATCGGACTAGTGAAGATGAAAATGACAACCAAAAATTATATTTGGAAATACCGTACGTAGGAAAAAGCTCACAAAAATTCTTCGGAAACATGTCAGATTTGTGTTTTAAGATAGCAGGCTTAAAACTAGTGCCTTTATACAAAACAATGAAAGTTTCGAATTATTTTCACTTAAAATCAATGACTCCCTTGGGTTTGTGCTCAAATGTTGTCTATTGTTATACATGCCCGTGTAATACGGGTTTGACATACTTGGGTAAGTCTTCCAGACATTTGGTCACCAGAGCCAAGGAACATTTGAACCTAAATCAATCTCGAAAAAGTGCAATTAAAGACCACATTTTGGACTGCGTTAAATGTTCCAATTCATCGCACAGTTTGGCTTCGTTCAAAATTCTTCGAAACTGTAAAAATGAGTATGGCACGAAAGTTCATGAAGCACTCCTTATTAAGAATTTCAAACCGAAATCAAACCGCCAGCTCTATGCCAATGGTTTTTCGTTTCTATTAAAAGTATTTTAGCTCTTTCGATTATTTCGTTTGACTAAAAATTGATTGCAAATTTGTTTTAAATTTTGTTGTGTTTTCGTAAAATAGTAACTACATTCTGACTTAAATCACGCGTTAATAAACTTTGTCGGCCCTCGCAATTTGATCGTTCACACTTCATTACGTTTGTGAAACATTAGATTATGCCATAGCCCCTGCTGTTTTTGTTTTCCGCTTATACTGTATTAGTTTGCCCTGGCCTGTTTTCACTTTCCATGTTTAATCATGCTCCTCGGATGAAGGACAGTCGATTTGTCCGAAAACGTTCAGCGTATTTTATTTTCCGTATGTTATTTTGTAAATAACGTAAATACATAACATCAAATGTTCTCCGATTATTAGCTGTTGCTACCATTTGGATATTATACGAATGTGTTTGTGTAAATCTCAGTTAATTTGTTGATTTAGATATGAATAGAGGTAGTTGTTGATAGAAATACAAATTGCGAAATTTTTTTTCGTATTTATTTTTCTATTTTATTTAGGGCCTCCAAATTCACTTTGCCTAGGGCCTCCAATCACCTAAGGCCGGCCCTGCACTTAGCAACATAATATCGAAAGGGAAAGAAGCGATTTTAAATAAAATATAGATCGTCATGGTTTACGTATTGTAGATTGGGTTTCCAATGGGGCACTTTTTGCATTTGAAAAGCAAGATCTCAAAAAAGGTCGAGATGTACAGTAGGCCCCACCTGGTTAGGCCAGCAAATATCCTAATAATGCGGCCACATTGCTTCGATGCACAAAATGTTTTGTGAGAACATTTTGTACAGTACTAGTAGCTCGTTGCAACGACATCGCTATCCGTGCGGGAGGTCTGGGGTTTGTTCTCCGCGCCGGTCAAATCGGAGTATCGGACGCAGTGTCGCCAGCGATTTATCATCGTTGCGGCATTTCTTCGGACTTCGAAGCTGTTTTGGCCAGACGCTAAGCCGTGGAGATGGGCCCCGGCACTCGTTACACGCTTCGGCGTAATAACGCGAGTATAATGAAGATTTAAGCTTTTGATTTGAACATTCCAAAGGCCTAGCTAGATTAGATATAAGCAAGTCTACGGCCGGTAGTCAAAAGACCGCAATTTACGAAATTTTTAAAAGTGAGCTCAAATGAACTCATGCGCGTACAGTAGACTATAGTATATGATACTTGATGATGATAGATCACTGATATAGAAAGTTGTATTTTTTAAAAAGCAATCACACAGTCTAAAAAGCTTCAAAAAACCTTGGTGGGAGTTGAACCAATTACATTCTAGACTAGTCTTTTTGAGTTCTTAACCACTGACTATAGAATTAATGTTTTATGCCAAACTTTTATTAGTAGGCCTACTAATGAATCAAATTGTTCATAATAAATTAATGGTAAGCAGTGGCGTAGCGAGAAATTTTAAAAGGAAGAAGGGACGTAACTACTAGGCTACCCTTTTTTCAAGCGTAGGCCTATATATTTTTTCGGCAGAACAAATTTGAAGCTGATTGAGAAACAAGAAAAGCTCTAGGGGGGTTCGGGGCATGCTCTCCCGGGAAATTTTTGAAAATTTACATGCTGTATTGGGTATCTTAGTGTATTTTGAACAATTTTCAGGCAAATTTTGAGTAAATTTTTTGACCCTAATTCTGTGCACTTCGCCAAATATGATGCATTTTGTTCGCACTTTTTTTGATTATGCATCCTCAAGGCGTAAGGCTTATCGCTATCGAAGAGGTACGAAATAATGGAAAAGTTGTGCAGGCCTACAGTAAAAACATTTTTTGCTGGTGGGAAAATGCATACCCCTGATCCTACCCCCTTGGATCCGCCTCTGGCCATAAGCTGCAGAAACCATCAAAAGGCACATTTCGGTCACTTGACATCATTAGGCTAGTTTTGTTCATTTTTACAAAAAGGCATAGTCAAAAAGGGCTGGGGGCATGGCACAATGCCCCCCTAAATATGCTCCTGATGGTCAGGGGTGCAAATCTATGTTGAGCATTGAGGGAGATGATTCTGCAAAATTGACCATTTTTCGAGATTGGGGGTATGATTAAATCAATGGTCTGCGAAAAATGATAAAAAGAATCATCATGATTTAACAAGTTTGACACCCCCGCGCGGTTGCCCAAATTTTTGCCCACCACAGTGAAATAAAGTGAAAACCAAAAAAAAAAGGTCCATCCCCCCTCTAGATTAGCACCCGTGCTGATGATAAGTTACATTTACATGCATGAAATGCGATCGTGGAGTTTACGAAAAGGAATTCCTTATTGCTTCTCGATTTTTCTTATCGATAACAATTTATTTTTGGGATTCTTAGCCAAATTTATTGCTCCCAACAATTTCTCCGAGTGTAGACTACTTGAAAGTTTTTTTTTGAGATTTTTTTTTGTCCTGGCATTTTGATTTTTTTCTTGAGAAGTTGTTTATTCAATTAAATTTGAAATGAAATGGAAAGAAAATTGGAAGATGAAAATGGACGACGATTGCGTCGTGAAATACGCGAAGGGAAAAAAATAATTACGCATTGCTACGTGTACTCCGCAGACTTGCGTGCGAGCGTGCGTGCCAAGCGTCGCTTCTCGCCCAAGAGAAATTTTGTTTTTCTTTATTTTGTGACGTAAGCAAAAAAATCCTTCACATATTGAACGAGAAAGCCGGAACGACAAGTTTGAAAGGGGCTCTAGAAAAGAGAGAAATAAAGTGTGATAATGAAAAGCAAGAGCAATATAATTTGGTATTAGTGTAGCTGAAAGATTTTTCTGCGGGCATGTGAAAGTTTGGCGAATTTTGAAAAAAAGCGAGGGAAATAGGACAGTTGAAAAGTTGATCAAAATACGGTCGTTCCAAATGAAAACAAGCTATTTTTGCTAACTTTTATGCTATTTGCGCTATAGCAACTGAACGCTTCATTGCACAAAGTTGAAATTTTGTAAAAGTATAGAAGAGAATATTTGGAAACATGTTGCGAAAGTCTAAATTTATTACGTCAGTCGAATCCTGAGAAAAATGAACTGATCGGTCACTCGGCCTAAAATGCAGGTGATTGCACACTGGTGCATCGACTCTAAATGGAAGTGGCTAAAGTTACGTGACCGTAACATTTGCCTCTTTAGTTTATTTTATTACTTCGTCACGCTCTCGTACAATCAGGGAAGCGTGAAGGGATAATAAAATAAACCAAAGAGACAAATGTTACGGTCACGTAACCTTAGCCTCTGCCTATATAAATCAGCTAATGTGGAATTCAGCGCTGTCCCGCTCTGCGAGATGTGGAATTATTTAACGTTTGTGGTACCAACTAGAACGACCCTGAAGTGGGAGAAATTAGCCTGTGTAAAAACATTATCCAAATAAATCCGCTACCAGTGTTTCTACTTAATTTTTTAAATGCTGTTAAGTGCAACTTTTTCTACTTTTACTAGCTTTGAAGCAGATTATTCTGATCTGGATCCTGTAGGCAATTTATTAGGATCCGATCCCAAAAAGATCCGGTAAAAATTTTGGGATCCGGCCGGATCCAGATTCGGATATCCATATGCACCTCTGGGGGGCTGATAGGCTACTAGACGTTATCCCAGTGAATGTGCACGTTCTTTTGAATCTACTGTAATTCACAATCTTTAGGTCTTCGGTTCTTGAACAGCTGGCTTAAACTCCAGGAACCGCAAGCCCGAATTCCACAAAGATTAGATTAGCGGTAACCTAGTTTGTTTGTTTTTTTGTTTTTTTTTTTTTTTTTCGGTCTTTGACCGAATATTTTTGGCAATGACCGAATTTTTTTTTCGGTCACGCAATGACGAAATTTGCAATTAGTTTAGTTTAAAGGTGCGTTTACCGATACGCGGCAATGTGATTACCATTACAAATCATACTGGCCTGCGTTAACGCAATGTAAAATTTGCTAGCGTGCGTCAGGCAAGCTGATCGTTCAATGATGTCGTATCAATCAAACGTGCATTATCCCATTTCCGTGGTCAAGGTTTTCTCAAACATTTTTTGATACTGGGCGATGAAGTGATAAAAATTGTACCGGTACAATTCCTTGATATCGCGTGGTTTTTATCGCGTTGCCTCACCGCAGTTCAACGTCAAAATAAAGTAAAGAAAAAAATTAGTTAGGCCTATCGCGTTGCCACTTGCAGCGCATCGGTAAACAGTGAACACGCCTAAACATTGCTTTTTTCTTCTGGTGATAATAATAGTTAGTTTAGTTCAGTTTAGTAGCATATTTATCCTCCTATCACGAGAAAGCGATCAATGCGCTATGCGAGCTCGCTTAGGAGTTGCCGGCCATCTGTTTGCCACACCAAGATGGGGCAATCCCGCTAAGTGTCTTTCCCAACGGCACAACAAGTAAACTTGCCGGCTTGCTCTTCACACTGTCCCTTTAATGCTGAGCGTCGAGCAGGGAAGAAACGTCTAGCCATTGCACAGATAATGACATAAAGTGTTTTTAATACGTTGCTCAGTTCCAAACGTAACTAATTATTTGTTTGTACTGTTTATTTCCAGAATGTGCTATGTTTCGGGAAAGGATTAATGTTTGGAGAATGTGCTGTTGCCGCCCTTTTGCTTTTCGCCCCCTGGTGTTTCTCTTTTGCCCACAAGGGGGTGATATTGTCCACTGTGAGAAACACTGATTGAGACTAGAACTATTCGCTTGGTCCAAACAATAGTCTCCTGAAGTGAGTTCCAAAGAAACTGAAAAGCCAAGAAAATATTGAAATTTCACAAATATTGCGAATTTTTATGTATTTAATGGAAAAATTATTTTATATAGGCCGATATTGAAGTTCATCAAAACAAAGGAATTGTATGCAAATTACTGCAAAATAGCTTTCACTATTCCTTGGCTTGAAGGCATTACGAACACTTGAAAAAAGACCCTGAGCATTTGCCCCCCAAAAAAGGCCTAGTTACGCCACCGGTCGGTGCCAAATCGGACACAGTTTCGTTAACGTCCATACTGGGATCATTCTTAGGAGTTCGAAGGTGTGTGGCCCAACAGGCGCTTAGCCGCGTAGTTGGGCCCCGCCACTCGATCGTTATACGCTTCGGCGCAACGCCGGGAGTATAATGACAAAAATGTGTTATTTTATAGATTAAGTATGAGTACCGGTGATATTACAGTCAGTTGCTTCTCCGACTGCGGGAGTGATGGCATGGGTTCAATCAAATGTTCAGTGAGAAACACTACTCTTTTTCCTTGTTAACAATTTGCTCGATCCTTAGCTCCAACTTTCTCTCATTAACTTTATGCATAATTTCTTTACGTTTTAATACCATCAAGTCAAACGTGCATACCGGTACAACTGAAATTTCTTTCGATGCGCTATATCTTAAACTTGTGATCAAAATTAGCTGTTAATTATTGCATAGTTGATAGTACCGGTAATATAATCGCACCACGTAAAAAATGACTATGCGACACATTATACGGACGTGCGCATTTCCAAGGTAGGGTCATTCTGTGGTATTTACAATAAAGTTTTATTATGTTGTTACTGAGGAAATACTCCGAATACTCGGTATGATGAAAGTTTATTGGGCTCCGACTGCAGCACTTCGAAGATCCGGATTTGGACCGCGGTCCGCCAGTTGAGTTGCCACGCTCCACAGTGCAGCACACATTGGACGGAACCAACTGACTAGTAAGGTCTTTACGCAACCACTATTAAATAGTTCATCGCTTTGATTTCATTCCAGTCAGTCAGATATTTATTTCTATGTCACAAACATACAATAATTAAACGAAGACAAAAATGAAAAAGTGTGAACATCAGAAAATAAAATAACGTTTTTTATAACGGAAGCCGTAAAGGATGTCACCCTTGTGCTCTATTATCAATAATATTCATTCAGCAGTAGTGTCAAACCGTTTACTACAGAAAAAAAATCCACGTGAGATTTTGCTTTAACGTTATTGGACAAGGTTATAATTTGCTCGTTTTCGGCTTGCAGTGAAACAAGTAAAACTTGTCATAAAAACTGCAAGAAAATTGATTCACTAAAAATGCTTTATTTGCTTTTTGAAGTGTTGGATGAAAAACTATGGTCGCTCACATAAAAAACATCCTCAGTTGTCTTCATATTGTTGAGCCACAAATTGCGGAACACTTCAAGCCGTCTTGTGTTCTTCAAGTCAGAAGCCATTCAAAACAAGTCTCAAACGCGACCGATTCCACCATAAATTGACTTGTCATAAAGGTGGTCACCCATGCGCGATCAGGCTTACCACTGTGCAGTGATGGTATTCAAAACATTGAATAGTTCTTTTTTGGAGGAAAAGTAAAGCCAGAGCAAATCTCAAAAATCGACGTTTCGACAACATTTATTCAGCTGTCATCGTCAGCAGTGTAAGCAAATCAGTACAAAACTGATGATGACAGTTGATCTACGTTGTCGAAACGTCCAGTTTTAAGAATTACCGTGGCTTTATGTTTCCTCCTTGAGCGATTTTCGCCACATACTTATCGCATTCCCAAGTAAATTCTAGTTTTTTTCACTTTAGATTTTCTTTTGTTTGGAACTTAACCACAAATTCTCTCACACAAAGATGTCCCGAGTCTGTCTTCTGGGACTCAGACTCCAATCCTGCTCCAAACACCAAAATCCGATCCCAGCTCTGGCTTCTGTAAAGGCCAAAAATCGAAACTCCTACTCCGGCTACCTCTTCTCTTTCTCGCGTCCACAATCATAACTTCGGTTCATTTTCACGACAAAGACTTAAGTGACCTAAGAAATCAGTCATCCCGGTTCCAGTTTTGACTTTTTAGGTAAACTCCGACTCCAGTCCGGCTGCTGCGGTAAAATTCATCCGACTCTGGCTCTGCATCCAGCTCCAGGGGACCCCTGCTTCTCTGCCTCATGATTAAATCGTTGGTCTAAGGTAACGTCAGCAACAAAAAATACAAACGCGACGTTCATTGAGCATCGCGTCATTTCAAAAACAAATTGTTCAAACGCATTCGCATCCCCCCGAGTTTTATCACTGCCGCTAAGCTATGTTTCCGATTTCCGAAGACAGTTTTTACGTGTGAATCAAAAATTTAAAAAAATAGACAGAAAAGGCTGTGCCTGCAAAAAATGTGAATACAACAAGAAGCTTCATCGTTTCATACCGCCTTCGGAGAGTAACTGAAGAGTGAAGTGAAAATTGGACAGTAATTGAAGGAAACTACGAAGTGAGCTTGCGGTCTTCGAGTCAGCAGCCATCCAGTATATATGTCAAATGCGATCGGCTCCAGTCCTGAATCGAACCCGTCACGTAGGATCCGTAACGGGCGCACGGTATTGCTAGGTCAGATCGCTGACTAAAACCATACTCAAGCAACATCTCAAACAATTCGTGGCCTGGGCTGTGCAGAAGCTATAGGCAAAATTCATGATGGCTGGCAGACAATTATTGTGATTACAATAGAAATGGTGAAATTGAGGTTATCATAACAATACACCGACAGCTTCTGGTAGTTGCGGCAGTTTCTTTCGCATGTAGCCGTGCTAGCGGCAGTAGAAGATTTAGGGGTAAGACATTGTGCCAAGGCTTCCCCTTTTGACTTTTCTTTTTAGTAAAAAAACAAATTTTGCTGACGGCAATATGCTAAACTTTTTGTTACGGTGAGATACACTGCGTCGCTTTGATTTTGGATATTCCCTGGTGGCCAGCCAGTCTGACATCACTATGCTTTGACATTTTCTTGTACAACCTCGCTTTGAGCTGGTTCACTAGCTCGTTTCCATGGTAACCTTTGTATGTGATTGCCGCCTGCAGTCAGCATAATTTTTGTTGTTGCAAGTTCAGTGAAAGTTATAGCAGGCGGTTAACCTTGCATGTAGGCCTAATGTTCAGTTTGCGCTTGTCAGTAATATGTTGCTGAGTGTTAGCGAGGTTTTGTGGTGGACATGTGGTCGTCGGTATTTGATGATTGTGGGTCAGCATTTCAGTGTAGTTTTGATGGTTAACGTTTTTAGCTGGTGAATTTGTCGTAGCTGCAGCGTGGCTTGGTGTTGTTGCTTAAGTTTTACAGTTACAGTAGCTGACTGATTATTCATGTTTTTTAACTAGCTTATTTTACGTTTTAACGGTCAAAGGTGGGCATTTACTGGTGGTTGTTGCTGCGAACGCTGTTTGTGGAATGTAGATTGTCTATGTATTAATTTGACTAATTTGAATTTAATAACCATAGTAACGGTTATTTGTCTTGGTACTGTATAGTTTAATGCTTAATGTTTGCAGGATTCGCACAATTTGTTCTCAACGTTTTCAAGTATGCCTTTGTGTTAGCGTAGGCTAGACTTAGGATTGCGATTAACTGATGTGTGTACTGGTGTTGCTTCAATATAAGTTCTTTGTTGATATCTTTGGAGTGGCACTCCCGCGTCAGGCGTCGAAGCTCAGTAGGTCACTTGTTCAAGTAGGATTCTAGTCGGGTGATTTCCGGCGCATAGCTAAGTGAACGCTACACTTTTTTTGTTGGTTTTTATAGCTTATGCGCCCCATTTCGAAATTTCTCGCTATGCCTCTGGCCGACGGAACTGCTAATAAATTTAGAACATACATATTTGGACCACAGCCGAGCTATAGCATTAATACAGCACCGTACACTGTACAGACCACAGTACAGTGAAACCTAAAGGTGTGTTTACCGATACGCGGCGCGCGGCAGTGCGATTACCATTACAAATTATACTGGCCTGCGTTAAGCAAGATAATTGTTCAATGATGTCGAAAATGATGTCGCATTGTCTCATTTCTGTCGTCAAGGTTACTTCAAACATTTTTTAATACCGGGCGATGAAGCGGTAAAAATTGTACGGGTGCAATTCCTTGATATCGCGTGGTTTTTATCGCGTTGCCGCACCACCAGTTCAACGTCAAAATGAAATAAACAAATAATTTAGGTAATCGCGTTGCCGCTTGCCGCGTATCGGTATACACACCTTAACGCAAGAGAACCTAGAGTAAAGTTATCAGGGTAAAAATGATTTTGCTCGCTAACTTACTTCAAGATTAGCAAAATAAACGGCACTTTTAAATCAATAACAGTAATTACACGACATATTTTACCTCTGAAACTAGTCATTGAGTTTTCTTCTCAACAATTTTTATTCGTAATTAAAGCCGGGATGTCGGCCATTGGTTGTTTTCATCTGTTTGTAGTCTAATTGGCATGAATTGAACAACTTGCCCTAACAAAAACAATCAAAGAATTCAAAATTGCTTCATCATATTAATTACATCTCTCATTTAGTGTAACCGTAATTAATTCTAGCCACAGGCCAAACTAAAAATTACTACGCAATGGGTCAAAAATAAATTCTAAAAACAGAAAACTCAAATTCTGTACTTTCATTTGCCTAAAAAAACTGGCAACACTTTTGCCAAATGCTATTTGCCTTCTAACCAAATAAATTCTTGATGTTGCTTATTTAAGCCTTCAAGCATTTTAGCATGTCAAAGCTTCCTGTTTAATATGTCTCTTGTAAATTGCAACTGAAGAAAAGCATTTAGATCATCAAAAAATTTATATTTTAGCGAAGACACTTGCGAACACGAACTGCTCAAAAAATACGTATCAAAATAATAAACACACAATGCAACAACAAGACTATTTTGGTACACGCTCGGGATTATTGTTGATTTTTCCTAACTTAACGCAAACCAACTTATTTGATCGTAAAAAAAAGCAATTCCAATTTTAGTGGCAGCAATAGTAGTCTTTTATACCCACACCGCCAACACGATGGAAAATACGATGAGATGAAGGAAATACAACGACGGTAGAAGAAAAGAGACAACAAAACGATTAATTTTATGGCATGCAGGTAGGAGGAGTTAAAAAAACAAGAGGAGGCGTGGTTGCAACATCCAGGTCGGGAGCAACAATTTGCACTGTACAGAGAAGACGATAAAAGGCGACTGCATGTCACATTCCCTTTTTTTTCAGATATAATTATTTAGTGCTTCACTACTTTTTATTTTTCAGATTCCATCACCGCAGCGAAAAGTTGTTATTATTTATTTCAAACAGACACCGCAAATAAAACATACTTAGTATGAAAAGTCACGTGAGGTGAAATTCAGGTTAACCTTGACGCAATAACGTAACAATAAGCTGTAAGAAAAATAAACCAAACAGCAATGGATGCTGATGGAACAAAGAGAACGCGCCGAATTTTTCGTCCTGTATCAAATCGAAATCAAACCTTGATTATACTCTCGGTATTACACCAAAGCGTGTAACGAGTCGTGGGATCCATCTCCGTGGCTTAGCGCCTGGGCAACATAGCTCCGAAGAAACATCGCAGAGTTGGCGATACAGTGTACGAATCGACCGACCCAGGAATCGAACCCACGACCTTAATCACTACGCCAACATCAAATTTATAAATAAAATATATAAAAGACAAATGTGAAACGACGCAAAAGAAAAGGTATAAGTTTGAGAAATTTTTAGATATATTTTTCTTTTTTTCTCCACATCTCGTTGAAAATTCCTCTCTTTGAGCTTGGTTGATCTGACAGTCTCTACACATGCTGAAAGTTAATGAAAAGGTCTTCTCAGTGTAAAGCACATCGACTGCCGTCGTTGTCGGAACAGGGAATTGTGCTGCAACAATCTCCGCTTAAATTTGATTGATTTTCTTGATGCTTGGCGCTTTTGTGATTGCGGTCAGTTGGGTTGGTTTCGGTAGTTCTCCTGATGACGCACTGTGACGACAGCACATTCCTCGAAAATACGTCATCGTTTCAGCGCGAATTTGACTAAAAACAAATACGTTTAAATGTTTTAAAACAGTTTGACCAAGGTTTGACAAGTTTGTAAATTATAATTATAGCGTTGCTTAATGCTTTTAAAGCCGAAGATTAAAATATCTCAAATGTTTAGAAAGTAACATCATCTCAAGCAAATTTGAATTAAAACATTTTGATGCGAGAACACAACAGTTGATAAAGCGTCCGCCTTTGGAACTGTAGACTCTGGTTTGATTCCGGGTCGGGTCAAACCAATGACTTAAAAATTAGTATTCACAGCTTCCCTGCTTGACGCTCAACATTAAAAAAACAGAGTGGAGAACAAGTCTGCAATTTTGCTTGTTGGGCCGTTGGGAAAGGCATGTAGCGGGACCCTATCTTATAGAGTGGCAGACAGATGACCGGCACCTCCTAAAAGAGCTCGTTACAGCGCTTTGATCGCTTTTTCGTGATAGGAGGATAAATATGAAACTAAACTACAAAGTAAAAGAATTCTTTTTATTTGAGTCTAGAAGTGTGAAATGACAAGGTCAGGACAAGCCTGAGACGATCGTAATAAAAACAATCATTAAAAGTCACAGAAACAGTCCAATAAAAAAGCACGACTCTCATACTCCCTTGACAGTTATTTTTTTTAGTCGCATATTTATCCTCCTATCGCGAGAAAGCGATCAAAGAACTCGCTCAGGAGATACCGGCCACCTGTCCACCACTCTAAAATGGGGGAATCCCGCTAAGTGCCTTTCCCAACTGCACAACTAGTAAACTTGCCAGCTTATGCTGCACACTGTCCCATCAATGCTGAGCGTCAAGCAAGGAAGCTGTGAATAGCAATTTTGAAGTGATTGATTTAACCCGACTAGGAATCAAACTCGAGTGTAGAGCTCCAAAGACAGACGTTCATGCTACTCGACCATCAGAGCTGTTTCTAGCAGACGGCGTCTGGAACATCACAAATCTCTTACCTTGATCCGAGATTATAGAAGATAGGATTGAGACATTCACTTAATCTAAGAAGCATGTACGCAATCATAGAGAACCACCAACCGAATACAAGGTTGTTGCGATTCGGGGGTCCACGGACGGCGACATAGATGTAGTAAACTGTAAAGTATTTTTACGTCATAATACACGCACGATTGGTTAGAAAATTACGTCATAACGTAATCACTAGGGCAAGTTTTTGTTGCACTAAAAAAACAAAAAAGTTGCGTTTATTTTTAACAAAAGTTGCAAAGTTGCAATTATTTTACAAAAGTTGTGAAGTTGCATGAAAAAATTTAAAAAGCGGTGAAATCAGTTGACAAAGTTTGTGTCTATTATTGACATGAACATGATTTATTCAAATACCGGTGCACTGCTAAATATTTCCAAACATCGTCTTGAGCAAAATGACGATCTTTAGCTAACAGCTGCTTTGCCCAGCATGCTGAAGCTCATAATTACAGAATATTGCGAGCCTATTGTTACAAAATAAATGACGCTGCAAAACCTCATTCATTGCGCATTCTGTGACAATTACGGCTTGCATTCAAACAAAGTAGACGTAACGCAGGCTTACTTACATCTGGGAAATTATTAGTAAAATAATTAGACAAGACTGTTCATACTTTTTTGCGAGATTTTTTAAAAATATTTCGTAAAAGTTGCAAAAAAAAGTTGCCTCTAAAAACCAAAAAAGTTGCAAAAAGTTGCAAAATAAAATTTTGGCAAACATTATAGATGCTGTAATGAAATTTTTCGTTGCTTAGAAAGCTTCCCGAAGCTGTAAAAAAAAGTTGCAAAAGTTGCAGAAACTCGCCCTAGTAATCACCCACCGGGTAAATTAGCTAAGCCGAGAAATGCTACACAGTACACCGAACTTTGAGGTAAGACGTATGCTCTTAACACCGGCAGGTCAGCGCAGTAGACATTGCTATCGGTACGGGAGGTCTGTGGTTGGATTCTCGGGTCGGTCAAATCGGACGCAGCGTCGCCAACAGCTCGCCACCGCTGCGATGTTTTTTCGGAGTTGTGTTGTCCAGGCGCTAAACCGCGGAGATGGATCCCACCAGTCACCACTAGTTACAACAATGAAGATTTAATTTTTTTGTACTTATTCCGTTGAGCTTTATACATTAATTCTATACAAGATTATACACTTGCCAACTAAAATTCAATTGCAGAGTACTTAGCTGATCAAGTAGGACGGAATTTCCCTATTCTCAAATAAAAAGAGCTCATTCAGATTTCAAACATGGTCACAGCGGGTAATTATTCATTTTACATCCGGCAATTTTGTGGCTTTTTATAGAAAAGCGTGGGTTTGTTTTAGGGAGGTGCTACTTCCATGATTTTATGGTACGCATATTGACGCATTGCCCAGGGCCGGTTTAAGGGCACAGGAGCCCCCTAGGTGATATAGCCTCCCAGTTAAATTGCGTCTTCTAAAAAAGTATGTTGCTAATGTCAAAATCAGGTCTGCAGAAAAAACTTTGTTAGTGCCCCCCGAAAAGTTTAGCCCCGGGATTCCACACAGTCTTTATGCGACCCTGGCATGGCTCAGTTGAACTCACCGCTTTACACAAACAGTTTCTTGCTATCACAGATGTTGATGTTACGAAGTTATCGGCCTGTTGTTAAATATATTGCTATCGGCGAGGGAGGTTTGATTCCCCGGTCGGTTAAATCGGACGCAGCATCGCCGACTTGTTATGTACGATTGCCACTGTTGCGATGTTTCTTCTAAGCTGGGTTGCCCAGGAGCTAAGCCGCGGAGATAGATCCCGTTACTCGTTAAACGCTTCGGCGTGATACCGCGAGTATTGTATAATGGGGATGTATCTTTCCATCAAAACCCAGATTTTCTCGACTGACAGATCAAAATTTCTCACCTGATTGAGGCAGATATCCTAACATAAACGAACCAACTATGAGGGCAAGTTGTAGAAGAGCTTGGTTTTCTTTCCTTTTCCTCGCAGCCTCAACAGCGATCTGGTTGCTGGTCATCATGTTGTTCGAACTTGCGTCTGTTTACCAAAAATTGTCATCAATAAACTACAAATGTTTAGACCTTGTTAGCTTTCATCTGAAAAGCTTAGGGTAACGTGATTGTGAACTGTGACTGCAAAAATTCACACGTCTTCCAAAGACTTTTAGTTTTTAGTACCTACCGTATGCAGAAAATCTCGACTAATTTTCGTTGTACTCACCAAATTTTAACCAAACTGCATAAAAACATTCAACTGCAGTACCGGTAAGACAAATAACAAACACAGTTGTAATAGGCAAATTTGGAATCTCTGCGTCTCCATCTCTTATAACGCAACGTCATTACTTTTGATGCTTAATAACATAATTTGACCTCACTACCGGTGATTTTTTTCTTTACAAAGTTGGATGAAATGATGGAGTTATTTTTCTTCTCCATGCCCTGTTTTTATTGGCTATCAGAGTGGGTCGGACTTTTATATCAACCAATCAAAAAGCACAAAACATTTGTGCCATCGTGCTAGTAAAAAATGAAGTCCGTGCAAAAGTGAACTTGCCAGAAAGCTAACAGCTCAAATGACCCAGTGGATAGAGCGTCTGCCTCCGGAGCTGTAGAATCAGGTTTGAATCTGATTGTGATAAACCAATCACTTTAAAATTGCTACTCACAGCTTCCCTGCTTGACGCTCAACATTAAAAAACAGAGTGGAGAACAAGCTGGTAAGTTTGCTTGTTGGGCCGCTGGGAAAAGCACTTAGCGGGATTCCCCCATCTTAGTGTGGTACACAGATGGCTGGCAACTCCTAAGCGAGCTCGCTATAACGCTTTGATCGCTTTTTTGTGATAGAAGTTTTCTCGTGATTTCTCGCGACTAAATACAAATGCAAAAATTCGAACCTAATATGTTTAATGTTGTGATTAAACTCATGCTCTAAGTTTTCACCCAACGACAACACATACACTCAAGAACTCACGTTTCATTTTTTTCAATCTTCTTGAGCAGAAGACTGTTCCAACTCCAACCGAAAACAAACAAACTAATATCAGGGGAATGTAAAAAAATATCACGTAACCACTCAGAGTGTAATTTTTGAATTGTCTATACCTGGAAAAAAAAGATCAAAAATCAAATCTTTATTATACTCGCGATATTACGCCGACGCGTGTGACGTGTGGTGGGATCCATCTCCGCGGTTTAGCGTCTGGACAACACAGCTCACAAGCACTATACCGCAACTGCAGCTATTTTCAAATTATATTGAACGGAAAACTCAACAGTAAATGAGGGAGACTGCGAAGTGAGCTTGCGTTCTTCGAGTCAGCAGCCACCCGAAATATATGTCAAATGCGATCGGCTCCAGCCGTGAATCGAACCCGTCACGTACGATCTGTAACCTGCGCGAACTGAAAAAAATCTCGGTTTGCGCAGGTTAGAAAAAAAAAACAGAAATTGATAGGGAGACGAACTGGAGAGACAAAAATTGCAACTTTACCACGGTCGTCCCAGAGAACATATTGCCCATGTCTTTGATTTGTCGGATCTCAAATGTTGGGCGAAACTGATCGGTTTCACGACGGACCAAAGGGCCATAGGCACAAACCCACAACCCATTGCCAGAAGCCAAATAATAAGAATGGCAATCTGAAAAGAATTTGTTTCAAAACACTGGCTCAATAATAAAAAATACTGTTTTATACCAGCGCATTCTGTATTTTTGTATTTAGTTGCATATTTATCTTACTATTACGAGAAAGCAACCAAAGCGCTATAACGAGCTCGCTAACCGGCCATCTGTCAGCCTCTTTAAGATGAAAGAATCCCGCTACGTGTCTTTCCCAACGGTAAAACAAGTGAACTTGCCGGCTTGTACTCCACTCTGTTCCCTAAATGTTGATGGTCAAGCAAAGAAGCTGTGAATACCAATTTTAAAGTGATTGGTTTGACCTGACTCGGAATCAAACACGAGTCTGCAGCTTCAGAGGTGGATTCTCTATCCACTTGGCCATCTGAGCTGTTAAATCGATCATTATGACGTCGTAATTACCGTCGTCGTCGTAATAGTTAGTGGTTCTCATACTGCGGACCCGCGGCCCTGTTGGGGCTTCAAAGCAGCTTTAGGGTGCCGCGAAGAGTTTTTGAATTCTGATTTGGTGTTGATACAGCTTACCTGAGATGAAAGTGTAGCAAATGCACCCATCGCATTGAACTGTGCACGGAAATTTGATAAATGAAATTTGTTTCTTTGTTTTGCATGCAGCAGCTGGTCTATTGCACACAACATTTTATGTCAAACATCGTTACATCTATAGGCTGTTTTTTTTTCCGCTGCTAAACAAGTGTTAATGTTAAAATTTGCGGGGGAAACTGGAATCAAATTATTGACCTAACAAGTAATGTTGCGACTTATGAGTTAAAATAGCTCAGACGGCCGAGTAAAAACAGCATCTGCCTCTGGAGCTGTAGACTTTGGTTTAATTCATGACTATAAAATTGATATTCACAGCTTCCCTGCTTGACGTTCAGCATTAAAGGGACAGTGACGAGAACAAGCTGGCAAGTTTACTTGTTGTGCCGCCGTTGGGAAAGACACTTAGCGGGATTCCCCCATCTTAAAGTGGCAGACAGATGACCGGCAACTCCTAAACGAGCTCGTTATAAAGCTTTGATCGCTTAATTTCTGGTAACAGTAGGATAAATATGCTAATAAAAACTCAAAATGGAAGAGCGCAAGCTCAAATGATGCCAAAATGAATGCCGGAACAGTGTTAGAAGTTCTTCATCATTACAATGATATATCCGCTGACTTGCACAAACTCTAAAGCTTAAAAATCTAGACGTAAACTCGTGGCATAAATCAGTGATTATGACATAACAATTACCGTAGCGTGACTTGTCTGGACCGCTTTGAAGCTGTAAGGCCATTTGAGCGAGAAGAATCGCAGAAAAGCAAACGTAACAATGTGCAGAGACGTAGCGATTGAAGTGGCGATGTCTCCTCCCCATGATATCTGAAATTTTAAATTGGCAACACTGTGACATGGCACAAATGAAAGTGAAGGAAACTGTTTGACATCAACAACAGGAAGAAAATCCGTCCCGGTAGTGCAGTGGTTTGAGATTTCTCCATCGGTGCGGCAGGTCTGGGGTTCAAATCTCAAGCAAGTCAAATTGGACACAGTGTCGCCAACGGCTGCAATGTTTCTTCGGAGCTGTGCTGCCCATGCGCTAAGTAGCGGAGATGGACCCACTACTCGCTACACGCTAAGTAGCGGAGATGGACCCGCTACTCGCTACACGCTGCGGTGTAATAACGGAGATGGACCCGCTACTCGCTACACGCTGCGGTGTAATAGCGGAGATGGACCCACTACTCGCTACACGCTGCGGTGTAATACCGCGAATATAATGAAGATTTCGGAATACAAAAAATATGGGACGAAAATAACTGAAGGTGGAAAAATAAAGCCGCTGTAAAAAAAAATAATGAAGATTTGATTTGAGGGACAGTCTGTACCTTGCATAGAAACTCTGGCAGGGCTGCAGCCCAGTTGTCCACGGCCCAGGTGCGTCGATACACGTAAAGAATGCTGAGGAGAGACGAAGCAAGATCGGAGAAACACAAACTCACAATGATTGTGTTGAAAGCGGATCTGAAAGACATAGTTGTGACGTAATAATCAACTTCAAAAAAAATCCAATCTCCATTATCGTCGCGGCATTGCGTCGAAGCGAGTAAACTAGTGACTGATCCATCTGCGTGGTTTAGCGCCTGGACAACACAACAGCTCCGAAGAAACGTCGCAGCGGTGGCAACAGTATGTCCAATATGTCCGACCCGGAATCAAACCCCTGGCCTTCTACATCGACAGCACAGCGCAAGCCGGCCGGTGCGAGATTTCACTTGCGCTTTCTTATTCGACGAATTCTCGTGTCTTCGAGGTAATTATAATTTCATTTTAATGCCAGCAATTAAGTAGATGTAAACTTTTTAAACACATTTTTGATCAAATTTACATCGTTTTCAAATCACTCATGGTGTTATTTTTATCATAATTAAAAAGCTTCACCCTTTAATTATATAAAATGGAGAGAATTTAGCCAATAAAAACAGTGATTACGATCTTTGATGGTGAATTGGCCGACTGAGAAAATTCGTGGAATATCATGAGAAAAGGGTAAGCCACGTAAGGTGAATTACTGAAAAAATTTCACCAGCAAACTTGCGTAGTGGTTCAAGACATCGCCATTCGGATGTGGCTCTGGAGTTCCACCCCCGGCAAGTCGAATCGCACATAGTGTCGCCAGGGCTGAGAGGGACCCCGCCACACGCTTTGGCGTTATACCGTTTGAATTTCAAAATGGAGATTGCTGATATCACTTTAGCACAGAACGAACCCCAAAATACACTACAGTGGGTCTGCTTATTCAATCAATTCAGGCATGACGTTGTTTTCTTGATTAGCTTTAGTTGTGAAAGCAAGTTGCAGCGTAATAAACACCAGAAATAAATACTGCATTTGTGACTTACGCAATGACACGTCATTACCCTATATCAGCCCCAAATTACGTCAACTTTCAATGACTTACTTAAGTTTCGGAGTACGCAAGATCACTACCATTGTTAGTATGTTCGCAAAAACACCAAAGACCAGCATGGGGGCCAATATGGCGGCCGAAAGTGCGGTGGCAACGTCATCGACCGGAGTCTTGTACCATCTAAAAAATTTTGTTGTTATTTGATGGAAAAAACGTTTTTCAGACGTAATTGTTTATTCCAACCTTTACAAACTAAATTGAAACATACCTACACTGATTGTGTTTGTATTCTTTTAGTACTACAGTATTTTACAATAAAATCCATTTATTCTTCGCCTCTACTCCCCCTGGAACCGAACCCATTTTCTTTGCTTTGAAAGCAGCAACAGAAGTGTCAAAAAATTTTCACCATTGTAACAACATAACTAAGCCGAGACTTGAACCCGGGGCTTCAACACACTTAAAACACGACTCACCCAACTCCTCTCGACGTGTTGCTCGAATTCAGCGGTGTTGAAAAATTTCCACTCATTGTAGTGTTTCCAAATATTTACTTCAAATTTGATCAAACAGATTAAGCTCTAAAACTCTGCTAAAACTAATAAATATCATCTTCACTTGCAAAATACTTCGAACTAACCCGGCAGTTGGCGGAGTGGTAAATACTTCGCTTTCGGCGCAGGGGGTTCGATTTCCGCACCGGTCAAATCGGGCACAGCGTCGCCAACGGCTCGCCTCCGCTGCGATGTTTCTTCGGAGCTGTGTTGTCCAGGCGCTAAGTCGCAAAGATGGATCCCGCTACTCGTTACACGCTTCGGCGGAAGATACCGCAAGTGTAATGAAGATTTGTTTTTGATTCACATAATACACTGTATGTTGACGAATGGACTGTTAGATGGTGGAGAATGTGCTTCGGCTTGAAGCCAGTTCCATGTTTGATTGAAACATCAACAAAGCAAAAAAATAGAAATACTCATTGCTGCAGCTTAGGAGTTCTTGCTTCCTGTTACCTTGCTGTTGCTTGAAATTGCACGATAATAATTTCTTGGCGGAAATTGTTTATAAAAAAATGGGGTCCGAAAAAATCAAACCTTCATTATACTCGCGGTATTACGTCGAAGCGTGTAACGAGTGGCGGCTTCATCTCCGCGGCTTAGCGCCTGGGCAACACAGCTCCGAAGAAACATCGCAGCAGTGGCGAGCCGTTGGCGACATTGTGTCCGATTTGAAAGGCTGAGGAATCGAACCCCACGCCTCCAACACCGTTAGCGTTGTCCTCAACCATTACACCAGCCTAATATAAATCCTATTCTACAGTAACTCGTGAGCCACCTTGGTTGCAAGAACTGGCCAAATTTGTGCAAATTTATGTGACTTGATGATTTTAACACTAAAGCTTTATTTTTGCGCAACTGCATTGTCCTTTTTCATAGCATGTCTGGATTTATTTGGTTTGAGCTTGTCTGAATTACGTGCGACGAACATCGCGTCTGATAGCGATCGCTTGCCAACTTATTACTACACAATAGCATTACGTACGTGATTAACTGATTATCTAGAACTGGTTTTGACATTGATGTAATCCTCAGTTGAACTTTTTGTGAATATTTTGGTTATTTCATGAAGAGCAAAGGCTCTTCTTTGCGCTACTTTTAAGTAAAATAAGTAATTGTTTCTATATGGCAACTGGCCGGTTAGCTTAATCGTTTAGCACATCGCTATTTATGCCGGAGGCAGGGGTTCGATTGCCGAGCCGGTCAAATTGTCGCCAACGGCTCGCGACCGCTGCGACGTTTCTTCGGAGCTGCGTTGCCCAGGCGCTAAGCCGCGGAGATGGATCCCGCCACTCGTTACATGCTTTGGTGTAATACCGCGAGCATAATGAAGATTTGAGTTTTGAGTAAAGCAGCTAATTCCTCTAATTCCAACTTACAGCCACACAAAACTCCATCAGAGCAACAGAATGGATGCAACATACGTTATCTCCTGTTCTGGCCTCAACATTTTCCGATTGCATGTTTTTATACAAATTTTTTTGCGGTTTTCTATCTTTGACATCGGTGCTGATTATATCGCGATTAGCCACAGAAACGTTACGTAACGCATTATGCAAGCAGTCGTTACCTGGAAATAATAGTCCCAGAAATCCAGTGATTTTTTCAACACTGAACCACACGTTACATCGCAGCGGTAGCGAGCCGTTGCCGACGTATGTCGGATTTGCCTGCCCGGGAATCGAACCTTCGACTTTTTGCACCGACACTGTAAGAAACAGTGACAGCTTGCCCGTAACACCAACCTCGTCTTTATAAAACATCGGCCTTAAACTGGAAGGAAAACTTTACTGCTTTGGCAAAATTAAGCCACTGTAATTCCTAAAACTGGACGTTTCGACAACATAGATTCAGCTGCCATCATCAGTTTCGTACTACCTTGCTTACACTGCTGATGATGACAGCTGAATCTGTTGTCGAAACATCTAATTTTAGGAATTACTGTGTCGTTATTTTTCCTCCTCAGGCTATTTTATTGTATTCCAAAGATCCCTGCTTTGGTTAGTGCAGAGTATAGTACGGTAATTCTGAGTTAAACTTGAAACTTGGTTCTTGAACAAATTGTACATTTTTCCACTTTGATGCTCCATTTAAATACTACTTGCTGCACCACAGATTATAACTCGTAGCAAGAATTTTATTGCTTTTAGACTGCTTTACTCAGGGGCGTATCCAGGGAGGGGTCGCGTCCCCTCCCCCCCGCAGACAAATGCACAAAACTTTCGTAGCGTAAAGGTGTTACGTATAAAGAACAATCCTAGGGCGTGATGAATTTTTTTTTTGCTCTTCACTTGACTTTATGCGGAAAAAGGACGGCTTTAAATTGCGCCCCCCTTTCAAATTCCTGGGCACGCCCCTGTTTACTCCTCATTAATTAAGCGCTGTGCCAGTTATTTTGCATAGTAAAATCGAACCCACAATACAAACTGCAAAGCGAACGCTCTAAAACTCGCATAATCTTCTTCAGTGCTTTTCAATCTTTCTTAAAGCTGACTCTTATGTAAGCCAGCAGCCCAGCACTAACTGCAGCTGTAACGCGCTGGATTTTCCATGTTGGTGTTCACAGCTTCATAGAAGCTGTAATTTGTTGCAAATGTTCGAAGTTATTCGCATTTCAAATCAGCACCCAGCAGTTCAGCGCCGAAATATGGTAATTACAGCACTTGAAGCTTTCTGATCTTGTTAGCCGCGACGGAAAGGTCGTGGGCGAAGCTTTTACTCAAAAACAAAATTCAAATAACTGCCCAAGGATTTTTTCGTTGCTTTCTCAATATTTTGGTGAAATTGTCGCGTATTTTCCGATTTTTTCGGGAATTCGTTTTTTTCCGAGACATAGCAGCATGGCCTTCGGCTACGCGTGAGCGCGGCTGTTGTTATTTTGTTTGTTTTTATTTGAATTCGAGAGAAGCACAAGTAATCATTATTGTATTTCGTTCCTATACTTAGCTCCGTGGTAACAATTACCTACTTTATTTCGTCAAAATGGTGCACAGCGACAACTCAAACTATTTTCTCCCTGATTAGGCTCATATGAAGCCGAAACCATGAATAAAATAAACAAATGCTTGAAGCTCGATGAAAAAATAGCAACTGTTGCATAAAAATAAAATTTTACAACATTGTAGATTCACTTACCCCGGCCGCCAAGCACGTAGCTCAGCTCGCTGCCAAGCACGCAGCTATCGGTGCGGGAGGTCTGGGGTTCGATTCCCGCGCCGGTCATATCAGACTCCGGTCTCCAACCGTTCGCTTCCTATGCGATGTTTCTTCGTAGCTGTGTTGTCCAGACCGCGGATCCCGCCACTCATTACACGCTTCGGTGCAATACCACGAGTGTAATGAAGATTTGATTTTTAGAGATTTTGTAGCTCCGCAATGTCTACCTATGACCTCGACTGCTTTCTTTCTACTGAAAATATACAGACAGCGACAACATCTCTAGTTCTATAATAGCAAACTAGTAATAAGGCAAGCCCATTCGTGATGAACCTAACTCATGATGGCCTGAATTTCCACCTGACCCAAGCTATAATTAACCATCTTCTCATCAATTAAACATGAATAATTTTGTTTGAATTGATCTGAAATTACAAGAGTTTGACAAACGCTTGAATAAAAGCAACAAAAATGCTTTGAAAATATTAATTTGCAACTTTTTTTAAAAAGGCGATTTCTTTAAAATTAAAACGTTTGAAAAATAATTTTAAATGTTGAATTGCAAGTTGTCACAAACCCTGTAATTAGAAATAATTATAAACTTTAAGTGATTAAAAGACAAAAAAATTGACACAGAATCGAGTCGACAAACGCGTCCATTGACACAGAAGCACGCATCGTCCCAGCGTCGGCAAATATTTCTTCAGTATTTCTCATCCGGTAGGCAAACTGAGGTTTTAAACTTTCACTTGTCACTTTGCGTTTGTGGTCTAAGAACTCTTAATTGCACAGTTCTTACTTAAGGCAAGTGTCAAGAGCACAGGAACGGTTTCCATTATCAAAACGCAGCTGCACCAGACTGCTTGTTTATTTCTTTATATGACGTTGTAATCACGCTGGCATGACGTCATCAACAGTAACATTAAACGTAAAAATTAGTGGTAGTGGAGTACAGTTAGGGGGAAAGATTGGGGATAGGGTTAGAGACCTTAAGTTAATGTAACCTAAGGGTTGGTGTGTACAAGGAACAATTCCAAAAAAAGGCCGCCGGTGCTCTGGGCACTGCCTTATTAATTATTGCTTTCCAATGGCGCAGTACAGTATTGGTTACACTTAACATTTTTAATAATTTATTACAGAATTTTCAAATTTACTGCACAAAATACTGAGAGGGCGATAAGATACAAAAACAGTGTTCAAAAAAATAGACAAAACACAGTAGGCTACTGCTCAAGAACAGCGTAAAAATACAATCACTGGTCACTAATTACACAAAATATCTCACAAAAATTACTTGATCTCTCATTTAAAACTAAAAAATAAAATCAAACTTAAGTGTACTATGTGAGTGTCCTACTTAAGTACGTCACACACTCAACAAGAGAGCGACCCCGGCCAGGATCCACTTGGAACGAGGTTCTTTTGATTTCAGATTGAACGTCCACACATACGTCGGTCCCCTCTCTCGCGTACGGTACAGTGGGCACTCGTATACGTTCTTAGTCTCCTGTCTGTCGGCTGGGACAGCTTTAACGAATATCACTGGGACAGGAGCGGTCAGTTCTTTTAATTTGGCCTCGGCTAGAAAACCTGCATGGCAAATATTTGAGGTTGAACTTTTTGAACCATGAAACTACTGAACACAAATTATTTGAAGTCTACTGAGATTGTTTTCAAATTATATTGAACAGAAAATTGAAGAGTAATTGAAGGAAACTGCGAAGTGAGCTTGCGCTCTTCGAGTCAGCAGCCACCCGGTATAAATGGCAAATGCGATTGGCTCCAGCCGTGAATCGAACCCGTCACGTACGATCTGCAACCCGCTCGAGGTACCGCTACACCATATCGCTGACATCTAGACTTGACTTCTTTCATCTGCTTGGAGAACTTTCCATAAGTTCACAGAACTTTGAAGGAATGGAAACTTTCTTGAACTCAAATTCACTTTTTCAAAATTTTCCGTAATTTTAAACTAACAGAATCCTCAAAATATTGCTGTGAAGCTGCATTTTTGACTGTTTCGACTTCACCTGAACTCATAAGCGAGTGAGTTGTTCTAAAACTTGAAAGTGATTCATTCAGTAAAAATCACAGCCAACATTGTCTTCCACCTCATTTCAATCTGTTTCGTCTCCATAATAACATTAAGAGTGGCTTCTCTGTCAAAATATATTTCCTGTATTTGCAATTCTGCTTTTCAAAACTCAAGTTAACCAACTGTAGACAAATAACTTTCTACATAACAGCATTATTACTATAATCTTCGAAATACAATAAATATGGGACGAAAATAACTTAACAACGAAAAATAAAACCACAGAAAATTCTTAAAACTGTACGTTTCGACAACATTGATTCAGCTGTCATCATCAGTAGTGTAAACATGGCGGTACAAAACTGATGATGACAGCTGAGTCTATGTTGCTGAAATGTCAAGTTTTAGGAATTACTTCGGCTTTATTTCTTCCCCTTAAACATCTGATCCCTTTTAAATGCTTTTATATTGAAGCCGATTGAGATTTCTAACTTTGCTCACAAAGAACCTTGTTAATAGAACAACACACAATTCTCCACTTAACCAAGTAATAGACCAAGTGATGACTTATTCTTGTTTTTTTAATTTCTCTTCTCCTATCTGCATGCCATAACGTTAATCGTTTTGTTGCCTCTTTTCTTGTACCGTTGTCATATTTCCTACATCTTATCGTATTTTTTATCGGTGCGGAAATAAATGACACTGCTGCTGCTATTAAATACGGAGCATAATAGCAACCTTAAACTAACAGTGATTTGTATAGAATTCAAGTTCAAAAACATTTAAAATGTTTAAATATTTCTTAAGACAAAAACAAAAGCTTAGAATTGGGTCAAAAATTTGCATAAAAAATAGAAAGATTTTAGGTGCATTAAAATGGGCTTCAAACTCAACTTTACTCAAAAGATCATTGCCAGTATATTAGTAATCGTTTTGCAAACGTTTCGTTAAAAACTTCTACCATCGTCAGTGTAAAACTATTATCCCTGTGCCTCTGCAGTTCTACACTAATGATGGTATAAGTTTTTCCAAAACGTTTGCAAAATGAAAGCAAACATACAGGCTATAAGAAAAACCAGCAACTGCTTAACAGCTTTTGCTGTAAAGACTCTCCCATGTACACTAACAGTGCATCAACTTCAAAAATAAAAGTATAATCAGTAAAAACCATTCAACCCCAGCCCAGCCCACCTGTTTGTGAATCCCACTTCGCCCCTTCAAGGTACAATCCGTGCACATATGCGCCCTCTCGTGGTGGGTGACTGTAGTCATCTTTTCCCTTCTTCGTGACGTCAACAGAGAGAATCATTTTGTCGAGCGGCCACTCGTTCTTTCGTGCGATGCTCTGCAAATGTGACGCAAATAACATTAAATTTACTTGCACCATCCACTGTTAATGAGAGGGGATTCTGTTTCGTGCAATCGGCCATCATCAGAATTGCCGATGCAGAACAAAAGCAGTTTGTTATCTGACCAATGCAGAATTGAACCACAACCTCTCGATCCACCTTTCCAATTTATCTGCTTAACATACCGATACCGCGCGCAAGTCGCAGATCCTACGTGACGGGTTCGATTCACGGCTGGAGCCGATCGTATTTGCCATATATACCGGGTGGCTGCTGACTCGAAGAGCGCAAGCTCACTTCGCAGTTTCTCTCAATCACTGTTCAATTTTTAGTTTAATTTGAAAACAAACTCATTTATTTATTACCTGCATGATCGCAGTCAGGAAGGACTGGGGATTGAAGAGTCCGCCCAGCCAGACCACCGCCGGGAGCATCAGGTCATGCGTCCACGTGTCCAATTCGCGGCATCGAATCAACAGGTCAGAATACCTTCAAACAATCGAGTCATTTCGCGATTTTGCATCAATGATTTTACAATAATCAATTCAAATCTCATCATACTCGCCGTATTACAAGGAAGCACGAAACGATCCATCTCCGCGACTTAGCACCTGGACAACACAGCTCCGAAGAAACATCGCAGCGGTGGCGAAACTGTGTCCGATTTGACCGGCCCGGGAATTGAACCCATGATCTCCTGCACCGATAACGATGTCTTTCACCACTACCACAACTGGCTAGTTCATGCACGATCACAAACTACGTACCATAGTCCCAGGCTATCGAGGGATGGATAGGCAATCTTGGACCAGGACACTGGGACCTTATCTAGGAAAAGAGCGTTTTGTATATCCTCCATCTCTTCAGAGATTGTGAGTTCTCCTTTCAGCCCAAGATCCAACTCTTTCAAGGATCGTCTAAAATTCAGCGGTCAGCACACATTTACCCTCTTCACGTTCAGTTTAAGATGCAGAAAAGCCCATGGGATTTTGGTCACTAAAATTCCGAATGTGGACAGGACAATTGTGTGTTGGTTGTTCAATCCACGTCATTTAATTTCAAAGCAACAGTGAATTACGAATGGAAGAAATAAAACAACCGACCCAGGAATCGAAGCAGCACAGACTTACCATTCACACACAATTTTGTTTAAAAATATGTACAAAACTCATTTTTGGTCTTCAGCCAACACACAACTCATTCTTGTGTACAAATATAAACATTTTTGTTTACAAACACATACAAACCTGATTTCTCTGATCAAAATATTCATTCTCTCGCACTCCTGGAAGCAGACGAGGATGTATGGAGACCTCTCCTGTGTCTTCGCCATGATCTCACTCATCACAAACTCCTCCGGGAGCTTCTCCAAGATGTCATCCAGGGAATTCTTTACCATTTCCTCCATGGTGGTGCTGTGCTCTCCTCCCTGGGCCCCCTCCCGGGGCTGCATCTCCAAGACTGTTTGGAAGAGGTGGTTTGAGGTGACGGTCAGAATTCCTACTTCAGCGTTCGGATGCAGACCATAAAGAACCGGACTTTCAGGAGGAAGCATCTCATCCACGTAAGTGTGGTAGCCTTTGTAATCCAAGTTGGGAGGAACAGGGAAACCAGGACTCAGGAAGAGTTCGTTGTCGAGCTGGAACATCAATGTACGAGGTCGTAAGCAACTCGCAAGCATTCTGAATCGGGTTCAAGTTCGAGTTCACCCAAAATTTCCAAGCTGAGATCAAGTTCTTCAGTTTTAATTTAACGAGTCAAGTTCAAGTTCCATAGTTTTTACCAAAATTACGCTAAGTTCAAGCAACTTTTGACAAGTTTAGAATAAGTTCAAACCTCGATCATCTTCTTTCTAGATTGAGTTCGAGTTTAGGAATTTTAGATTTTTCGAGTTCAACAAAAAAGACCCGAGTTTATCTAGTTTGATTCCGTATAGCATAGACACAGGCTCACCTGCTCTTGGTCCATGTACACTTCGAGGTAAGTCCGGCACAATCTCCTGTCCCAGTCATCAGTGATGTGTCCACCGTACATAATCTCACCGAACAAGTAACGCAGGTCTGTCCATGGTACCTGGGACATGGAAGGACAACTCTCAATCACTGATGAGTGTCACAAGTTTGCAACCTTTACTATTCTAATTTCAGAGACGTGATTTCAAATGAAATCCCTCTACTTGGAGGAAAAATACAACCGCAGTAAATCTTAAAACTGGACGTTTCGACAACATAGATTCAGCTGACATCATCAACACTGCTGTTGATGATAGCTGGATCTATGTTGTCAAAACGTCCAGTTTTAAGATTTACTGTCCTTTTATTTTTACTCCTCGAGCAATTTTCGTCCCATATATACTGTATTCCGATATTTAGGGGCCTATTTGAAATTGTTGCGCCATTTTCGTCGACGCAAAAATCAACCGAAAAACTGCATCAGCAAGATTAGAACTTTATTCTTCGATTGAATTACTAAACGGTCGCTTGTTGTAGTGGTTGGAGACATCGCTGTCGATACGCGAGGTCTTGGGTACGATTCCCGGGTCGGTCAAATCGAACACAGTGCTGCCAACGACTCGCCACTGCTGCGATGTTTCTTCGGAGCTGTGTTGTCCAGGTGCCAAGTGCAGAGATGGATCGCGCAACTCGTTACACGCTTCGGCGTAATATCGCGAGTATAATGAAGATTTGATTTTTTTGAAGTTTAAAGAACGTAACCCAGAGCAAGAATCGAGCTGGAAATTTACAAACATGCAAACCTTAGGATTAACTTCCAAGTAATTGTAGAGGACATTAACCGATATTGTCAAATCGCCGGTATTGAAAGGATATCTCCGGTTCCAACCCTGAACAAGACAAATATTAATGCTCGCTTCTTTGTTGCGTCATATATGGATCGGATTGAATGCATAAAGTGACGTCATTTGCACCACCCAGCACAGAAAAGCCTCCCTGGTTTATTGAAAACACCCAAGAACCTCTTCCGAGTTTAACTTTATGGGCGCGAGTAGCCCGCAGGTCCATTATCATGTTGGTTAAATCGGACACAATGTCGCCGACGACTTCCCACCGCTGCGATGTTTCTTTGTAACTGTGTTGGCCAGGTCCTAACCGGAGGAGATAAACCCCGCCACTCGTTACACGCTTCGGTGTAATACCACAAGTATAATGAAGATTTGACTTTAGTTTTGCATCTATGAAACTGATATCTCAAGCACCAACCTGCGGACCAAACTTTCTCCGTTCCGCCACCGCGGAGTGGAAATAGCAGAGAGAGAACAAAATGGATTTAAACTCCGCTTCTCTGACGCACATCTCCAGGGTTTCCTAAATAAAAATTGCTAATTTGAAGGGGTCTTTTCTAACTAGTTATATCAATGATTAGTCTTGTATTTTAGTTTTTTTATCTTTTTGTCTTCAACTTCAAGTAATTGTTTTCAACGAAATTAAACAAATAGGAACGAAAAACAGGTTACTTACTGTGACTCATGTATCGTGTAACACATGACAATTTACTCTGGACTTTTAAAAGTCAGGTAGCGTTAGTTTCATTTTCAAGTTTTAACAAACAATACAATCACCCTGTCCACATGTCCATCTTAGGTCCTGTCCACATGTGCACTCGTCCAGCTTAGGTAGATCGACAGCCCATGGGCTTTTGCATCACATTAAAATTTTTGAACTACGATGCAAAAAGCCCGTGAATTCTTGGCGACTTGCACTGGACATGCGGACGGGGCGGGTATCGAACCTGGTTGAAATTATTGAGGGCGGCGTGTAGATTGGCGAACATTCCGGTCGGCGGTTCGCTTGTGATTTTGATCGAGTTTTCCAAGATTCCTTGAGGAATGACGTGTTGCTCCGGAGAGGGGGGAGGTTCCGCACTGATGAATACGCGATAATTCTCATGCGCGCTTTCACTGTTTCGCTCTATTTGTTGCTCTAAGCGTGGAAGCCATTTCGCTGAAAAAACATTCAGTTAGTCCTGTTGAGGATCATAATTCGGACAATGTCGCAACGTTTACAGAAAACTAAATTTTCTTAAACTGAAAAATCAGGTTTGTCAAGTCTTTGTTGCTTCCGCAGATTTGAAATCCAGAGATCGAACCTCAGTGAGGGCGTTATTGTCATGGCTACGATCATGCTACTCACCAACTAAATGAACATTTTGCAGAATGACCCAATGCCCATTCTTCGCAGCAACCTCCAGTGCCTGTTCCGCCACCACTTCCTGACCCTGCCCCAACGAGACGCTGTGGAAGTTTTCCTGCTCGGTCGTGTACCCCAGTCGTTTGCCTTCGAACACATTCAAGTCAGTGATAAATCAGAGAACATGGGTTCGATTCTTCGGAGAACCAGTCAAAATATGTTGTAAATACATAAATATCTTCAAAAAGTTTCTTTTCTTCGTTGTTTAGCTTAAGTTCCTTCCCCCCCACCACACACACACACACACTAATCGGCAATAAAGCAAAAGCAATTCGCATATTTTGTTTTAATTCCATCAATTCTGTTGCACTGAAAACTAATCAGTTCGCAATGCAAATGACGTAGCTACTGTACTTTCGGTACTCACCGAGTGTCTCTACATCTTTAAGGGGGTCGACCCCCGGGGACAAGACAAAGAATAGGGGGGTACTTCGTGAGCTTTCCTCAAATGTTTTCATGAATTCAATCCCTCGATTTTCAACGTATTTCGCACCCAACTGCTTCTCCACGAAATCTCTGCAAAATGATTACACTGTGTAACAAAAAATTTTTTTGTTTGTTCCCGGGTTCTAACCAAGATTTCCTGATCACTTACGACCAGAAGGGTCGGAAAATTGCCTTTTCCTTTTTTAAACTTTGTTTTTGTGGTTTTGGGAGTGAAATACTCAATTTACGAAAATTCTGTGAAAATCTTGTGTGATATAGCGTTCGTGTTTAGTTGCATATTTATCCTCCTATCACCAGAAAGCGATCAAAGCGCTATTAGGAGTTAGCTTAGGATTTGCTGGCCATCTATGTACCACACCAAAACGGGGGAATTCCGCTAAGAGCCTTTCCCAAAGGCAAAACAAGTAATTTTGCTGGCTTGTTCTTCGCACTGTCCCTTTCATGCTGAGTGTTACGCAGAGAAGCTGTGAATATAAATTTTAAAGTCATTGGTTCAATGGTTTGATCCAACTCGGAATCAAACCCGAGTCTACCACTTGCAACGGCAGACGCTCTTACCGCTCGGGCACCTGAGCTGTTACCATCACCAACAGATTTTTCTGGTAACCAGCTTTAAAAGAGTTTACAGACAACACAAAAGTTTTTCTAATTTGGTTTGTTTGCACCAAACCAAATCTATGAATTTATGTTTGCACCAAATCTATGTTTTGCACCAAACCATTTCATTGTTTGAGTCTGGATGTTAACAATTCTGATTTGGTTTGTTTACACCAAACCAAATCTATGAATTTATGTTTGCACCAAATCTATGTTTTGCACCAAACCATTTCATTGTTTGAGTCTGGATGTTAACAATTCTGATTTGGTTTGTTTACACCAAACCAAATCAGAATTGTTGACATCCAGACTCAAACAATGAAACTTGCTTGATTGATATGTTTGAGTCACTGACGAGCGTAAACGTCACCAGGACTTCTCTAGTTTTTTTGCCACAGTGAATGGACTTTGCTTGTGGCATAATGTAAATGGTCTTTTTGACTTGATTGAAATTCCTTTTATTCCAAACGACTGGCGCCTTTTTACCGGTCGTTCAAGCAGGAGTCTAAAAGGCGTACTTGCATCACAATGGAAACAGATATCCATCTATCCCTTTTGCCCACTCAGTGAATCTTAAAGAATTATGCAAAACTCTTCTGATTGCTCTAAAATATGACCAGTTTAACTGGAAAGTGATTGTAGATTTCAAAATGATGACATTCTTGATGGGTCTCCAAGGTGGATTCACGAAATTTCCATGTTACCTTTGCCATTAGGATAGTCGAGACACAAATGCACACTACCACAGACGAATATCGCCAACAAGAACTGAATATTCTGTTAGAAAAAGCAACATTAAATGGGACCCTCTAATTGACCGCAGCAAAATATTGATGCCTCCGCTGCACATAAAATTGACCCTTATCAAACAGTTTGTTAAAGCGGTAGACAAGAATTTAAACGCATTCAAATTCCTACAAGACTTCTTTCCCAACACTTCTGAAGCAAAGATAAAAGCTGGTATTTTTGCTGGCCCGCAGATAAGAAAAATCCTGGTGGACTGCAACAAATTTCTTGAAAAACTGACAACAACAGAGAGGGCAGCTTTGCTGCAGTGGTTCGTGGATTTTTGAGTAATTACAAAGCTGAAAATTATGTGGAGCTGGCTGCCAAATTAGTGAAAACCTGCAGCAAAAGAGGCTGCAGAATGTTCCTCAAAGTGCGTATGCTTTACGGTAATCCGGATCAGTTTATGGAAAACATGGGTGCATACTCAGAGAAACAAGGCGATCGTTTCCATCAGGATATATTGGATTTTGAACGTCGCTAGCAAGGAGAGCATAATGAGCGCATGATGGGTGACTATATGTGGAGGCTGATATGTGAAAGTGACATAAGAGTATTGTCGGAAATCTAGATAAACCATGCATTTCTAATTGCTTCATTTACAGTTTGCTATTATATCCAAGTGAGCAACAGCCTTGCTATAAGCAGTTTAGGTTGTCAACTCTGTGAATAGAACAAAAATTTGTCCTGATTTGTTGCTGAAACAAGCATAAACTATGAATACAAGATGTAAACCTTGCCAATAACGTAAATGTGTAAATAGAAATAAAGAGCTCTGATTGGTTAACCAATCAGAGCTCTCTATTTCTAACCAATCAGAACTCTTTCCTTTCCTTTATAAATCAGTTCGGTTTACTGATTCTTCATTCTGACGATTTCCCCTGAAGAATGTCAGATGGAAAGCTTTGGGAAGCATGAATCTTCTACTTCAAGCCATCTTCAAATTCTGTACCGCCAAACGTCTGTCTTCGTTTCCGAGTTTTCCGGTTGAGTTTTGCTTCTGACTTCTTTAATTTGCTGCTTGTTAGATTCCACCAAGCAGAGATAATTATCGTGAAGCATCTTATCCAAGGACACAACAATGAGGCTCGGGAGGGAGTTGAACCATCAACCTTGCGACCATGGTCGTCGTAAAAACGACGCTCCGAACCACTACCCCACGCTGCGGACAATTTTAAAAGCTCACTTGTAACTTACAAGTAAATAACATCGCAAAGAAATCTCCCAACGCCTACCCGAGAGCATAGGTCATTCGGTCCGGTCTCAATGTCCTTAAGATGCACATCTGCTGCACAGGAGGCTTGTTCTTCCACTCCTGAGGAAGTTTTTCCTTCTCCGGAGCTTCGCTATCCACTAGTTTCTTCCATCGTTTCGCTGATCCTTCAATATCTCTATCGAGGTTGAGGAACTCGTCGAGCAAAGACATCGCTTTGATCACTCCCCAGGCCTGGATAGATGCAAAGTTAATAAAACAAGTCATACGATCCCGGCTGCTGGCGTTGTAGTTAATGACATCGCTATCGGCGCGGGGGTTCGGTTCCAGGGCCGGTCAAATTGGACACAAGAGCTCGCCACTGCTGCGATGTTTCTTCGGAGCTGTGCTGCCCAGGAGCTAAGCCACCGAGAAAATCTTCGCCAATTCTACGAGTAGTTTCGCGGTTTGACCGCTCATCAGGTAGACTCAGGTTTGAACCCGGAACCTTTTGATTAAAAGTCAAGCTTCTACAATCTACAGCCTATAGAACTGGATTAGAATTGATATTAACAGCGTTTATTTTGTAAGACCTTGAAAGCTTACCATTATATATTTTTTTATTTATTTAGTTGCACATTTATCCTCCTATCACGAGAAAGCGATCAATGCGCTGTACGAGCTCGCTTAGGAGTTGCCGGCCATCTGTCTACCACACCAAGATTGGGGAATCCCGCTAAGTGCCTTTCCCAACGGCACAACAAGTAAACTTGCCGGTTTGTTCTCTACACTGTCCCTTTAATGCTGAGCGTCACGCAGAGAAGCAGTGAATACCAATTCTAATGTCATTGGTTTGACCCGACTCGGAATCAAACCCGAGTCTACAGCTGAAGAGACGGACGCGTTATACCACTCGGCCATCTGAGCTGTTTGATCTCTTTGTATGTGCATATATGCAGAATTACATCGGCTGTACGATTTCAAAATTTTACTGGTGATCAATAATATTTAAAAACAAACTCATGCTATTCAAACAGCATCCTGCCATTCACCTGGTTATTCAAATAATCAACAGGACTGGTCATAGGTTGACTGGTCGGGAACCGAAGCAGGACTTCCAGATCTTTGGGGTCAAGGTCTCCCCGCATTTGCAAGACTTGAAATGCAACCTAGAAAATTATCACAGTCAGCAATATTCCATGGGTTTCGGTCTCATCAGCGAACTATATGGTTAGATATAAACTTTACCAGTTGAAGCAGACATGAATGTTGATACTGGAAGTTCCAACCACATAAATTTAGATGTCATCATCAGCAGCGTAAGCAAATCAGTACAAAAACGATAAGGTAAGCACAAAACTTTTCAGTTTATATTTTATTGTCAATCAAATTTTACCAAGTTCATATCGTCAAGCAAGTCAACCCACCAAAGCAGTGAATATGAGCTTGTCTTGTTCGAAGAGACCTCTGCTCGTATATTTGAACGTTTCATACGTCACGGTGTCGATCAGGTTGTCGACCCTCTCAGCTACGTTTTCGAACGCCGGTGTAATCGCGATTGCGCGCATGAATACGACGATAAACGCCTGGAAAAGAAGAATAAATCAAATTTTTATTATACTCGCGGGATTACCCCGAAGCGTTTAACGAGGGGCGAATCCATCTCCGCGGGTTAGCGCCTGAGCAATACAGAAACATCGCAGCGGTGACGAGCCGTTAGCTACATTGCGACCGATTTGACTCTCCCGGGATCGAACCCCAGACCTTCCGCGTCGATAGTGATGTGCTTAACGACCGAGCTAACCGGCCGGTTGAGGATTGTGATTTTAATCAAGTTACTTCTCACGTCGAAATAAAATTTGACACCATGATTGAAACAAGTGACCATGCATCAAAACTTTAATTATGACGCCGTAAGTCTGCGGGCTTTTGGACACTTAACCTGGACATGGGGCCAGGGTAAAAAAGACCAAGGTACAAAACCCAGCTGGAACAAATCTACAAACACCGACAAGGTCAATTATTGCCGAAACAGTCTGGTATTGAAACCACCAAATCACTTGACTGGTAGCTGTTGGTTTCCGCACATTAAATATATTGTCAGCAAGGAAATTGTCAGCATTGTCAGCAAGGAAATATATTGTCATTAAATATATTGTCAACACATTAAATATATTGTCAGCATTAAATATATTGTCCGCACATTAAATATATTGTCAGCAAGCAAGGAAATTACCCTGACCACTTGTCCCGCTTAAGTGGGCTAAAATCCCGTGGGCTTTCACATCACAATTCAAGAAAGTCAATAAACTACTGACCTTGAGCGAGAACTGATAAATAGGGTTGATTTTGTGCAGATCGTTCATTATGAAATAGAGGAGGGAGGCCCGGGCCGCTGCGGGCCGGTAATGTTCTCGTGCTAAGTTGATGTGGATTTCATTCCGCTTCGCTTCCTCGACTTTGATCTAAAAAAGAAAAAAATTGAAAAAACAAATAAATAACAATACTTGCGAAATTACGCCCGAGCGTGTAACAAGTGGCGGGCTCCATCTCCGCAGCTTAGCGCCTGGGCTACACAGCTCCAAAGAAACATCGCAGCGGTGGCGAGCCGTTGGCGACACTGTGTCCGATTTGACCGGCCCGGAAATCGAAGCCCAGACCTCCCGTACCGATAACGATGTCTTTAACCACTAGGCCAACTGGATTAACAGAAAAATCAATCTAACCAAAGAAGCAAACCTCAAAAAATGTTCCTGAAGCAACAGCAAAGATTTGGTTTTGAATATTTACAGTAGTTAGGCTACATTATGTCAAAAAATAAAGTTTTCTTTAAATTTTTTCTAATGGCCAACCTCTATTTCTTCCGATGTCCGTTTCGTGTGTTCCAAATTCTCCACCAACTCCGTGTCTCCGAGGAAATTTCCCTCTGCAGCGGACAACCGACTCAACAAGTTGTCTTCCAAACGTTTGAGTGAGATCTTGAAGTCGTTTTGTTGTTTGGTCAACTCAACCTGAAAAAAATCGACTTGGTCGATTCACATCGCAAAGCACAGATATTGATGGTTTACCGTAGGGCGGGACAGCGCTGTTTTGGATTATTAACCCTCATCAGCCGGCACATTCATCTTTCAGAATGATTGACCCAAAAGAGCCGAGCAAAAATTTCGGCCGCAATTTAAATAATGGTTTAACATTTCTCGATGTTTTGTCGAAATTGACACTCCAAGCTGTTAATCATGAGCAAGGTTATCTTTACAACAACTCGATCTTAAAATACTAAAACAAAATTTACAAAACATTCGCTTCAAAACCCTCATTATACTCTCGGTATTACGCCGCATTAACTTAGTGGTTAAGGACATCGCTAGTGGTGCAAGAGGTTGGGAGTTCGATTCCCGGACCGGACAAATCCAACACAGTGTCACCAATGGCTCGCCACCGTTGCGATGTGTCTTTGAAGCTGTGTTGTCCAGGCGCCAAGAAGCGGAGATGGATCCCGCTACTCGTTACAAGCTTCGGTGCGATATCGCGAGTAGAATGAAGATTTGTGATTGATTTTGCTAATCACAAACTTAAGACTTTGAGCAACATGTCAATCTTACCTTGAGGTTTTCCAAATCTGGTCTTTCAGTGCTGACCACATTAGCAAGCAGCTGGTCCTCTAGACCGTCTCTGGTCACAGTGAAGTTAATGAGGGTACTTTGTGCTTGCATTTCTGGTTTGTAGTGAGGGTTGGCCAACTTTGTTTGTAAAATCAACCTGAAATATGAAGTGAAAAATAACCAAGCAGGCAAAACGTCAGCCCACGGTCTAGCGCGCATGTTACTGATCCTACGGGACGGGTTCGATTCACGGCTGGAGCCGATCGCATCAGACATATATAGCGGGTGGCTGCTGACGCGACGAGCGCAAGCTCGCTTCACAGTCTCCCTCTATTATTGTTCAATTTTCAATCCAATTTGAAAAACAGCAGATCTTTGTCAATCTACTTGAGGCGAGGTACGTACTTAAATTGCGGATGATATTCGCATTCTTTGTCTCCGATCCGGATGTATTTTCCTTTTTTGATCGTATTTCGAGCCAGCAGCGGTTCTAGGACCGGATCAATTGTTTCACCGATGTTTTCGATGAGGACTTTTCCTCCTAAAATACAAATGTAATGACTGACGTGTGGGTGACGTAACACCAGAGAGCAGAATAACAGATTGTGACGTTATAGTATAATGTTCTTGAATAGCACAGTAATCGTAAAATATAATCAACCACGAAGTCAGAATCATAAAAATTCGAACAGAAATCAAGCAAAACCGGTCTCATAGATACAAACCAAAAAACAAATCAACAAACAGTCCATTCAACAGCGCCAGTATCATGATTGATGATTATGTTCTTTTTTCTTGAACCGTTGTTATATTTCCTTCATCTTATTGTATTCTTCAACGTATTGACGGTGTGGGAATAAAGACTCTACCACTAACATTTGGCCTGATCTCCCACCAATCAGCAAATTGCCAACCAACTACTCACCTTCAGTTAAACTTTTCTCGATCACGTCCAGATATCCCTTCTGACCCATGTGTACAGTGTGCAGATCATTTCCGAAGTGGCCCTTGATCCATTTCACACCCTGCACACAAAAACACTTGCGCGATCAAATGAGAATCACAAAACCAGAGTTCGATTCTAAAATTCACAAAGTAGCACACAATGCTTAGGTGGGCGTCGGACCCAAACAAAGAAATTGTGACAGTACCATTCCCACAACCCAACTTGCCAGCCGATAGATAGTTCATCAAGAGAGGACTGCTTGTGTTTATCAGGATGTAAAACCGAACCCCAAAACTCATGACAAGGGCGATTCACGGTCAATGAAGTCAATTTTTTTTTTGGATGTAGAAAATAACTCTAAAAATGTAGAAACAAAATTTGACGGTCGTAGGATCAGTACTGATGAAGTTATAAAGTCAATAAATGTCAATTTTTTGTTTATTAGATCAATTTTTTTTTATTAGGTCAATTTTTGCTTTCTTGCTTTTTATGCGCGTTTCTACTTTATTCTCAAAAAGAGATAACTCAGATAATTTAGAGATGGAGGTTCGTAACTGTTGGTGGCACCAGGGAGGTGTATGCTGTCGCAAGACTGTTACCGGTATTACAGTTTTACACATGCTTAATTTATTAATGTAATGTTTGATGTGATTTGATTGATTTCGATGGTAAAGATCCGTTCAGACAGCTTTGCAAGATTGCAATCTCAGCAAAATTGGTTTATGATGAAACAAGCTTTTCGTCGTGTTTTCATTTGTTATATACTTTTGTCGCTACGTAACGGTAGTTACAAACATTAGAATTGAAAAGACAATGCATTAGTTTTTCGAACATACTTTGATGTTACAAAGATTGCAATACAGCGAATAGCAACACACTTGAATTATACGTGCGTACATTATAATCTAAGCACTAACTGAAGTGACTTAGGCGGTTTTTTTCTTATAGACTGGTTCTTTCATTTCATGGTTTCGTAAGGTCAATAAAGTCAATTTTTTTGATAAAATAAGGTCAATTTTTAGAGATTTTTAAGTCAATAAAAAATCGCCCTACTCATGACACTAATTAACCACCGTACCTGTAGCTGTGGATCGACCAGCAGAGGCCAGCGTTTGCAATTCGATAGGATGGCCGCGTTTTCGCTCGACATCTGATCCGATGGAAGGCCTTCGTTGTTCCATGACGCAATCGTTGCGTCATCAACCAAAAGCTCAATCGGGTCTAATCCTGTGGTGATAAAATTAATAATATAAACGTTTCAACAAAATGTTAAATGTTATCTTCAGTAATAAGCACACCAACCTTCAGTAAGCGGAATTTTAACTTTCTGTTTCTTGAGGAACGGAAGCCATTGGTTCGCAACCAGGTCAAGTCGGTAGGATTTGGTGAAGTAACCGAGATACGATACGAACCCTGCGGTGAGGAGGACGTCGCCGGTGAGCGTCTGTTTCTTCATCTCAAGATTCTTGACCGAAGCAGACCAACGAACTTTTTCACTCTGCAATCCTCTGACCAATCTGCAAAGAAAAATTACATCTTCATTACACTCGCAATACTGCGCCGATGCGTGCAACGAATGGAGGGATCCATCTCCGCGACTTAGCGCCTGGGCAACATCGCAACATCGCAGCGGTGACGACACTGTGTACGATTTCACCAGCCCGGGAAGCAAACTCCAGATTTCCTGCGCCGTCAGCGATGTGCGATGTCTTTAGCCACAACGCAAACCGGCCGGTACAATAGCAATCAGCAAAGCTTCCTGCTTCAACCGACCTGTTCGCCAGAATGATTGTTTTCTCTGTGTTCGCGACTTCATTGCTCCACTTCACTTTCTCCGCGGTCGCTTCCTCGAAATCCCGAGTCAACTTCGACAAATCTGTGTCCAACTTCGAAATTCGTTCGCGGATTGTCGACAGTTTATTTTGAGCGGCCGATAATTCGGCGTTGGCCACGTCGAGTGCGCGACGTTTCGGTTCCACGTCACAATAAACTTCGTACCTAGACGAAAACATTATGATATCACAGCAGCCTTCAACGAAATAGTGTTTTCAGCATAACTAAAAATAAGAGACTTCTTGAGGAGAATCGAACCCACGCAGCACCAAGAAAGCATTACGAATGGAGAAATCGTGCGATTGTTAAGCCAGAAGTAAGCCGGTATTCCGCCCGGAAACCACCGCCTCAACAGCAAGGTTGATGGTTCAACTCCCACGCACGCCTCGTCGTTACGTCCTTGGATAAGATGCTTCACGATAATTATCCCTCCTTGGTGGAATCTAACCAGCAGCAAATTAAAGAAGTCAGAAGCAAAACTCAACCGAAAACTCGTAAACAAAGGCAATTCCTAAGCGAATATGGATTCGTCCTATGTGTAGCGTCTCCGTCGCTTTCTCGTGACAGAAGGAAAAAATGAAATTAATCATCATAACGCGGAGCTCACTTGGTAACAAAGACCAAGACGCAGACTGATAAAAATGGGAACACTGCACTAACAACCCACCATTTGACGATATTGATAACCCAAGCACACAGTCCGGCTGCAGCCACAGATTTTTTCCGGACAGAATCCGGAGTAAAATCCTCTTCCGCCATGTACTGTCTGGTCGCCTTCAAGCAATTTTCATGGATATTTTCTTTATCGTAATTGATGAGAGAGTCCAAGAAAGCTTCGACCTAAAAATTGGATGAAGAAAAATTGAACAACTCCGCAAAGCACAAGAAACCACGGATTTTAAAAAATCCCTTTTTCTAATTTCGAAATTATAAATTCGTGAAAAAAATTATCATACAAGCGCTTGATGGGGCCATAAAAGTGTATTTGTATTTAGTTGCATATTTATCCCCCTATTACGAGAAAGCGATCAAAGCGCTATAACGAGCTCGCTTACGAGTTGCCGACCACCTATTTGTCACGCTGAGATGGGGAAATCCAGCTAAGTGCCTTTCCCAACGGCAAAACAGGTAAACTTGCCGGCTTGTTCTCCACACTGTTCCTTTAATGCTGAGCATCAAGAAGGGAAACTGTGAATACCAATTTTAAAGTAATTGGTTTGACTCGACTCGGAATCAAAGCCGAGTCTACAGCTCCAGAGGCAGACGCTGAATTCACTCGGCCATCTGAGTTGTCACTGTAAATTGACATACACCGGATTGACCGCATCGGCTTTCATTTTGTCTTTCAGGACTAGTTTGGCTAATCATACCTTTCCCATGAACACTTTCGCTGCTTTCCAACTCCTGTCTTTGGGTACTTTCCCTTCCGGAGCGCACAAACACATAACAGCAGCAGTGACGTTGGTGACAGCTTGAGGGGGAGTGGCAAAGGATTTGAGCTCGGTGAGATTATTTTTGTTGAGTGTGTTCAGAGCTTCAGTGGCAGCTTGTAGAGCCGGCTCGGCTTTCAGTAACTCCTCCTCACACTGTTTCTGCTTCTCCGATACTTCAGCAGCAATAACAGCGACCTACAAAATAGAGAGGCGCGTTATCGCCGTACAAATATTCACGCCTTCATGTTAACGCCGTTAAGAGGTGGGTTAACGCCTTCATTATACTCGCGATATTACACCGAAGCGTGTAACGAGTGGCGGGATCCATCTCCGCGGCTTAGCGCCTGGGCAGCGCAGCTACGAAGACACATCACAGCGGTGGCGAGCCGTTGGCGACATTGCGTCCGATTTAACCAACCCGGGAATCGAACTTCAGACTTGCCGCACCGATAGCGATGTGCTTAACAACAGAACCATTACATAACAAAATCCTGCACATGTGACAATGTAGATCTTAGAATCTAGGTACAAAACAACGTTGAGCAGGAGATTACGAAATTCTTCCCTTTCCCCATCCAGCGACGTAGCGAAAATAAAACGGGGAATGACTAAACTACAAAAGCCATCAAAAGAGTCTGGCATATTTCAATCACTTAGCGACATTTGTTAATTTTTTGCTACAAGGCAAAGTCAAAAGGGGGGGGCATGGCCCAATCCCTCTTAATACGCTACTGTTCCCACCTTTTTCTCTTCTTCATCGGCAATTTCTTTTTCCTCCCCCACATTTTCTGTGTCCCTACCGACGCTCATCAACAACTTCTCCGTCGTCTCACTCCGAGATTTCAATTCAACTTCCTGAGCGGCAAGCTTCTCTTTCAAATCATCCACCTGTCAATCATTCAAATTATTACATAACATGTTTCGTAAACACCAGCTGGGTAACGTAATGGTCACACATCGCTATTGGCGCGGGAGGTCTGGGCTCGATTCCAGGACCGGTCAAATCGAACAGAATGGTTAACACTGCTGCGACGTGTCTTCGGAGCTGCGCTGCCCAGGCGCAAGTCGCCGAGATGGATCATGTCACTCGTCACACGCTTCGGTGCAATATCGTGAGTAATGAAGATTTTGGTTTGATGCTTCCTAACATAAAGAGTGTGTTCGATTCCAGGCCAGGACGGATCAGCTGTGCGGGACGATAAATATTTGGCTTTTTTAACACGATTAATCATGCTTAGTGCTGGGTTCGACATGCGCCCCGGTCATCGCGCATCGGAGGTGTGGATAAATCTGGGACAGTTTCGATAGTCTAGTACTCATCAGAAAGCCATTCGTACCTGTTCAGATGTGTTCTGCAACTTGAGCAGTCCATTCTCAAGTCTCTCCATCTTTTTGGTGAGTTCATTGTTGGTGTGGCCGATCAAGTGCTTGTAGAGATCGATCTGTTCCAAGAAACTCTTTGGTGTCGTGTAGTTGTATCTGGTAAAACGCAAAGACCGCATCAGTAAGATCCGAAATCACTGCCAGCTTATGGATTCGGCGCCATTATGCTACTTTCCAATCTCGTATAAGCGTTTTCTATTCAGCAGTGTTTTTTTTTACTAGAAGAATGCTTCAACGTGGGTGATTTTGTCGCTGTTACCGATTTTCCGACCGTTTTTTGGGGGGGTTCTTGTTCTCATTTGCATTAGTTAGGTAATAAGATGAAATAAGCCACCACCATAATCCGTTAAATCTTGGGAATTTCGTGGTTGAATTTGTTGCTTAAATTATTCCACTTTTTCTCATTAAGCAAATACTCACCTCCGATCATTCTGCTTGTATTGTTGACTGGTCGAGTTGACAGTTTCATGGGCATAGGCCATGAACTTTGCAATACTACCCACGATTGTGTCCTCCGAATTATCTGGCCAAAAAAATAACAGTAATTCCTGCAAGCCATCGACGAAGAGTAAAACAGTGTTTTTCAAATTTGGAAAATATTCGAGTTTGATAGGCTGCAGGCAACACAACATGGGTAGTTACACATATTCGCTGAGTAGCCAAGTTGACGCGATTAGTCGCTAGATCAAGGAAATACAGGGTGGGCTATAAGTCACGCACCAAAGAATTAAGTGAAGTGTGATGTGAAATAATGTAAAGTTTTCGGGGCAAAATATCTTTTCCAGCGTGTACCATCGGGTACCAGCGTGTACAACGTGTTTCTCAGTTTATTTGTTCAGTTTGGTTTTAATAAAAAACGTTTATTATTATCAGAATTGCTTTAAATGCTTTGGTGCGCGACCTATGGCCCGTCCTGTACATAACACGTGATGCGCATCAACCAATAATAATGCGTAACAAGCATTGGAATTTGGAGCCAAAATGTTGCAACTGGCCAGTTGGCGTAGTGATTAAAGACATCGCTATCGGTGCGAGAGGTCTGGGGTTTGATTACAGGGCCGGTCAAATCGATCACAGTGTTGCCAACGGATCGTCACCGCTGCCACGTTTCTATGCAGCCCAGATGCTAAGCTGCGGAGATGGACTCGCCACTCGTTACATGCTTCAGCGTAATACCGCAAGGATAATGAAGATTTGATTTTCCTGTTAAACTCACCTTGATCGTCTTTAAAGTCAAGTTCTTCAATTTCCGACACAAAACGACGACTGACGCTGACTAGCGCCTCATGTGGCCACGGGTGAAACCAGTCGATGGAGCTGCAATTAACCAGCGCCGGAAATTTGCGACCGCGAATTCGCAGAGTGGAACCCACAGGTGAGAAACAGAGAACAATCTGTGTAACAGTAATCAATCAGCACGCTATGATTTGAACCCGCTTGTGAATGTTGTAACATTATGGGTTTGATTCTCAGGTACGTTGAATACATTTGATTCAAATACAGCGGTTTCACATAGATTTGGGAGCGTCCGCTTTGCATCCGGGAGACTGGCAGTATTCGCAGCTTTCCCGGGAGACTCTCAGCACAAGCGAGAAGTGCTAAGGGTTAAGTGTTTGTGTGCTGTATGTCCACTAACAGCGTTCAGTCATTCATCATTGATATTTGCATTGGGTTGTCGTTTGAGAATGGCTTACTCAGTGTGACCTATCACCGTAGTAGTACCTCAGTCATGCACAGACGTACCTTCAATTGATGTCTGACCCGGTCAAGAAAAAGCTTCCAGCAGTTTTCCCTTGAATCAAACATCCCGAGAGCTTTGACCTCTCCCCTCACCGCGCTGATGATGTCTTCAGTTTCTTCATCGTTAAAAAGATCAGAAACCTCACCTAGAAAAAAAATTTTTTTTAAAAAGAAACAAAAAGAAAAACAGTGATCAAACATGAAGGGTCTGCGTTTATCACAAATATAAACGGTTAAATATGATTCTTCCAGATTATCAAGTCTCTTGCAGTAAATCAACTCGTAACTTCAACAATCAAAGAGTTCAAGATCAGTCCCATGGTAACTAGACTAGATCGCAATAAGGGCAGCCACCCACCCATAGCTAGATGATCATTGATCAGCACCAGAAATCTTTCATCAGGGATGTGGGCGTCAGTGATAAGGAACACAGTCCCGATTGATTTCACTCCCGTACGATAATAGAGGGAGGCCAAGTCCGTCTGAAAAAAATTAAAAAATATGAAATATAATAAACACTAATCACTTTTCGCAGTTTGCAACGTTAGCATCAAAGAACACAAGAAAAGGATCAACATAAAAAATTTCAATTAATGAATTGAACTTGAATCTAACTCTGTAAGATCTTAGGCTAAATCAAGTGGAGTAGGTTCGAAGGAGTGGGATTCGAACCAACGCCGGCACCGACTAGCGACGGTCTTAACCACTCGGCCATCTTAATCTGAAGCCGGAGGAGCCGAATTTTTCGTATACAGTTACAGCACTTGACAAGGCTTTGCTTTACGTGTCCAAAAACCAAAGTTTCATATTCTACAAACAAACCCTCAGGTCTTGAACATTGTAACCTTTCTTCAACGTCAGCTGGAAGACATCGAGGCCGGATATGAAAGCTGCCAGGCGGGACAGACTCTGCTTGCCACTGCCTCCCACTCCGACGAGGAGAGCGTTGCCATGTGGGGACTCTAGAATACGGTTTATGCGGCATCTGATGGAAACATAGAGATAAGTATAAGTTCAAATGCACAGCCAAATTAAAATTCGAAACTTTTCAAGTCTGTTCGATCATTTACCAAACATCTGCTTTCACTCATCACTTCACAGTGGCATCATTCATTGAATAGGAGAGATGGAATTGCAAACAACAATTTATCGCTCCAAGTTCGATTCCCATGCAAGGTAATGGGTCGTTTCCGAAATACAGAGCCCTGACATATGCTAGTAGTGATTGCCCTAACCGACTAGATCTAGACATTAATCGGGAAGAATACTGGTGCTTTTGTGTAGCGGAGTCAGCGACATGACCTAGTGCTATCGCGCATAGATCACAAATTCTACGTGACAAGTTCGATTCACGGTTACAAACATGGTTATTCCCGTCTGTGCTGTTTCGCCTGCAGCGCCACATCGCTACTCACACGTGCATGATCGCGTCTTCAAACAGAACCAAGTTCATGACCGGTAACACGTCATTATGATGGTCGAGAGCTTCGACCAGAAGTTGTTGCAGAGACACCCACTTCCGGACGGGCATATACCTGCAAGATAGAACAGTAGCTACAGAAGATGCGGCGCATATTGTCAGAACACGATGAATTCAAGTAAAACTGAACTTTCAACAAGATTTACACTCAGCCTCCCACGTCAGTGCGTAATACGAGTCAGCAGCGCCCTTTTAAGATTCCTTCTTAAGCAAACTATTCTGGTGGACGCTGATGCATATCTCAATTATCTAAATACAAACTAGATTGTCTAATTCTTCAAATAATCTTAAACCAAGGTTTTTCGTTTCAAACACACAATAAATCATTCACCATGTCGTCGATGTGCGTCATGTTCAATTCTCCAGGTTAATGTAGATAAAATCTGAGACACAATAAACGCAACAAACCGTAACTCACCTGGGTTCGCCGACTCCTTCTGCAAAGTGGCAAAATATATTTGGTTTGGCCAAAATCTTGTCGTGAAATTCTTCGCCGCCCTGAAGAAATGTTTTAGCAAAACAATAACAATAATATAAAAAAAAAATCAAATCTTTATTATACTCGCGATATTACGCCGAAACGTGTAACTAGTGGTGACTGGTGAGGTCAATCTCCGCGACTCAGCGTCTGGACAACACAGCTTTGAAGAAACATCGCAGCGGTGGCGAGCCATTGGAAACGCTGTGTCTGAATTGACCGACCCGGGAATCGAACCCCAGACTTCTCGCACTGATGACGACGTGCTTGACAACAAATACCTCAAAAATTCTTCGAGTTGTTTCGGTTATGATTTTATCGAAAGCGACGCTGTCCTTGTCCTCAACCATCTTGTCACCGTAAACTCGGACCGACTCATGGTACCACAGACGGATCAGGTCCAATTGGGTTTTGACGCAGTCCGGAGAAGCGAACAGGAGACCCTGGATCATATCAAGGTTTCATTTCACGGTCACACAAAATCAGGTGTTGAATCTCTTGTATTTAGTCGCATATTTATCCTCCTATCACGAGAAAGCAACTAAAGCGCTTTAACAAGCTCCGCTTAGAAGCTGCCGACCATCTGTTTACCACTCCAAGATGAGGGATTCCGAAAAGTGCCTTTCCCAACTGCACAACGAGTAAACTTGTCAGCTTGTTCTCCACACTATTCCTTTAATGCTGAGCGTCAAGCAGGGAAGCTGTAAATATTAATTTTAAAGCGATTCGTGTGACCCCACACGGAATCAAATCTGAGTCTGCATCTCCATAGGCAGTCGCTCCATCCACTCGGCCATCTGAGCTGCCACATGTAACTCGGCCTGTAATCGAACCCAGTCATCTGATCTCACACTACAAAATGATGCTTACTTGGAAGACATTGGACAAATCTCGTAGATTGAATGTGTAGTGGAACTTGACCGCAGTGGGGAGGAATGAGAGAGCGACGCGTTGATGGAAGTGAACCGCAGCTCGTACGATGCTCTCTGTGCTCTTCACTACAGACGGAGCGAAAGAAAAACCTGAGAAAGTACAATCTTCATTATACTCGAGGTATTACACCGAAGCGTGTAACGAGTGACGGGATCCATCTACGCGACTTAGCGCCTGGACAACGCAGCTCCGAAGAAATATCGCAGCGGTGACGACATTGTGTTCAATTTGACCGCCCTGAGAATCGAACCAGAGACCTCCCTCCCCGATAGTGATGTCTTCAACTACAACGCTCACCGGCCGGCGCTTGAAAATCAATCACAACAAACAAACAAACAAACAAACTGAGTGAGGTCATAATTTACCTGATCCTCCTGAGAAATGCCACGACACAATGCTTTGATAGATGCTCTGCAGAGCTTCGTTCGATGGAAAATTAACAGCGAAGACACAGAAGTGACGCTGAAAAGTACACGAGACTCATTCGTTGACTCTAACCTAGGTACGAAGCATAACAGATCTACTGAAGTGTAAATGACACACTACACAAAATTTTAGAACACGATTATTATCGCTGGAAATGCTTCGTTACAAAGGACAATTTTGTTGTTTTACGAATGGCTTCAACAAAATCTATGACATGAAATAAAATCAACAAAATGGCGACATACTTGCAGACGAGGATTGATCGTGAAGCTGCCGGCGGTCGGATTCATGCAGGAAATATATTGAGCGTTGTGGATGTCTTTCAATGAGAGCTTTCCTCGGTCGTACCTGAAACAAAAGATGCATGGGTTGTCAGTGGATACTGGTTTTAATCATAGATATTTGGTAAAGTCAAGTTTTCATTATTCTCGCTGAAAATCATTGAAAACAATTTTTGACCAAATTTTGAACTCAGAGACTTCTGCTACTTAATTATCAGCAACTTACCAGTGACCATAGTCCATGTGCTGGCGGATGAGGGTATGTGGACCAACCGTGCCGTACGTGTCTACTTCTGGCATGTTTAGGTCGTCCAGGAAATATATCAGTTTTTTGATACCAGCTGGTCCATAGTTGCGCCCAGCCTTCTTTTCCAAATGTTTCTCCAGAAGACCTGAAGTGGAAGATTTATTCAGAAAAGAGAAGTTGAAAATTGCGACTGCTTGTATCCCAGCAATGAGCCGACACTGATGCTGCAACATTCGTCTTATCCAGTATTTCTGATCAAATCTATCCAGCAAAAGTTCCTACCAGTTTATATCCTGCCAGCAACGGAATCACCTCAATTCATAGCCTGGCGGCGTAGATGGGAATTGAACCAGCATCGCAAGATCATGAAGATTTACCACAACAGCTCGCTGACTGCTGCCTTACAAATTTCAAATCAAATTTTCATTATACTGCGGTTTAGCGCGTCGACAGCACAGCTCCGAAGAAACATCGCAGCAGTGGCGAGCCCTTGCCGACACTGAGTCCGATCTGACCGGCCCGGGAATCGAACCTCTCCGCGCCGATACCGATGTCTTTAACCACTAGGCCAACTGGCGGAGTGCTCTAAAGTCGATACATACGCTGCAGCATAGCAGGAGTGGTGTAGTAATTGAACGGGATGTTAGCAATCACGTAATCATCAGTTAATTTCTTGAGAGTGTGAGAGACCAGGAGGGTCTTTCCGCATCCAGCGTTCCCGACCAACATCACGGGCCGCTCCTTCTCCACTAAAATGTCGATGAAGTATCGAAGCCGGGTCGTTTCAGCGGTGTGCACCAAAACTGACTAAAAAAAATAATAAGCACCAAAATAAAAACAAAACAAAAACAAATCATTCAGTGAAACATTAATTATTTACAAAAATACCAAGATTAGCCTACCTGTAGCGGCAGGTCCGGATCCATTTCGAAGTTGGGCACCCTTTCTGTCCATGGGACAAATTTTTTGGTGGTTTGGTCGATGCAGAAATCGAACACGGTTCCAGTTGATGGGAATTTGACGTGTTTGAATTCTTTGACCCACCAGCGACTGAATTCTAGTCGGTAATCAGTCATCTGTGGAAGAGAATATTAAACAACTTAACCAACAGCACTGCTCTTACTCAAATATTCAAAAGAATGGGGTAATGTACACAATCAGCCGTTGGCATAGACAGTATAATCGCGATATGATAAGATACCAATGTCAACGACCGACATGAAACATTACCCTGACCAAAGAACGTCCAGCAGTATGATAGACCAAAGCAGTTTAACTTTCACCGAGATTTTCTCGATTTTGATTTCTTAACTCGGGTTCACTTCCCTACTTAATATTGCATGCGATTCATATATTATGGATGCACGGCGCTGTCTCAAAAATGCCGACTCGTTACTTATCAGTATCAAAGTGTGATTTTTTAGATATTGAGACGCGTCAACGTTCCATAGATCAAATTCAAATCTTCACTACACACACGGTATTTCACCGAAGGTGTAATGAGTGGCGGGGCCCATCTCCGCGTCTCAACGCCTGGACAAGAAACATCGCAGCGGTGACGAGTCGTTGGTAGCACTTTGTCCGATTTGACCGGCCCAGGAATCGAACCCGTGGCCTCGCGCCAATAGCGATGTCTTTAACTACTATAAGCCAAGAAGACAGTAGATAACATTACAATAGAAACAGTCTGTCTTGTAGAAGTTAATCAGCTAAATTGCTGCCCCTTGTTTAAAAATAAAAACTATACTCACGTGATCGTGCAACGTAGCGCCACCAAACGCCCAGACAGCAGCAAACACAAAGAAAAGCTCATAAAGTTCTCGGGGGGAATCGGGGGGGACAGACTCGGGGGTAAGAAGACATTCCAAAAGGTAGCAGAGCGTCTAGAAGCATGAATGTAATCAGACTTCATGACTGCTCGAAGAGAAACATACGGTTATAAACACATGAGAACGGTTCACAATATTGAATAACCGGGAACCATTTTTAAATTATTTGCCATTTTTGAGGCAAACTACGTTAAAAATTTGTTGAAACAGGCGACAAATTTTCCAGTTCGACCAGAGCTGCCAACTCGGACTTGTACTCGACTCGATAGATTTGTTTTTTTCTGCCAAACTCGAACTTAAACTGAAAAGCAAAATTCCTGAACTCGAACTCGCTCTCGAAAAAAATGGATTTAGTTCTGAACTTATACTAAAGTTAACAAAAATTGCTTAAACTTAACCTAAACCGGAACTACTCGAACTTGGCATAAACTCGATAAAAATTATGGTACTCAAACTCGCAAAATCAAAAATGAAGAACTCGAACTCAGTTTGGAAATTTTCAGTGAATTCAAACTTGAACTCGACTAAAAACGTTTTTGAGTTGGCAACCCTGGCTCGCTTTGCCGAAACCCCAAGCTAGATTCACTGCTGTGCCCTGCTTACCTGGACCATGGTACTGTCAGGGATAGGAGTAATGGTCTTGAACTGGGACTTCATGGCATCCAAACAGGTTGGGACATACTTGTCGAACAGAATGGTGAGGTTCGCTCGCTCTGATTGGATCTTTCTTGTATCAATCCAACTGGTTACCGGTCTGGTAAAAAAATGATGATTCGTAGTAGTTCGGAGTTAAGTCGCATATTTATCCTTTTATCACCAGAAAGCGACCAAAGCGCTATAACGAGCTCGCTTAGGAGTTGCCAGCCTTCAGTCTACCACTCTAAGATGGGGGACTCCGTTAAGTGTCTTTCCCAACGGCACAACAGGTAAACTCGCCGGCTTGTTTTCCACACTGTCCCTTCAATGCTGAGCGTCAAGCAGGGAAGCTGTGAATACAAATTTTGAGAGATTGGTTTGACCCGACTCGGAATCAATCCCGAGTCTACAGCTTCCGAGGCAGACGCTCCATTCACAACGCCAACTAAGGTGTAGGCTCCGAACGTGCTTGAATTGAGTATATCAAACATAAGAGTAGCCTTGCAGTGTACACAAAGTTTTTTTAGCTTATTTCAAGTCGGACCAATAAATTTCTACCAACAAATTACAGTCTCATAATTTCTAGAATTTTTCGTGATCCAACTTACGGATTCCATCCAAGATCTTGCGGATTCACGTAGAGGATTCCGGCTCTGGATACAGTTGCCGGAGTTGCGGATTTCAAGTGATAAATTTCAAACAGCAACCTCATAGAGTTTGTCAGAGGAATTCGTTCGTTGCTCGCCAGAGTGAGCATCTGCGAACGAATTTATTATTTCAGAGGTCGCTTTATATGCTGATGAGGGTATAAGGTTAGAAACAGAGGTGTAATAAACTTTGAAATAATTCTGATGCATTGTCAAAATTTACATAAATACCGTCACGGACCGGTTAATTCGCCCCTAATGGGGGTAACCTCTATTTCATAAAGTAGCCAAAACATGACTAGGGGGAATGGCAATGCCAACTCCAACCCGCACCCTCCCATAACTAGTCTGCGTTATTGGATCGGTTGAATTGGGCTGACCTTGTTGTCGTCCATCACTGTGTTCAGAGATTCGATCCACATTGGGTCGATGTCTCCGTCAAGGACGATCCACTTCGGCCCGTCATGGGAAATGTTGGACTGGTCCCGCATGGTCGTCGAAAATAAACCTGAAATAATGAAGTCATATAACAACGACTTAACGCTTTTCGCCAAAAGTTCCAACTATTATTAGTTTAGCGTCACGAGGTCTCTAAGAAGGCCAAGTGGTAAGAGCGTCTGTTTCTGATGCTGAAGATTCGGGTTTGGAAGATTCGGGTTTTAAAATAGCGTAGGAGGGAAGCAGCGAAAGACCAATTGGTCATCTAAGCCTGCTGCGGGTCAAAACAATGGCTGTACAATCGCTATTCACAGCTTCCCTGCTTGACGCTCAGTATTTAAGGAACTGTGTGGAGAACAAACCGGCAAGTTTACTTGTCGTGCCGTTGGGAAAGTCACTTAGCGGGATTCCCCATCTTAAGAGTGATAAATAAATGGCTGGTAACTCCTTGACAAGCTCGTTATAGCGCTTTGATCGAATTCTCGTAATAGGAGGATAAATGCAACTAAACTAACTCTACACTCAAGTAAGTTGTAGAACAGGAATTTTTGCAGATTTTTAATCTGTTTGTAGCAGGAATTCACTCCTCAGTTTTCAACCCAGATACATGGCATTCAGTTCGATTCTCATGCCGTTCTATCAGAATAGCGCGATTAGTCGAGTGTAATTCGCTGCCATCGACATTATTCAGACGGCCGAGTGGTAAGACCGTCCGCCTCGGGAGCTGTAGACTTGGGTTTGAGCTGTTTAAAAGATATTCACCATCTTTCCACTCTCTCGTAGCGGGATGGATGAACCCAAACAGTTCATCAGTGGTCAGAGCCTTGGGGTTGAGGTCATTCCATACAGGACGCCGCTCCTGGCTCTTGTGCGTCTCGTACAAAGTTTTCAAGATCTTCGACTTTCCAGTTCCAGCGTTGCCAATCACAAACACGGAATGTCGGACGGCAAGAAGCTCCTCAAGTTGGACCACCTAGACAAAATCCTACTCGTTTTATTTTGAATTTGATTAGTTGGTCGCTTGCGTTTAAACCTGCTAGTTTACAAAAAACTGTTTGTTTACAGCAATTGCCAAAAAATCAAATAAAATGTTCTCATAAAACTCATCTCATCTCCGCGGCTTAGCGCTTGGACAACCCAGCGCTGGCGACAGTGTGTCTGATATGACCGGCCCGGGAATCGAACACCTAACCTAACGCACCGATATCGAAGCCTTTAACAACTGCGTTATTTCATTTAATCTCAAATTTTCATTTGAACAAATAGTGATAACATAAAAAAAAACCGTAATACTTTCCCACCTTCAATGCACCCTGCCCACCTTTAATATGAAATTTTCTTCGGGTTGCAACTTGAACTTCACGATCGTCTTCTTGATTTTCTTCTCGAAGCTTTCGTCTCGTTTCCTGGGAACATTCAACGAAGGAAACAGATCGCCTGCAAGGAAGTAAGCTTAGTGGTGGGGTCGGATTTTTAGGGGCAGTGGGGGGCCGGATTGTTGAGGGCAGCGGTGAGGCCGGATTATTGGGGGGCAGTGGTAGGGCCGGATTAATGGGGGGAGTGGTAGAGCCGGATTAATGGGGGGTATGGCCAAGGAGCGCCCCAGGCACATCGCTCCTTCTAACAAAAGTCGAGCCAACGTCAAAATCAGGCCTGCAAATAGGCATCGGGCCCCCGGAAAATAGCCCCGGCCCCCAAAAGTCTTAATCCGTCCTTGCTCCAGGACACAGATTATGGTGGTGTTAAACGTCAGGGTTAGGGTAAGGTCAGTTGAAAATACTGTTTTCAAAATATCGGATCGATTGACGAACATACGACTTCGTAAATTCACATCAAATCTTCATTATACTCGCGATATTACACCGAAGCGAGTAACGAGTGACGGATCCATCTCTGCGGTTTAGCGCCTGGACTACACAGCTCCGAAGAAACATCGCGGTGGTGGCCGGTGTTGGCGACACTGTGCGATTCAACCGGTCCGGTAATCAAACCCACAACCTACCGCGCCAGAGCGATGTCTTTTTAAAGTATGCAACTCACCGATGAGTCCCATGAAGACAGGCACATCTTCTGTGACGATCTTGGGAAGGTTGAAATCCCGCAATGCTCTCATGAGCACCTGTTCCTCAGGTCTTTGTCGGTCAGCTCGCTTCAACGCGCCAGCTACGACCAAGACGCTCTTCACAGCGCGAAGCCCCCAGTCATAATGGTACTACAATATTGTTCGTAAGTATTTCATAACATTTGGTCCTATTATGACGCCTCAATTATCGATGTATGGTTGTATTTACACGTTAATCGACCGCGAAGTCACTTGTTTCTGGCATCCTGAGTTGGACAAACGAAACAGCTGAGCACTAAATACAACAATATATTCGCCTTTTTACGCCGAAGCGTGTAACGAGTGGCGGGATCCATCTCCGCGACTTAGCGCCTGGGCAACACAGCTCCGAAGAAACATCGCAGCGGTGGCGAGCCGTTGCCCAGAAAGGGAATCGAACTAAAAACCTCTTGCGCCGATAACTGTTTTTAGCCACCACACGCCAGTGAGGGGTCACAATCAAGCAGTTGCATGATCACTTGCGTAATCAAAGCTATTGAAAGAGGTTAAAATTAGAGATGACATGAACCGCTAAGAGACCCGCTAAGTAGCGTTAGCCGGTCTTTTGCAGGTCCGCTAACGGCCCAGCTCTACCTTTTGTTTCTTACTGGGCCGCAAACAAATTATTTCTTTTTATACTTAGGTTGAAAGCGATGAAAGATTCATAAAAAATTGGGCTTGGGCGGGCCGGGCTTTATTTTTGGGATGAGCCGGCAAGGTCACTGGGCTAGAGGTTACGAGTCACGGGCGATTGGGCTTGCAAAAGAGTCAGCCCGCGCCATCGCCAGTCTGAATAATAAATTGTCCATTGCACAGATGGCTTGCAAACCAGCGACAAACCTGTTTCGAACAGAGTTCTTTGCACAAGTTGTAGAGCGTGATGAATTTTCTCGCCAGAAGCTTGGCTTCAGTAAATCCCTCAGATACGAGCATGATCTCACAAATCATAGCGATGTCGGGAACCACCATCGCGCACGGTCTGTATCAAATGTTACGTCATAACACAAATCACAATTGGAAGAAATATGAACAACAATAATCATGACTGGCGCTGACTCAGTGAAAACAGAAAATAAGTTAATGCCAGGTTCCTCATCAACACAACTCAATTTATCTCCACTTCAAAGCAAACTTTAATTTGCAAGTAGTTACGAAGAGACCCAGCTAACCATTATCCATAAAGTTACCTGAATAGCGCTTTCAAATTCTCGGGCAGCTCTGTCCTCCCCGCGTATCCAGGGTTCATAGTGATGAAGATTCCGACGCTCGGTACGAGTTGAATGTCATCACCGAGGAACATGAAGTGTTCTTTCTTCGTTCGCAGCGCATCTTGGATCATCTTCACCTACGACAAAAAACACTGGATAAAATTGTTACTTTTAAGCAAAAATTACTTCAGTCAAAAGTCTGTTGTTTATTATCATCATTTATTTTTTATTATTTTTATTTGTTTTCATTTGTCGAAGATCATAAACTTTTGATTCGGTGTTTGGTGGAGTAAATTTTTTGCAACCTTATGAACTTCTAACAAACTGAAACAGCATTTTCCGAGATTAATTGCATAGATCTACGACAAAATCAGGGGCGTAACTAGGATTAACTGAGACCCTGGGCATTGCCCAAGAGGGGCGTGCCCAGGAATTTAAAGGGGGGGGGGGGGCGGGGCCGCAATTTAAAGCCATGCCAGCAGGGCCGGATATATTTTCACTGCGCAAAAGGAGGACAAGTTCTTCGAAGGTCATCACGTCCGTTTTCCGCCAAATCAAGTGAAGAACAAAAAAAAGGTCATCACGTCCGCAGATGTCCACTTATTCGCCCTAAGTCCAGTGAAGAGTCAAAAAAAGATTATCACATCCGCAGACGTCCACTTTTCCGCCCAAAGTCAAGTGAAGAGCAAAAAAAACTGTGGCCCCAGCGCCCTCCCCCCAGATCCCCGAACACTTGGAAAAAGACCCCAGGCATTTACCCCCCAAAAAAGGCCTAGTTACGCCACTGGATAAAACAGATAAACATGTTACCGACATCAATGTATACTAAAAAGTAAATACTGAAGTAAATAGAGGTAATAATAACATGGCAATACCTGCACAGCGACCACTGATAACACCTCAACTGCGATGCGATTGAATTCATCGAAGCACCCCCAAGCTCCCGTCTGGGAAAGTCCCTTGTATATATTGCCGATTGATTTATAATCCATTTGCTCCGAGCAGTTGAACACGTACACTGGGACACCCAGGGCGCGTCCCAAGTCCTTCGTTGTTTCAGTCTTTCCAGTTCCGGCCGGACCAGCTGGCGCTCCACTCATGGTCAGGTTAAGGGATTGAGTCAAGGTTATGTAACATCTAGAAATCAGGATAGTTTTTAAAAAAACTGAGAACTGGTAATGATGACTTCCTCCAAAAATGAATTTTTGTTTTCAACTGTACACACGAGACATGTGACCGAACGTTAAGCATCAGATCGCTCGAACGAATTGATCGAGTGCGGCGTTGTAAGCCTACTTGACTAGATACTCAGAATTCAGAGTTAAAGAAAAAATGAAAAAACCTACATCAGAATCATTTTGAAGGTAAAAAGAAGCAGCTGCAATCCTGAAGTGATTAATTTCAAAGAGAGGAGATGCTGCTGCTCCTCATACAGAGTAACTACAGGTCAAATCCACACTCTCACTTTAGCAAATACTCACCTGTCAGTTAGCGGGGTAATGACGAGCCGGGGAGTGTTCCCGAGATACTCATACTGGTAGAGAAACTGAGCGTTGCAAATGTTTGCGTAACAATGCTTCTCGTCGTCATCCCAACGATGACGTAACTGTGACAGCCACGTGAACGCTTGTGATGATGTAACTTTCTCCGCAATCAGTTTGCCAACGACGTCACGATTATGAACGTCAATGGTGCAAATCGTCATAATGTTTTGCCTAAAAACACAGTTAAATCAAGTCAAAAATGCTTGTTGTAACGGAAGTTTTGACGCTCGAGAAGCTCTTAAATTCTTTACGAGCAAACTTATACAGACCAACCCGTTGGCGCAGGTGGTTTGAGACATCGGTATCGGCGAGGGGGGTGTCGGGATTGATTCCGGGCCGGTCAAATCGGATATAGAATTGACAACGGCTCGCCACCGCTGCGATGTTCCTTCGGAGCTGTGTTGTCCAGGCGCTAAGTCGCGGAGATCAGCTCCGCCGCATGTTACACGCTTCGGCGTAATACCGCGAGATCGGAAACTGTACATAGAATGTCAGGCAAGCACCTGATACCGACCTGTCGAGAGCGGAGAGATCACCGAGCAAGTAGTTAATGAGTGTGTTCAGTTGAATAATTTGTTTCTTGTTGTAATCCTTCATCGCGTTTTCGAATCCTTCCTCCAACTTTTCAAATGCAATGCCGACCTATGCAAACAAGTCAACATAATTATATCAACTAATTTTGTGACCGAAGGTTGTGAGTTTGTTTCTCGGGAAAGTCGTAACACGTGCAGTACTCAAATGAATTTTCTGCAGTTCATAATTTTAAACAAGTCGTACCAAAAACGTATATAAGTGAGTAAAACACAGCACGAAAATTTTCCAAGTCCAGTTCGTTTCCCAGTGGAAGGATATGCACAGCTACGAAGAACACTTTTTGAAGATTGGGAGAAACAGTTGTCAAACCTTACCTCGACCGACCACCAAATTTGTGACCCTGTTAAAGCGACTTGTGCCGGGCATTCGAACATCCATTGATCCCGAGCTTTTTCTTCATAGGACACTACTGCTTCTTGTATCTCATGTCGTACAGTGTTGCGTTGTGTATCCTGCAGTCTGTTCAACCACGCTTCAACCTAAATGTGAAAAATCGGGTCAGCATACAACGTCACTAATGACCTCATAGTGACGAAGTATCCTCACCTCTCCGGTAAGTTGGCAGGGCCGGTCGAAATCCACATATTCTCCCTCTTTGCTGAACATTCCAAGGGCCACTTTTTTCGCTTCTCCCTCTTCATCCAGCTCGAATTTCAGATCGTTTATGTTGTCAAATAATTTCCTCAAATGTCGAGTGATCTGCGAAGATCGATCACTAGTTATTCATCTACCTATGACGGGAAAGCGGCCACCTGCCTAGCACTGTAAGATGGAGAATTCCGCTAAGTGATTTTCCCAACGACACAACAAGCACACTTGCCGGCTTGTTCTCCACACTGTCCCTTTAATGGTGACCGCCAAGCAGGGTAGCTGTGAATGCTAATTTGTGGTAATTTTAGAATCATTGTTTCGACTTGACTCGTAATGAAATCCAAGTTTGCAGCTCCAGAGGCAGACTCCCCATCCACTTGGCCATCTGAGCTGTTGAGCAACCATGCAGCATTACATAATTCAAACCAACAAGCCACGTGATTAAAAAATAAAAGCATTGATTTAATAATTGGTAGTTTCGTCGGCAAAGTCAGATGTTTATCAGCATTTAGGATGATTCGTGCAATTTTATTTATTTCTAATTTTCCTGGCTCTTACCTTGGTAGGTTGGGAACCTTTCGAAAGAATATCGAGCAAATCAGCGGAGGAAACAAAGTAAAATCTCGGGAAGATCAGACGTTTTTTCTCGAGATATTCAGCCAATGATTTTTCACAAACCGACAATCTGAAAACATGTTGTCAACCAACCAATAGGCCAAGCAGCGAATTATTGTAAATCCAAAGTTCAAAAGCTGATTTCAATTCCCTGGTCAGTCATTTTTTGTCACCGTTATTTTTTTCAGTTTTTTCATAAGACTAAAACTTGACGTTCTAAGCTTCGCAACCTCTCAGAAATCATGAACTTAATCATCTAACCTAGGGGTTCTCAACGACCTCCTTAGGGGGAACATTAACTAGGGGGTCACAAACACAAGCTTTATTAATGTTAATTAACCATTTAAAACCAGCGGACGACTGCAGCCGCTACGAATGAATTACTGACACACAGTTTTATTGCTGAGCTGGTGGCCACTGGTGTTGAGAGTTTCTAGAAGGAAGCCACTAACATAAAAGGTCGACAACCAGTGCACTGAAGTATTTCCGCACCGACAACACGATGAAGGATACGATCAGATGAAGGAGATATTACAACGGTACAAGAAAAGAGGCAACAAAACGATTAACGTTATGTGATGCAGGTAGAAGAGGAGTTAAAAAAAACAAGAGTAGGCCTGGTTGCAACATCATATTCATCTAACCTCTCCAACAAATCCTCCAACTTCTGATGAAGTCCGGATCTGTTCGTGGATTCAATCACATTCTTCACTTTCTCGGATTCGTTCATCAACTCCTTCAAATCCCGATCGATTCCTTCGAATCTCAATGTGTCCTCAGGAAGTTGGGACCTGATGTCCTGGAGGAAAGACAAGATTGAAAAATATCGGAATGTAATAAATATGGGACGAAACTAGCTGAAGAAGGAAAACAAAACCACGGCTACTTTAAAACTGGACGTTTCGACAACGTAGAAGCAGCTGTCATCATCAGCAGTGTAAGCAAGGCAGTAAAACCGAATCTATGTTGTCGAAACTTACAGCTTTGAGAAATACAGCCGTGGTTTTATTTTTCCTTTTTAAGATTAAAAAAATATCACGCCAGATTGTTCCGCCTGATTTTCATTCGGATTATTTGATTCTTCGTTTTTCAAGCTGATAACTAAGATAATTATGTAGAAATACGATTATTTAAAAAAATTACTACGAAATTTTTCAGTTAATCTGGTTACAACCGTTAAGCTTGGCAAAAAAACTTACAAATTTTTGTACAATTCAGCGACACTACTAGTTCATTGCAGCAAGATCACAAAGTTGAGATGAAAACTTTCTCATCATGTGGCTGTTTCAAGCAAACACGACCTCTGGGACGATTTCGAAACCTTTACCTTGGAACCGATAAAGATACTTTCCAGATGAGACCAAGTCCTCTGCACTTCGAGCCAGACTTGGATCACGGAATCAGCGGTGATGAGTTTGCGCTGCCAAGCAGTGACCTCTTCTCTGAAATATTCCACGAACTTGGACATGAGCATATTTTGAAGCTGAACCTACAAATAAAGAATGTTAGATTTGTATCATAATTGAAAATATGGACATATAAGCAGAAAGCCATTGGTGTATTTCATTTGTAATATCAAAGAAAGATTCACATTTCTGCGAACTGCTCCACTTCATATAATCTTCTGAGGAGGCCTTAGTTCGTTTTTAATGCAAATTAATGAATATGTAATCTGACCTAAGTCATCGAGCTCTGTTTGAAAGCAAACATCATTTCACGAGTTCCTTTATGTAAAAGTCATACACACCTGGTTGTCTTCCAAGTTTTCAATTAACTCTTCATCGGACACGAGCATAGGTGTCCCAGTTGAGTGGTGGTCGTACTGAAATTCGACTGTGGACCAGGTCGCCTGCATCTCCTCAAGAACTTTCTCAATCGCCATTTCCTTCTTCGCTTTATCGACAATGTTTTTCACCTTTGCAAAGTAATAAAAAAGATATAGAGATAAAAATATGACAGAAAATTCAACAATTAAATATTAAGAAATGGAAGTGAGAACAATACGGACCGTCAGTGACGTGACCTAGCGGTACCGCGTGCAGGTGACAGACCCAACGTGACGGGTTCGATTCACGGCCAGAGTCAATCGCATTCGGCATATACAGCGAGTGACTGCTGACTAGAAGAGCGCAAGCTCACTTCGCAATCTCTTTCAATAAATTGCTGTGCAATTACCAGTTCAATACAATTTGAAAATAAACTTGGGTAAAAAAAGAACCGAGAATCAATACATTGGCAACAAAATATTGAAAGTTTTGCATTGCACAACAATTCATCACACGTCACTCGACATATTGCTGGTAACCTTTCCTTGAGCAAAAGCGAGCAGGGTTTCCAGCAAAGTTTCTGCTTCCCGCCAAGTTCACCAACTTTATTCCACAAAGAGGATCATTTTTCACCCCAAGAACGAGCAAAAAACTGAATTACCTCATCTTCCACGCGGTGGAGCTGAAGAGCCAGAAGATCAGCCAACGTTGTATCATCCCCCATCTCGAATCTGACCCCCGTCGCCCCCATTAATTGTTGCCAATGGCGTTCTCTAATGGCAGGACTCTGCAGTTCGACCACGGCCCTTAGTGACGTCATCATATTCTTGACCATAGACTCCAGGCCGCTGTAAGCGTCCCAGGCTCGGGTTTCTGAAAATATTTATGATGAAGTTACACTTTCAAAAATACTCGTATTCGTAATAACAAAGTCCAAGTTAGATTCCTGTATGAGTTCAATCATCGCGAAGAGCCGTTGTAAAAATGTTCCATTGTCCAGTCAAAACAGAACAGAACAGGCAGAACGGAATATTCAGAGTTGATTCGTCTTCAAATTTTTGCTTTTCCCAACTCTGCTTGTCCAAGCTCAGTAGCTGCGACTTAAATAACTGCTGCAGTGAAACAGAGTTGCTTGCAACACCACACTAGACACGACCCACTCAAGAATCGATCACAGGTTTCGACATTCCAGGGCATACTAGTTACAGCAGTTACAAGTCGGTTTAAAACGTAGATGAGGCTCATTGCCGTGGAGTTCGTGCATTTGCCTCCGGAGCCAGCTACTCTGGTTCTATCCTCAACTGAGTCATTTTCCATGATGTATGCACTCCACTATATTAATGTAAGAATCTAAGCTGTAATTACGTAGTTCAAAAGAAATGAACAAAAAACATTTTACCTTTATCGAGCAACCTTATTTCTTTGAGGAATCTCCTCAATTCTGACTCCATGTCATCCACATTGATCTTCCTCCAGCTGGTCAGGGTCCAGTTGTCCAAGCTGGTCCGGACCAGGATAATCATGTCCCACAACGTCTAAAATTTCATTTGTAAAAAATTATAATTTTCCTAATACGTTGCCGCTGTTATGTTTTGAATTTTTCAGCATAAACGTTGGGTACCACAGGAGCCGTGCGATTATTGTAAGGCCTGCGAATATTAACATGAAAATGATAATATCTTGGACGTAGTACAATAGATGCGGTAGCACGGATCTCATTCTAGCTCCTTTCTAAAATTAGTCCAGTTATCAGTTTCACAACTATGATTCATTCAATTGCTATTCACCTTCAAATGTTTCAGCTCTCTTCTGCAAGCTCGCAGTTGTTTGAAATCTGGCATCGCTACTTCGAATAAAGCCGCTGATTTCTGAAAGGAACAATTTCGTTTATCACATTGTCTGAGTTTCATTACATTAGACTGATTAGAGCATAATACGGTAGAAAAAAAAACAAAGATATCCATACATGAATGGCCTCCATCTCTTTTTCCATGGCCCTGGTCCCAGCTTCCATCTTGTCCAAGGTTGAGTATGGTTTCTCCGACGCGTAACGAAACGGTCCACCACTAAATCAAAGAAGTTTTGAAAAGTTTGATTCGTGGTTTTAATGATTTGGATATTTTTGAAAAATGATCAAATCAAATCATCACATCAAAATAAAAATCATAAAATTTAGTTGCAATGTCGTTGAAATTAAATTCTTGCAATTTTTTCTTATGATGTGATATTTCTAAATCAAATCTTTATTATACCCACGATATTACGCCGAAGCGTGTAACGCGTGGCGGGATCCATCTCCGCTACTTAGCGCAGGGCAACGCAGCTCCAAAGAAACTTCGCAGCGATGGCGAGCCGTTGACGACACTGTGTCCGATTTTACCGGCCCGGGAATCGAAGCCCAGACCTTCCGCACCGATGTCTTTAACCACTATGACAACATAAACGTGAACACACTTGCGGCCGCAACTCACCGCCTGAACTGTTCCCTGAACTCGTGTTGTTTGACGTCGAAGTGATGACATCGCTTCCTGATTACCGTCACTTCATTCGCTTGCAGTGGACTCACACTCAATCGCACAGCGGAGGCCTGCAAAGTTAAAAGTGCTTAAGGGGACACTTAAAAGGTAGGTTGAAAAAATGAATCGCGATCTCAGCACATAAAAGTTCTGTTTTTTGTATACGCAAATTTATGAGGTAGAAAACTCTTTCCACAGCCGGAGAATGAAATCATCTACAATACACCCGGAGTTCCTCTTCCACTTCTACATCGATTCCACTTCTATAACGTGGAAAAAATGATTTCAAAAATACGACGATTTTGTGCAAACCCGTCGCATAAACAGACGAATGACTCTTAACTAATGCAAGTATTCATCCGCACCCTCTTTTTGGTCGCCTCCCACTTTTCAGGAAGTTCTTCCAGCTGCTTGTAACTTTCTTCTTGAAGTTCTTGTTCATAGAAATGAAGCAGCTCGATCGTCTGCTTCAATGGCTCAAACATTCCGTCAGTTGTCTGCAAATATAAAGAGTTTACTCGCCTTAAGCGCTGCTGAGTGCCGGAAGTTCTCGGAACCCAATAATTAGCTTCTTGCTAAACAACTACAAAGCATTGCTGAACTTCATCATCTTTAGTGGAATTCAAAAATCGAATCTTCAATATACTCGCGGTATTACGTCAAAGGACTGTGTGACGAGTGGCGGAATTCATCTCCGCCGCTGAAGCAACACAGCTCCGAAGGAAAATTGCAGCGGCGGCGAACCGCAGGCGACAGCGTCAAATTTGACCAGCCCGGTAATCGAACCCAAGACTCCCAGCCTAGTAATCGAACCCAACAGCGTCAAATTTGACCATAAATTGTTTTGAGCCGAGGCACTGACCTGCTGACGATCGCGGACAGCGACCAGTTTGGCCATGACCCGGACCAATGCATCGTAATCCCCGGCCACCACTTCCTCCTGAAGACCAGCTTCTGCCTCCGCAATAAACTCTTCCAGTTCTTGAAGACTGAAAATCACATTATAAGGCTCAAGCACGCTGATAAGAGATGATAAACGCGAAACAGATCAGTGATCTAAGTGAAACCAACAATTTTCCAGGGACTTATTTAACACCCTGTGATGAACACAACTCCTCCTCGTCATGGAACCAGGGCTGAGAATCCGCAAGCAACCCTGCATGGAATCGAACCCACCTCTCAACAACGTGTTTCAGCAGATATTCTTTGAACATGAAACTCCACTTCTTGATGATATTAAGCAGCGATTGTCTGAACGGTCGGACATCCACTCGAAACCAGGAAGAGAAAACCTGAAAGCATTCATGAAGAACTGAAGCAAGTACAGGTTGATCAGCAGCTGTATCAGGCTCATGTAACCTCATCAGAAAACATGAAATTGCTCGATAAAATCATTTCTCGATTCTCCTTTCAAAGTGTATATTTTTTAAAATCTCGTCAAAAATCGACGTCGTTGTACGAAAATACTTTTTAACAAGAAAAATGTTCGCTTTTCAGCTAATACCCGAGGTCAGTTTTGAACTCTAAATGAAACCTTCATTGAATCAAAAATTGAATCAAACCTTTATTGAATCAAACAAACAATGAACTCTAAATCAAACCTTCACTATACTCGCGGTATTACACCGAAGCGTGTAACGAGTGGCAGGGTCCATCCCCGCGACTTAGCGCCTGGACGACACAGCTCCGAAGAGACGTCGCAGCGGTGGCGAGCCGTTGGCGACACTGTGTTAGATTTGATCGGCCCGGTATATAAAAGCCAGACCTCCCGCGCCGGTAATGATGGGCTTAAAAACTGGGCAAACCGGCTGATGAAAAAACAGCCCGCAAGCCGTGTGGAGAAAGCTGATATATTACGAACCTTAAAGTCTGGGATTTCCGATACTTCTTTATATAACATCTCGTACGAGTCGATCTGAGCGCGGAATTGATCGAGCGTTGGCGGCGACTCGGTGACACCCGATTCCGCATGAGCTTCAATTTCTTCAGCGGTCAACACGTGATTATAGAGAAGAAATTGTCGCATGAATTCTTTGCGGTCGTCGACCCATAAATATGCGTATCTGTGATGAAATAAACGTGTCATTATTAGATCACAATAAAATATCATTCTCAAGATGCTTTTTGGTTTGAAACCAAACTGCTTTGTCCCCGTCTTAACCCAAACGATCTTCAAATAATCAAATCGAATCTTTATTATACTCGCTGTATTACTCCGAAGTGTGCAACGACTGGCGGGGTCCATCTCCGCGGTTTAGCGCCTGGGCATCATGAAAACGACGCAGCGGTGGCGAGCATTTGGCATCACTGTGTCGGACTTTACGGGCCCGGGAACCGAACCCCAGATCTCCTGCACCGACAGCAATGCATTTCACCACTTCGACCGTTGGTCGTAATTATGCAGCTTCTTCACATCGAGACATACTTGTCGAAAGTCTCCCGGAATTCTCCAGCGCTTTCAATCACACTCTGAGCTCTGTCCATCACTTCGCTTCGCATGTTCGAAAGTTGCAACATTGCTTCCATGTCATTGATGTAATGAACTTGACCGTTATGTGAGGCTACTCGGTCCATCAAACTGCCCATCTGTGAAAAACATTGGATCAAATTAAATATTCATCATCTTCGCAGTATTACACTGAAGCGTGTAACGAGTGGCGGGGCCATCTCTGCGGCTTAGAGCATGGACAACACAGCTCCGAAGAAACATCGCAGTGGTGGCGAGCCGTTGGTGACGTTTTCTTCGAGTTGACCAGTCAAGGAATCAAACCCAATACCTCCAAGTCGATAGCGATGTCTCAAACCACCACGCTAAACCGACAGGTTAATAGTGGATAAATCAGTTCAAAACAGACTGGAGGCAGTCATGAAAAACTTTACCTCATCATAAAAACTTGTTCACCGACACGCGACAACGATTGTAATGCAAGGAAATGTAGCAGGTATCGCGTGGTTGGCGAACAGGAAAATATTACATACAAGGTGGGAAAAAATAGTCGAGCATCGGCAACAAATTTTCAAGCGCGGAAATGAAAACGATATCAATGAGATTGTTTTCGAAGTTCTGGTGAACTCAGGTCACAAAGGGGGATTCTGCTTCGTCAAACCTAACCAAATATTGCCAAGAAGAGGCGCTTGTAACCAGCACGCTAGACTCGGGAACCAACTTCCGACTTCCATCCCCAGTGGAGTAACTCAGCAAGACCCTTGCGTATTCAAACTCAACTCACTCCGTAGATGTCCGTGATAATGGACTCGACCAGATCATAAAAGCCGTCCCTCATTTCGAAATCAAGTGGAGGGTCAAAGAGGACCTCGGGAGCGTTGAGGAGGAGCTGAGATTCAAGAAGAGGAGCCGGGTGCTGGCTGTTGTCTGTATAAACAGTTATTCATAAATTGATAAATTAAAAATGTTCACATAATCAGAAAAACAAGCCTGTGTTTCACAAGAAATATTGCTGGGGAACGCAACGCACGATAAGTTCAACTTTACCTTCTTTAAACAAGGACTTTGGATCAGCAAGACCGGTAATTGCTAAAACTTTGAAAGCCTTTCATGAAACAATTTTTGACAAAGCAAAAAATCATTTTTCTGAAGTTTTAGTCTCCGACCAGCAAGCGGCTTACCTGTGTTGACAACCAGGTAATTCAGTGAACAATACACGGCAGTGTACATCCCTTCTTTCACTGCTTCATCAACATAATTCAAATAATCTCTCCATTCCACGCTGTTTGAATCCGCGTTCAGAAGCTCCCCATTTTCCTACAACAAAACAAGTTAAAATCACGTCTTCATTATACTCGCGGTATTTCGCCGAAGCGTGTAACGAGTAGCGGGATTCATCTCCGCGGATTACCGCCTGGTCAACACAGCTCCGAAGAAACATCGCAGCGGTGGCGAGTCTGTGCCCGATTTGACCAACCCGGTCATCGAACCCCAGACCTCCCGCACCAATAGCAAACCGTTGGCAGCGTCGAGTCAGATTGGACCGGTCCATAAATCGAACCCCTGACTTCCTGTACTGATGTCTTAAACCTGCACACCAAGCAGCCGATCAACATTAATGATTCTACCGGTAAATACAGTGACGAACAAAACTAGTCTGAGAATTGAACCTGAGTCCACGGAAAACCACAGAGCGAAAGAGCGCTTTGCGCTATTAGCCCTCATCAGCCGCTCTCAAATGTAAGGTAGGCCTCAATCCTCATTTAGAATGTTCGACCCTAATTGAGTCAATCACACCTCCGGATTATTACACCCCATTTATAGTACGTTTGTTGTAGTAAGTAGTTAGTACATTTGTAGCACAATTAACATTTGTGGTACGTTGCAGAAATCACGTTCCGAATCTTACTTTAATTAACTTGAATATTTCCTCTCCATCTTTATTGATGGCGACATATCGCTTGCCTAGCTTTTCCTCGCGATCATCGAGATGCAGAAGATGGTTGTTTTTGTCTTCCTTCCTCGTGTACAGAGGAATTTCGCACCACTGAAAAAATATAGAAAAACTTCGCACTAAAAACAGCAAGGAAACAACACTGTTTGAATAGTTGTATTTTTTGTATTGAGATGCACATTTATCCTATCACGAGAAACCGATCAACGCGCTATTACGCGCTCGCTTAGGAGTTGGCGGCCGTCTGTCTACCACACCAAGATAGGGTAATCCCGATAAGTGCTTTTCCCGACGGCACAACAAGTAAAAACAAGTAAACTTGCCGGCTTGTTCTCCACACTGTCCCTTCGATGCTGTGCGTCAAGCAGGGAAGCTGTGAACAGCAATTTTAAAGTTGTTGGTCTGATCCGACTCGGAATCAAACCCAAGCCAACAGCTCCAGAGGCGGACGCTCTTACCCGTAGGCCATTTGAGCTGTTACTGACCTCTCCAGTGCTGGCTGTGCTATTACGATTCACAAAACGATAAAGCACCTAGGTTGTTCACAACCCAGGTCGTCAGAAGCTTGTCGGTATAAAGATGGAGGGTCACGGGTTCGATTGACGGCTGGATCTGATTGAAGTTGGCACGAATTTTGCGCGGATGCTAAGGTAAAGAAGCTTGATTATGTTTGTATGAGAGAATGTCAACAACTGGTTCTCGTCATTTGTACCTTTTGCATAATTGTTTGAATCGTGGCGACATTGTTCTTCGATTTCTGTAATCGCGACTCAAGATCTTGAACAGCGCTACGACATTGCCGGATGTAATTCCACGTTTCTGTGATACAAAGATGTAAACATAAATATATACACAAAACAGTAATATAGTAAACAACACACATGCTAGAGCATCGAAATGCTATGACACACGTTCAAGTTATTTATTAGTAAATCTTGCCAAATGCCGAGAAAAAATTAACAAATCTGTTCACAGTTTATGTAAATACGACAACTAACTCTACCCTGCCCACATATCGGGTATAAGTGGGATATCCGATCATCAACCCACGGGGTGTCTCATCATAATCAAATTTTTGATATTATATTGAAAACAGCAATTATGATATCAAAATTTAATATATGCAGAAAACCCGTGGAATTTCAGTCCACCTAAACTGGACATGTGAACATTGGACATGTGGACACTGGACATGTGGACACTGGACATGCGGACACTGGACATGTGGACACTGGACATGTGGACACTGGACATGTGGACACATGGTTAAATCAGACGCAATGTCGCCAACGACTCGGCACCGCTACGATACCTTTCCGAGCTGTGTTGTCCAGGCACAAAGCCGTGTGGATGGATCCCACCACTCGTTACCCGCTTCGGTGTAATACCACGAGCATAATGAAAATTTGATTTTTTTCATGACAAGCAGCAAGTCACCTTCCCCGCTCCAGGTTCGCATCCCGTTCTCCGCTGCAAGAAGATTTTCATCAATTTCCTTCAAACTGGGAAGGATCAGTGGCTTCTCTACGTCCAGGACGGTATCACGGACCTGGGACAGCGGAAGAAATGTTAGAACATGGACGGAAACACGGAATTGAATAATATGAAACTCTATAGGTTGAAATTAAAATGTGAATCTTGATGTGTAAGCCGGCGTCTCAAGTAACTATCAAAACAACTTCGAATGAAAGTTGCAACAAAACCTTCCCAAGTTCCCATGCAATAAATACGGGTCAAAAATAGCTAACGCAGGAAAAGTAAAGCCACAGTCATTCCAAAACTGGACGTTTGGCAACATATATTCAGTGTCATCATCAGCAGCGTAAGCAAGGCAGTACAAAACTGATGATGACAGCTGAATCTATGTTGTCGAAACGTCCAGTTTTAGAATTACTGTGACTTCATTTTGAATCCAAAATCTTTCTCATTTCCATTGGTTTTGCTTCCGAGTATGTTTGCCTGATAAAAATAACTCTAGTGCGGCAGGGGAATTTTAGTTTTAACTTTGTAATTACTTGTTTAATTAAGATGAATCTTGGTACATAATCTACCTTGTTATATAACGCCGAAGTGATTTCCAGATTGGCGTGAAACTTCCACAGAGTCTCATTTTTCTCATAAATCGATGCAGCGTTGCTTGGAATCGAACTCACTCCCAAGGAACTAAGGTACTTTACTTCTCTCAACACAGAAGCAAGCTGAAAGATCAATTAAGAATCGTTTACAAGTGAATTTTCGCGAGAAAACAATCAAAGCCCTGAAACGAGCTCTCTTAGAAGTTGCCGACTATCTGTCTATATACTATTCTAAGAAAGGGAATTCCCGCTAAGTGCCTTTCGAAACGGCACAACAAGTAAACTTGCCGGTTTGTTCTCCACTCTGTCCCTTTAATGCTGAGGGTCCAGCAGGTAAGCTGTGAACACCAACTTTGAAGTCACTGGTTTCATCCGTCTCTGACCCATCTCGAAATCAAACCCGATTCTACAGCTCCAGAGGCAGACGCTCTAACCACTCGGCCATCTGGGCTCTTACCAAGTGAATTTGAAGAGTTTAAAAAATCAACAAATTATCGAAGCAAGTCACTTGTGGACTGAAGTTGACGGTTATTTGTCTCGTGTCCGGGTCTCTGTGTATGAGAGGTTGGTCCAGGTTGAAGTTGGCCACTTGGTCCGCCTTGGACCGCCATTCAGAGTACGTGCTGTCTTCGTGTCTAAGTTAAAACAATGATTGTCAGTGACACAAGTTGCTGCACGGTGCATTGCGACGGTAAGGTTCCGACACGGGTGGATGACACAGCGTCTGGGGTTCGCATCCTGGGCCGGTCAAGTTGGACAGTGCATGTCGCCAACAGCTCACCAGCGCTGCAATGTTTCGTGGGACCAGAGTTGTCCAAGCGCTACGCCGCGGAGATGGGCTCCGCCACTCGTTATACACGCTTCGGTGTAATACCGCGAGTATGATGAAGATTTGATTTTAATAAACAAAATCGCGGCAATGTCCAATTTGCGCGACGCTTTGTCCAGATCAACCTACACCTACAGAATGGGCTCAATCTTTACACGCCAAAAAAACCTGCCGGGGGGGAGGGTGTTACGAAACGACATACTGCACCATTATAAACATCACAATCACAGATCCTCACTCTTTCAGCAGATTCATCATCTCGTCATATTTCGCAAATATTCGATTCGCTTCTTCGGATTTTAAAATTCTGAAAAAAATTGGAAAACTCTCAAGTTTATCAAAAGCGAATCATGCCCAGCAGGAAGATGAGTACACCGCCAAAAAACTAGGGATAAACGCTAACAAAAAACCCTAAAAGTAAATCATTTCAAAATCTCGGTTTCATTTCTCGGGCAAGAGGAGACAAACTTTGTCAGCGACATGGCCTAGCGGTACCGCGCACAGGTTGCAGATTCTACGTGACGGATTCGATTCATGGCTGGAGTAAATCGCATTTAATATATGTACCAGGTGACTGCTGACTCAAAGAGCGCAAGCTCACTTCGCAGTCTCCTTCAATTACTGGTCAATTACCAGTTCAATAATATTTGAAAATAACCTTATTTACTTATTTGTTTATTTTCAGCGGATTCAATTCCAGTCATCGACCCGTTATATGAACAAAATAATGTTTATTGTGTGTATTTCTTAATGACGATTCAGAGGCAACGACATGGCAATGACGCGACAGCAGAATTCTGCGCAGTCATGCGATTTATTTCACTTACGGATGTTCGTAAAATCGGAATTGTTCCTTCGGAGTTTGAATTCGTTGGCGGAGTTGGGTAACCCTTTGGACAGCCCCGGACACAGGCGGCATGTTCTTGCTGAAAGCTGCTTCTTTTGTGCGAAGATATTCGTCGTATAATATCTAAAATTGTCATTATAATCGGCTCACACAAAAGTTTCGAATTTGTTTGTTTAGTTGCCTACTTATCCCCTATCACGAGAAAGCGAGCTAAGCGCTGTAACAAGCTCGCTTAGGAGTCACCAGCCATCTGTCTACCACTCCAAGATGAGAGAATCCCGTTAAGTGTCTTTCCCAACGGCACAACAAGTAAACTTGCCGGTTTGTTCTCCACACAGCTCTTTTAATGCTGAGCGTCAAGCAGGAAAGCTGTGAATACAATTTTAAACTCATTGGTTTTACCCGACTTGAAATCAAACCCGAGTCTAAAGCTCCAGAGGCAGACGCTCTGTCCACTCGGTGATCCGTGCTGTTTGAAGAGCTCTGCTCAGCTGCTTGGCACCAAAAGTTTTTACGCAGAAGATGAAGTTATAAAAATAATTGAAACACTACTAGCAAATAGTATAAGGTAAGAATCGAACTTGAACTTCGTTTTTAGGTAATACGTAAATGAGGGGTTTAACTTAGACCTAACGCTTGTTCAATGTAGCTTAGGGCCTTCGCACTAATTTTTTTATTCATTATATTTTTTTATTATGTCAGGCTTTCTTTTTGGTTGTCATTTTCTTATGAAGGCAAGTAAACAAACATTTACTTACAACGAGACCTACCTTAGTTTGTTCGAGTTCATGATCGAACTTTCTCAGTAGGATCGAAAATATCTGTCCTGTCTCTCTCCTGATGAGAGGTCGTCGCCGTAACGGTCCAAGAATGGCGAGAAGCTGAGACGAAAATATAAAAGGTCACGGAAATTACAAGAGCAAATCCTCAGTATCATCGCGATATTACGCTGAAGCGTGTAACGAGAGGTGGGATCCATCTCCGCGGCTTAGCGTCTGGACAACACAGCTCCGAAGAAACGTCGCAGCGGTGGCGAGCCGTTGGCGACACTGCGTTAGATTTGACCAGCCCGGGAATCGAATCCAAATCCTCACGCGCCGATAGTGACGTCTTCAACCACTGCGCGAATTGGCGGGTGCTAATCAAAGCAAAAACAAATTTCCATTCTGCTTCAGCAGCCTTCTTGCTGCCCAGTCATTTCCGGGAAACACACACCGGACTGCAAACGACATTGATGCCGAATAGGCACATTAAGTCTGTTGCTGTAAGTTTCTAACCTTAAAAATCTTTTCAAGAACTTCAAAAGCCGGGTTTTGCAGACATTAAAACCAACATAAGTTTTATTAGCGGGACATTCTTGCATAAGCTCCAATAACACTTGACATCTTTATTCATCAAGCATTTTGAAGAGGACAAAAATTCCTCGAAGAACCCACCTAACCTAGAATCAAACCCACGTTCATTGTCTTACCTTAAACATTGCTTCAATCCCCGAGCAATCGTTGAACGCCTGCAGGATGATAGTCGCGAGACGGTGATCAAACTCTTGTATTTTCAGCTCGAAGTTTTCAAAATGTTCAAGAAACTCCTAGATAAATAACAAGCTGCTTTTTTTCAGAGGAATCAACTCTGCTTCAACATATAGCGGTAGAAAAGTAGCGCATCAGGGACCTGCCGCTTAACGAAGTCGTTGAAGACATCACTATCGGTGCGGAAGGTCTGGAATTCAATTCCTGTCCCGGACAAATCAGAAGCAGAGTCGCCACCGCGGCTGCGATGTTTCTTCGGAGCTGTATTGTCCAGGTGCTAAGTCGCGGAGATAAGCCCCGCTACTCGTTACACGCTTCGCTGTAATACCGTGAGTAATGAAGATTTGATTTTACAATCACTTCTTGGGCTCTTAACAAATTTATTTTTGGAAACAACGTTGCCAAATGTTTTTGAATGTAAGTTTTCAGCTTTATTCATATTCTCGAAGTTAACATTTGAAGAAAAACTTGCAAACTTGAAAATTGTCGTTCATCTTCCGAAGCTGCGAACTCACAAGAATTTGTGATCAATTTCAAGTTCGAGTTCAGTGTTTTTGGAGTTCGAGTTCGCAACCCTTATAACAACTCAACATTATTTCATCATAATCTCTTTAACTCACGTGATTGGTGACGTCAAAACTGTCATAGGAACTTTCCTTGAATATCTTCCAGCAGTTTGTAAATTCCTGGTGGATTCCAACCACTTGCTCGCTCAAACTCTTGCCACGAACTCCTCCAAACTCCAGTTTCTCCAACTTTTCCATCTCCAAGAAAGTGTCGAAAAGACTCTAAAAGTTTCAAGGTAATCTGGGATTAAACAGATCTAGTGTTGCGTCTCTGAATAAAACAATTGCCCTGTCCATATGCCGAATTTTGATGGGCTTTGAACCGCGGTCCTCGGTTGTAGTTAATTAAAAAACTTTGAGCAGCAGCGTAGCGGATATTTTTAAAAGGAAGGGGATGAACTACAAAAGTCATCACAAGAGTCTGGCAGACTTCACTCAACTTTCGTTCGTTCTTTTTTACTAAAAGGAAAAGTCAAAAGGATAGGGGGTCATGGCACAATGTTCCCCCAAATACGCTCCTGCCTTTAAAGATTTATTAATTGTTTTCACGAAGTAGTTCAAAAACAAATGTAAACACAGTTTCCCAATATTTCATGAAAAAATGAAAATAAACAAAAAGAAGACGTTTCGTAACATTTGTATTAAGTATCATCATCAGTACGGCGTACTTCAAAGCATTACGATGTATCTTTGTGATGTTGTATACAACCAAACAACTTACTTTGATGTTTTCAATTCGATCGAGAAACACCTCGAATCTCGTGAATACCAAACTCGAGGGGAAATCCCACTGAGCGGATAGGTTTCCATTCTTTGGAGCAATATTGGACTCTGCAATACGTTTCTGTGTCCGTTCGTAAAGAGAGCGAAAATGATTGAAAACTTTAATGATTTCTTGTAGACGTTCATGAACTTCTTCAACGTCGCTTTTAAAAACCTCATCAGGAGCAACATATGTTCGGGCCTGGGGCAAAAACAGTGAGGATACGGTTAGGATACGATAGAAAAGGAATGAGCTGACAAGTATCTTACAACGACTGACAATCTATTTTTGTATTTAGTTGTATATTTATCCCCTATCACGAAAAAGCGATTAAAGCACTATAACGAGCTCGCTTAGGAGTTGCCAGCCATCTGTCTACCACACCAAGATGGGGGAATCCCGCTATGTGCCTTTACCAACTGCACAACAAGTAAACTTGCCGGCTTGTTTTCCACTCTGTCCCTTTAATGCAGAGCGTCAAGCAGGGAAGCTGTGAATAGCAATTTTAAAGTCATTGGTTTGATCCGACTCGGAATCAAACCCGAGTCTACGGACGCTCTTACCACTCAACATTTGAGCTGTTAAACATGGGAATCAAACTCGAGGCGTTTAACTATGCACTTAAATTTAAGCAGTAAATCAAATCCCATGAGCATTTTGCAACAGGAATGAGTAAAAACACCCAATGAAGCTTCGTGTTGCTTTGCTAAGTCATATAAAAAGTTGGGCCATTTTGTTCGGGAAATGGGTCTCGCAATTGTCTCAGATTAATCACCAGCGAGACCAGCCTGTTTGCCTGGTGGCACCGCTAACGGAGCGCAGGGCCTGGAGTTTGATTCCGGAGCCGGTCAAATTGGACACTGTGTTGCCAATTGCTAGCAACAAATAAGTACAAAGTCTAAGAAAAACATAAAAACTCACGTGATCAATCAGCATGTTATTAATTTCTTGAAGCAAAATTATAATTCGCGGTGCACTTCGATAATAGCGAGAGTGTTGCCATATTAACTCGACCACGCGCATGAATGCAGTGAGGGAAGCTTGCAACTCGGGAATCGAACCCTGTTCCATTGATTCGATCAAACTACGGAGAGATTGCAAATGTACGGTGATATCCGATGCTTCGGCTAGAGCTGTCAAAACAGAACAATCAAAACGATAAACATCACGACAAAGCAAACGTATATTGGAAACGTTAACCTGCCGGTCAGTGCACACTGGCTAAACACGTCGCAAACGGCGCGGAAAGTTCGATTCCAGGGTCGATCCATTCGGACACAATGTCGCCAACGGTTCGTCACCACTGCAGTGTTTCTTCGGAGCTGTGTTGTCCAGGCGTTAACACCGCGAATATATAGAAGATTTGATTTTTTTTAAAAAGTAAGTCATGAATTCTCGCAACAAACCGTCTCGACAACATGGATTCATCCGTCATCAACAACCGCGCATGCTAGACATTGCAAAACAATTTTGCATTGCGATGATGCCTGAATTTGTCATGTCGAAACGACTTTTTCGCATAATGTGATTGAAAATCAGGACTTGATTTTGCGTTTGCCGGTGAATAGTATCAAGTAATCTAGGGCCGACTCGTGTCGCTACAACCTAATGTCAAAAATGATGACATGGTCGGTCAGACGGCCGGGTGGTAAAGGCGTTTTCCTCTGAAGCTATTGACTCGGGTTTGATTTCGAGTTGGGACAAACCAATGACCTTAAAATTGGTATTCACAGCTTCTCTGCTTGACGCTCAGCATTAAATGGACGTTGTGAAGAACAAGCCAGCAAGTTTACTTGCTGTGCGTTGGGAAAGGCACTTAGCGGGATTCCCCCATCTTAGAGTGGTAGACAGATGGCCGGCAACTCCTAAGCGAGCTCGTGATAGCGCTTTGCTCGCTTAATCGTGATAGGAGGTCAAGTATGAGACTAAGCTAATCTCACCACAAAGCCAGTTAATTTCTACTCACAATTATGAACATCTTCGAACAATTGCTTGAGGGTTGACCAATAACTGCTCCCTGAACTTTGCAAAAGTCGCGCCATTTTTTCTATTTTGGGATTATGGAGCTGGCCGTTGATAAACCTGCACAGGAAATAATTAAGAATACAACAAAACGGGACGAAAATAAGCTGAAGGAGAAAAAATAGAGCCACAGTGAATCTTCAAACTGAACGTTTCAACAGCATAGAATCAGCTGACATCATCAGCAGTGTAAGCAAGGCAGTACAAAGATGCTGATGATGACAGCTAAATCTATGTTGCCGAAATGTCCAGTTTTGAGATTTACTGCGGTTTTAATTTTTTCTTTAAAATAATTAGAATACGCTCAACCAAGCACCTTAATGCTAAAGTATCACTTTCTCTCTCTGCTTTGGAATTACATCTCTCGCAGCAGCACAAACACCAGGTACTCTCTGGTCAGTTTCGGGACTATTAATTTTTTTTATTTATTTTCAAATGTATTTTCGCAGCGCATTTATCCTCCTATAACGAGAAAGCGATTAAACGCTATAACGAGCTCGCTTAGGAGTTACCGGCCACCTGTCTATCATTCTAAGATGGGAAATCCCGCTAAGTGCCTTTCCCAAAAGCACAACAAGCAGGCTTGCCGGCTTCTTCTCCACACTGTCCCTCTAATGTTGAGCGTCAAGCAGGGAAACCAATTTTAAAACTCGTTGGTTTGATCTGACTCGGAATCAAACCCAAGTCTACAGCTTCATGGGCAGATGCTCTATCCACCGGGCCATGTGAGCTGTTTATCAAGAAAGCTAGGTTGTATTTGTTATTCAACAGCTCAGATGGCCGAGTGGTATAGAGCGTCTGTCTCTGGAGTAGTAAACTCGGGTTTGATTCCGAGTCGGGTCAGACCAACGACTTTAAAATTTGTATTCACACCTTCCTGCTTGACGTTCAGCATTAAAGGAACAGTGTGGAGAACAAGCCGGCAAGTTTACTTGTTGTGCCGTTGGGAAAGGCACTTAACGAGATTATCCCATCTTGGTGTGGTAGACAGATGGCCGGCAACTCCTAAGCGAGCTCGTATAACGCTTTGATCGCTTTCTCGTGATAGGAGGATAAATATCCCACTAAATAAAAATCAAAATTTCGGAATTACTTTTAACTTTTTTTTGCAAAACTCAAGTTCAGTCATCATCAAAATTACACTTACTCCAGGTTCTTCGCTTTTTCTTTCCAGAAATTCAACTCATAGTGAGGCCAGGGATGCAATCCAGCCAGGATGGGGGCGGAGGAATCTTGCCGCACGACCTCCTGGATCTGGTGAGCCCACTGGATCACTACGGATTCGATCGCGTGGATCAATGCTCTGTGTTGCTGAATGCTCCTCAAAACATGAATTGTAATTAGCGGTCGGTTGGCACATCAGTGCGTCAGGTTTGGGGTTCGATTCCCGGGCCGGTCAAATCGGACACAGTGTCGTCAACGGCTCGCCACCGCTGCGATGTTTCTTCGGAGCTGTGTAGCCCAGGCACTAAGCAGCGGAGATGGATCCCGTCACTCGTTACATGCTTCGGCGTAATACCGCGAGTATAATCCAGCTTTATTTCGTCACAATGGGCTGATACTTACTTGGTGTATTCCACATCGCTGGCTGACGTCGCTCTGCTTTGTGACGCAGAGCTTCCTCTTCTCTGCATAATCCTGTATTCATCCGCTTCATTCTCATCCAGATCCTGCATCGAGCGGCTCTCGACCGGCATCGACAACACGGTCTTCCCGGCGATCAACCCCTCGGACACATCAACTCGACCAATGAGCGAGTTGACTTGTTTGGCGATGTCCTCGGACACGACGACTGGCCATGATGTGTGATTCTTGGAATTATTCAAAACAGAAAAAGCAACCTGAAAAGTTAACAAACAAACAAGTTGCAGTACGTTTTGTAAACATAAATCTGAACAACTTCATAAAATTAACAGAAAATATTGCAACATATACTGTAAAAAGATGCTTCGCGTTAAGAATGTTCCCAAGACACTCGACGTAACCTGCTTGCAAATCAACAAAATAATCAAATCTTCATTATACTCGCGGTATTTCGCCGAAGCGTGTCACGAGTGGCGAGGCCCGTCTATACCCAGCTTAGTACCTGGGCGACACAGAAGCAGTGGCAAGCTGTTGGCGACACTGTATCCGTTTTGACCGGTCCGGAAATCGAACCCCAGACCTACCGCAGCAATAGCGATGCGCTTAACCACTTTAAACAATGATTCAACAAAATTCAGCCTTTGTGGTACGTAACAGAAGCTACGTCCCGAGCCAGTCAAATTTCCCGAGTGGCTGATAAGGTACAACAGTACGTTTTAATATCACTTAACAGACGGTGAAGCTTTCTTTATTAAGATAACCTTGGCCAGATTACAGCAAGTCAGTAAAATATACGAACTTCATTCAAAAACGACGAGAGCTGCCCAAACGTTGTTGAGGAAATATCGCCCACAGCGAGGACCTGCCGATAGTTGTCCAACTTGATGGAAACTGGTTTCTTCCGCATCACATAAACTGATTTGCTCTTCACTGCTTCGGTGAAATCGAACGAGATAACCACAGATCCGCTGGGCTGAAATAATAGCACAATCCGTCACTCCATATTAAATTTCAAAATTTCGGAATACAATAAATATGGAACAAAAATTACTTAAGGAAAAATAAAACAGGACGTTTCGACAACATAGACTCCAACTGTCATCATTAGCTTTGTACTATTTTGCTAAACTGCTGATGATAACAGTTCAATTTTGTCGAAACGTATAGTTTTAAGAAATACTGTGGTTTTACATTTCCACCTTAAGCAAATTTCAAATTGAACTGAAAAATAAGCTGCGAAGTGAGCTTGCCCGAGTCAGTAGCCACCCGGTAGCGACATATATGTCGAATGCGATCAGCTCGTGCGGCGAATCGAACCCGTTGCAATGGATCTGTAACCTGCATGTGCAATGTCGCAGACAATCAAAAGCTATCCAGCCAACTCACAGGCGATGAAAGGACCAAAAACCAGATTGTTGGTTGATCGAAGAAGTGTTGGATAATTTGTTTGTTCTCATCCTGACTCAAACTCTTGCGCCATTTGTCCACTTTCACTTTCAACTTGTTACTGGCGAATTCTTGGATGAATTCCACTCTCGGATCATCGGTCGTTACTTCAGCATTAAGTTCAATCTGGAAAGAAAAAAGTATTAACTGAGGATTTCTGCTCCCGGACACCCCTTTGGTACCTACAGCATTTCAAAGCATCTTCGTAAAATAATATACAATTTCAAAAAATCATCAAATCTTCATTATACTCGTGATATTGCATCGAAGCGTGTAACGAGTGGTGGGACTCATCTCCGCGGCTTAGCGCCTGGACAACACAGCTCCGAAGAAACATCGCATTGCAGCGAGTCGCTGGCGACACTGTGTCCAATTTGACCGGGTCCGGAATCGAATCCCAAACCTCCGGCACCAATAGCGATGTGTTTATCCACACCGCTAAGGGAAGGATCACAATTTTGATAGGTTAAAAGTTTAGTGTAGGTAAAACTACGTGAGAAAATTTGCTCGAAGTTCAGCAGTGTGAGAACTTGCACTGAATTGATGCAGATATGCTCCAGTACAGGGTGGAAAGTGGACAGTTACAGCATTTCATCTGGAACCTTGCCAAGGCTTCGAACCCCAGTTGTTTACTTTTGACAACAGTTGGTATTGTTTCGTTATAAAGCTAACCTGATCTTCTTCTTGTCCATTCATTTTCTTGCAATGTCTTTGCAACTTGATTAAAGAAACCCAGCTATTTCACAAACATTAAACTCTGTAAGGTCTAAATCATTAATTCTACAGACCTGAGAGAAAAATGATTAGCTTAATAAAAAAATCAAATCTTTATTATACTCGCGATATTTCGCCAGAACGTGTAAAGCGAGTGGTGAGATCCATCTCGGCGGATTAGCGCCTGGACAACACAGCTGCGAAGAAACATCGCAGCGGTGGCGAGCCGTGGCAACACTGTCACTGTGACCGGCGCGGTAATGGAACTCCAGACTCCCGGCGCTGATAACGTTGTCTTTACCCACAACGTCAACCGACTGGATGATTATTGATCAGCTTTATCGCTAATGCATTGGCTTGTGGCTTAATACAACGTCGTATGAACAATCAACTGTCAAAGGCAACATTATAATAACTTCACCACGGTTTTTCCTAGCACGCAAAATCGAAAGTAATGTTGTTATTATTGACTTGAAAATATTTTGAACAAAAGTGGAAAGTCAGGTCAAGTGGTTTTGAAATTCGTTGTATCAAAGTGGAAACCACTCAAGAGCGAGCTCATGATTGGAGAGACGCTTAAGTGCCCACCAGGCTACTATAACCACCGAATAACTAGAACCAATTTTAACGTGCTCTGTGGGTTCAGGCACCCCTCAATTGAACATGATTACCATGACTGGTAAAAAAAATTTATTAATCGTGCAACTCGACGCTTCAACAGCATAAATGCAGCTGTCATTATGAGTATCTAAAAGCTCTTCTTTTACTTCTGGAGAGCAATTTGCATTAGCAGTCGCTGTTTTGGTTTTTTTAATGATTGGATCCCTAAAATTAGGACCAGATTATGGGGGGCCGGAAGGGTTACAAAGGAGGTGGCAAATGGGGTGCCCCACTTTTAGCATCAATGCTATGGAGTAAAGATCAAGCCGTTTTAGGCAAGCCAAGCCCATGTATAGGCCGCAACCGAAATGGGGTCGTATGCTATGAATATTCTTTATAGTCGTATCATCAAAAATTTAATACCAACACCAAGACTCACAGCTCCCTAAAATGTTTTGTCCTTCCAAAGCCTGCATGTGGTTCAGCTAAATCGTGACAGTTGTGTAAAAATACTTAACTGATTAGCCTTTAAGCTGCTGGCATATTTTTCAAAGACCTTTTACAGCTGGCGTAGCGAGAAATTTTAAAGGGGGGGGGGGTATAAACTGCAAAAGTCATCAGAAGAGTCGGGTAGGCTTCAGTCCCTTGGCAACATTTGTTCCTTTTTACTGAAAAGCTCAGTCAAAAGTGGGGGGATAAAGCAATGCCCCCCTACATACGCTACCGCCTTTTACCAAAAACGCAAGTTTACTTCGCGGAAGGCCAACTAGAAGCTCGCCAGCATAGGTTGCTTTAAAAAAAGGCAGATGCTAAATTTACGTGACCGTATTATTTATCTCTTTGGTTTATTTTATCATCCCTTCACGCTCTCCTGGTCGTACGAGAGCATGACGAAGCACCATAATAAAATAAACCAAAGAGACAAATGTTACGGCCCCGTAAAAATAGCTACTTCCTAAAAACTTAAGCGCTTACTCAGAAGTCATGCACACTGGCCTGTTCCTGTTCTCTTTTACCAAGTTTTGAAACGCGAGCTTCACTTAATTTTTCATTTCGCATTCTATTATTTTTATTATTAGGAGCCAGAAGGATCAGGGTGGTTGCTCTCTCAATTCATTGTTCGTTTTTGAATCACTACCACTCGCTATCTACTTGCTGAAAATCGAGCGAATTCTTTTAGTTTGCATTCTGCAAGTTATTGTCTTCTTAGTGTTCGGTATTTTTACCCGCAGTGACTTAAAGTCATAAAAATTTGTTATTATCTGCTTGCAAATTTTTCAAAAGCATCATTTGGGTCGACAGCGGTACCTGCATTAGATAAACCGCTGCTTCAAGCAACTTGAACTAAGAAAATCTGACTCAACCGACACACCTTAAGCTTTTTTGTTGGTTCTACTGCTAAAGTTTACCATCTTTCTTATTTTCGATTTACAGTAACTAGTCAAATGCACGTTAAAATTCAGTAAAGATTTACAGAAAGGAATCTGAGTCTACCTGACGAGCGGTCAAACCGCGAAACTAGCCGTAGAACTGGTTTTTACAGCATTTATTTAGCAAATCTTCCAAGGCCTACCACTATATCTCTTCATATGTTCGTGTATAGACTTACACCTACTCCTCATAATCCCAGTCAAAAGCAGCAAGTTCTAGCAGTAGCTTCAACGTACCGGTAACTACCATGCATTACTGTTGCCTTTTCCATAAACTGGTGCTTATCGCTAGTTCGTCGCAGCGCTGTATCGCGTTGTATCCAAGGCGACAGCAGTTAATGTTTAACCGCGAGAAAGCATTGTCAAAAAAGAAGGCGAAAACGAATATTGTGACGACACAATGGGAGTGAACCCGTTAAATCAACTATGACGGAGAAAGCGTAATAACGAATATATAACAAGTCAAAATAATAACTTTTGTGACGTCACAATAACCGAACAGGACACGTTTGAACGACATAAATCCTTAACGTTTTTAACAAACTTCTATTACCTAAGTAAGTTACGATGCACAAAAAAGATCAGGGTTGTGTTAATTGTTGTGCTCTAAATTTTTATTACACTCGCGGTATTACACAGAAGCAACCAACGAGTGGGGGATCATCTCCGCGACTTAGCGTCTGGGCTACTCAGCTCCGAAGAAACGTCGCAGCGGAGACGAGCCGTTGGCGACACTTTGACCTTCCTGGGAATCGAACCAAGACCTCCCGCGCCGATAGCAATGTGTTCAACAACTGAGCTAACTGGCCGGTTTGTTTTTGTGCTCTATTATGAAAACATACTTCTATTACATCATAGAGACACTAATAAGGGTCGCGCGATAAAAAAAACAATAGATGCAAAACGCTAAAAAAATGCGAATAAGTTTTAGGCAAAAAATTAATATTAGCAGGGGCGTAGCAAGAAATTCAAAAGGAGGGGGTGGAGGGGGCATACACCGCAAAATTCATCAAAAGAGTCTGGCGTATTTCAGTCACTTCAAAGTCAAAAGTGGGGGAAGCGCACCTCAATTCCCTCTCAAATACGCTACTGAATATTAGTATGGTTGAATTATTAAGACTTCGTATTTGTGATATCGATAAGCTGTGAGTGCGGGGTTAAATATTCTAGTTTAAGTAAACATATCAATAAGTTTATCAAAGGATGCATCGCGATTTGGTTAACTTTTGAGGTTAGATGTTGCTATGTAAATCAAAACAAATGTGTTGACGTAAATAAACATGTAAACAAACTTTCTAACCATGTATCAATGTTATTATACAGATTATGGCAGTGAAAGTTAGCGCTTGACATCAGTAGCGTTTGTGAGGGAGCGGACGTTGCGCTAGGCCCCCTCCCTCTTTTGACTTCGTTTTCCAGTGAAAAAAGAACAAGTTGATGAGTAACTGCAATATAGACTACCAGACTCTTTTAAGCCCCACCTTTTTTTTATTTCTCTCTACATCACTGCTTGACATTTATATTACTCAAGTTTATGTTTTAAAAGTTTCAAATTCATCAACGAGAAGTAAAATCTTTTGAACACGGAACATTTTGACATCGCAGAACTTGCTTGGAACAATTTCTACTCATCCGTTCGTTCACATTTCGATCAAGACAGTTTCTGAAAACATACCAAAATTTAGATTCCGAGTTGAATTTTTATTGGTTACCCAACTTACCTGATTTTTGTCCTCATTCCTTCCCCACAAGAGGTAGAACAGATGCTCTCACTCCACATCCCCCAATTCACACAGTATCCCGCATTGCAGGCTTCGGCCTGGATGCCGCTCAACGACCGACCTCTACAATCGTTTAAATCCGTTGGAAACCCTGCAACAGTTGTTAAGAAAAAGTTAAATAAAAGAAAGTTGCTATGTATTAGTTCGGCTCAGAAGTCAGGAGCGTATTTGGAAAGGGGACAATTGTACCATGCCTTCTCCCCCCTTGCCTTTCAGTAAAAACAGTACAAATGTTGCCAAGTGAGTGAACTATGCCAGACTCTTTTGAAGACATTTACAGTTTATGCAGCTATGCAGCTTTTTGCTAAACAATGCTCAACTCAAAGGGTGATACTACTGCAGACCAAGTGGTAAATTTTCATTTTCGGTTTCCTGTCACGAGAAAACGACGGAGGCGCTATACGTAGGACGAATCCAGACTGGCTTAGGAGTTTTCCGATTGAATTTTGCTTCTGACCTCTTTGTTTTGCTGATTGTCAGATTCCATTAAGAAGAAGCAGAGATAGTTATTGTGAAGCATCTTAGCCAAGGACGCCACAACGAGGCGTGGATGAGAGTTGAACCACCAACCTTGTGATCATGGCTGTCATAAAAACGCCACTCCGAACCCCTACGTCACGCTTCCGAGTTAATTTGACTCGTACAAGTATTAAACCAAAGTCCTTTGCTCTATCGCCGAAAATATTACAAACTCGATTACCTTCGTGCAAACATCTTCTTGTACGTGACCTAAAGGCAGGGCCGCATGAAGAGGGGCAGGGGGTCCAAGGCCCCCAAGCTGACCACGTAGAGTAGCAAGGAAGAGTACAAACGTCTTCCTCCCAAAACACACCAAAGCACACCCCATTCAAGTTCGTATTCTCGGTGTTACACTTTCTTATCCGTATTTTCGTTCCAAATTTGCACGGATTTCCTTCACATCCACTCCATTCGCTCCAATCACTCCATTTTCCCCATTCTGTGGACCAAGTTACATCCGTTAGTGGATCTATTGTCATTCCCAAATATTAAATTGACAAAAAAGATATCATCTTCAAGTATTCAACTGCTAAGATTTTGTTATCAGTGCGGCAGGTCTGGAATTCGATTCCCGAGTCGGTCAAATCGGACACAGTGTCGTCAATAACTCGCCACCGCTGCGATGTTTCTTCGGAGCTGTGTTATCCAGGCGCTGGACTTACCACTCGTTACCCGAGTATATTGAAGATTTGTTTTTTTTATGCCGCCCATCAGACGCTTATTGCCACTAGATGCTGCGCTTGACCTTTAAATTGCTCAGATGGCCCAGTGGATATACCGTCCTCCTCTAAAGTTGTAGACCCGGGTTCAATTCCGAGTCGGGTTAAACCAATGATTGTAAAGTTGCTATAAACAGCTTTCCTGCTTGACGCTCAGCGTTAAAGGGGCAGCGTGGAGAAAAAGTCAGCAAGTTTACTTGTTGTGTCGTTGGGAAGGTATTAGCGGGACTCCCTTGAAGGTCAAAGGGAAAAACAAAACACTTAAAAGTATCCCCCCAACTTAAGAGTGGTAAACAGAGGGCTGGCAACTCCTAAGCAAGCTCGTTTTAGCGCTTTGGTTGCTTCCTCGTGATATATGGTCCAATACACAATTAAATACAGAAATAAATATTAAGCAGCCTTCGACGCTCATTGCCGCTAGGTGCTGCGCTTGAGCTTTAATTTGGAAAATAATTTACCGAAGACTTCAGTGGGCAAGCAAGTTTTGTATCAACGCTGCAATTGTTGCACACTGTGGCGTAGCCACGGAAAGGGGGGGAGGTTGGGGGTAACAGTCTCTCCATTGAACCTCAATTGACGTCATACTTACTTCTTTTTCTGATATTTATTTCGAAGTGCTCGATACTTTGTCATTGATAATCTGGTTTAGTAATTGCCATCATAACAAGAATTACGTAGCGTTGTTTCCTGAATCTTGTTCTTTGCCGTTATGCTTAATGAAGCAATGACGCAATATTATTAGCAGTGCAGTGCCGTTCCTGTACATGCAACTGCTCTCGACCCCTCAGACCTTCCGTAGAAAAAAGGCTAAACGATTTCAAGCAAAATTGATGTACGTACTGTAGCTCAAAAAAGAACTAAATCGCTAACATTTGAATATTGTTTTATCAGTTTCACCAGAAAGCATTCCTTTGACTTCCTTACAACAATCGGGCCTTAACTGCCTTCGGTATTTTTAGTTTAAAACATCTCTCCTAAATTTGAGGCCATCTTTTGTTATTATACAACCAGGGAAAGATCCAGGGGGGATGTGGGGTATGCTGCATATGCATCCCCCCATCAACCATTTTCAACAAAGTTTTGGATGAATGAAATTCTTCCATAATTTCGAACCTCTTCATAACAATATGCCTTGTCGCCTTAAGCACGCATAATCGAAACTTTGCGAACAAAATGCATCATTGGTGAAGCACTCAAAGTTAGGGACCAAAAATATGACAAACTTTCACCAAAAATTGTTCAAAAAAACACTAAAATGGCCATTGCAGTTCGCAAATTTTCAAAATTTTTCCGGGGCAGCGTGCCCCCGGACCCCCTAGAGTCGTTTTTGGTGCTTAGGTTGCTTAAAATTAAATCTGCCGAAAAAAACTACGCTTAAAAAGGTGAAGAAAATGGTGCCCACTCCCCAAAAAAAATTCTGAATACGCAACTGACATGAAACATTTTCAAAACCTGACCAGACATGAAACATTTATTTACGCCTGTTTTCGGGTATTAAACGTCTTTGCATTTAGTTAACATTCAACCTAATTCAAAATTACCTCCCCCCACTAAAATTTTTTGTTCCGCTCCTGCATACAATGTATGGTCAAATGTCACGTCATTCTCAACCCCCCTGCCCCCTCCCATAGCAAAATCCTGGCTAGTGGCTACGCTAGTGGTTGCACAATTAAAATATTTAAATGAAATGAATTCAAACAAAGTTCAACAAATATGAAAGTAATTGATGATCCACTTTCTTAACACTCATTTCTTGCACCGAGCAGGAGAAAAAGCAGCCATCGCTGAGGACTAAGCATTTTTCCTGCTTGACTAATCTGCTATCAGCCTAACCACAAGTCCCACAAATCCAACCTATGGGCCCAAAATTTAACATTAGCCCATTTTTCAGCATCACTTCTCCGACTAGAAAGATCGCAACTGCGCTGGTATGGACATGTGCCACGAATGTTCCAGGAAAGAACAACTAACAACGTGTAGGTCTACTGTCCCAGGAACGTGTCCCAGGAAAAAACGTGTACCACTTACACGAAATAAATGACTAACAAACAGCTGCGCTGAACGCCGGTTGGTTGAAGGCCAAGAGGCTGTCTCAGAACTCGATGTCCAGACTACGTAGAATATCTTAGTTGATCTCACCTCGGCATCTCATCACAGCATCTACCCTTTGTCGCAGAGAATCGAGACGCTTGCAGGCTTCAACTCGAGCAGCTGCCCCCGCGACTACCCAAGGATAATGGGGTCTAGAAAAGTTAGATGAGTTATCACAGCCGAACTTACTCGGAGGCACAGCAAGCTTTGTGACGTTGACAATGGGCAGCAAGCATCGACTAGTAGGCTCCGCAGCTTCGTTCCAGCAACATTGCTCATCCAAGCAGGACTCTCTGAAACGAGACGTTTTATAGACTCACTCCGGCGCTGAGGGGGGCGGGCTCTAAGACCTTTAATATTTTTTTGAGAATTTTTTTTATACCGACCAGTTGTTGTAGTGGTTGAAGGACATAGCTACCGGTGCTGGAGGCCTTGGGTTCAATTCCCCGGGCCGGTCGAATAGGACAGTGTCGCCAACGATCCGCCACCGCTGCGATGTTTCTGTGTTGCCCAGGAAACGGACACCGCTACTCATCACACGCTTCGGCGTAATCACAGATGGGCATTTATCGAGATAATTTATCGGCGATAGTTATCGGCGATAATTTTTTACCGATTATCGTTATCGCTCAAAATACTTTTGATTTATCGATTGCCGATATCGTTTTTGTATTATATTTTGTTGTCGCCCATAAATTATCGCGATAAACGATTCTTTATGCACACAGTGTTCAAAGTTAGTGAGTTAGCGCTATGGCAAAAATACACGGTGTCCATAAAGTGTTGTTGCAGTTTAAAAACATCTCTTTTTGTTTCATTTAATGCCACGGCGGAGTCCATGAACTGCTCTCTTTTTTTGAAAAATCTGGAAACACGTTTTTCAATGAGCCTTGCAACAAAAACTTCGTCAAGCACATTGAAAATTTACGGCAACATTTAACGGAAAAATTCATCGGCGATAATTTATCGATTACCGATATCGCTATAAGAAATTGAGATTAATCAATTATTGGTATCGCCAGGGCTTTTTTGAAATTATCGATTACCGTTATCGCTTTAGCACGGAAAGGTTTATCGTGCCCATCACTGGGCGTAATACCGCGAGTATAATGAAGATTTGATTTTGATTTGTTATTTCATTTATCGCAGCTCTTTTGTCTTGGAAATCGCGACCCAACTACCCTCTACAGCCATGGTCATTGGTTACAATGTTCGGCTGTATTTTTGTTCAAAAGTTTTAAATAAATAACCCTTGCGGAATTCGTAAGCTTCGAAGAGATATGCACTGTGGCGCGGGAGGTCTGGGATTCCATTCCCGGGCTCGTCAAATTGGAAGCAGTATCACCAACGACTCACCACCGCTGCGATGTTTCTTCGGAGCTGTGTTGTCCAGGCGCTAAGTCGCGTAGATGGATTCCGCCACTCGTTACACGCTTCGGCGTTATAGTGCGAGTATAATAAACATACTAAAGATTTTAAATCTTCTGTGTCTTATGTTTTCAGATCTTCTTCAGATTAGGGTTCCTTAAAAATGGGGGGGGCAGCGCTGCGATGGTCTCCGGGCTACACCAGCACTGCTCTGCGCCAAGTTATCAGGTACACGCGCTCGTGTATGTGCTACTATCTGAGACACGCAACAAAAAACTCCAATAGCGCAAAACACTTGCCTATGGAAAAAAAGTCACGTCAAAGTCGGCAGAGCGGCCGAGAGGTTCGAAGCGTCGTTTTTACTGTGGCCATGTTCGCAAGGCTGATGGTTCAACTCCCACCCAAGCCTCGTTGTTGCGTCCTTGAAAAAGATGCTTCACAATGATTATCTCTGCTTGGTGGAATCTAGCACGCAGCAAATTAAAGAAGTCAGAAGCAAAGATCAAGCGGAAAACTCGGAAAAAACGACAGCTCCTAAGCGCGTCTGGATTCGTCCTATGTATAGCGCCTCCGTCGCATTCTCGTGACTAGATGATAAAAATGAAGAAATCAATTTCTACCGAAAACAGAAAAATCACATTTCTCACTTGTCATGAATGTAATTGCCACATGACGCGCCCCTACTGGCACATCGAAACACTACCAACAAACCGTCCAGATAATAATAGCCATACGGGTCAGATATTTGCAGAGCTGCTGTGGTTGTTGCAACTGTTGATGACACCTGATATGGTGTTTCTGGGGCGAAAGTGGTTGGGTTAATGGTGGATGTGCTGGTCTGAACAAGTGTGGTTATTGGTGTAGCTGTGGTTGTAGGTGTAGAGCTGATTTCTAAAAAATTTGCTTTATTAATGACCGAATAAGTTACGTAAATAAAATAGAATCTTCATTACACTCGTGGTATTACACCGAAGCGTGAGTCGAGTGGCGGGGTCCGTCTCTGTGGCTTAACGCCTGGGCAACACATCTCTGAAGGGTTCGAATGCCGGGCTGGTCAAATCGGGCACAGTGTCGCCAACGGCTCGCACCGCTGCGATGTTTCTTCGGAGCTGTGTTGCCCAGGCGCGAAGTCGCGAAGATGGGCCTCACCACTCGTTACATGCTTCGGCGAATATCGCGAATATAATGAAGATTTGATGGAGTGCAGAAAAGATGGCGGAATTCATCATATATTTAGTTTTATCTGGCGACAAAACAATATCAACCAAATCATCTATAAACAATTGCAACACGTTTCATTGTTTTTACGTTTTGGGTAATAGCAGAAGGGTTGCTGGCTGGAATCGAAGCAGCACCTTCGGGCTTCGCAAAGTGGTTTATCTAAAGCGTGGTGACCGCACACCTCACGATGCAAAGCTGGAATCCGGCAAGTTTCATCTTCGGGACATTTTCCTAAAAACAAAATATTGATGCACTGGAATGCATTCAGCGCAACGTAACAGAGCTGAACCTTCTTTGGCGTAGCAAAACGGTCGTGGACGAGTTTCAATGGTGTGTGTTTTGTTGTCATAGCAACAATCGACCTTCCGACAATTTTCTTCATCAAGAAATCCTCCTCGCGCACAAGGTTTTCGACGGAACACATTTATCCAACAACCACAGTGCAAATCTAGAAAAAATATCAAATCAAAAATATCAGATATTATACTCGCGGTATTACACCGAAGCGTAAAACGAGTGGCGGCATCCATCTCCGCGGTTTAGCGCCTGAACAACACAGCTCTGAAGAAATATCGCTGCGGTGGCGGCACTGTGCCCTATTTGACCGGCCCGGGAATCGAACTCACCAGCATTTTGTACTGACCCGTTAGCGTGTTGGTTAAGAACATCGCAATTGGTGTGGAAGGTCTGGGTTCGATTCCCAGGTCGGCCAAATTAGACACCGTTGTGACGTTTTTTCAAAAGCCGCCACTCGTTACGCACTTGGGTATAACTCGAGAGTATAAAGAAGATTTGATTCTTTTAGGTGTTTAAAATTTTTTCATTTTTAAACGGTTTTCTGATCCACTTCGTCGTTGTTTCCTCACTGATCAGATTGTTAATTCAGCAACTAAAACCAGGATGCTTTTTGTGTTCACGCAGTTTAAGCGGTTTAAATTCAATCTGCGGAAATGTAAATATAAATGCACCTGCGCAAGATTGTATCGCTTTGTATTACCCGCGGCGTGTATAAGCTGTTATTGTTTATGTTACGTAATTATTCGATACAAAATTGGTTCCAACGCAGAAAATAATGGAAATTGGCTTTCTGCAATCTGCACCAATGCTCGCAAATTATTTTATTACAAATCTATCGTTGTTGAGCGCTGTACCTCTTCTTTTCAGCCTAAACTTCATATTAATCACTCTGCATTCAGTGTTACTGCAAGTATTCTACTTGAAATAAATACAGGTCATTATTTTTTCGTCAAACCGATCACAGCATTATTGTTTTTACCAGCGCAAATTTCATATTTTTATCTACTGTATTTAATGCTACTGTTTCCACTGTTACGGTTTCTGTTATTTTGCTAAGCGCTTTAGATCTGAATTCCTTTCAAGAAAGAGCGATATAGGAATATGTTATTATCACTGGCTGACTTAACTCACAGTAGTTGCTGATCACAAGCTTACGGTGAGATTTTGCTCTATGGAATATTGTTTACTTAAGCCTTACATTAGCTCGTAACTAAAAATATTAACTTGTTTATCTACCTGTGCTGTTATTGGTTTTCCAAATCGCTTCACAAGATACAAATAAATAGAAATTAAAAATCAAACAACGAACCAATGCAACCATATCTGCTACTTGCTTGTACTTCTGTCGTATTTCTTGCATCTCACTGTAATTACCACGCTTATATCAGGTAGTAAAATCAACTTTTCTTTGACGGCGTGCATCTGACCGCAATTACTGTTGCAACGACAGCTGTAATTATTTCGCCGCCCTACTTACACCGCAATGTTCCACGAAATCTCATGTCAAGCTACAGCTTCTCAAATCAAAGTTGCAGAATTTCCGCATCAAAAATATATTCATTGCATCCAAAATGCCTTCAGTTGCTGTCGCAGCCATCTAATATTTCCTATCTGGTACTATTCATCTATTTCGTTTGACTTCTTCACTATGTTTTTGTATCTTTTTGATGAACTTTCTATTAGCTATATTCACCTGACGAGCTCATAATGAGAACGAAACCGGTCGTGGATTGCTATTTCTATCCACAGCAACATCATTTATTATGTTGTTTTTGTTTTTCATGGAATTAATCCAACTAAGTCCATTTGTATGCTCTTTACTTTTTGTCTTCTGCAACTGCAATCCATGTCACTGCATTGCATGCCCCAAACGCCAGATTAAGTAATTTTGTTGTGTGGTTTTCGATGTCGATTTTCGATATGATTGTTATCACTGATGAGGGACGTAATCCTGAAACAGAATGGCTCAGATCTTATCTTGTATGATCAAAAAATGTATACATAATCACCAAAAATATGTATAGCACGGCGTTATGGTTAAGCTCATCGCTATCGGCCCGGCAGATCTGAAGTTCGATTCCCGGACCGGTCAAATCGGACACAGTGTCGCCAACGGGTCATCACTGCTGCGACGTTTCTTCGAAGCTGTGTCGTCCTGGCGCTAAGCCGCGGAGATGAATCCCGGAATTCGTTACACGCTTCGGCGTAATACCGCGAGTATGATGAAGAATTGGGTATAAGTGATTGCACGATATACCAGTCTTTGCACACGAAACGGTTTGATTTCTTGAGAACACTTGGTGGCGGTGTCGCACAAATTCTTTTCTTGGTGAAAAATTTTCAAACAGTTGGCATGAAAAGTATGCGAGATTATTTGCTCATGAATGCGTCGCGTCCAACCGACACATCGCAACCAATAAAATGTTGGATTGGATGAGAACTGAGCATATGTTGCACACAATACTTGTAAAACCTTTCTATTATTTTATTTTTCCTTTTTTTGTGTCCAACGTTTATTTTATCTAGACCAGTGGTTCCCAAAGTGAGCGCCAGCGCCCCCTGGGGGGGGGTTTGCAACTCTCAAGAAGCGCTGGCTACCAAATGAGCGATTGGGGGGCGCTGAGAATAAATGGGACAGTAACAAAACCAGTGCCCCCATAATTTGTGTTGTTGTTATTTACAGCACTCTAAGATAGTTTCATGCTTTTGTTACGATAAACTTGCTAAATCGCTTTGTCTTCGTTGAATCACGCGCTGGTTGCATCACCCAAAGTCAAACAGTTCAAAGAATGTGTAGCGTAGAACAGCGGTTTTACTGTGTTATTCATCGGTAACATTTGGTGGCCAAGAATGTAAGCGATCGTCTTAACCTTTCCTCGTAGACAGTCATCAAGGCGGTTAATAAAATTAAAGTTCATGCGCTGAACACACGCTTGCTTTAAGCAATTGTGCGATAAAATATCGCAGTATTTATATGCCGCTCTTATATCTAGGAGAGAATTCGTCCATAGGATCTCAGAGCGGTATCATTGAAAATGACGAGGCCTTTGCTTCTCCACACCGAAGTAAGATGGCTTTCCAAGGACAACTGCCTTACACGATTTTACTCATAGTTAGATACCGTGGAATTCCTACAAAGCTGTGACCCTGGCCTTGCGAAAGAAGTTGTTGCTGTGAAAAATGATATTGCATACCTGTCGGATATATTTTCCAAATTTGACGCATTGAGTCTATCCCTTGAAGGCAACGAGGTCAATCTAATCCAGGTAAAATTAGCACTGTCTGGGTTCAAAAATAAGCTTGTATTGTGTCAGAAAAATTTAGCTCGACGCGAATTTTTCCAGTTTTCCAGTTTGCAACAACTTAATACCAGCAACAGTGCATGGCATTTTTAATGTTGATGTGGAGACGTACAGCAAGCATATTCAGGAATTGCATGAAGACCTAAAACTTCGATTCCAGCATGTATTTCAATTGGAGATTCCTGACTGGGTAATCGACCCGTTCATTAACATTTCTGAGCAAGGGATTCTTACAGAGGAACTTATAACCTTGCAAAAAGATTTTGAACTCTAACCAAAATTCAGTGTCTTTCATCAATCATTTTAGCCACAAAGGGGAATTAAAGTGAAATTTCCTTACGTGTGGAATTGGGTAAAGATTTTTTCATTACACTTCCCAGCTCATACTTAGTAGAGCGTGCATTCAGTGGCGTCACAGCGCTTCTGGATAACAGAAGAAACCGCCTCGACATAGTGAGACGGGGAGATTTACGACTGTTTTTGACTAAAATTGAACGGGATATCAAAAAGCTGATGAAATTGCAACAAGCTCATTCTTCTCACTAGAGTTGAATGCCGCTTTAGTTGTGATTGTCGGAAATGGAAAATAAATTCGCTTTTTCTTTTCTTTCAAGGGGGCGTTTGATAGTTAGTAAGTTGTTCAAGGGGGCAATTTTCAAGTAAAGTTTGGAAAACACTGATCTAGACAATCGTAAAAATCAAGTTTTGATACTGCGCATTGTTCACTCTGCGCATGGAGGTAATTTTGGCCCCACATCCCAAATACTTGCTCCCGATTTTTTATCTACTGGGCCCCAGGACGTTCCCATTATTTGACCCCACATTTTCAAGAATTCCCCTAAAAACCCCAAGGCGTTGAAGAGGAATGCGATTGACTTCGCATTTATTACGTCATAATTAGAAATTAATCATAGAACTTCTGATGAAGACTGTTGGCTATAGCGTCGCCGAAACGTCGCTTTCAGCCGTTTCACTTATGTTTTGCTTTGTAATTAATATGAATTAGTTATATGATTGCAAAAGAGATGTTTAATTAACCAGGACGCGCCGGAAACGCTCGATATGCTGCGCAACTTCCGGTATCGTTTTATAATGCATTGGCAAAAATTCATGTTCTGCCACGTTTGAAATTCGTTCGAATGCCGCAGCGTTGAGCTGCAATGCAAACTTCGCAGCTTGGCGGCCACAACTTGCGTTTTACTTTGAAAACTACTGAATTTTACGCACGATTTTGACAAACGTGCAGTGGCGTAATTAAGGGGGGGAAAGAGGGGCAATTGCCCCCCTGTAAAATGTCTTGCCCCCTCTAGCCCCCCCTGTAAAATTGTACATAAAAGTTATATTTTTTTGCGTTTTCCTCAAAGCTTACCACAGCAATCAAGTTACGGAAGAAAAAGTTTTTGATTTCCTCTGTGTAACAGTGTGGAACAATGCGAGCGCAGGTTTCTCGCTGTAAAAGTGATAAAAATAGTGGTAGTCGCCACTGCCGCGCTGCGGGGAGTTGTCAACGTTATTTTGTTGTGGATTTATCTAATTACCGCTGCATCTTGAAGTCTTGTTTGTCGTTTTTTGTAATGAACCGCGAAAACTTTAAGCAGGCTTTCTTTCATCAATTAATGTACTTTCTTTCTGTCTTCAATTTTGTCGCGACTTTAAATTTTCACGTGATCCGTCATGTTTTTATGTCTTTCGATAAAAAGTCATAGTCGGTCTAAAATTGCCGTACCTTTCTTTCAATACAATTCTACAATCATTACAACAACAATTATTACAACAATAGCAGATTCAGTCAGAACGGTATTTGTGACTGCTAATCCAAGCCAACGCGCTATATTACGACGTCATTACTTATGATGTCATTAAACTGTTGCCCCCCCCCACCTTGAACAAGGCTGCCCCCTTGTTACCCCCCCTGCAAAATGAACCTGGTTACGCCACTGCAAAGGTGAAACATTGTTTCAAAATCAGCAGCAATCATTGCATTTCGTGCGGACCGATTGCCTTTGTTGTTAACACGTTGATATCGGTCGTCTGAGGTTCGATTCCCTGACCGGCCAAATCGGGCGCAGTGTCGACAACGGTTCATCACCGCTCCGCTGTTCCTTCGGAGCTGTGTTGCCCAGGCGCTGAACCGCAGAGATGGACCCCACCACTCGTTACACGCTTCGGCGTAATACCGCGAGTGTTGTAAGGATCTGTTCTTTTTGATTGTTTTTGGTGTAAAATAAGATATTGTCAACGCTATTCTGCCTAGTTCTTACTGTTTTCAAAGCAGCTTTTTGAATTATCGCTATTTTTTGCACTAGGCACTGACTTACCGGTATTCTAGCCTCAGAACAATTTAATTTTAGCCAGTCAAGCATCAGGTTGCCTTCCCACGCTTTCTGCATGTTTATAAACGAAGTCTGCTGGTTACAAACTTGGAATTTGCAATAGCTACAAACATGATTGTTGCGGTCAGCTTGTTCGTTTGTGCTCTCCTCTCTTCCACATGTGAGTATCATAATTACCCTGTCCACACGCCTTGTAATAGTGGACCAATTCCATGGGTTTTTTCATCATTTACAAATTTCGGATGTCATAATTACAAAAAGAGACCCATGACATCAAAAATTTTATTATGATGCAGAAGGCCCGTGGGGTTTGGACCACTTACACTGGGCATGTGCACAGGGTAAGTAGAAGTTTTCGCTGTCACGCGTTCGTGTGTTAACGCGTGTCGTGAGTTTGCAGTGCTTAGCTCCCAGGTTCGACACCCAGGCAGTGCAGTTGCAAAAATAAAGCATGTATTGAATGCTATTCAAAAAAAAAAAAAAAGATTGTAGCCTTCCATATTGTTCCTCAAGAGGGCAGATGTGTATAAGATGTCAAAGCGTTTCTTCTCGTCTCAGCTGCTTCGGATGTCGGATGTACTTTGCAAGGAGGAACTTGTGTCGATTGGAGATATTACGTGTGCAGCGGCGGAGTTGAAACCGGGCTTTGCGACGGAGACAATAACCGAAGATGTTGCCTGGATTGCGATTTGTCATGTAACTTGTTTATATTAGCGATAAATATAAACAATTTTGTTTATATCAAAACTGGCCGCGAAAGTATTTGTTATGATGTAAGAAAAGGATGTGTTTGGTTAGTTTATACGCATATTTATCCTTCTATCACGAGAAAGCGATCAAAGCGCTATAACGAGCTTGCTAAGGAGCTGCCGCCCGTCTGTCTAGCATTGTAAGGTAGGGGAATCCCGCTAAGTGTTTTTCCTGCTTGCAAATAAACTTGCCGGCTTGTTCTCCACACTGCCCCTCTAATACGGAGTGTCAAGCAGGGAAGCTGTGAATACAAATTTAAAGTCATTGGTTTGATTCCGATAAGTCATTGGTTTGACCCGAATCGGAATCAAACCAATGTCTACAGCTCCAGAGACAGACGCTCCCACCGCTCGGCTATATCAGAGCTGAAATAGATGGATAACGTCGAAGTCAAAATTATGAACAACTGCGCTTAGGCCAAAACCTTTGTTTTTTCGCCAAAAAATCAAAAGGAGCCAAAAGAAATCGATAAACTTGAATGCTTATGAGCAAATATTAGAGAAAAATAAACCTCAAGAAACGGAATCGCACAAATTATCTTCACCTTTCAAAATTTGCAACTATCGTAACGAAATGCTATGAATTTTTTATGAAAATTCTCGCCAAGCACTTTTCAAACACTACTAAATTCTTCATAAAAACAAAACAAAAGATTTTAACGCCTAATCACAAAACATGCATTTTTTATAGCATTCTGTTGTTACTGGCGACGCGAGGACACACGATCAAAAATCAGATCTTCATTATACTCGCGGTACTACGTCAAAGCGTGTAACAAGTGATGGCGGGATCCATTTTCGCGGCCCAGCACCTGGTCAACAGAGCTTTGAAGAGACATCGCAGCGGTGGCGAGCCGTTGGCGACACTGTGACCAATTGGAGCAGTCTAGGAATCGAGCTCGGGCTGATTGCGACGCCTTTTACCTCCAAGCCTACTTTTTTTCATAAAAGGTTCAATTTGAACAAAAGATTTTGAAAAAAATTCTTTGCTTGTGTAAAAAGAGGTTTGGGTTACATGGTTTTCACACCGCATTATACTATAATAAGCGCACTATGGATATAGCTGGATGGTTATGCTCGCTGAGGGATTCGAACGCAAGGTGCTAAGTTTAAACCTGAAGATAAATCAACAGCCTCTTCTCAACATTTCAGGTCAAGCGGACGAAAATAGTTGGGCGTCGTGTTGCGATTCTGCGTGTACGAGTGCAGGGGGAAAATGTCAGGACAACTCGAATTACTGCAGCGGATTCTACTCATCAGGGTCGTGTGGAGGTCCATCAACGCGTCAGTGTTGCGGGGGATCCACAACTGTAGGTGGAGGTAGGGAATGTATCCATTTGTTTATAATGGTTGCATGGTGCTTCACAGCTTGTGTTTACAAGACTAAAGGTAGGTTTGCACAGAGTCCTTATTCTTTTATGACGTCATGAAGCTTGGCTTTACTCAACTCAAGCTGCTAAGCCAAGATTGGTGACGTCATAAAAGAATAAACAAAACTCAGCTTCCCTTCAACTTTTTGTGTAAACCCGGCTCAATAACCGCTTCTTTCAGTTTTATTATTATCATCGTGCATTTGTAGCCGTGTGCACAACTTCGCTCGTAATATTTACTGCTGGGCTAAAATTCTTTTCATTTTATCTACTGTATTTTTACCTTTTTCTTTGTAGGACTTCATATCCAAAAAACAGAATCTTCTGACATTAGCGATAATTTGTTTATGCTGATTCTTCTATTTTGGTTTTTGTTGTTTTTGGTGAGCACTTTTTATTTGGCTTTCCTTGAGGAAACAGCGCCACGCGAATGCGTTGTTGTTATTGGGTATTCATTTCTACAACTTGATGCAAATCGCTCAACTGTGAAGCAATTTTTGGTATGACGTAATTCATAATAATCTCACCAGTTGTAGCGGTAAAGTCAGATTTTATGAAAAAATCCACATTGGTTCACACCAGAGCTACTACTACCACAAAAGAATCTTCATTATACTCGCGATATTACACCGAAGCGTGTAACGAGTGGCGGGATCTATCTCCGCGGTTTAGCGCCTGGACAACACAGCTCCGAAGAAACATCGCAGCGATGGCGAGCCGTTGGCGACACTGTGTCCGATTTGACCGGCTCAGGAATGGAACCCATAACTTCCGGCGTCGACAGCGGTGTCTTAACCACTACAGAGCTACTAAATTTTCGTAAATATTCAGACCTAGAAGAGAAATGTGATTTAGATTGCACTCTGAGAACGTATTCGAGTCTTTACATCAAGGGATACAACGGGTTAGCCGTGGAATATGAGCCCGGCTTCGAGTCAGCCTTGGATGATATGAATGGGTTCGCAAGAGATTGTGATGTCACGGTATGTTGTGACGGTTAGTGACTCACCCAGAGCCCGTTTTTCATGGCTCTGGTCAATAAAATAGATACAAAAAGCAAAATAGTTAATTATGAACATCACAAATAAGAAACAGCTCAAAACACTTGGTGGGAAGTTTCTGGTGCCACTGTCATCTTTCTTGGTCCAAGGCATCAGACCCAGCTCAGTGTAGACTTGCAGAACAGCGAGGACAATGGGACCAGTAGTGAGCCGAAATGTCCGTCACACCGCAACTGTGGTGAGTCGTTAGCGACACTGTGCCGATTTCACCGGCTAGGGAATCTAACCTCAGACCTCCCGTACCGATAGCGTGCGCTTAACGACTGAGCTAACCGGCCGGTCTTGTTTGTGATGTTTATAATTAAATTGCAATTAACTCTAAGTTGTACCGCTTGCGAAAGTAAAATGATTTCAAAGTTTAATTCAAGCGGAAGCATGTGTCTGTTGACAATGCCAGCTGTGCTAAAACACTGTTACACCCATAACACGCATTACCGAGTGTTTCAAAATAATGCAAGTTTTCTGTTTCGTTACTTTAGCAACGTTTATTTTTGACCTTGTCATGAAAATTAGTTGCACAACGTATGTCTATAGTTATTTGGTCTACCGAAGTGTGATAAGAATAACTGAACTAATCTAGTGAACAATACTAGGATCATCAATAATATGGGTTTTGGCTAATCCGGCGGCAGAGCAGTCGACTTAAGAGGGCCAAGTGGTTATCAGGGGGGGGGGGGGGCAAAGTTTAAACTTGGGCACAAAGGCCGCCGTCCTAAAAAAAGTAAGCTTATTGATGAGGGAGGCCAAGCATGTCGATTGAGGGGCCAGGTCCTCCTTGGCGCCGGCCCTGGATTTGGGATATCAAAAGATTATAGCCAGGTAGGCCTATATGTGTAACCATTTCAGAAACGTTTCGGTAAAATTAATACCATCATCAGTGTGGAACTACAGAGGCACTGGAATAGTAGTTTTACCCTGACGATGGTACAAGTGTTTACCGAAACCTTTGGAAAATGATCAGTACAACTTAATATACTGGCTGTAACCGACAATTTGCTTCTTATGAAAACAGATTTAATTTCGACTATTACAAAAGTCTCGTCAGTCTTGCTACGCACAGCCAATTCAGGCTAAACTCATTCCAGACTGTAAAGACTCTTTTTTCATTGCTTTACCTGGACATCTCGACTTCATCTCTTTTCCAGGTTGTGCCCTATTTTTAGCAGGCGACTGGCCCCAAACAACGATACCCAATGAAAGAGCCTATAACTACTAACCCACAACTAACCGGTAGCCTAACTAGCCCACATCACTAGAAACCCCTAAAGTGAAAAAAAGAATCTTTACGGTCTGGAATGAGTTTAGCCTGGATTGGCTGCGCATAGCAAGGCTGACAAGACTTTTGTTATAGTCGAAACATTAATTTGTCCCTTGCAAATTTTTCAGATTTAATTTCGTTTATTAGAAATGAAATGAACATAGTTAGTTAGTTAGTAGTATATTTATCCTCCTATCACGAGAAAGCGATCAATGTGCTATACGAGCTCGCTTAGGAGTTGCCAGCCATCTATCTACCACACCGAGATGGGGGAATCCCGCTAAGTGCCTTTCCCAACGGCACAGCAAGTAAGCTTGCCGGCTTGTTCTCCACACTGTTCCTTTAATGCTGAGCGTCAAGCAGGGAAGCTGTGAATAGCAATTTTATAGTCATTGGTTTGACACGACTCGGAATCAAACCCAAGTGTACAGCTCAAGAGACAGACGCTCTATACCACTCGGCCATCTGAGCTACATTATGCCAATTTCATTTTCTTGCTCATTTGAAAACTATTTCTTCCAAACAAAATGTTTGTTACGTGGATGAGGTTATATCAAATCTTCATCATCCTCGCGATATTACACCAAAACGTGAAACGAGTGGCGGGATCCATCTACGTGGCGTAGCGCCTGAGCGATACAGCTCCAAAGAAATATTGCAGCGGTGATGAACCGTTTTCGACACTGTCCGATTTGACCAGCCCAAGAATCGAATCCTAAACTTGCTGCACTGACAGCGATGCCGTTAACCACTGCACCAGCCGTCAGGTTCTTTTCCTGTGAATAAATTGCTATTAATAGACACATTTCAGGTTTGGGTGACCCACGCCTTCCGCGATGAGCACCAAGACATTACCGATCCGGTGGTTCCCCCAGCCACAAACTCGAACCACTTGGTGGGGCACGCCATTGATTTTAACCTGGACACTCCTAGTGGTTGGTGCAACGGGGATTGCTTGTATGGTGAGTTATATAAAATTGTGAAAATCAGAACTGAATGTGATAGTTTAAAAATGATCCAGTCTTTATCATACTCGCGGTATTACCTGGAAGCGTGTAACGAGTGGCGAGATCCATCTCCGCGACCAAGCGCCTGGATAACACAGCTCCGAAGAAACATCACAGCGGTGGCGAGTCATTGGCGACACTGCATTGATTTGAACCGTTCGGGAATCGAACCCAAACCTCACTCACCGATAACGATGTGTTTAACCCCACTGCACCATCCATACGGTATCTACGTGAATCATAATGGCAATGGATGCTGTCAATTCGAGTCATGTAAAGTTTACAGCGCAAAAGAAACAAAAAAGAACCGCAATGATAAAAGCAAAAGCAAAAACTCCAGTCTTATAAGTTACAAGAGCATCCACCCTACGTCACATGGGATCGAGATGCTTGGAGGTCCCAACTCGAGCAACTGCCCCCGCGCCCCCTAAAGATAAGCGGATCTAGAAAAGTTAGTTGTGTAACTTGCTTACCATTTACTTCTTACTGTTTGTGAATTTGCATTTCATGTTTGGTAGATATTTCAATAGAAAACATGCAGCCAGAAGAACTCAGAACATCTTTTAATTACTTGCGATTTCAAGGTGTTACTCGTGCCATGGTCATTGGTCAATAACATCTTGAAATATCAAGTATAGTTGAAAAATGCTTTCAATTATTCTGGCTGCATGTTTACAGCTAATACTACAGTGTAGTGAGGGGTTCCCAGTATTATCGTCGAACGTTCACAAAAGTTTTGTTTTTATTCAAATTTTCAGCGGGATTAAATTCAAATGCTGAATGCTTCATTCAGAATGTGATGAATGCCGGATTGAGATGGGGAGGCATCTGGTCCCCTTCTGACCCCGTACACATTGACGATGGGTTGAACCTATATGACCCCAACTCTTGGGATGATTTGTTTTACCAGTTGCAACCAGCTTGTTAAATACCAACACTAGCATGCGAGTGCGAGCGCGTGAAAATAAATTAATTCCTCAAACTTTTGTAATCTTTTTTGATGAGTTTTGAAATCTCTTTTATCTTTTAATGAAATGAACAGAGATCACGGAACTATGCAATGATAACCTCTAACACACAGTTGTCAACGAAGCGAAAATGTTGAGCCCGACCCAAACCCGATTTTTCAAGCCCGAACCCGAATCCTAATTTATCAGCCAGCCTGAGCCCGATTTAAACCCGAAATCAAAAGCATCCCTTCAAATTTGGAAGAAATATTACTAAAAAAGAAAATGAGTTTTACCATCCACAGTCACACCAGTTACGAACAACAATGTTCATGCAATCAACAATCGCGAAAACTCCATTACGCGCTGAAAATCTCGATTTTGCTCCGGCGTCCGGACCGATTGACGTCCGGAAATTTTTCAAAATCAAAGCCCGGCCCAAGCCCGGCCCAAGCCCGGCTCAAGCCCGGCCCAAGCCCGGCCCAGGCCCGGTGCCAAGGGGGGGCCAGAGGGGCCTGGCCCCCCAATCGACATGCTTGGCCCCCCATTCAACAAACTTTCTTTTTTGAAGACAGCGGTTTTTGTGCTTAATTTCAAACTTTAGCCCTCGTGATAAACGTTTGGCCCCCCTAAGTCGACTGCTCTGGCGCCGGCTCTGGCCCGGCCCGCCCCCAAAATCCCCAGCCCGATTGACAACTCTTCTCTAACAAGTGGGTCATTCGAACGAAAGCCCCATTGTATTTTATTTTACAGAACTTGTAGCGGTGTGCAGTTGTGCACACTCGAGCTTTGCCCCCCCCCCCTCTTTAGACTTTGTCTTTTAGTAAAAAAAGAATAAAAGTTGCTGAGCGACAGAAATATGTCAGATTTTTATGGTTTTCGTATTTAAAGTTTCGTGCTATGTCACAGGGCTCGAGTCAGTTAAAGTAGGAGTGACTATACACATGTTATATTTTTACTGCAACCAAATATTCTGCAAACATTAAAATACAAGGCTTAGAGCACCCATCTCCGCGGCTTAGCGCCCGAGCATCACAGCCACGAAGACGCATCGCAGCGGTGGCGAGCTGTTGGCGACATTGTGCCAGATTTGACCAGTTCGGGAATCGAACCCCGATTTCCCGAGCCGATAGCGATGTTTGTAACCACTACGCTCAAATCTTATGCAATTTCAAGGAAGCTTAAAATTTAGCAGTCGCGCTAGAAGTCGCTTAACTATTGAAGGCTGCACTCAAGAAGAAATTTGATCGTGCATGCCGTTTTCGATTTGACATCGGGTAAATTATGGGTAATTCCCGTTTCTGCGCCAGTTTTTCTGGCAGGTCTACGATGGTGTGACATCCAAATTTCGAATATCATTTATTTTTCGACGCACGATGATTGAGCGAGTTTTGTGACGCTACAATTGTCTCGTAGAACGACAAAAATATTAAAAAACAATAAACAGTGAAAGTGATGCGAAATGTTGCTGAATCACTTTCACATGAGGCAACTGTCTGTTCGCATTGCTGCAAATTCCTGCGGTCTCAATTCGCAGCCAGACAAATCAGTGGCAAGTAGGCTGTCGCAGAGTTTTGGCACGAACTTCAAAAAATTAATGAAAAAATTTACTGAGATCAAAGAAACAAGAATTTCACTCAAGAAAATAATTTGTGTTTATATTTAGTAGCACATTTATCCTCCTATCACGAGAAAACGATCAAAGCGCTATGACGAGCTCGTCTAGGAGTTGTGGGCCATCTGTCTGCCACTCTAAGATTGGGAATCCCATTAAGACATTAAGTGCCTTTCTCAATGGCACAACAAGTAAACTTGCCAGCTTGTTCTCCACACTGCCCCTTCAACGCTGAGCGTCAAGTTGTTGACCTTACCAGTACCACTCGATCATGGCAGGGCGAGCGTGGAACCCCGACTTCGTGAACAGGCTACAATTTAGTTCCTAACTTGTAAACGATCACAAATTGTGACGTAATAGATGAGCGATTGTGACGTAGTTCATGTTCGTGCGACAGGAAGAACAAATGGATTCTTTTAAGGAAAAAAACATGCTTACTACTGAGAAGGAAATCTCCAAACTTCCGTAGTTCATATAGTACAGTTGCTGACCTAATTCAACCCTTGATTATAGCCTGGTGTCATTGCAGTTCAATCAATGGTTGCATAATAATTACAGGAAACTTAATATTTTAACTTGAGGAAATATAAGGGCAAAGTGTTGGGCTAAAATTAGACAATTGCGCTGATGTATTTTGTGGCGTAGCGAGAAATTTTAAAAAGGGAGGGAAATTTTAAAAGCCATCAAAAGAGTCTGGCCTATTCCAGTCACTTATCAACATTCGAGCTTTTTTACTAAAAAGCTCAGACAAAAGTAGGGGAGGATGGAGCAACGCCCCCTCCCCTCTAAATACGCAACTGTGTATAATTAGTTATAATTTAGCAACTTGCAGTAAATCCTACCGCTTAATTGAAATTGAAGCCATTCTATTTTCACGAGCACATTAATACGGTTTCCCCGATTTTAATAAAATATCACAAATCTTTGGCTTCCAGTATTCTAAAATTAATTTCGGTCACATGGTTCGTTCGTGACGTCATCACACGTATAGAGCAATAAACACGTCATCAAGACAAGAAGAGATCAATAAAACGCTTCCAAAAAAGCGAAACATAATAAAAGCGAAACATAATAAAAAAATAAAAACATGAATTTCTACACAACTTATTTCTGGCAGTAAAAACGTCACAATTATTACAACAATAAAAGATAATGAGATAACACTTAAGCATTGTTGGAACGGATTATGTCCCGTTAAATAACAACTCTGTAGATTGTTTCAGAAAACAATACAATATTCTAGCAGATCAAAATATCAAATCTTCATTATCCTCACGTTATTACGGCGAAGCATGTAACGAGTGGCGGGATCCATCTCCGCGGATTAGCGCTTGGGCAACACAGCTCCGAAGAAACGTCGCAGCGGTGACGACACAGTGACCGATAAGCAAAAAATCACTTGACACAGAGACCACAGCAGCTGGTTACCGCACACTTACACAGTCATAGAATCGTAGCAACGCTATGGCTTTGCCTTCAGATTTGTGGATTTCAGTTCGAATCCCAGGCAGTTCATTTCTCCTTTATTTGCTGATCGGATAAACCAGTCGCCTGTCGTAATAGTTAAAGACATCGCTATCGGTGCGGTAGGTCTGGGTTTTGATTCTCGAACCGTTCAAGTTGGAAACAGCGTCGCCGACGGCTCGCCATCGCTGCGACGTTTCTGTGTTATCCAGGCGCAAAGCCACGGAGATGGACTCCGGCACTCGTTACACGGTTCGGCGTAATACCGCGAGTGTAATGAACATTTTATTATGCTTTCCGGATATGAGAAAAGAAATTATTTCTGGAGGCCCGGATAACCTTCATCTGTTCTCCAACATGTTTTGGCTCATGCACAAAATTAAAGGTTGGTGATTCGTAACATTAGTCGCAAAGATCAAACAGAGTTGCCATTTGTTAATTAACTTCCTTCCTTTGAGACCAATCATCCCATCAAGTCCACCCGCTGATCAATAGAACTTAAAAATTGAAAAATGACGTTCTGAGGTCAAACTGGAAATCCGCAAACTAATTTGGTGGCATTGTTTCGATAAACATTAACCGCTTTTATTGTTTGTTTTGGTTTGAACATTAATTTCTTTATGACAAAACAAATAATACTTTCGAGGAAGCAGAATTGCTTTCGGTTTATTAGTTGTTTGTCAACATGGGTTGACAGCAAATATATCGACGATGCACCGTTTTTTGGGGGGGAAGAGGACAAATTTGTGAACATACTAATTAACAGCGAAAAGCACAAGTTCACTAGCGTTTCTCTTTGAATTGTGACGTCATAGAAGAGTTTTGTTTTCTTACAAACGTTTTCAAATTAGAAAATATTGCTTATTTGATTTGAATTTTTGCTGAGTTGGCTCAAAAACACGCTGCGGACACAGGAAGATTGCTGCACGACTACACATGTTCTAGTGTGCAGTGTGCACTCAGGAGCGCACGTGTATCAAGTTACTAGCTTAAAAATGACAGCAAATGAATGGGAAAAGATTTGAAGCAAGTGTGGTTGTTTTTGTTTGACGTGCGTTGCGGCTAACAAGTTTCTCGCTTCAAAGTTTACGGAATTCCCGCTCTTGATTTTAAACTTGATTGTTATTTCGTGTAATACGTCACAGAAAGAAACAACTTTTAAGATAAAGGATAAAAGATAGAATTCCAAAGAGAAAAAGACATTTCTTTGCTTTTTCATTATTTTTTTTCACCACTACGTCATTACTACCAAAGCAGTATGTTACTTTCCCACTAACTAACATAGCCACCCAGTCCATATGTCTAGTTTACGTGGATTTTGGGTCCGAGGTCCTTGGTTCTAGTTTCTGCATCATAATCAATTCTTTGATGTCACAACTAAAAAAGTGATTATGACATCAAAAAATTAGTTATGACGCAGAAATTAGAGTCAAGGATCGCAGGCCTAAGCCCACCAAAACCTAGATATGTGGCCAGGTTACATGTTGCACCCAAGACGGCCCCAACTGCAAAGATTTGGGTTAAACACAGGATTTTACAATATCGCTGCCTTAGAGGTTTAAATTATGACAAAAAAGCTTTGGAAAATAAACAGTTTAACAAAATATAAAGGAGATAATAAAAAAAAAAAAAACATTTCAAAAGTGACACGAGAGCAAAATGTAAACAGAGTCGCAATAAAGTTCCCTGTGTTTAGATCTGTGCTGGTTTCTGGAACCGAACAATCGTGTAGTGAGCAATAGCCATATTTATGATGAATTTGTGACATAATAGCTGATAATTCGTGAGAAGCTTTGAAACTGATGTTTTGTCAATTTTATTTTTGTAACCTCTCCCCATTCTATTGAAACGAATTGAAGCGGAAGATATCAATTACGTTTGATCAACGTGCTTTTTACTTAGTTTTATAAGTAAAGAGAGTTTCGTTGTAACTCTGCGATCAGCCATACATAACAGCGACTGAAACTACTAAATTGCAGTGCATAGCATTCACCCTGCCACATTCCCAGCTGAAATGAGTTAGAAGCTCACGGGATTACAGGCTCCAGCATCGTAATATTTTGTTGTTATAATCGCTTTTTTCAATTATGACGTAAAAATGTGATGATCACGCAGAAAGACCGTGATATTTTGGCCTGTTTAAGCTGAACACTGAACAGAATGACTACCTTCTGTTCGGGGTCCGGGCAAAGCAAAACCTTTTTAACCAAATCCAGTTGCTTGTTGCCAACCCAAGCTTCGAACCCAACATAAAACGTCCAGAGTTTTATTGATAAACATCATCGCCTGCTCAGTGACAGATGAAATAAAGAATTGTCTTGTGGGCAAGACCGCAACATCAAAGAAAATATAAAAATTTAACAAAAATCGAATCTTCATTATACTCGTGATATTACGCCGAAGCGTATAACGAGTGGCAGGATCCCTCTCTGGGGCTTCGCACTTGGACGACGCAACTCCAATCAATCAATCAATAAACTTTTATTCCCACGCACCAAAACGTTAAAAACACACATTTTCATTCACACAAAGTTAATGAATATTGGCACGGAGACCGGGACATCGACGAAACATCGCAGCGGTGGCAATCTGTTGGCGATAGTGTGTCCGATTTGACCGGCCCGGGAATAGAACTCCAGACCTCCCCCTCTCCGCCGTCTTTAGCCACTACGAAATTCGGTTGGTTCTGACGATTTTTACTTCTTTGCTGCAAAACAACAAAGAAAATCTAAGCAAGAAACCCAGTGTTACCAGATGAACTTCAAAAATACGACAAATTCTTAAAATATCAAGGACAAATAATGCCTTCATCAAAAATTGTCATGTTTTTTGTAACTTTTAAATTTTTTTTTTGCATGCTATGACGTCGCACAAAGTTATTTGATGCTTACTACTGAGAAATGACGTAGTGTGACGTAAGAATTCCAAAAAAACAAGGAAGCCAACTGAAAAACTCATGCTTAAAATTGAAACAGCATGTTCTATCCACTGTAGATCATGTGGTATTACAACATGTGGTTACGTGCTGATCTTGTGAACTGTATACAACAAACTGTTAACAATATTTTTTCCATATTTGCCATTTGAAAGATGATGCTTCATAAGGTCGCAGAATGACAAATAACATAGCGTTATTTACGTAATGCGCTAAACCTTTTTCTTTTGTTCGTGATTCGTGCAACCACTTCCGCCATTGTGACGTCACAGTTTATGCAGCATACAGGATATCTGCATTTCCGATTTTTTAAACACGTAATTAACATTTCTGATCCTACTCGCCCAGATGGGACTGAAACCTGATGACTGGCCGAGACCAAACTATTCTGGTCTTGTAAGATGGAAGGTTAGGGTTCGATTCTTTGACTGGATCACGTTCTTCGCGGCTTAGAGCCTGGAACACACCTTCAAAAAAACAGCGCAGCGATGGCAAGCTGTTGGCGACACTGTGTCCGATTTGATCGGCCCAGGGAATCGATCCCTAAACCTCTCGCACCGATAATGATGTGCTTGAGAAATGAGCTAATGTTCCTGGACAAATAACACCACTGTAGGAGGGGTAGAAGTTTAAAAATTAGACGGAAGACGAAGCTCTACTACCAGTATCACCGGTTGAGCTTGAAACAACGGGAATTTGATCTATTTGCAACATGCGACTGCTTCGCGCGGTGCTGCTTGCTACATTATATTGATCATTGTGACGTGTTTGTCGATGTTTTGCTGCGACGATCCACAGAGGTCAATGTTCTAAAATCAATGAAAGGCTCCCAAGTTTCAATCTTGTGTGAATTAATTTTCAGTTTATCAGCAAAATGCCACGATATGTCATCGAACGTCACAATTGATAAAATTTGAATCAATAATCTGTTTGAACAGAAGTTTTGTGACGTCATGAATATTTAAACTTCGTCTCCTTTGCAAACATTTCAAATTATTACCGGTTGGCGTAGTGGCTGAAAATGCCGCTGTCGACGAGGGAGGTCTTGCGTTCGATTCCCGAGCTGGTCAAATCAAACACACTGTCGCCAACGGCTCGCCACCGCTGCAATGTTTTTTCGGAGCTGTGTTGTCCAAGCGCTAAGCCGCGGGGGTTGGATCCCGTCACTGGTTACACGCTTCGGGGTATTACCGCGAGTACGATAAAGATTTTAGGAAAATATTCCTAGACACTTATCCCCTGAACTAGTGGTTCGGTGAACGTAGCGACCCAAGTCCAAACCAGATACAAACCCATAAAATGAATACGCTCTAGTAAAGTGCAATGTTTTGCATTTTCTTGTTTGAAAACAAAAGAATTTTGTCGTAAACAATTCACTCACTTGAAAAGTGGTTTTGACCGAGTTTCTGCCATGTTTTCAAAGGATGGACAAAGAGAAATGGCATTGACCACGACATTGTGTAATTTTGAAAGACTCAGGCAGTGGCGGCGCCAAGGGGGAAATGGGGGGACTAGTCTCTCCGTTTCTGCTCAAGCCCATTTTTGTAAATCGTGCAAATCCGTTAATTTTTTTTCTGGGGTAGGGGAGGGGGCAGACGTGGACCCCCTCCTGGCCTATTTCTTTTCCTGTTTTTAAAACACGACAAAAATTTTAAGAAGTCACCAGATAAAGTGTCCAGGGAACCAAGAATAGGCCTAATTTGACCACAAGATACTACCTTTTGACCGTTACGCTTCTCATCAATTTTCGGTTTCATTTTTTACCGTGATACTGTAATAATACACTCTATGTTTTGCTAAATTTGGTCTATTTGCAGGGTAGACTGTTTTTTTTAATAGCCTAGCTTGAAGTACAGCAGTACACTGTATTACAGAATCGGGCTACTAGGCACGATAACCGAAAGCAAAGGCAATGTCAATTTCTGAACAGTTGTGCTTACTTGTATCTTATTTTTACTTCACATCAAGTCCCCATTTCGACGAAAGATTCTCCTGGATATACACCAGAATGCACAAAATTAATTCTAAAATTTTAAAATTTTCTGGGGGAGGCTCTCCAGACCTTCTTGAAAGAGCTTAAATTTTTACAAATTTTCGTCGCTTGGGGTGTCCCTTCCACATATTTCTGGCTGGCGCCGCCCCTGGACAAAGGATACACCATCGTTGAAAATGTGGCTAAAAATTTTATGGACAAAAAAACAAGCGTCAGGTGAATTAATTTTGACGCACTAAATTGTCGAAAAAGTCCAATTTTCGTTACGAGAAATTTTTGGCGTTTTTGAGATTTTGCAATTGTAATTGCCAAAACTCTAAATTATAAGTTCGAAAGCTGGAATAGCACCAGCCACCCGCTAGTTGCAGGTTTAGAAATTTTGAAGCAGATTAAAAAATGCTCTAGCATTAGCTGAAATGTTGAATTCACTTCTTGAAATTGAAGGAATGCTTTGAAATTTTATCACTTTTGCTGTGTGCATACGCGGCATACCATGGTATTAGAGCTTGACAAACACAAAAAATAAAAAAATTACCGTACAACTCTGCATTGAAATTTGTCAAGCACAATAATCTGGCTCTATTTAGAATTGTCATCAATTACACCACTCAGGCTGCGCTAATGTTTTCATTTTCTTCTGTTTCCGCGAAAAACAAGCAGTAATCCCGAGCAAAGTGCGAGAAAATGCCTGTGACGTCATAGAGAAGATATTTACTGCGTAAATGGTTCGCGCAAATTAATACACAACCATTCACGCGTAACCGCGTCAAGCCTGTAGGTTGGAAGAAATTTCGTTAATGTAAACAACTCACAGAAAACACGAAAGAGAAACAAAAAAATAATCAATGTGGGACGACGTAGATTGAGCTGTCATCATCAGCAGTGTAAGCAAGGTAATTTTAATCCTGTACTGCCTTACTTTAACTGCTGAGAATCAATATAACACTGCCTCGCTGAAAGAATAATGAATTGTGATTTCCGCTGGACTTGCTCTAGTACGGTTGTATAATTTTTAAATAGAATGGGGGCTGTTGTGCTTTGCTTAATTAGCACTTATGTAGTAAAAAGCAAATCTTGTTGTGACGCATTCTTGGTATTTATGCGTAACAAAATAAAAAAATTATGACGTCATGAGATGATTCTTTACATTACAGAGTGATTTTGCGAACAAAACAATGTAATGCATTGATGACGTAACAGCAAGGCAAATAGTCGAAATTCCTGACAATCCAACACCGGCTTGTATAAGCCCTGATGATGACAAGTTAATGCATCTGCAAAAGCGATAGCGAATTGTGAGCCATTATTAAATTAAAACCAGTAATGAAAAAAATCCAATGTCGCAGTGAAAGTATTGCAGACTCGCCTAGCGCCTTGGTGTAAACACATTAAGTTTTGACAACAGATTTGCATGTATTTATGGAGTAATTAAATGACAGGCAATGCATGCTCATGAAGTGTCGAATTGGCTTGAAAAACTCCTCTCCTGACGCGCCAGTCAGCAATCATGTAGGCCAAGCGCAAGCAGCAGTGACTGACGTCTGGTAAACTTCCTGAGAGTGATAAAGTCGTAGCCAATTTTTGATAAATTAAAATTGAAGTTTCAAACATCCGCTGATTAAATTTCTACTTGTGGGATTAATAACAGGTTTCAACTAGTTTGTACAGAGCTCTAAACGTCAATTATATTGGAATATTTTCTATTATTATACCTTGTTGACTGATGACAGAGTCAATATGCTTAAGCTGATATAAAAATATTCGTTAAATGTCTTGCCTCGGCAGTAATCTTTATCAAATTATTACTCGTTGAAGAGCGATTATTAAAACTATTTATAAACGGCGCTCAATCATTCCAAATCCAGTCAAATCTTCATTACACTCGCAGTTTTACCCAGAAGCGTGTAACGAGTGGTGGAGTTCATCTTCGCGACTTAGCGCTTGGCTAACACAGCTCCGACGAAACATCGAGAATCAAACCCCAGACCTGCGCCCTGAGAGCGATGTCCTTTACACTTGAGCCAAGTTACACACACCATTAGTATTTTCAATGTTGGTCTTTATGCTTATAAACCTCTAGGTTGCGGGTTCATTTCTGCTGCTGAACACGCACAGAACAAATACTACTCATGTAGTTTGTTTAGAAATCTAACCCAATACTTTCAATCCAAAGCCACGAAAATGGTTTTAAAGGCTGGTTAGGGTAGTGATGCGGGAGGTCTGGGGTTCAATTCTTGGGAAATCGGACGTAGTGTCTCGAACGGCTCGCCACAGCTGCCATGTTTCTTCGGAGCTGTGTTGCCTAGGCGCTAAGTCGCGCAGATGGATCCCGCCACTCAATACATGCTTCGGCGTAATATCGCGAGTAGGCTATAATGAAGATTTGAATGAAATTTTGTAGATTTTGCTAGTCGATGATATCGATTTGATTTTAGCTTTCTAACTAGTTACAAAATAGAAATTAAGCACGAATGCAAAAGCGCTAGTGCCCTTGTATACAACTGGTATACTGTAGTTACAAACCGCAAGCAAAAATCCTTTTCAGGGATATATGGCCTGGAGTAAATCTCGGTCACCCTAACTGCGCAAATGACACCTGAAAAGTCGAAACAGTAGCCTATTCACTTTCTGCAGAAATGAAGCAGCAACAGCATTGAATCTTCGGAGCCAATGATAGTGCCAAGTGAAAGCGTCTGTTCGGGCAGACAGTCTAGTTTGTTCAGACTAAATCCAGTCTTGCTGAAGTGGTTAAATTTTTTTTATAAAAATCTATTTGGCATTAAATACATTAAACCCAAATTTCAAGACAATCTTTATTTTAGTCATGCCAAAAATCTTGCTTGAACACACTTGGTAAGAAACTTGAGATTTTTGTGATTCTGCGTACAGATGGTAGCAGCTACCATTGTTGCGTGAATCTAGCTTTCAAAACTGTGTGAGAAGTGATGGAAATGATTCTGATAATAGATAAACGTGATGATATTGTCGTCAAAGTTTCAACTTACTAATAAAGCGAAAGTGAGTTAAATGGCAATCGATATCTTGTATAATTAATAGGTAATGCTTTTTGACTTGCTAAAGTCCAAGAATTTGATATTTTATCTGGGCAGATACCTTTCCATTTTTGTCTTTTGTGAGTTACACAGTAGTACTTATGCGTTGTCAGTACCATCTATCAACGCTCAGCTAATGGAGATTGTCACGTCATCATTTCAATCTCACAGTTCAGAACTGGCAGGGTGGCATTTACGTGAGCGGATATAGCACCGGCCAGTTGTTAACAACCTGCTATCGGTGTGGGAGGTCTGGGTTCGATTATCGGGCCGGTAAAATCGGACAGTGTCGCCAACGGCTCGCCACCGCTGCGACGTTTCTTCGGAGATGTGTTGTCCAGGCTCCAAGCCTCGGAGATTGATCCCGCCACTCGTTACACGCTTTGGCGCAATAACGCGAGTATAATGCTTTGATTCGATGCTTTATAGCAGGAGGGCACAGCACAGGGCGCGCATGCCCAATGTGGCACGCTATGAGCTCGAAAGTGGCACGCAAATGGTTTCGTAAAAAGTGATTGTTGTATTTATAGTAAATCGTAAGCTAAATACTAATGGCTCAGGCTTGGATCGAAATGAACTCAAATCACCGAGTTTATCCACACGGTTTCTGGACATCAAACTGTTTCAGTCAATACTTATTCATTCATTATATTGAAATTTTGAAGGTGAATGGCATCCGTACGAGTTAAACGGAAGTTTGTTTTTCATTCTAAAAATTATTCGAAAGTGACTGGTTGGCACACGACAAGATGAGAGTGAAAACTTTGGCACGTATCCTCAATTGCAGTAGCAGTGTCTTTTATTTCCGCACCATCAACATCGTAAGTTGAAATGAAATGTTGTGTGGTTTTATGGCGCTTTATAACTACTAAGGTCCTTTAGCGCCAGGATTAAATTTTGTCAAGAATTCACTGACGTATTTTTATTCTCTGTTTATTTCATCCTCCGCGCTACACTTAATTGCTGAGCGTTTAGCAAGTGTAACAGCAGATACCAGTTTTGTAGTCTTTGGTTTGACCCGACTGAGAATAGAACCCAGTCTACCAGCTTCCAAGGCGAACGCTTTCAACCACTAGGCCATGGCGCTGGTCGAATACGATCAGATGAAGAAAATATAACAACGGTACAAGAGGCAACAAAACTGATTAACGTTATGGCATGAAGGTAGGAGAAGAAAAGTTAAAAAAACAAGAATAGGCGTGGTTACAACACTCAACATTTGAGTAGTGCACATGCACTTCTGCTTTATAGTGTTGAAATCATGTGAACGAGCGATCGATACAATCCAGTGGTTAATCAATAAAAATGTAATAAAAAATCGCGCACTAAATGAAAACATGATATTTTTTGCACGTGTGACATATTCCAGCCTGAACATTGAACCGGTAAGAGCTCCAATTCGTGGAAGATGCGCGCATAAAGATCGTGCAGTGACGTCACAGTTAAAGATTCAACGCTGCTTGCGCGAGAAAAAAATGCGATTATAATAACACGATGCGTTTGGTTGAGGCGGGCAGTGTGCTTAGCAGTGTGTGAAGTGTAGATGGATTGGTATTCGAGTGTAGCACCTTCAAAGCTTTTATTGTTTTGATTAATTTGAGCAAATTTATTTACCAACGAAGTACGCAAAAAGAATTTATGGTTTTGAGAAGGAATTGGTAGGACTGATGTAGCCTACGAGTTTATGCTTCAAGTTAAAAAATTTTGATCGTACCCAACAACTCCTACTGCAAGGAATTTAGCTGTTTGTAGTTGTTATCGTTACAGAGAGAGATGGAAAATTGTGTGCTTCAAGCGAAAAGTATGATTAAGGAGGAAAATTTAATAACATTAATTTTTAAAACTGGACGTTTCGACAATATAGATTGAACTGTCATCATCAGCAGTGTAAGCAAGGCAGTACAAAGATCGCACTAAATTTATGTTGTCGAAACGTCCAGTTTTTAAGAATTACTGTGACTTCATTCTTAAACAATTTTCGTCTCATGTTTATTGCATTCCGGAAAATCTGTTGTTTTAACTTTCGAAGTCCAAGCTAATCTCAGAAGCAACAGCACAGCTGCAGTTGGAGCAAGAGCGTATTTCAGTTTAGTCACTCTCACCAATGTTTAATTTTAGATATATATATTATAGAAAAGTAATGATTGTTTGCCACCCCGAGCAATGCAAGCACGACATGGGCAGGGTTAGTGCGCGAAGAAGAGTAACTGGTTATCATTTTTTTCGTCCTTCCCCACAAAGTAGATTTTTTTTTCAGCGAGCAGAAAGTACTTGGACTGGCAGCGAATAACGTAGATGCCACTTCCGTCAGCTTATGTCAGTTCGGCTTCATCAGTTCATAGTTTCGCGCTTCGTTTGTTTAATTAATTTTAATTTGGCATCATAATGATTCAAGTTCACTCTACCGGTTGGCGTAGTTGACATCGGTGCGGGAGGGTTCGATTCCCGAGCTGGTCAAATTGGAGAGAGTGTCGCCACCGCTGCGATGTATCTTCGAAGTTGCTGTCCATGGGCTAAGCTGCGGAGGTGGACCCGCTACTCGTTGTACGCCTCAGCGCACTTCCGCGAGTACAATGAAGATTTGATGGTTAACCAGTGAATGGAATAATTAATGTTTCTTATTTTGCAGAGCTGTGTTGTTAACATTGAAAAATTTTTGAACATGACGCCAATCGACGAAACAACTCCGCTTGAAGACCAAGGTGGGAATTATTCCGGGGAAGCGAGAACGGAAAACTTGGTTCTGTGTTCGAACCTACCAGCGTCCCATCATCACCACAAAATTCAATCACAACCACAAATTATCACCAAGACCATACCCACTGAAGCACGACCTATGTTAGCGAGCAATCGACTGTCTATGTTACGTAATAGTGAACGACTGAATTTGCCAGGAAGAAGCAGAAAACATGGTTGCGTTGATAAACCGTCTTTGCTTTATGACCCAGTCGCTGTTTCTGTCCCCAAAAACGAAATTATCACCCAAACAACTTGCCAACCCCGTCTCGTAAAGGTTTCAGTTTATACAAAAGCGGTGAACCCTTACATTGTGATTTACGATTCGAGTAAAAAATACGCGAAGCCTTCAGCCTACTTGAAACTAGTCAATTGTACTGTTAAGACAGGCAACGTTTATGACAAAACAAAAGATGACGACAACAATAATGATGACGACTGCATGTTTACAATCCTTCCCAGTAAAATAGAAGAAGCGGATAATATTTCTCCAATCCTTCTGCAAGCATCCAACGTTGAAAAGAGAAACGAGTGGGTTCAGTTTTTAACGGAAGTGTGTAACGGAAAAGGTACTCGAGCGGATTCAACCACCGGATACGTACCTGGATCCAGCGTGTTACCGACGCTCGTAGAACAAGATGACAATGATGACGAAACAAAGAAACCGATCGACTCTATGAAGTCACCGTCGCGACGAAAAAATCGCGAAGGGCGGCGCAGCAGTCTGAACAGCCTCGGTATCCGATTGCGATGTTACACAATAGGCAGCGTCGGCAGCGGAAGATGAACTCCCTATTTTTCTTATTTATTTGTTTGTTGTCTTTTTTTTGTTATATTTTTTTACTGCAAAACTTCATATTTAATCGCCCATTGTGCGGTAACAATCGCGATTTTAATTGACGCTGTTGCTTTCTTTTCGTTTACTTGTAATGAAAATTTGAACTCATGTTGTGAGTGTAAACAACACAGTGACTGGTTTTGACGCCAAGGAGGATTAAATATCATCAGTCAGACAAACACATTTAGTTGTGAAATTTTCCACTCAAAACATCGATTGCGATGAGTTTAAATTTATTCTGCTTGCACACTGATATTCTGATGATGACAAATGCGCGAAGCAGATTGTTAAGTACTTCATTGAGACAAAGTCCAACATTGTAGCTCGCTTTCAATATTCTTTAGTCATAGATGGGCAAGTAAATGCAAAACGTTAGCGTCGCCACCCCTACTTCATCCTGTAATTTTCAACTTCCGTTAAAGTTCATTCCTTGAATTTAGATTCACTTAACAAAAGTTATTGAAAGCCGTTGCATAGTTAATTTTCAACTTCAGATGTTTTTTTATTTCAAAAAAACTTAAAATTTTGGAATATTACTGTGTGCATAAGCAAAATCTCGCTCACAAACATAATTTTATTTTACTTTTTTGACCTCATTACTAGAAATGCATGTTAAGCAAGATTTTCAACATCAAAATCAGCGAAGAAGGTTAATCAGCGTTAACGAAACGTTAGCGGAAGTCTCCAAGCACTAAGCGTTAAGTTAATGGACAATTTAACAAAAGTTAATTTAGTCCGTTAATTTCAAAAAGCATTTTAACAAAAAAGAAAAGATTTAGCTACGTTATTAGCGAATTAACGAAGTTGTGCCCGCCTATGTCTTTAATGTCTCTAGGTAAAGTTGCTCACTAATCACTAACTTTTCTAGACCAGTTTATTCTTGGGAGGTAGCGGGGGCAGCTGCTAGTCTGAACGCTCGATCCTCTGCGACAAAGGATAGATGCTCTGCTGGGATGCCAAAGCGAGACCAACTATAAGATCTTCAACGTAATCTTGCCATCGAGTTCTGGGACGGCTTCTAGGCCTTTGACGAACCGGTGTTGTACACAGCAGTTGTTTGCCGGTTCTTTCCAGGGACATTCGTGTCTCTACTGTCAGTGTCACATGGGACATGTCCATACCAGCGCAATTGCGAATTGCTCAAATTCGAAATCTTTCAATGCATATTACTAGTCACAATGTTAGTGATGACGTCATAAAAACGCAAGACCCTGTTGACATCGCTTGTTCAATTTAACCTAATATGGATGTCAGTATTATAGAGAACTATGATGTCAGGCTATATAACTATCTATGATTTAATTTCTTCGTAAAAATAGAAGCAGTGAGAAAAATTTATGACGCTTTATTATGCAGAGGTCATTAAGGAAGCATTTTATGTCATGTAACTTACTACGTGGATATACGTGAAACTTGCTAAGAAAAACAACGTAAAATGAACTGTAATACCCTACTAGCTGGGCAACTACTCATAGATGTAACTATGTAAGGCCATCCATTTGCATTGCAGCGTAAGGACCACATCTTCAGTATACTCGCGTTATGCACACGAAACGTATAACGAGTGGCGGGATCCATCGCCACAGCTTAGCGCTGGGCAACACAGCTCCGAAGAAACATCGCAGCGGTGGCGAGCCGTTGGCGACACTGTGCCGATTTGATTTGACTGAGCCGGGAATGAAACCCCAGACCTCCCGCAGTCATAGCGATACCCTTCACTGCATTGGAATTGAAATGAGATTTTGGATTGATTCATAAAGTAGAAAAGATCTAGCGCTATTGTCACACCGGTGTGAGTTGCTTCAATAACCCGAACTTGGGTTTCTTAAGCACGGTCATCGCGCTCTTACAGGTGCCGCATCTTCATAAACTTTATAAAAATATCGAAAAACGCGAGAGAATTCCATTCGCTTCAAACCGGAGCGATAAAATAAGATGATTCCAAAACATCAGACTAAGAAAATTCATGATTGATTGATTTTTTATTCATCCATTAAATAACAATAAGACCACCAAATATGAATAACAATGGAAAAATAAAACAAAAAGAAAAAAACAGTAAACAAAGACCACCAAATATAAATAACAATGGACTGGAGACTGCGAAGGACCTCAGGGTCATAAACCACAACCTTGATAAACGGCCGGTGGCACGGTGGTCAATGACATCGCTGTTAGCATGGGAGGTCTGGGGTTCAATCTCTGGGCCGGTTAAGCGGAACACAATGTCGCTAACGACTCGCCACTGCCATGATGTTTTTCGGAGCTGCGTTGCCCAGGGGCTAAGTAGCGGAGATGGATCTCACCACTCGTCACATGCTTTGTTGTAACACCGCGAGTGTAATGAAGATTTGAGTTTTTGTGGACCAAGATTGAAATTGAGATTGTAATAAACTCTGGCAGGTTTTGCTGCTCTTTGAAAATTCAACTGAAAATATAAACCTAGGCTTTTAGTAAAGCTTCCAATTATGACATTACGCTCCAACTAAGCTTTAGCGAAACAACTTTTGGAAATGGGTTTTGCAAGCAAAAAATAAAATTAAGAATCTGAATTCCAACTTATGAAATCGAACCCTTACCTTTTAATTCAATCTAGCAATTTTAATACTTTAAACTCGAATTTTCTGTTTCGTGATCACGAATGATCAACAAACACGACTACTAAGCTTAGGCATTTGAGACTTTTGCAAGTTCGTGAATCTTTCACAAAATTTCCCTATTTCCCATGAACCTAGAAAAGCCCCCATGCTGTTCATATGGCGGTATCTAGTTGTACACAAACAGCTTGTTCGTTTGTTTCTCAATTATTTTGTTTGTTTTTGAAAACAATTAAATCCGATGTACTTCTCACTTGATGACGTCATAAATGAAGCGCTGTGAAGAATTTTTCAAAGGAAGCGAAAAGGAGAAAAGAAAGAAGCGGCAGTCAGTTATTCACTGCTCAACAATGCGGAAAATATTACCACGTCATCGCCATAAAGTCCACGGATATAATACCGACCTTCTGAGTTGCAGCAACAAAACGAACAGTAACAATTTGGTGCATTGGCATAAAGAAAAACAGCTTCGCGAAATTGTAAGATATTAGCTAGGGATGGCCATTTCAGAATAGTAAAGTATTCTGGAGTAATTCCGAATCTTTTTTTTTCGAATACAAATTTTTACGGCCTCCGACGAACACCGCATGATCAAACACACGAGGTCGAACGCGTATTTGCGTTTATGCACGTCTGAAAAGATTCATCTCGCGCAATTTTTCTTCACGATTAAACCGAATTCTAAAAACGGTACCGGTTCAAAATAGGAACCGGTTACGCATGATTCGATATTCTGAGATGGACATCCCTAGTATTAGTCCAAAAACTGGAAGGAAACACAGTATCGCTAGATGCTGGTCGAATCTCCAGATTGCCTTCAAGGAAGCCATTGCGAAGCTGACGCATTAATTGCGTTTCATGCGTCTACTACCATGGACAACATTTTGATGAGAGCATCTGATACTAACGCGTTAGCTATTTTGATCGGCATGCTTGGAAGAGAACAGTGTAATTCTGCAGTAATTGCAGGACAGCGACACATCAATTGGACATGTGGAGCGACACATCAATTGCACATATAAATTGGACATGTGGACAGGGTAAGGTATTTGTCATCCGCGGGTTTGTTTATCCTTTGTTACGACTCTTACGTTACAATCGTCCACATGTGTGATGGGTAGAAAAAGCTACGTTACTTCGGAATACAATAAATATGGGACACATTTATTTGTGCTCCTAAACTTTGGAATACATTACCAACTGCTCTAAAAAACGAATTAAATTTTGTAAGATTCAAGCGTGATCTTAAGACATACTTATTTCGAATTGCTTTTAATCTATAAACGCATAATTACTTACGATATTCTTTATTCAAACTGTCAACACCACAATAGTTCGTTATTTTCGATTTATAGTTCGTTCTTTCTGTAATAATTGTGCGGGACATTTTTACTCTGCTTGCTGTGTCATTGTGTATGTCGATGTTGCTTATGTTACGACTTCTGAGCGAAAGATCTGCTTTCACCAGGTCTAGTTGAAGTCGATAAACCTGTATTATTATTATTATTCCGAAGTAACTCAGCTGTGAGCCAGTGCTTCTCAACTGGGAGTCCGAAGACCCCTAGGAGTCCATGGTGACTTGTTGAAGGAGTCCATGACTACGAGGTCTGTTGAAAAGGTCCACGACCTGCTACTTGCAGTGTTGGGCAGTACCGAGGTACAAAATCACCGTGGTACTGTAACGCGGTACTTTTTAGTGCCGTTATCAGTAACAACGATACTTTTGAAAAATGTACCATTTTTAATACCGTCGTTACTTTTTTGTCTGTTTTACTCCAGCAACTCCACATTTCGGTATTTTTTTAATGAACTTTGAACGCAAAACCGTAAAATTTCTTGCATCAGATGCAAAACTCACACTTGCAACTTCAAAGATGAATGATAAACCGTGAACGTTGCCATCTGTGATCAAGGAAATTGAAGTGAATCGGTTTTCCAGTCATACGTGATAGAAAAAGAAAATCATTTTTCAGTACGCAAAATTTGCTAGTTATTAAGAAATTTTGTAACGTCTTCTGTCATATTAATATGTTATAATTCCAGGTACGATTCAAATGGGATTAATAAACAATGCGATTCATCTTTTAACTGTTAGCATTTGCTTTTGTGTGACGTGTTGCCAAAAATACTCAATAACCGGCGCCAGAGCAGTCGACTTAGGAGAGCCAAACGTTTATCAGGGGCGGCCAAAGTTTCGAATAATAGGCCAAATTATGCACTAAAGCCAAAGTTTGCTTGTTGATTGAGAGAGGGGGGCAAGCTTGATGATTTGGGAGGCCAGTCCCCCTTGGCGTCGGCCATGTCATGAGGCAAAAAGTGTTTAGAAATGAAATTTTTTGCATGAAATAAAAATCGAAAAAGGTTTGCCAGCAAGAACGCAAGCCTAATATTATTTCAATTTTATTCTAAATTTAACTAATTTGCAGTCAGGACCGGATTTACCAATAGGCTAATAGGCTAGGCAGGCTGAAGCCTAGAACTTGGGATGAAATGGGGATCTCGGAGAATATGAGAGGCCTGATCACGAACAACGACGATCTTTCTTTTTTGGTCTTCACTAATATTTTCAGTGAAAACACGACATCTGCGGGCATGAAGACCTTTTTTTTTGGTCTTCACCGATGTTTAGTGGAAAAAATAAAATTAGCCCAGGGCCTCTCATTGTCTAAATTCGGCTTTGGCTGCAGTCCCCAAGAGCTAATCATCCATAAAACGGTGAGCGAATTAGCAAAAAAATTCCCACAAAGAAAAGACAAAATAGACAACCGAAATTACGCCATTACAATAAAGATGAAATGTTTAACAAAGTTTCAATATTTTTGTGTAGTTGGTAGTTTTTTAGTATTTATTTATTTTTTATACTTTTTGTTTTTACGGTATGTAAAAGAAGTGATAATGTGTAAGTGTTTACGCGAAGCCCGACCAAGCGTGAATCCAGTGATGGGCACGATAAACCTTTCTGTATTAAAGCTATAACGATAATCGATAACGTCAAAAAAGCGTTGGACGTTACCGATAATCGATAAATCTCAATTTTTTAAAGCGATATCGGTAATCGATAAATTATCGCCGATAAATTTTTCCGATACGTGTTGCAATAAATTTTCAAAGTATTTGACGAAGTTTTTTTTGCAAATCACATTGCAAAAATGTGTTTCTACATTTTTCAAGAAAAAACAGCAGTTCACGGACTCAGCCGTGGCATTAAACAGAACAAAGAGAGATGTTTTTAAACTGCAATAACACTTTAGGAACACAGTGCAATTTTTCCGTAGCGCTAATTCACTAACTTTGAACACTGTGAGCATAAATAATCATTTATCGCGATAATTTATCGGCGATAACGAAGTATATTACAAAAGCGATATCGGTAATCGATAAATCAAAACTATTTTGAGCGATAGCAACAATCGGTAAAACATTATCGCCGATAAATTACCTCAATAAATGCCCATTTCTGCGTGTATCTGTTAGCGTTCGTGGACATGAAGCTGTCGTTCGAAAAAGTTAGTGCACGTCACTATGCGCTGGATGTCGCTGCAGAGCAAGAAAACAATCATATAAAAGTGCAGACAACTGTATTGGTGATAAGGGAATCATCATGTTGGCGTCCTAATGCATGACGCTGATTCTCTCTTTTGGTTGCTTGTACGATCTTGAAACAACAGAATGCGGAACAACTTTAACTTCAACAAGATATTGCTTGAACAAAAGATGCTCGGTTTCTCAGGAGAAAATCTTCTGCACAACAAGCCTAGAAAGACAGTCAGCCGAGACATTGCGCCACCCAGCGATATGCTCAAAACTGCGACCGAACTCGGTAATACGAGAAAGTTGGCGACTTCGACGCAACGAATGTGAACTGGACGTTCGCTTAAAAGCGTAAACAAGCGACAAGTGATCGATAACAACAGTAAATCTTTCGTCCAAAAGCAAGCGCTCGAAGTATTTAACAACTCAAATCACAACCAGAAGTTACCCGTCGCAAACGGAATAACGATTTTGGGTCAAATTTAAGGTTTTGGAAAAATAGGCCAGAGCCTGTTCTTGCTGATTAGGAATCCGCTGTACCAAACCGCACCTATGGCTACACTGGATGCGTTTGCGTCAAGGAGGAGATGAGTATTTTATCGTGGGTGAGCCAAACCAGCAGGGCCGGATTAAGACAATGAGAGTACCTGGGCTTAGTTCTATTTTTCCACTAGAAATCGGTGAAAACCAAAAAAAAAAGGTCTTCATGTCCGCAGATGTCGTGTTTTCACTGAAAATATCGGTGAAGACCAAAAAAAGCCTTCGTTGTTCGTGGTGAGGCCTCTCATATTCTTCAAGGCCGTAGGCTTCAGTCTGCCCAGCCTATTGGTAAATCCGGCCCTGCAAACCAGTCGCCGATGACAAAGCTTGTTTTATGTCGGAAAACGCTTGCTTGGTTTCGCTGCTCAAAACAACCGTTATTTTTGATTTTTTCTTGCAAGTAATCGGTTAGCGGTACTAAAGTCTTTGCGGTATTTTTGATGAAACGTCGCTGAAAATGAATGAGGCCAAGAGCGTTTCTCAGCTCACGAATGGTAGTGGAATCCGGCAGGTTTTGAATTGCCGCGACTCGATCGGGTCGCACAAAAATACCATCATTACTAATTTTGTGACCAAACATTTGTGTTTCTTTCACACCAGTAGTTGATTTATCCATATTTAGGGTCAATCCATTTGCAATTTAATCGATTTGCAATTTCATGCAAATGGCATTTATAATTTTCTTCTGTTTTAGAAAAAAACTGAAATGCCATCAATATAATTATGCAAACGAAAAAGATTCTGTTTCCTGTAGCACGTAAGAGATCGCCACTTGAAACGCAAAAGCTGATTTTTAGTGTCCATTGGAATTTTACGAAATTAATGCGTGCATGTGGTAGAGAGATGGTCGGCAACTTCTAAGCGAGCTCGTATAGCGCATTGATCGCTTTCTCGTGATAGGAGGATTAAAAGCAACTAAATACAAAAATACAAATACAATACCTGCCAATACGTGCCTTTAAGTCCAAGCAAGAAAAACCTGTGGCCCCATGTAATCCAGAGGTTCTTAACCAGGGGTGCACGCACCCGAGATCTCTTCTAAAGGGGTTCGGTGCATGAATGCTGAAAAATTAGCGTTGGTTACGTAAATTCTGATAAAGTAAATTATCTGATGTCTGATAAAGTAAAGTATTTATGAAATGTCTGGTAAAGTAAGTTTTAACTTTCGAGATAACAGCACCAATATACCATTCACTGCTCAACTCAAAAAAGGACAATGAGCCATTGGCGCGCGCAGGGTAGCACGGTGCCATGCTCCCCTGGCCCTGGCGTTGCTGTAGATTATTTTATAGAACACACGTACCTACACGTCACCCAAATGATTGTGCTAATTGGTCAAACGTCATCACCCAGGTCCCAGAGTGTTCCGTAAAGAATTTTGCGTTGTAAATGGCCCGGTGCTTTTACCAATTACCATTCCAATGTTTATGTGATAACCTGTGAATCATCATTTTGTAGCTACCAAACCTTAAATAGCATTCACAGCGGGAGTAAAAAAGTGCGCTCAAATGACGTTTTTTACGTGAAAATCGTAAAAATCCGTTGCTGGGGGGCTACGCCCCCGACCTTGGGTGTGCCTCCCTGCTAAATCCTGGGTACCCCACTGAATAAACCCACAACAGTTGTTTTGGAATGTCAAAAGAAATTTCCTTAGTTGCTCGTAAAATATGTGATCTTGTAATATTGAAAATTTAAAGTTAAAAATTAAACAACCATAATGTTTTTGTTTTTTCACATTAGAAAGTTTTTTGCAATTCGAGAAGGGGGTGCGAGAACCGCTTTGTGATTTCAAAGGGGGTGCGAGCAAGAAAAAAGGTTAAGAGCCACTGATGTAATCGATGAATGACATCAAAAAGCGTGGTGAAGTGAAAGATTGATTTTTCCTTTGTGCGTTTAATTTCAGATAATCGACGCAAAATCGAAAAATGCCTTTGTTTTTTTTTCGGAACCAAATGAACAGGTGACGTGTAGGGCGACCGTGAATACTCGATAATCACTAAGCGAAGCATATCACTGAACTGCCGGTCAAGCTCACGCTCTTTCTCTGGACACTTTTCCTAGCTGCATGAGAAAAAGATTAACCGGTGGCCGAAAATGTATATTCAAACGGTAAGACTAAATTTCACTCAAACAATTCTCCCGATGTTACATGTTGGTATAAATCTAAAAGTATTGCGAATAATTAATAGCAGCGAAGATGAAAAGACGCAGCCTGGAGCACATTTCAATGCTTTTTCGGCCTAGGTATCGTGATACTAACATTACTTTGAGCCATTCTGACGATATGGTGAGGTGCGTAAATTGTTCATGCACAGTGAATCTTGTCATGGATACTGCTGAGGCAAGTTAGGTTGCTGAACTACTGGTGTGGAATCGCGGAAACGGGAGGAAAATCGAGGTTGTGGCGAAATTTTTTGAGTGTTGAATGAGCGGGAAGGAGAAGAAGGACGAAATTCATGTTGAGTTTTTACTACGTCCGCTAGCTTTCTGTTCATTTGGTTCAGTCCACTAACAAGCTCGTTAAGGGGGTAATGTTGTTGCTGCTTGGAGGGAGAAATATTGCCGCTCGATGTGGGCTCAACATCATGAAAATGATGGCGAGTTGATGCAGCTTGACGCCTTCGACGTCAGGAACAAGCGTGTCAGCGTGTTCAGCCATTCTATCGACAGTAGGCCTATATCGATTTGGTCCACTAGAAGCAAAACATCGCCCGCAAATGTGTGCAGCTAAGCCAAGAATTCACGTCATTCATTCATTTCATTCATTCATTCATGTAATTTATTCGTCCAACGGTTAAACAGTACAAATACTTGTAGTACTCAACAAAAAATGATATAGGATAGGGAGACTGCAAAGGGACCATCAGGTCTTCGAGTCAAGCAGCCACCCTAAAAACTAAATCAATGGGTTTACATTTATTGTTGGTTAAAAAGGTGCCGTTTTTGGACGATGACAATGGATAATAATCTAAACGAATTATGGGCTACTTTACTAGTAACTAACTAATAACTCTTCAAATAAAGATCCTTCAATGATTTTTTGAATTTTTTCAAGTTAAATTTTCTTATTTCTAAAGGAGTTGAATTCCATATTTTTACCCCCTTATATTTGATTGAGCGTTGCAATTTCGAAGCTCTATACCTTGGTATGTGATAATTGAGACCACATGCTTGCCTGCGAGTTGCAATAGAGTGACAAGTATTCACGTTTGTAAAATAGTTTTGTAAATTAGTAGGTAACTTTTTGTTGAAATGACGATGAACGAATAGGGCAGATTGAAGTTTAATCATGTCATCGAGTTTGAGGATACTCAGCGACTTATAACCACTGGAACTAGAGTGTCTCCAATGTATACCAGCTAGTAGTTTAACTGCTTTGTTTTGAAGGATACGAATAGAATTAGATGGGTTGAAAATGTTGAGGTCCATATTGTGATGCAGTAGAGCAGATGGGAGTTAAACATGGCGTGATAAATTAGAGTTAATACATTTTTAGGAAAAAAATTTTTGACTTTAAACATAATTCCTACAGCGCGAGAGAGTTTATTGTGAAGGAGTTGTATGTGGGATTTGAAATTAAGGTCACTATCAATCTGAACTCCCAGGTACTTCGCTGATTTGCAGACACTGATCTTTTCATTGTTGTACAAAATACCACTGCTATTAATTTGCAGGTTAGGTTTACTCGGTATTGACAGTGCAGTTGATTTTTGTGGGTTGATACAAAGTTTGTTAGCTTTCATCCAGTAATAAACTGTATTCAGTTTGGTTTTGATGTCATCAATCAATTTAGTTGGACATGAAGCACTAAAACTAAGACAAGTGTCATCTGCAACAGAATAGATGTAACTGATGTACAGTTGACCAAATCATTAATGCAAAGTAAAAACAATAAAGGACCTAAGAGTGGAGCCCTGGGGTACCCCCGTTTTGATTTGGAAAAGATCCGAACGTTCAATTTCATCCAACGTGACGAATTGTTTTCTGGATCGCAGATATGATTTAAGTAGATCATTAGCAATCCCTCTTAGCCTATTCCGTAATGTTCAAGCTTTTGAATCGTGATTGACTGTGTCGAAAGCCTTTTTAATATCTAGAAAAACTAAACCAGTGTGTAGGTTTGCACTTATGTTATCATATGCAGTTGTAATGACTTCAGTAACTGCATACATGGTTGAGAGCCCTTTGCGAAAACCATATTGAGTTGAAGCTAGAATCGAATGTTTGCTGATAAAGGAAATATTCTAGTAAATATCAATTTTTCGAAGATCTTAGAAAAACACGTCAATAATGAAATAGGTCTATAGTTTGAAGGGTTGCGTTTATCTCCAGATGTGTAAATTGGGACTACTTTGGAAAAACTACAACTATCTTTGCGTGGCGTTTATTAAATTTATTTGTTTTTTGACAAATTAATTTGCATCAAATCCGTAATTTTGTGCTGTGACGGTTTTGTATCTTAGTAGCATTGAATTACATTTCATGATGTGATTTTGAGGCTGGTTTTGCACTTGGTAAGCTGGTTTTCTTTTTAAGCTTAAAGGTGCTGATACTGTAGTAGAAAATTGTCGGAATAGGCCTACATCTCTACAAGTTTTGTTAAACAGCAAAAAGAAGTATTCAGATAGCTACAGCAAAGTAACAAATCTGATAGAGTAAACTCTACTTTGAATTGTGGAACTATCACTGAAACAATTTTAAAAATCTTATAAAAAATTTTGAAGCACTGTAGACCATTTAATGCAAATATTGGCAAGACTGTCGTCTTTGGTTAGACTGTCGTTTTCGCGAGGTCAATGCTCTATAAAAAGATTTTAGCTTTCACCGCTATTCTAAGATGCTCCAGAAAAATTCGCTCTGCACCCCCAGATCCAAATCAAATCTTCGTTGAGTTTGCGGTGGTATTACGCCGAAGCGTGCAGCATTTTTCAGCTTTTGTGGTAATATTTGATGATCTAAAAAATGAATATGCTTGTCTCAATATGCCTCTGGAGCAGTAGACTCTGGTTTGATTCTGAGTCGAGTCAAACCAATGCCTTTAAACTTGGTATTCACATCTTCCTAGCTTGACGCTCAGCATTGAAGGGACGGGGGCAGTGTGAAGATCAAGCCGGTAAGTTTACTCGTGTCGTCGTTGGGGTTCATCTCGGCGACTCAGCGCCTGCGCAACGCAGTTCCGAAAAAAACATCGCAGCGGTAGTGAGCCGTTGGCGACACTGGGTCCGATTTGATCGGCCCGGTAATCGAACTTGCACCTATTGCAGCAATATTCACTTTTAATTTCTGAATCCTTTGGCCCTACTCCAAATACCTTCAGGTCAGACGATTCTTGTTTGTTGTTGTCTAATTTCATAGTTTACGATTGGTGAAAAACAGAATCAGTCTGCCAATTATAAAAATCTATTTAAGGAGATATATTTCGCTATAACAGCATCATCAGTCCTTATTCAAATACGAAATATATCTCCTTAAATAGATTTTTATAATTGGCAGACTGATTCTGTTTTTCACCAATCGTAAACTATTGCAGCAATAGTGATGTCTTAAACAACTACACCAACTGCAATATAAACTAAAGAAACAAAATTTGAACAAAAATGCTGCAACACCTTGATTTTTTTGATGTGTCGTCTTAGCACGCTGCACCGCAAATTTGACGTTTCTGTAATAGGCGTTGGGATTACCACAGTTCAGTAGGCTAGTCAAATTTTGTCGCTTGCAGCACCTCTTGTTTTTTCGGCCGCGAGCCGCCACTGATGACAATAATCAAGGAATTGAATTAAATTGATTTATTATTCGATGTCAAATACACAGCAAAGAAATGGAAATAACTAACAGCAAAATGAGAAGAGACATCAAGGAGACTGCGAAGGGATGGCTTTCGACCTTTCCACTCTACTTCACATGCTATGCTTGATCTTTTAACATCCACTTATGACAACATCAATGATGATAAACACACTGCTTTCCTGTTATTAGATTTAAAAAAAGCGTTTGATACTGTTAATCATATTATATTATTGCGTAAACTTCAACATTATGGTATAAGAGGTGCTGCCTATAATCTCTTTGCTTCTTTTTTAACTAACAGGTTTCAGTTTGTATCTATAAATAAGTAATGTTAGATCCAATTTCATGCCCATTACTTGTGGAGTCCCATAAGGGTCTGTTCTTGGCCCTCTTCTTTTCACTTTATACATAAACGATATCTCTAATTGTACAACTTGTAAACCCAGGCTCTTTGCCGATGACACCTGCCTTATGCTGAATGATCGAAATTTGTCCCAATTAAATTCTAACATTGACGAAGAAATAACTACCGTTAATAATTGGATGATTGCAAATAAATTGACATTAAATACTGCTAAATCAAGCGTAATCTTAATAAATTCAAATAATAAAAATTACACTAATTCTAATGCGCAAGCCTACGATCTGCCTTCAAAATTAATGTCGGTCGAAACTGCTAAATACTTAGGTATAATGTTTGACAACCGTCTCTCTTTAGAAAAACATATCAACAATTTAGTAAAAAAACTCTCTAAAGCAGTTGGAATATTATGTAAAGTTAAAAATTTCTTAAATTCGCAAGCACTTCTCCGGCTTTACTAAGCTATCTTTCGCATTTACAATATGGACGTATTATATGGGATTCCACTTTCAAAACCTATCTTAAAAAATTAACTACCCTACAAAACAAAGCAGTAGAAATTGGTGGTGGTAAGTATTTTGATCATGCAACTCCTTACTACTCTAAATCACGCATTTTAAAATTGGTTGACCTTTTGAAATTAGAAAAGACATTATTGGTTTTCACATACAGAAGCAAAGCTCTTATCTCTGCATTTAAAAATTATTTTTCTGAAGTATACAAAGACAGATCTACTCGGTCGGTTATCCAAACTAATTATTTTATTCCCTTTACAAAATCTACTATGTTACAAAGATCTATTAAATATCGGGGTCCGGTTGTTTGGAATTCTTTAGATTTAAACATTAAAAAGCGAAACTCCTTAAAATTGTTTAAATACCATCTAAAAAAGTCACTGTTGAGTAAATATTGTTCTCCATTGATTACAACCTAACCTCATGTTCTTCCTTACTCCATTTTTCCCTTTATATCTTGTGTAGGATGCTATGTTTTTAGCCTTTTGTTTTTTGTTGTTGTTGTTGTTTTTTTTTTTTTTTTTTTTTCTTTTTTTTTTTTTTTTTGTTGTTGTTGTTGTTGTTGTTTTTCTTTTTTTTTTTTTTGTTTCTCTTGTTAAGCCAAGTTATGATCCTCGGTCTTTATTTAATTCTTCAAGGTGGCTACTGATTCGAAGACCACTCGACTGGTCGCTTCGCAGTCTCCTCCTCGCCCCAGTTGTATAGGTTACCAAATTTTATATCGTGTCATAATATTTAATTGGGCGTCAATAAACAAAGTTCAGTTCAGTTCAGTTAGATCTTCTAGTCTGCAGCCATTTTTGCAAAATTGGTCGTCGTATAAAATAGAACAAATTTAGTGAAAACGAAAAACAAATGAGAAAAATAAAAAAAACTGGCAGTAAAACACGCTTTTAACGAATCTACGAGATACCGGTAGGCTTACTAGATTTATATTACCGGTACTGAATTAGACAAGAATGTAATTTTTTCGTATACCGGAAGTGCAAAGGTTTATTTGTGCTTTCAGCTAGACCTAAAAGACATTTACGAAATACACGAAAAATGTATTTTTTATTTTTAGCGCCAGAAAATGGCGAATGTGACCATGCGGTCTTCGAAGTCAACCACTACCTGTGTTATAATAATTGATAAGCGTAAACGTGATGAGTTTGCAGTTCAACCAGATTTGCTAGATGATACCTTGCTTGTAAAGTTTCTAAAAAATGATATTAATTTGGCGCTTTCAATAACATTTCTATCCAGACAAAAACGGTGAAATTTCAAAGAAATAATATAATAATATTAATTTGGCGCTTGCAATAATATTTCTATTCTGAAAAAACGGACAATTTTTTTATTCCTCAGAGATTATGGCGGACAAGTTGGTGATACGTGAAGAGGCGTGCCATTGGTCACGTGATCAAAACAAAAGACTATAATTAAAGAACAAAGTCAAGAAAATTAAGTTTCAGTGGGATAGGTCTGGGGTCATTTGCTTATATTTTCGACTGTGTAAGAAAGTCGTAAAGCCATTAGAGTTTCACTTAAAAAATTTACAGCAAGACCACTAACAAAAGGTTCCACTAAGGCAGGCTATGCAGCCAGTGCTGGTACCGGTAATCAGTGCAGATTTGCAGAGCAGAGAGTGAGTTCTAATCAATCATCATGTTTATTCGTTGCAAGCGAGTGATGCATATAAAATATGTCGCAGAAAGATTTGCAAACTGGAGACAACGAAAAGACCAGTTGGTCATCAAAGTCAGTTGCCACCACCAGACAAATAGCTTACATAGCAGGTATGACTGTTTTGACATGAAAACAAAAACAGAACAAAAACAAAAAAAAAAATCTTATCTGCTCTTTGACACAAACCACTATCCGCAACTTAATGAAATGAAATGCGGTATTGACATAAATGAAATTAAAGATTTTTTCCATTACCTATCAGAAAAGTCATATAGCCTGTAACTTACAGGCTACACTATTATGTTTTTGTTTACACTTTAAGAGAAACATTTACCTTAATTGCAATATTGATTAATCAAAAATTTTTTGTATTCAGACTTAAACTTGGTTATGTCATAACATTTTATGTCTCTTGGAACTGCTCTCCATATTTTAGGACCAGTAAAAGTAATTGTTTTTTTAGCTAGTTCTGTTCTAGCATAAATTTGTTTAAAATTAAAGTTTGCTGAACATCTCGTTTCATATTTGTGAGTCAGATTTACTTGAACAAGTCCAAAATAATCTCTGGACACTTTTTTTTTATAACAACGATGAATAATTTTAGCAATCTGTAATTTCAAAATATCTTCTAACTTCAATAATTTAAGCGAGCTATACAACGGTTTAGCAGAAACATATAGGGGAGTTCGTGTAATAATTCGTAATGCTCTGTTTTGAAGAGATTTTAAGGGTTTCAATGCTGTTGCTGAGGCTTGACCCCAGGTTGATATACAGTATTGAAGGTGGGGATAGATAAGACTGTAATAGACAGATTTCATGATATCTTCAGACACATACTTTCGTAGATTTGAGAGAGCCCAAATACCACTGGAGATTTTAGAACATTGTTTAAGAATATGTGGTTTCCAGGATAACTCATTGTCAAAGTTTTTGGCTTCACCAGTTCACACGTTCAGTTCTAAGTTTTTGGCTTTGTTTTGCACACGGTTAGTCTATCTCATAATGCTAGTTAAGCTGGTTTCATTTTGTCTTTGATAATTTTGTGATTTTAATCAGAAGTTTTATTGGCGTATTGCGCTGAATTTGTGCTGGTAGGCCTAGTTGTGGACAAGAAAAATTAAGCTCAGATGGCAGTTGTAAAAATAGTACAGCTCAGATGGCCTAGTGATTGAAGCGTCCGCCTCTGGAGCTGTAGATTTGGGTTTGATTCCAAGTTGGGTCAAACCAATGACTTTAAAATTCAGTTGGTAGTCTATTCACAGTTTCCCTGTTTGACTGTTGACGCTCAGCATTAAACTCTGAACTGTTAAAGGGACAGTGTGGAGAACAAGCCAGCAAGTGTACTGGTACGGTACTTATTGAGTCCTTCGGACTGTGGGAAAGGCACTTAGTGAGATTCCCCCATCTTGGTGTGGTGGAGAGATGGCTTGGCAACTCCTAAGCAAGCTTGTATAGTCTCTCGCATTAATTGGCCGGCGCCAAGGTTAAATTTCAAATTTATTTACCGTATATTGTGGTGCATGAGACGACTTTTAGAGTGAGAAAATCCACCCTTAAAAATTGAGTTGGTCTCATACAACAAATATAAACTTGTAAAAGTCATATCTTAGCAGCTTAGTTTTTACGTAAAGGATTTTTTTATTTGATTTGAAAAATGCATGGCTGTTTGTGCATGTTCTGGTGTGATCTTTCATTTGTGACCACATTCAATGCAACGTATCCTAACTATGTGACTGAAAGCATTATGTAACACCATTGACGGCAATTACATGAGGAGTGAGGATGCAATTAGCCTACTTAGTTATGTATTCCAATAATAATAATAGCACAGTATTTATTAACCCACGGCCAGGGCAGGCGCAATTCTCCGGCCCCAGCCGGAGCTCCAGCCTAGTTCAAACTTGTTGCCCTGGTGTTTCCCTAGTACTGGTAGCCTAACAGATTAGTGGTTGTGAATTTTAAGAACTTGTATTGGTAGTCACCAACTAGAACTGTAGACTAGCATGTGTGAGTCTACAGTTGTATCATCTTGCTGGATCCTATAACTGTACATGCATTTCGATAAATGTACCGGGATATTGATGTTTAAACCACCGATAAGCGCTGACATTCAGTATGTTTTCTGGGCTGCATGCGCAGACACAGTGCCTGCCTTATCCCCTGCTTTTTCACGGGCGAACGAGTTGGGCAGAGAGGTTTTTTGCAGGTTTTGGTAACTGGTATAGTTACCAACCGTAAACAAAAAATTCCTTCTCAGGTTACCAGGAAAATATTGTTTAAACTATCCGATCATTTCTACTCTTTTCGATTGTTTAGAGGGAATCTGTGACATCATAATCCAGCATGTACTAATTCCTTGAAGGTTTTATTTCAAATGTTCTACTTTGAGCAGAACGAGTAGAGGCTTAGAGTTGGGGGGTTGTAATTCTTTTGAAGGTTAGATTTTTTTTTCAGGAAGGTGGGAGGTTGCTATGCTGCACTGATGAGACCATAATAAGGTCAAAACGCGTCTGCAGATGCAAATGAGTAGGTTGCCATGGGGGCTTCTAGTGATGTGGGCTAGTTAGGCTACCGGTAACTTAGTTGTGGGTTAGCAGTCATAGACTCTTTCACTGGGTATCGTTGTTTGGGGCCAGCCGCCAGCTAAAAATAGGGCACAACCTAGAAAAGAGATGAAGTCGAGATGTCCAGGTAAAGCAATGCAAAAAAGAGTCTTTACAGTCTGGAATGAGTTGGATTGGCTGTGCGTAGCAAGGCTGACGAGACTTGTCATTGTTTAGTTGTTGTGCTTTTACAATCTCCCCAGTTGAACAAGAGTGTCACAAAGTACCAGTGCGATAAAGAAATTAACCAGAACCAGATCAGCATAATTGCAAACCCATGAAAATCTGTTTTTAATATTGTGTTTACCTTACATTTCTTTTCATGCTTTGTAGATAATCATTATATTTTTGAAATTTATTGCAAGTACTGGTATGTGAATATTTGGAAATTCCTTTTTAGATAAAGCCATCAAGCCAATTTAGAATATCTTACCAGTTTTTTTTTTTTTAAACTTTACTGTGGTTGATTGTAAAATACTTCTGTTCTAAATATTTCTTGTGTATGATTCAGCGATGGACTTAAGCTCAATCAAAAGCAAGGTATATACTAAGCTGGTACATAATGCACTAAATTTTCGTCTTTACAGTTTATTAACTCTGTTTGTAAATAAGATTGTTATAAATGGGTGATGTTGATAATTGTACTGCTCATTTGTGATTGTGAGTAAATTTTGTCATCTGTAACAAAATTTATTTTCATAAAATATATTTTTTCTAATTGTCAAGATGATACAGAAGGCAGTGTGTAGAGGACCAGCTGTCTTTTTTTTTTGAAATTGCTCTTTCTATGCACTAACCCCTAAGTTGCAATAACTTGAGCTGTCTAATCCTATCCCCAACACCCTCCCGTAACTCTACTCTAATACCCCCCCTAATTCAATGTTTCAAGTTACTGCTCATGACGTCATACCAGCATGACACCAACGTCATGCAAAGAAACAAGCAGTTTGGTGCAGCAGCGTTTTGATAATGGAAACTGAGCCGATCCGCTTAGCAATACGGAATGAATTTTTAATAAGAAGTTTTCAAGTTTTGAGTGAATCATCATTGCTTTTTCATCATGGAATTTCGTTTTGCAAGCCAACAGGCAAACTTTGTATGTACTGGTATTTTGAAGAGTAGAATGAACTACTTTTTAAAATAATCCATCTGGTCAGTTGGCACGGTGGTTAAACCCTGTCGGTACAGGAGCTCGTAAGTTTGATTCCTTGGCCAGTCCAATTAAATGCAATGCTGCCAAAGTCTCATGACCACCTGTAACACGCTTCGTTGTAATATTGCTAGTATAATGAAGATTTGATTTTTGATTGTGAGAATCATCATCTGGTGAAATTTGAATGTTTTTGATATCTACATCAGGGCATTCAACCTACCAAGCATTGAAAAAAAAATTTAAAGAAAATCATTACGGTTTTATCCTAAGCTCCTATTTCAGTTGATGTATCTTGTATACATATATAGCTTTAGGTTGTTTAATGATGCGACATGCATTCTATGTAGTTATATTTTTTTTAGTTTTAAAATTTGCATCGTTTATTAGCTGATCTTGGTATAGCTACCATCTATTTATCGCTTGATATTACTCCCCATCCTCGAGTCCTTATTCATTCAACAATTCAAACCGGATCTTAACTTAGACTCCACATCCTTTCCACTCCGCCTATTTAACACGTGACCCACTATAGCTTTCCCAGGTTCTGTCTCAGTTTCCTTCTTTTTTGCACCATGGCTTAAGACCCAGCGTAACATAAGCTTTTAGCGTTGACAATGGCGCCAGATGTGAGCCTAAACGCCGCCCAAGCATTTTTAGCTGTATCTTGGCTGTATTGTTAGTAACAAAATTGCCAACAAACTCCCAACTGTACCGTTCACCATAGATATTGTTCTTATTTTTTAAATAATGCTTTTTTTTTTCGAAAAATGCATTACTGGTAGTGTCTGTTATTTCTGCACCGTCAACGCAATAAAAGAATACGCTAAGATTAAACAAATATAACGTGGCACAAGAAATGGGAATAGGCAACAAAACGATGAACGTTATGGCATGCAGGTAGGAGAAAAGCAGTTAACAGAATACAATAGTGGGCATAGTTGCAACACCCAGATCGGAAGCAGATATTTCGAAAAAATAAAGTGAAGGCGATGAAAAACGACGGTCAGACAAAAAAGACAACAGAAGCTTTGCAGCTGCCAACACCGCTATGTTTATGGTGCTATATTATGTGTGGTACATTGCATTTGCAATAGCCTGTCCTCTTGTTGACAAACTAATTGCTGGAATGAGATAATTTCTTTTCAAAACTTCGGTTTGAAGTTGTCTTTTTATTGTGCAGTGGTGAGGCTGCGTGTGGTCAGTTAAGCGAAGCACAATGTCACAAAAGTTTTTTTTTAATTCCCCCAAGGAAAGAAATAAAATTAAATCTTGATTATACTCGCGGTATTGCACCGAAGCTTGTAAGGAGTGGCAGGATTCATCTCCGTGGCTTAGCGCCTGGGCAACACAGCTCTGAAAAAATGTCACAGCGATGACGAGCTGCTTGTGACATTTTGTCGGTCCTGGACTACCTGGAAATCACACCCCAGGCCCCCAAACCAAAGCAGTGTGCTTAACGACTGAGCTAACCAGAAAGTTTTGCAAACTGATGATCCCGTGTTTTTGTAGATAAAGCAGTGATGAGCGGGTATCGATCAAAATCTTGTTATTGTGGTACAGTTAGAATAGAAGTGATCACATATGTTCCTGTTTTACTCCATGGCTATAGTGATCATTTACCAAAAGATTTTGTGTTTGGGTTAAACAGGAAAGGTATTTCCACCTTGTTGAAAAGCACTTTGCTTTTCTCAATGTTTTTAGTGTTGCTATTGCTTGTTAACCAACAAAGATGTAAACTAAAATTTATTCTTAGCTCCATCGAGTCGCCTCTAGCTTGAAGACCACTGTGCTTATAATTGGAACCGCTGCACTGGTACTAGCTGCTGCAAGGAATTCATTGACATGGTACAGTATGATTTTAATGTTGATTGTATTTTTCATGTCACTTGTTGTTTGAAAAAGAACTGGTTCTGTCAGATAACTCATAACATTTGCTTATTGTTTCGATGCCAAAAATCAAACCTTTGCCATACTCGCGAATCGCGATATTACGCCGAAGCATGTTACCAGTGACGGCATCCATCTCCGCGGTTTAGCGTCTGGGCAGCACAGCTCAAAACATCACAGCAATGGTGAGCTGTTAGCCACACTGTGACCGATTTGACGTGCCTGGGAATCAAACCCCAGATCTGCATCAATAGCAATATGTTTAACAATGAGTTAATCTGCGAGTTTCGTTTCGATGCAATGCGATTGTCGACAATCGTTCCAGCTTACAGGTTTTCATCTAAAGAACAAAGCCACCTGTTCACCGAGCAATGACAGCTCACCAGGCTTTCTTTATCATCATTCATGCTAAGTGTGACCGGATTGTATTTGTCGAGTAGTGTGTTTGTTTGTTTGTTTGTTGAATCATATCGGTGATTTGTTTTTTCGGTAAACAATGTATCGCCATATTCAATAAGTACGATGCTTGCAGCTAATATTCTGCACATGCAGTGAATGTTTTTCGATTGATAAATATCGGGCAGCTTGTATTCTGTGCAGTTACAAGGTAAGGTGGCATTATCTAAACTTTCTGTAAAGTAATCATGCCAGATTGTGGACCAGTTCAGTTCGAAGCGTTTTTGTAGCATCTCAGATAAATTTTATAAACAGTTATATTAAACGTTTGTTGCTGAATGCGTTCATTCAGCCAGTTTCCGTGTCCACTTGACAGGTGAGCTTTCCAACTTGGGCCTGGCTGAGGAAAACATTCTGAAAGCCCACTTTTTGCTAATGCACACTTATGCGGACCACCTCTTTAGTTGCGGCCAGGAAAGACCTCGACTTGGCAAAAATTAGCCCACGTAAAGCAAAATTTTATGCACGTGACTGAAGTAAAGCCCGCAAAATGTCGACGTGGAAAGAAGCTAACTGATGAGATGAAATTCTCCGCAAGCTCTTTGAGTAGAACCTGCGTTGACTTGTTAGCATGAAAATTTCACATTGTTCATTTTCAGTCAAAACCTGCAAAGTTCTTTGTTATTAACCTTTTTAAAAGAAGAGTTATATATTAATGATGCTGTTGTGTTTGAAAAAGCTTCCATGCAAGCATTGATAAGATGTTTTATACCAAATAGGGTGATAAGTAGAGCATCGAAGGCTTAAAAACATTTATTTACTGATGCAAAAATGTTTTATTTGAACAAACAATGCGATGTTGAAATGCAAAGTAGTGTTGACGGTGAGGCTATCTTCTTGTGTTTGAAGCGCAAAGAGAAAATTCTACGAAGAGAAATCCACTCTTCAAGAATACCGCATTGCATTTACCGTATTTTGGGTACCATAAAACGCACTTGAAATCCTTTTTCTGAAAAATTGATTGTGCGCCTTTTAGCCAATGCGGTAATGTACGGATCAAGTAGTGCTTTATTGCCATTAAAATATCGAGTTTTTTTTATACGGTAACCTGATACTTTTCAAAAACTGTGGCACCTTATAGTAGGGTACGTCGTATGTATGAAAAAAACAAACCAAGCAATTGATTGACAGTGCCCGTAAAACACGGTGTATGATTGTCAGGCAGGACGTGTTGCTCTACTGAAAACTTAAAATTTTGACTACTTCGCATATTATACTGGTATATATAGGTAATGACGTAATAAATTACATTGCTGATATGTCGCTGAACTGAGTTAGCTCTGCTCATTGCATGACGTCACGTAGTCGATATTTGCGCTGATAAACTGTCCAGTTATTTATCACAGTGATTGACAGCTTGATACATAGTTGGTCATGTGGTGAAATGAATGCAATGCATGATTGATGGAACGCATCTACACGGACAATTATTTTTGTGACATAATGTATTTCTGTTGTGAATTAACAGTGGTTTCGTATGGTTTAAAATCAGTACAAGTCGATATGATAAACATGGAACGCAAATAGCTTAGGGAGGGGAATAAAACCACAGTAGTTCTTAAAACTGTAAGTTTCAACAACATGAATCTATGTCGTCGAAACGTACAGTTTTGAAATTTACTGTGCCTTTATTTTTCCTACTTAAAATACAAGTCAAATTTTTTTAATTCAAAAAGCTTTGAACAATTAGCATCTGCGTATATTTAATAACAACAAATGCAACAGTCATTCATCAAATGAATTTCTTGACGTTCTAGTGCTCTGAATTAGCGTCAATTCTATGCCCAGTCATATCATAAAATTAATCGAAAATTTCTTGTGTTACAAAAACATGGCACAACGGAAATCATGTCTAGGCATTCGTCATAATTATCGAAGGAAGTTTTGAAAAAAAATTCCTTAGAAATGAAGAAAAATCATAGTTTTTGATATTGTGGTACTGATATCTACGTTCCTGTATATTGTGCAATTGCTTAAAGTAAAATCTTAATTATACTCGCGATATTACGCCGAAGCGTGTAACGAGTGGCGGGATCCATCTCTGCGGCCTAATTCTGGGCAACACAGCTCCCAAAAAATGCCGCAGCGGTGGCGAGCCGTTGGTGACGCTGTGTTCGATTAGTTCGACTTGACTGGGCTCGCTATCAAACCCCGGACTTTTGCACCGATAGCGATGTCGCTAACCACTACACCAACCAATATTTGCTGGTTATTCTTTCAATTTCGCCAATTATTAAATCGTCAGGTTAGGTTTTAGTTTTGGGCTGGCTGTATATGAAGCTCTTTTCAGGCAGTTGTTATACTCGTTGAATGGAAACTATGAGTTTAACAACTTGATTCTCGCATTATCCTTTGTGAGCGGACTCTTGACGTAACAGTTAAACACATTATTATCGGCGCGAGAAGTTTGGGGTTCGATTCCCGGACCGGTTAAATCGGACATTTTGTGGTCAACGGCTCGCCACCGCTGCGATGTTCTTCGGAGCTGTGTTGCCCAAGCACTAAGTCGCGGAGATGGATCCCACCACTCGTTACACGCTTCCCACCACTTCACTCATTCTTGCAACAAGGTTTGCTTTTCGCTTATTTGTTTTACTTTTCTGACACCAACTCGATCTGTCAATTTTTTCAGGCACCTCACCAAAATGTGGGGACTCTCTCACGACTTTTGGCAGAACACCTGGGTGTTGATATTGGAGCTGTTTGACTACAACGCCCCCGCTCTCTTCATATTAGGTAAGTCACCCGCTGTTCTTGTTTTCACCACGGTGCTAGTTGTTGTGAAGGTTATGTTTGGAGGGGATCAACGGTTGGTCGTTGTTGAAAGTCCATTTCGATTTTGCTCACTGCGCACTACTAGCTTGAGTGGCAGCGCGTAGATCTGGTTCATGTTTTAGACACAACTCCAGTCCCTCCCAGCCACTTTCGCGAGTAAGGTTGTTTAGTTTTGCGAGTTCGAATTTATGCTGAATTTCAGCAATTTCGGTCAAGTTTTGGTTAAATTTAAAACTCGATCAACTTTTTTCGAGCTCAGGAATTCCTGTTTTTCTAGTAGAGGTTAGCAGCAAAACTGCGTTCGGCGAGTTCGATTCGTAGCCCTGCTCTGAATTAACAAAAACTTAAGGAGCCTCTGGTTTTTGGTAATGTTAAATTGAATGGTCACAGGTTCGACTCTCGTCGGGGTAATTTCGTTTTGGCTCTACAATGCATTTCTACTCTACATCGACATCACAGGCAAACCCGCATTCTTGCAACAATATAAGATACAGGAAGAAAAACAAGTGCCGGTGAGTGGTTTCTGCCAGGAGTGATGCTCAATTTTTGCTGAGTTATTTTTCTTGCACCCGCGATATGATTTGATTTTGAAACCTACTTTGACGTGAAGTTTGCACGAGCCACATTTCGCGTGTTTTTTTTAGTAAATAATTCACCGACAGCTTGGTGTTTTTCCGTGATGAAAAGTAGTTTTTGTTTATAAACCTCGTCAGCTCGAAGCGAGTTTTATGATGTAACAGTGTTGCGATTGTTTTGTATCTGATTGACAGCTCAGATGGCCAAGTGGTAAGAGCGTCCGCCTCGGGAGCTGTAGACTTCGGTTTGATTCTGACTAGGGTCTAACCAATGACTTAAAAATTGGTGTTCACAGCTTCCCTGCTTGACGCTCAGCATAAATTGGACAGTGTGAAGAGCAAGCCGGCAAGTGTACTTGTTGTGCCGTTTGGAAGGGCACTTAACGGGATTCCCCCATGTTGGTGTGGTGTACAGATGGTCTGCTACTCCTAAGCAAGCTCGTATAGCGCATTGATCGCTTTCTCGTGATAGGAGGATAAATAATTTATGCGACTAAAGAAAAGCTCATCCTTGGCTCGGCTTGCTAGTTACATACGCAATCGAATGTCTGTTGAAAGTGAATTTTGGATAGTTTTTTGTGTACGGGCAGTTTGTTACTGGGAAACTTTCCACCTTGTATCTGCTCTCTCGTCGTTTCTGGCTACAGAAATGCACTTTTTTTCGGATGACGAAGGTTCGTTGATTTGTGACGCCAGTCTTGACAGTTCCGTTCATCCAATGGAATTTGGAATATCGTGTCGATCAAGCAAATTGTTCGAAGTTATGCGTGGCCACTGGCCAGAGGTGCACGGCTGGTGACACCGCAAGTGACCTCTGTTTGTTTCAGGTTGACAAGGATAAACTGCGTCGTTGCATCTTTGTTGTGTTGAAAAACCAATTTCTGATTGTCTGCTCGATGGCACTCGCTTATCCCCTTATGCGCCACCGCGGAATGCCATGGGCCAGTGAGCTGCCTTCTTTCCAGCGCGTGCTACTCGAATTAGCTGGATGTGTAATTGTTGAAGAATTCGGCTTTTATTATGCGCACAGGTGAACGCGCGCTGCTATTGTTTTTGTTCTACACGATGACGTAATCGAGTTGTTACAAATCGATTAGGAACGGAATTTTTACAAATATTTTTCGATGTTAACTGCTTCCTTATTTCGAATATAGTTGCAATATTTTGCACGCGGTACATTCATTGTCTGTTCAACCACGAAAAAGTTAATTGTCCATGTTTGGTTCCTTGATTTTTATCTTCCTGTCACGAAAAAGCGACAGAGGCGCTGTACATTGGACGAATCCATGCTCGCTTAGGAGTTGTCTTTGTTTCCAAGTTTTCCGCTTGAATTTTGCTTCTGACTTCGTTGTTTTTCTGCTTGTTAAATTCCACCAAGCAGAGATAATTATTCGTGAAGCATCTTTTTCAAGGACGTAACAACGAGGCTTGGGTGGGAGTTGTACCATCGACCTTGCGATTATGGTCTTCGTAGAAACGACGCTCCGAGTCACTCTGGCATGGTTAGGGGGTAATTTGCCGAATTAGCAATTGATTGGGCTAAATTCCGTTTAATTGGTGAGTTGGAACTGTGAATATAGCAATAAAACTTCGGTTAATGCCACAAATATACGGGTTTGGCTGTAATAATTCAATCACGAAAGTTCTGAGATGTTCGTTTCATAAATTTTTTGCCTGCCATTAAAATATTATAATTATAACGTTCAAATACTGCGAAACTTGTTAATCGTTCATGAAATAATTTCCGTCAAAATGGACTTTGAACCATGAGCTTGCGTCTCAAGTACGGCCAAGAAAAACAAAACTTTCATTCATCGACGGGCTTTGTGCAGAACGAACTTTCCCTGCAATGTGAAGCGACAGTAGTTCTTCAAACTGGACGTTTCGACAACATTGATTCATGTGTTATCTTTGTACTGCCTTGCACATTCTGCTGGTGATGACAGCTGAATCTATGCTGTCGAAACGTCCAGTTTGAAGAATTACTGTGGTTTTTATTTTTTCTTCTTAATCTATTTCCGTCCTCATATTTATTGTATCGCTGCAGGGGAGTTCAACAATCTGTTGAATTTTTTTTCTGCTTTTGCTGGCGTTTTGATTCTCTTCGGAATGTTTGAATAGCATAGAGGTTCTGATATAAACATGGTGTCTTTTCGTTTTCATATTCCGCTTCTAGAAAACAAGCTGGGGGGGGGGGCGGGACACAGGTTTCTGTTCGTTTTTCGACTCTTTGGTAAATTTAATTTTATTAATCAAACGGCGACTGAGGTCTGCTTTCTCCCTTATAGACCGAGTAATCGCAGAACGGATTCTCCCTTTCTTTTATTGGAACTTCAGTGCTCTGTATTGTTTTTTCTTTGTGGTAGCGCAGTTTTTATGGACATCGTTATCGGTGCCAGAGGTCTGGGGTCGATCAAATCAGACACTGTCCGGTACAGCTCGCCTGCCATGCCATGTTTCTGTGTCGTAGGTCAGGGGGCCGATCAAATCAAACACTGTCCGGTACAGCTCGCCTGCCATGCCATGTTTCTGTGTCGTCCAGGTGCTAAGTCGTGGAGATAGATCCCGCCACTCGTTACACGCTTCGGTGTTATACCGCGAGAATAATGATTTGATTTTCTTTTGTGTTTCACGTGGAAGTTCCCATTGTCTTTAGGTTACTTCACCATCCTAGACTCTACAAACACTTCCATAAAATGCACCACGAGTGGACAGCCCCGATCGGAATTGTTGGTCTCTACTCACATCCAGTTGAAAATATTGTAAGTTGAATTATATAGTTCCTTTATAATAATTATAAATAAATTGATTTTCAAATTGTATTGAACAGAAAATTGATCAGTGGTTGAGGGAGACTGTGAAGTGAGCTTGCGCTCTTCGAGTCAGCAGCCACCCGGTATATGTGTGAAATGTGATCGGCCCCAGCCGTGAATCGAACCCGTCTACTAGGATGTGTAACCTGCGCGCAGTACCGCTAGGCCATGTCGCTCTCATATATTGCTCACTTGGTGGACGGTGGTTCCACTCCTATCTTTGACACGTTAAGAAGTCTTGCGTTAATTTGTTTTCAACAGCAATGAAAGTTAAGACTTTAAAAATGAAAGTTTTGTTATTCTCTTGGTGATTGTTTAGAACAGTGGTTCTCAAACTTTTTTTAAAAAATTACGCAACGGTCCCCTAGCAATTTTTTTAATGGCTCACGGTCCCCTTGAAAAATTAACACAAAACAACACGTTGATTTTTTATTGTATCAATGTGACGAGGGCACTTGCTTCTTTGCAAACTTATTCAAGGAAAATGAACAATTTACTAGAGTTAGACTAAAATCACACATCGCAGTATCCTTCTCTGAAACCAATACTGCTGCCGCCACCCACCAGGTTTTTACTTTAAGCCATCCGCAAAAAAACTTGATCCTTTTTGCTACTGCACGTTCTCCATCATTCGCAGACTTCACGCTAAAGGAGCCATTGCACTAATGTGACATCAAATTGCTTCTTGTGATATCATAAATGCCTATGTAGCCTGTAAGGTTTCATGACAAATTGTGTTTGTTAAGTTGATTGGAAGAAAAGTTGCCTGAAAACTTAATTTTACACAAAATTTTTTCTTCAGGATCGTCGTTTTAATTTTTTTGGAAGGTGCTTCGCGGTCCCAGAAAATTTGTCTCGCGGACCCCAGTTTGAGAACCACTGGTTTAGAACGATGTTATTTTACCTTAGAATGGTTACGGGTTCGATTCACAGCTGGAGCCGATTGCATTTGATTTTTGTTTCGGCTACCGTTATTTGCTGACTCGAGACGTGCAAGCTCCTTTCGCGATCTCTATCAATGCACCGCTGAATCATGTCTTCGATGTTTCAGTTTCAATCAAAATAAATAAATCACAACCTTCATTATACTCGCCGTATTACGCCGAAGCGTGTAACGAGTGGCGGGGTCCATCTCCGCAACTTTGCGCCTGGACAACGCAGCTCCGAAGAAACATCGCAGCGGCGGCGAGTCGATGGCGACACTGCGTCCGCGTTGACCGGCCCGGGAATCGAACCCGGCACTGATAGCGATGTCTAGCAACCGCGCTACCGACCGGGCCAGTGTTTCAGTTCTTATGTCCAATAACCATTTTTGTGCAGCTTTCCAACGCTCTGCCCGTCATCCTGGGTCCTGTTCTTCTGGGGGCTCATCTCGCTACGTTTTGGTTGTGGGTTGTTATTGTGAATGTAAACACTTCAAACTCTCACTGTGGATACCACTTTCCCAGCTTTCCCTCCCCAGAACAACACGATTATCATCACCTCAAGTAAGTTTTGGAGGGAGTAGTGTATTTAAGAGGTGGGGATTGTGTCATCCCCCCCTCCCCCCTTTGCCTTTTAGCAAAAGAACAAATGTTCAGTGATTGAAGTATGTCAGACTCTTTTGATGATTTTCGTAGTTCATGACTTGCCTTAAAATTATCGTTGCGTCACTGTGTGGAGTTGCTCAGTTTTGGACAAACTTCACTGAGAGTTATTGTTGATTTATTGAGATCTGAGAAGCCAAAGATAACATTTTTCGTGAAAACCATGGATGGGCAAGTTAATGCAAAACGTTAGCTTTATTAACACAGTTATGTACCTCCGCTAAAGTTAATTCGTTAAATTCAACTCCAATTAACGGAAGTTAATTACATTTGTTAAATCGCTAATTTTGGCTTTAAACGGCATTTCCTTTTAAATAAAGCATAATTTTTTTAATATCAGCGTTTCCTTATGCATTTTTTCTGCTTACAAGCAATATGTTTTGTTGTTTTTATCTCGCGTTTTGACATTATTGGTCGTATTTTGCTGGTTTATCGATGTCAAACTTAACCAATAATAGGAGAAATAAGCGTTTACAAAAATTTAATGGAAATTATGAAGCACTAACGGAAGTTAATTTAGTCCTTAAATTTCAAAAAAAAAATTTAACGAATTAACTAGTTAATGAAAAAGTTAGCTTCGTTATTAACGAAATTGTGCCCACCTCTGGTGAAAACTATTGGATTTTATTTGTTTGTGAAGCGACCGAAGCGCAATGATAAACTCAAAAGTTGCCGTTAACCAGCTCCATAAAAAGGTGACGAAATCCTGTTAAGTATCTTTCGCAACAGCGCAAGTAAACGTTCCGGTTTGTTCTCCGCACTGTTCCTTTTGCTGAGCGTAAAGCAAGGAAGCTGTGGAAGCAATTTTAGGGTCCTTGATTAAGCTCGAATGATGTTTAGAAGCGGATGGCTCGCTAACGTTGTAGTCAGTTGTAACGTTCATATTCATGTGAAAGGGAAATTGGCAGTGAGTGTTTGAAAGATCAGTGAAGCGCAATCTTCTTTTGTTTGTAAAGAAATCAACACGTTTTCTTCCTCTTCAATTGACAATCTAACGACCTTGAAAAACATTTTTTGATTTGTCATATGTGTCTGAATTCTTCATCTTGTTTCACGCAGCCTCAGCTCAGCATCGAATGGCAGACTACCAAAGTTTCAGCTGACCAACCAGTGAAACTAGTTGTAGGCTAGTCTGACCTATCAGATTCCTACTTTAACTGTTTGGTTAGTTGTGAAAGCTTGGTGGCCTGCTATGCAATGTTGAGCTGAAGCTGCGTAGATAGAGGATGTGCATGCTGAGATTGTGGATGGATTGTGCAATGTGTATGCTCAGTACAATCAGTACATGTGACAAATTCAAAATGTTTTTAAAGTTTTTAAATCGTCATTTGGTTCTTAAGTGTGGCGATTCGAACGTAAGAACCCGATCATGTACGTGGTTGCGTCCTGTCTCATTTGGGGAATAAATAGGTTGATTGATTATGCAAGCAGCTTCATTTGATGGAGCAGTAAAACGGAGTTGCCTTTGTAGGTTCAACCAGTGTTACGGAGTTCTTGGAATTCTCGATCGTTTGCACAACACCAACGCTCAGTTTTTAGCGAGCAAGAATTACCAGCGTCACATCATGCACTTCAGCTTGACGCCCGTCAAAGTCGCTTTTCCAGACCCTGACAAAACTGGAAAGTAAAATCCGTTTCCGCGTTGGAATGAAACCGAAAACGCACTTTGTGTTTTGTTTGTTTTTATTTATATCCGCAGTTAAGAAATTTATAAATTTATGTTTGGGATTTTTATATTTACTCGTCAGTTTGATTTCAGGAAATCATAAATCAAATTTTTTACTGGTCGTTCTTAAAAATATGGGGTGTTTATAACGTCATAATGGAAAGTTTCAAAACTTTTTCATGAAGTCAATTCTCAAAAGTATCTTAACCAGGTTGGTTTTAATTTAATCAGCAAAAGTTTTTTTTTAAATAGAATGTGTTTCAGATCCGGTTTTTATGCGTTTTGTGAGTGTGTCAAATATGATAAGGGTTTATTTAGCACGTTCATAAAGCATACAAAATCTTATTTGAAACACTAAATTTTACTTTAAATAAAAACTTTATGCAGCACTTATTAAAATAAAACCAACATGGTTAAGTAATTTTGAGAATTGACTGAACAAGCAAATTTTGAAATTTGTATCAAAACTTCCTTAAACTACTGTAGAATTGACTACCCTGTTCCGATGCTTGTGTGTCGTGGATGGCACAGCGAGATATGACCAGAAATATTTCGTTTGAATTATTTTTTGCACGTAGTTCACATACATATACCCAGGTTGTGTTTACGTGTTGCTTCATGGAGTGCTTTTGATCCACGACTTGATATCTCTTTGTACTTTCGTTTTTGTAACAACCTTACAATTGGTTGATTGTTACGTTGTGTTTAGCAGCGGAGCTTGACAGTGGCGTGGTGATCTGTATTTGTTCGCATAATGCTGTTTCCGCGCAATTGAAATAAACATGGCTTCACCAAACATTATTTGTTGATTTCTATTGTATAAAGCTAACTGCACATGTTAGGCTTTTCTAGATGAACATTGAAGTAAATGATACTACTTTTTGAAGAACTGGACTTCAAAAATCAAGCTTGCCTATTCTGGGTTATTGTGCCTATTTATCTTTATGTTTCTTTTGACCCGGCGCCCTATTTATCCCATCACCTATTTTCCCTAAAAGCTTCTATTTGCCTTACGGCCAATTGGCCCTGGTGCCTGTTTGCCCCTAATACATGCCGGAGCCCATTTGTCAAAATGCCTCAGTTACTCGGTGCCCTAATGGTTGCGGTTACCATTTGCGCCAGTGCCCTTTTGCACAGATGCCCAAATTTGGACATATGGACAATGCCCATTTGACCCAATCATCCGGAAACCCATTGTGTCCCCGTACCTCAAATATAATTTAATTAACTGACCACCGCCGAAGTTGTATCCAGGCCCAATTTTCCCTGTGCCAATTTAATCTCTAGTGCCCACTTGCTCTCTCTGCGCTGGTGCCTATTTGACCACGACGTCATGCTGCGAATTGCTCTCGGCCCAGCTCGAAAATTGGTCAACAAAAAAGTTGGATTGGAGCTCGGAAATAGGTCGACGACGGAGCTCAAAAAAAGTTGGATTGGAGCTCGGAAATAGGTCGACGGAGCTCGAAAAAAATTGAATTGGAGCTCGGAAATGGGTCGACGGAGCTCGAAAAAAATTAAATTGGAGCTCGGAAATAGGTCGACGGAGCTCGAAAAAAGTTGGATTGGAGCTCGGAAATGGGTCGACGGAGCTCGAAAAAAGTTGGATTGGAGCTCGGAAATAGGTCGATTGGAGCTCGGAAATAGGTCGATTGGAGCTCGAAAAAAGTTGGATTGGAGCTCGGAAATAGGTCGACGGAGCTCGAAAAAAATTGAATTGGAGCTCGGAAATAGGTCGATTGGAGCTCGGAAATAGGTCGATTGGAGCTCGAAAAAAGTTGAATTGGAGCTCGGAAATGGGTCGACGGAGTTCGAAAAAAGTTGGATTGGAGCTCGGAAATGGGTCGATTGGAGCTCGGAAATAGGTCGATTGGAGCTCGAAAAAAGTTGGATTGGAGCTCGGAAATGGGTCGACGGAGCTCGAAAAAAGTTGAATTGGAGCTCGGAAATAGGTAGGTCGATTGGAGCTCGGAAATAGGTAGATTGGAGCTCGAAAAAAGTTGGATTGGAGCTCGGAAACAGGTCGACGGAGCTCGAAAAAAGTTGGATTGGAGCTTCGGAAATGGGTCGACGGAGCTCGAAAAAAGTTGGATTGGAGCTCGGAAATAGGTCGATTGGAGCTTAAAAACAGTTGGAATGTAGAACTCAGAAAAAATTGGATTGTAGCTGGAAAATAGGTCGATTGGAGCTCGAAAAAAATTGGATTGGAGCTCGGACATAGGTCGATGGAGCTGGGAAATAGGTCGATTGGAGCTCGGAAAAAAGAATGTGCGAACTCTTAGTACTTTGTTTCATGAGCAAGGTGGTAATTGGGGAGATATAAGGCATCACACCCCCTGAACTATTTGACCATTATCGATGTTGGCGTAATACACTGTTTTACTCAACTTACGACTAATGGCGTATTCAAGGGCACTCTACTTCCAACCCATAAACTCTTTTCGCCAAAAAAAAATTTTTTTTCAAGTGACCAAAACACAATTTTTGACTTTTCACAAAAACATTCCATGCTATGATTAAAAACTTCAAAAAATTTTTATTACTTTCTTTACGTGAGGCCGACATAAAAACCACTAGAATAGTTTACCGATACTATGAGCCCCAATTATAACAAATGGGGCCCATATGCACTGCTATCCGGGTACAGGCCCGACACTGAAGGGAGGTGCAAGGGCAATGACCATAAACCAGTGGTTTTCCACCGGGGTTCCGCAGGTTTGCAATTTAGAGCTGGGTTCAAGTGAATTGTTAAGTTAATGCACATGTATACCTCGAATCTCTGGAATGTTTTTTGGGGTTCCGCAGGAACAGAAGGACTGAAAACCCACTGCTATGAACATACAACGCAAAATGATGATATGTTAGTTTAGCTTACCATAAGGCACTAGAAGACACGTAAGTGTTGACAACGTTAAAAACAAAAGTTCGTGGCCAAAATCGCTTTCAATCGCGTAGTCCACATCATCATTAATGACGCTTCATCATGTCACTATCAACGATGACGGAGAAAGTAAAGTCATAAACGACTTCGAAACTGTTGGTTCGACAAGAGGGTTTGCTTCATAATGTTGCCGGATGTGACGTCACAATGACGACGCTGGAGCTTTGTCGCTGACTACCTTGCAAGTATAGAAGTTCCGGTGTATGTGTTTTAACCAATCAGGATGCTTTTGCGTCATTCACGAGAACGAGAGCCGGTGACTAAAGAACGCAAAGATTTGAAACAAAAAATTATCAAACTCGAGAATTGCAGCAACCGAGTGGCTGCTTTGAGAGTTTGGCGAAAAAGCTAACATGACAGTGCGGGTAGAGCGTTTGCCTCCCGAGTCTCGGGTTGGGTTAAATTCCGAGTCGGGTCAAACTAAAATTGCTGTTCACAGCTTCCCTACTTGACGCTTAGCATTAAAGAAACTGTGGAGAACAAACCGGCAAGTTTACTTCTGCCGTTGGGAAAGGCACTTAACGGGATTTAATTTCCACCTTAGAGTGGTAGACAGGTGGACAGCAACTCCAACATAGCGCTTTTTTGTGATAAGTAGACAAATATGCAACTAAATACAAGAACTTTCAACATTAATTCTCTCCGTTTAAAAAGCTTCAGCGATTCCAATTAAAAAAAATCATGAAGTTGCCTGCTTGGCTGCGCTGGTTTCATATTGGAGAGGCTAAATTTTTGGATGAAAATATATCAGAATAACATTGAAATTCTCGCTTTTCTAAGAAAAGCGAAGACTTTAGATTGTCAGATGGAACACGACAGAAGGAAGGAAACGCGCGCTGAGCGTTTGCGAGTTGTGTTGTGATTATGATTCTATAGAAAGAGCATTATTGTAAGTTGCGCATGTAGCGGGTAGAAAAGCAAACAGATCCATTATGAAGATTCAGCATTGAAGAAAGCAGTCCTCGTGGCTCAGTTCGGACGTGGATTCGAATTTCACTCGCATCAAATTTCTCTTTTGATTTAGCCTAAAATATCAGCGGATTAGTTTCAAGTTCAATTCATTAACTGAAATTATTTAGATCTTACTGCTTTTGAAAAATTGTTAATCTTTCAAAGAAAATCAACCGATTTTATACAAACACAAGTTTCTGTGGGTAAGTTTATGTTTCTAAAAAATCCTTCATTTGGTTGTATAAAATGCTGCTAAAAAGTTTTAATTTTTAACGCTTCAGTTTCATCAAAATCTTGAAAAGTTTTATTAATCAATAAAAACGTTTACGAACAAAACATGGGTTGGCAGTGCGAGAAGTCTGGACTTCAGTTTCTGGGCCGGTTAAATCGGACACAGTGTCGCCGACGGCTCGCCACCGCTGCGATGTTTCTCGGAGCTGTGTTGTCCAGACACTGAGTCGTGGACCACTTGTAACACGCTTCGGCGTAATACCACGAGTAGGCCTATCATGAATATTCGATTTTCGAGTCGGCTGGTCACTGGCTTTGTGCGAGCTAAAATCATCACAGCTCATAGGCGCTGTTTTTCTCTCTAATTGCTGTAAGTAAGGTCCGGGATGTCATTGGAGCATTTACCGATGCAAAGAAAGGTTTTTCCTCACTTTTTACGTTCGTTGCAGGCGATTAGCAGGATGACGATTTTAAAAGCTCATTTATCGGCGGTATCTGGTTTCGATAAAAACAACTTGAAAGAAACGAAAACGAAGGAGAAACAAATTCTACCAACTCCAGTTCGTAAGTGGATAATTTTCATAGCCGGCGGGTCAGCGCTGTTGCTAAAACATCGCTATCGAAGCGGATGGTTTGGGGTTCGATTTCCGGGCAGGTTAAATTGGACGCAGAGTTGTCAATCGAGCCGGACGCCGAAGCAAAATCGAGATTTTCAGTGCGAGGTAGGGTTTTTGCGATTGCTGTAAAAAAGCAAAGAGAACACCTCGCGTAAATATTGCTGTTCGTAACTGGTGTAACTGTGGATGCTAAAAACTAATTTTCTTTTTTATTAAAATCTCTTCAAATTTAAAGCGATGTTTTTGATTTCGGGCTGAAATCGGGCTCAGACTGGCTGATAAATCAGGATTCGGGCTTGGGTCGGGCTCTACATCTTCGGCCCGTTGACAACACTGGCTCACCGCTGCTGTGATGTTTCTTCGGTGCTGTGTTATCCAGGCGCAGAGTCGCGGAGACGGACCCTGACATTCGTTACAAGCTTTGGTGTAATACCTCGAGTATAGTGAAGATTTGATTAGGCCATTTTTATTTTGATTGGTTATTCAAGCAATCACGTGATTTTTGCAGAGATATCTGATGAAAAATCTCGCCAGGAAGCGGCGCAGTTTGACCATTCAAAGATGAATCACGTTGAGACCATAGAAAAGAAAGCGTTGCCCTCCCCGACAGGTGACTGCGTTGCTTTTTGGTTAAGTTATCAATTAAAACACCGCTGCCGGTGCGAGAGGTTTGGTGCTCGATTCCCGGGTCCGGTCAAATCCAGCATAGGTACCCTGTCCACGTCTAATTTAAGTGGGACAAAGTAGTGATGATATTCTGGGGAATTCCCACGCGTTCGTTCTTATAATGTCGGGACAACCAACGAACTCGTCCTGGCTTTTGCAACAGATATTTGACTTTGCTTTTCAAGCGCCAGCCCGCCAAAAATATTCCAGCTTACGCGTCAAAAATCAACTCTGATGTTTTTTTCTTTAAGAGAGATTATGAGATAATTAGTTTTAGAGGGGAAATGAACCTGTTGCGAGTGAATACCATACGAAAGAGACCTGGGGCGGTATACTGCTCAACTTTTGTGGCACCTAACGCAATGCGTCAACTTTGTTTGTTCATTGAGTTAACGCATTGCTTTAAGTGCACAAAAGTTGAGCGCTATACCGCTTCTGGTCTTATTTCATTCCCATCACTGGCCAAACGCCCACGGTCTTTCTGCACCAGAATCAAATTTTTAATATCGTAATCATTTGATTTCTGCACTTTTATATCATTACCAAATGAATAGTATCAAACAGAGGTGAGCATTCCGCAATCTGAAGCGCAAAGCGCAAGTTGCGAAGCGCTTTAACAAAATATTTTTAGCCTTTGCACAACTTGCGCTGCGCTTCAAGGAAAATAAATCCTGCTTGCGCTTTATTGCGTTGCGAAGTGAAAAAATATATAATAGTGTGCGCATTATTGCGCTGCGAACTGAAAAGAATTTGCTTGCTTGCGCTTTATTGCGTTGCGCACTGTCGAAAGTTGAAACACTGCGTTGCGCTTTGTCGGATTAATTAAAGCGCAACATGCTAAAGTACGCATTTTTTTGTAACTGTTTTTAATAGAGTAGCAGTTTATTTCTTGAAGCGTACAATACAGGTCAATCTATTGTAGCAGAAATTTTCAGCCAATCAGAAATGTGGTTCACTAAAGTCTTTCGCTTTTTAAAATTGCAAGTGCTTGGAGAGATCATTGAGTGTTGAATAAATCGTATTTGTTTGTTGTTGTGCTGAGCTTTGCCGCATATACAAATTAAGATTTACCAAGATGAGATGCTTTTAACGGCACGCGACAAGGCAGCAACGCATGTTTTTTGCTCCTTATTTAATTTTCCTGTTCATTGACCACGCAAAACTCTGTTACAGTCACTTGCATTAAAATCGTTGTCGCGTTGTAGCCAACTGCGTGCTGTTAAAAGCACCTACAAAATTAACTAAAGAAAAAATTGCATTGCTTAGGCCCCCTATACATCTGCTCGTTGCGCTTTATTAAATTTTTCATTGCGAAAGTTGCGTTGCGCTCTTAGTGTTGTTTAAACCTCATTGCAAAAGTTGCGTTGCGCTTTTTCTTTTGTATAAACATCATTGCGGAAGTTGCGTTGCGCTTTTACTTTTGTATAAACCTCATTGCAAAAGTTGCGTTGCTCTCTAATGCCAAAAAAAGTGATTGCGAAAGTTGCGTTGCGCTTCAGTCAATATAAAAATTAGGTTGCGCTAGCTGCGTTGCGTTTCATGACTTTACAGAAATTTTGCGCTTTGTTGCGCTGCGCTTCAACCCATTAAAAAAAATGCCCAACTCTGGCATCAAAGCTTTCGCAAATCACAGAATAAAATAAATAAAATAAAATTCAGAATCACTTTAAACATCGCAGATTTGGCACGTGAGCGCTTCCCCCTTGATGCTGCCTCTACCGACCGAAACAGCCTGCATCACGTGACCACCAATGAATCCAATTCCCTTCCAACTCAAACTGGTGAGATTGACAGTTTTCATTTAGTTGTATATTTATCCTTCCATTACAAGAAAGCGCTGTAACGAGCTCGCTTAGGAATTACCGGCCATCTGTTTACTCCTTTAAGATAGGGGAATCCTGCTTAAACTAACTGGCTAGTTCTCCACGCTGTCCATTTAATGCGCAGCATCAAGCAGGAAAGCTGTAAATAGTAATTTCAAAGTCACTAATTTCACCAGAGTTGGAATCAAACCCAGTCTTGAAAAATGCCATTGCATCTTTTAGTTTCACGCGTGGATACTCGCGCGAGTGAGCCGGCAGGTTGTGACTTATGTGGGAATCAAACCCAACCGGCACGATTATAGACGTCAAAATGAAGTATTTTCATGATGTAGAATTTTTTCAGATATAGCTGTGGAAAAAACACCGCTGGAGGCAGCAAACTACCCACATGAAAAACTCGAGCATGTGGAAACGACTGAAAAAGATCGGTTGCCCTCAGCGCACGGTAGGTTTCCAACCAGGAACCTCACCACCGCCCCAGCAAAATTGCTGTGGCTTATATCAAAGCGTAAATCCATGCTGAGCCCATTACGTCATTTGAATGATGTAGTGACGTCGCTATCGACGCGGGGAGTGCGGGGTTCGATTCCCGGGCCGATCAAATCGGACACAATATCGCCAATGACTCGCCACCGGCGCAACGTTTCTTTGGAGCTGTGTTGCCCAGACGCTAAGCCGCGGAGATGGACCCCACCACTCGTTACACGCTTCGACGTAATACCGCGAGTATAATGAAGATTTGATTTTATATCTTCCGTGATCAATACAAAAGCAGTGGTGGCCAAGTAAGAAAATCAGAGCTCAAAAACCAGAATATTTTGTATTTCATCAGCCGATTTTCGAATACTTGGACACTATTACGATTAGGACGACCCAGAAGCCGTAGACGCTATTGCTTAAAGGACTTGGGTTGGTCTCGTCTGGAAAAGTCCACTACGGTGAACACATCGGCCCAATGAGAGCCCTGACCCATCGCCCAAACCAAACGAAGAATGAATGCTAGGAATCTGCGAAGACGAAGTCAGCCAATTATGACGGCACAATGCCAGGCACTAACATCAGTTGTCTATCTGAATTGCAGATATCGCAGTGGAACGCGCGCCGAATGATGCTGCCAACTTCGCACACGACAAACTGAAACATGTCAAAGCACAAGAAAAACAAATCCTGCCGACACAGCTAGGTAAAAAAATCATATCTACTTCACCCTCGCGGTATTGCGCCGAAGCGTGTAACGAGTGGCAGGGTCCATCTCCGCGACTTAGCGCCTGTACAGCACAACTTTGAAGAAACATCGCAGCGGTGACAAGTCGTTAGCGACACTGTGTCCATTTTGACAGGCCCAGGAATCGAACTACAGGTTGGCACTCAGCAAATGATGGCTAAAAAAAGCTCAGAGGGAAGAATCATTTACCTTTGACTCAAAATTAGCTTCGATTACTCAGTCGGTCAAGATTGATGCTGTTTCCTGCTTGCCACCCCTGCGACGAGTGATTTTCAAAGATATTTTTACTTTTGATAATCAAGGGCGTTTCAAGGTGCGTCGTTTTGTTGCTGTTCCTTTATCAGGATTTTATTATTTGCCTTTCTAAGGTGAATCACTTGATGGTCAAAAAATCACTGTGATATGTAAAGAGACATCGCTATCGGTGCGAGAGGTCTGGGGTTCGATTACCGGGCCGGTCAAATCGGACACAGTGTCGCCAACAGCTCGCCACCGTTGCGACGTTTCTTTGGAGCTGTGTTGCCCAGGCGCTAAGCCGCGGAGATGGACCTTGTCACTCGTTACACGCTTCGGCGTAATACCGCGAGTATCATGAAGATTTGATTGGACATAATACGATCTTTACTACTAGATGTCGCCCAAGAAAAAACGATAGAAGAAGTCGGGCTCTTTCGTCGAGAATCGTTGAAGAAGATCGAGATGGTGGTGAAGAACACGCTTCCAAGCTCCGAGAGTGAGTGTAGCAGAGTAGCACCATCATAATGAGGTAGAGAGAAAATTCTTCACTGCTCTCGCGGCAAGGGTGTTGAAAGTGGGGGGCAGGGGTTGAAGCCTCCCCTTCACTTTTTCAGCTTCCTCTTAAATCTCAGCCCCCCCTAAAGCTACCTTCTTAAAATGCGCGCACTTTAATGGTTTTATTGCCTTAAATTTTTTGGTATTTTTCACATCACACAAATAACAGAGCGAGTATTGTTAGTGCGCACTGCGCAGGGCATTATCATGCCTGACAATGCGGTTGCAATGATGTTTTTCTGACCATTTTTGTTTGTGTGGATTTTTTCGTTGTGTTTTGTGTTTGTTCTTTGAATTTGTTACCGTTTTACATTTTGCTTTTACTGCTGAAGAAACAATATTAGCCTGAAGTGCCTATTACCATTTTGTCCACTCATCTAATATTTTGTTTTTTTGTATTTTTGTTGACAACATTGGTGCAACTTTTTTCAGAAAAAATATTGTTTTAATGACGGAAGCGTGCTACAAATAATGGCGAGTTCGCATTGCGCTTTCTATCCATTGGCTTTCCGGGATAAACCATAGAACACGATCGATAGTGTTTTATTGTCTTGTGCACGTAGTGTTTTTCCTACTGTAACATCAATTGCAATATTTTCTTGATAAACTTCATTTTTAAGACAGAACACTAAAAAGGTTGCGCCTGTTTAGAGCATATCATAGTCTTATCACTTGGTCTACTAAATAACTCGATTAATGGTGCAGCAGCAGAAGGGGGCCTGGGAGGCGAAGCCCTCCAGACGTTGGTACGGTTGGTCGAATTTTCCCCGTCTTAAAATATGTTGCAACGCTCCTGACTCGCGGTAATACGCCTCAGCGTGTAACGAGTGGTGGTATCCATCTCCGCAACTCAGCACCAGGACAAAACAGCTCCGAAGAAACATTGCAGCGGTGGCGAGCTGTGGGCGACACTGTGTCCGGTTCACCGGCCACAGAATCACACCCAAGATCTCCTACGCCGACACCAATGTCTGTAATCGCTACGCCGACCGTTTTCTTCAGAACAAGATGACGCTTTTATTAAAACATTTTTTGCGAGCAGATTTGGCGAGAGAACGATTACCACTAGAGGCAGCAGCCGTTGACAAAAATCATCTTCATCACGTGACTACCATTGAAGTTTCTACCCTTCCTAGCGCCTCTGGTGAGTGATAATTCCTAAAATTCTGCTAATATTTCGTGCTTGCCTAGAGCCGTGCTGAAAAAGTTCGACTGCGATAAGAGCGGCATCACATCGTTGTATGTAGTCGCGTATTTATCCTCCTATTACGTAAAAGTGATCAAAGCGCTACAACGAGCTCGCTTAGAAGTTTCCGGCAACCTGTCTAGCACTCTAAGACGGGGAATTCCGCTGAGTGTCTTTCCCAACGGCACAGCTAGTAAACTTGCAGGCTTGTTCTTCACACTGTCTCTTCAACGTTGAGCGTCAAGCAGGGAAGCTGTAAATAGCAATTTTAAAGTCATTGGTTTTATCCGACTAGGAATCAAACCAGAATCTACCGCTCCAAAGGCAAACGCTCTTTCCACTTGGTCATGGAGAATTGCAAAGCCACATAGTCGGTGGGCCTCTTAATTTTTTTTTTTTTTTGTTTCAGAACACACCCTCCACAATAAAAAAAATACCTGCTATGGTGGCGAATCATAAAAGACTCTTGACGTAGTCAGTGAATGTATTACCACCCGATTACGCATATCGCTGCAGTGCGAAAGATCTGCGGTTCAATTACCGGGCCGATCAAATCGCCACCGCTGCGATGTTTCTTCGTAGCTGTGCTGTCCAGGCGCTGAGCCACGGAGATGGACCCCACCACTCGTCACACGCTTCGACGTAATACCGCGAGTATAATGAAGATTTGATTTTTTTGATGCATGTATCCAATAGATGTCGCCCAAGAGAAAACCATGGAAGAAATTCCATTATTTCGCAGGGAATCATTGAAACAAATTGAGATGGTGGAAAAGAACACACTGCCCAGCTCTGAAAGTGAGTAGGAATCCATATTGGTCAAGTGCAGTGAACTACGTGATGACAAAATTGCACGTATGACGTAGAAAGAAAATTATATCTTCCTTAGATAATAACTTTCTTTTATTTTCAGCGATATTGCAAGAAAAACGTGCAGCAACATAAACATCAACAAAAATGTGCCGATGGTTATTGTTCATCTCTATTTGTGCTGAATGTCTTTGAACCACTTGATGACGCATTTCTACGTTCAATTTTGTGTATATTCTCAAATATTTTGAAAAATAAACTATATTTAATCACGTGATAAATTTTATAAAATTTTCAAAAGCGATTGAAATTATTGCGTCATTGACCGCGAAAAAGGATTGCATCGCACATTACGTCATAAACATTAATCGCGCAATTGAAAAATCTATATTATACTTGCGGATTTACGCCGAAGCGTGTAAAGAGTGGCGAAGTCCATCACCGCGGTTTAGCGCCTAGCAACACAGCTCCGAAGAAACATCGCAGCGGTGGCGAGCCGTTGGCGACACTGCGTTCGATTTGACCGACACGGGAATTGAACCACAGACCTACCGCACCAATAGCGATGTCTTCAATTACTCCGCTAACCGGTCGTTTGACTTGAATAGCAGATTAGCGTCAGATAATCGATGTTATCGTTATTTACTTTAAGATCTCTCCAGTTCCTTTTTAAACTGCAGCTAGTTACTTCCATTTATTTTCATTTTTTCTTTCTCTTCCACTGATGTTTCCGGTGCGATTTCCGCTCATCAGCTGTGGTGAAAGTGATGCCCTGTTGTCATAATTACTCATTGTTACACACTTGAAATAAAAGAGATCAAATCTTCATCATACTAACGGTATTACACCGAAGCGTGTAACGAGTAGCGGGGTCCATCTCCGCGGCTTAGCGCCTGGATAACAGAGCTCCGAACACTGCAGCAGTGGCGACACTGTGTCCGATTTGACGGGCCCGGGAATCGAACCCCAGACCTTCCAAACCGATAACGATGTCCTGAACCACCAGGCCAACCAGGTGGCTACTGTAATTACTACTCACTTTGTAAATCGAGCGCCGCTAACTACCACAATGAAGCAAAGTCAACCCATTACACCAACACTAAACGATATCAGCCAGAAGAGGCCAAATGAACAACTTAGATGGCCGAGAAGTAAGAGCGTCTGCCTCTAAGCTGTAGTGTAGGCCTACACTCGGGTTTGATTCAGAGTCAGGTCACACCAATGACTTAGTCAAACCAAACCAGTGCCTAACCAAATAATGACCAACCAGTGGTAGACAGATGGTCGGCAACTCCTAAGCGAGCTCGTTATAGCATTAATTGCTTTCTCGTAATAGGAGGATAAATATGCGACTAAATATGTGTATAAATTCCATGTTCTTTCCCGATTAAAAACCTGCCAACAGCGCAGCATCCAACATCACTCACCCTCAAAGAAATAGCCTTACTCGAGAATCGAACCCACCAACCTGTCGATCAAGATAAGTCATTAGCAAGTCCGATGAACATTTTAGGGATGAATTCTGCATCAACGCTTTGATTCGACTCAAACGGATCGGGCGGAATAAGAGAATATCCGTGTGGAGATTTCGGTCCGAGCGGACTAGCTCGAACATTTTTTTATCCACATCCTCATTTGTGAGCTTTATCCCGATTGGTTGCTTTTCTTCACGTGATTCAACATCACTGGTTTGCGCTAGATCTTCAAAGAGCGTTGCGTGAAGACGTTCTACGTCACTAAACAAGGGAGTTTTCCTCAACCAATCATTCAAAACTCGTTAGGGTGCCTTAGAGTTCCAGGTGGGGCGCGTAACTCAATGGGCACAAGCGGGTGTTACCGCACTGATTGGCAGCAGAGATTTCATTTTTTATTCTTCCTCCCATCACGACAAGGCGATCAAAGCGCCTAAATGAGCTCGCTTTAGAGTTGCTCATCCCTGTCTACTACTTTAGGGTGGGGAAATCCCGCCAAGTACCTTTCTCACGGCTCAATCAAGTTCATTCTCCGCACCGTTCCTGTAATAGCTCAGATGGCCGAGTGGAAAGAGCCTGCCTCTGGAGATGTAAACTAGGGTCAAATCAATCATTTTGAAATTGGCAGCCTATTCACAGCTTCCCTGCCTGACGCTCAGCATTAATGAGACACTGTGGAGAACAAGCCGGCAAGTTTACTAGTGCCTTTGGGAAAGGCACCCAGTGAAATTGCCCCATCTTGGTGCGACAGATGGATGACAACTTCAAAGCGAGCCCGTTATAGCGCATTGATCGCTTTCTCGTGATAGGATAAATATGCAATTAAGTACAAAAAAAATTTAATACCCGACTCGGAACTAAATTTTGTAACTAGGTCCATATTACTGCCTACAGTGGATTTTTTGCGTAAACAATGGCGGCTGTTATCTGATTGATGCAAAAAATCTGTTCTTTCCAGACGGGTCCATGGTCGGTGCGGGTCTTACTCTTTACTTCGATTCCCGGGCAGGTCAAATCGGACACCGCCGCCAACAGCTCGCCACAGCTGTGACGTTTTCGTGCAAAGCCGAGGAACATGTAGCCAGTCAGTGGTTACACCTTGGCGTAATATTCAGAGTACAATGAAAATTTGATTTTTAAAAACATTCATCTGGCCCTTCACCAACTCACCTCCCATTTTCGTCACTCGAAGATATTTCAACAACATCTGAATCTGAAATAAAATCGTCATAAATGTAGCGGTTTATAGCTAATTTAAATAAATACATAAATAACTGAGGTTATTTTCAAATTATATTGAACTGAAAATTCAACAGTAATTGAGGGAGACTGCGAAGTGAGCTTGCGCTCTTCGAGTCAACAGCCACCCGTTAAATACGATCGGCTCCAGCGGCGAATCGAACCCGTCACGTAAGATCTGTCACCTGCGCGCGGTACCGCTAGGCCATGTCGCTAGACAACCTACAATTTCACAGACGTTGGAGGATGCCACTTCACGAAATTTTTTCGTTACAACTACCGGTACCTCAAAAAACATAGACTTCGCTGCGCCGACGTTTGTTGAATCGCCATTCAAAAATCAAAGTTGGAAAAACACGAAAACCACTCTGAAGAAATTTGTCATTTCCATAAAATCTCACACTTTAGAAGCGAAAATTTATTTCTCTATCAACGCAAAACGAGTTTGAAATCAGAGGAATAACAATACAGTGAAGAAAATGCTGAGCACATATGCGAAGCAAAGCAGTGGAATAAACAGAAAACTTAAGCAATGGAGGAAGACAAAAAGCTTGGAAATCAACGCAAAAAACTGGAGGAGCACAACGTGACGAAATAGTTGGAAGTTGGCTTGATATCAAGGAGGACTGCGAACTCACAAACATTTTTACTATAGTCCAAGTTCGAGTCCTGAGAGGTTACTTTGATACAAAATAATATTCTTCCCTTCTTCCTACGACAAACCGACTGACTTCAAAAACCAACTAAACTTTTTGCGCACGTTCACGCTGTTGTAGGCGCAGCACGGCACGGTACATGACAGGCAGCAGACTGAATAAATATCTCTGGTAATCTGTCAATTCCGGAGTGTGGAGAAAAAATGAGGAGAGAATCCGCAGGAGGAGTTGTTGTTTTGGAGCTTGCAAACTGAAAATAAGACCAGTTGAATTGTATTGGCAGCACTACGCTTGCTCGCGTGTCAACTCAGTTGACAAAAAACTTTAAAAAAATCAAATCTTCATGATGCTCGCGTCATTACACCGAAGTGCGCAACGAGTGGCGGAATCCATCTACACGGCTTAGCACCTGGACAACACAGCTCCGAAGAAACAGCCGTTGACGACACTGTGTCCGATTTGACCGGTCCAGGAATCGAACCCCAGACCTCCCGCAACGATAGCAATGCGCTCAACTACCAAGCCAACCGTGCACTTTCTTTCAACTTAAATGGCGCAGAACACAGAAGCCCACTCACTAGAGCATTATTTCCCATTCCTTTCTATAGAGGGGGTGGCCAGGGGTAAGCCGCTGCCCCCACAAGGACAGGTCTATCTTGGATCCGCTGGGAATCCCCTTCATCAATGCCTCTTCTCTCTTTAAAGCTTTGAGCAAAATTTCTTCGCGGTGAAGATGCGACAACGCGCAGCGAAAAAGCGATTCGAAATCTACAAAAAAGTAACTGATATCATCGGTCACACTGACAATCAACGCTGTTTCGGCTCTACTTACCCTCGTCAGGAAGGGAATTGAGAAAACTTTTGGCGCTCTCTACCTCCACCTGGCGATCTAATACAAATAAATTATCAACTTAAACTGGCGATTTGTGACGTCACAAATCACCAAACGAATTAACTGTAGCATAGCGACGGAAATTCTGTAGCAAAATTTTTATCTTTCCACACTATTCTACGGCGTTCACCACTTAGCCACACTTAACACGACTCCCGAGCTGCAAATAACACAGGCTCTATCTCATGCTAAACAAATTGTCGGTCACAAAAAATTCAATTTGATTAGGATCCGACTCGTGTTTGCCAGAACTTTCGTCACAAGGTCTTTTCGTCACATAGCACTTGGCGTTTCCGGAAGATTTGAAAGCTTATCTGAGTTTTGTTGTAAAACATACGGATAAAAGTCAAAGTTGCGGAGCTAATTTTTGATCTACAGTGGTGGCCAAAAGTTTAAGACCAAACTGCACATTTTACGAAAATCATGTTTTTGTTTTGCTTCTTTAAGTCCTATCAGTATTTTTTTACCAAACTTAATACCAGACAACATAGAAAACATTTAGCAATGAATTTTATTAGAAAAAAGAGCATTTTGCTTTACATTTTTCATGAAAATGTCATGTCTTTAATATTTAGTGTTTCCTCCATGTGCTTTGATCACGGTTTTGATTCGTCGAGGTATGCTTTCAATCAAATTTTTGCAAAGATCTTTGGGCATTTCTCGAATCCACACCAACTTGATTGCTTCAATTAGGGCAGGAATGCTTGCTGGATATTTTTCAGATACTTTGTTTTTTAGAACAGTCCAAAAATTTTCAATAGGGTTAAGGTCGGGGCTATTGCCTGGCCACTGCAGAAGAGTGATCTTTTTTTCTTTGAAATACTCCTTTACGATCTTTGAACGATGGCATGGTGCACCATCTTGCATAAAAATGGTGCACTCATGCACTAACATGTGCAACTGAAGTTTCTCCTTCAACAAATTCAGGTATTTTTGTCCATTCATCGTTGTTCCTGGTTGTAGACAAAAAAAAGGCCAGCTGTCCCCTTAATGGAAATTGCCCCCCATATCATCACACTGGGGGGGTGTTTCATTGTTTGTTGGGTATACTTTTCGTCATATCGTGTTCCTGAGGGTCGGTGGACAATCTTTTTTCTGGCAGCGAACTGTTGGATGGTCGATTCATCGGAAAATAGAACTTTAGACCATTGGGCAGTGGTCCAGTCTTTGTGCTGCAATGCAAACTGAAGGCGCTTTGTCTTCAATGCTGCTGTAAGTCTTGGTTTTTTCGCTGGCTTTTGTGATTTCAAGTCAAATTCTTGAACTAAGCGGTGGCTAACGGTTCTCCTGCTGACCAACACACCTGCTTTATTTAATTCGGCCCTGATCTTTTTGGCTGAACATGTAGGAGACTTCATCACTTGTTTTTTCAAAACATTATCTGCCCTAGGAGTTGTTTTCTTGGGACGACCACTGCGCTTTGCATCACTATAAATTCCTGAATTCTTGAATTTGACTATTGCCTGATGCACAACAGTTTAACTACATCCAATTCGCTTGCCGATTTCCCGTTCTGGATAACCTTCGTCACGGAGAACAACTATTTGACTCCGTTGAACCTCTGAAAGTGAGCGTTTTTTATCCATTTTATAGGCAAACAAAAATTCATAAAAGTAAGCTTTAGTGTATGAACTTCGGTTTAAAGCAGTTCAAGTTACAGAATACAGAAGAAGGTGATTTCAGTTTCTGTTCTAGAATGTACAAGACACAATTAAAACAATCATCTAATTCAGTATTATGACATACTAAAAAAAAACTAAAACATCACGCTTGGTCTTAAACTTTTGGCCACCACTGTATTTCAACTTTGATTTTATAATCTATTCCAAATCATTTAACTTCGGAGCTCGGCCTGGGAAAGTTCCGGGTTTTTACACCGGTTCGATATTTGGAAGTTAAAGTCTTCGGTCCAGAGTCGGATATTTGGGGAACAACCTGCCGGTCCTCAACGACCGAACTCGTGAAAAAATTTCGATCAGGGCGAGAGAAATTATCGAAGTACGGTGTGACGAAAGTGTTGGCAACCTAACTCAAGAGAAATTATCGAAGTACGGTGTGACGAAAGTGTTGGCAACCTAACTCAAGAGAAATTATCGAAGTACGGTGTGACGAATGTGTTGGCAACCTAACTCAAGAGAAATTATCGAAGTACGGTGTGACGAAAGTGCTGGCAACCTAACTCATAATGCATCGCTGTGCCTGCTCTAGAACAGACCAAATTTTTCTCATTATTCAATATAATTTAAAATTTCGAAACAGCTTCGAGGAGGAAGTTAGAAATGGGGAACACCCTGCGTCGTTACAGGTTTGTTCCACTTAAGTGGAATCTGTCACAATTCTTGACTTCAAAACCGTCCTCATATGCTGCTGCTAGAGATGGCATAGGCCCATAAGAGACCCGCTAACGAGCCTTTAACCGGTCGCTTACCTGGGCCACTAACCGCCCAGTTCTATCTTTTCATCCTTACTAGGTAGCTAACAAATAATTTTTTTTTAAATTTAGGTTAAATGTGACGAAAGATTCATAAAAAAGAATGAGCTTTGGACGGGCCGGGTGTTATTTTTGGTTTGAGTTGCCGGGTCGGTTACTGGGCAAGAGGTACCGGGCCACGGGCGATCTGGCTCGCAAAAAGAGTCAGTCGGTGCCATCTCTACCTGGTGCAAAGTTGCTTATAAAACTGTGGCCATAGCACCGCGGAGAAGCGTGGTAAAATCAAACAAAAGCAAAAAACCGCAAAATATGATTTCAAATAAAATGGCCAAGAAAAAAAACATAACACATTCCGGTTAGAATATATCAACCATCGTCAACCTTATTCAAATGAAATGATTCAAACAAATTCCATTCGAACATGTTGTTTTTTCTTGGCTATTTTTACTTGCAACTATGTTTTCTAAAATTTCCATCACCCATGCTCCGAAACCACAAAATCCTGGCTGCAAGAACAACTCACAAGATGTTTATCTACGTTAGACGGGAATGAAACGAAAGCTAAGATTCATCACTGTCAAGTTGGTACCAGAAAAGTCAAACCTTCATTATACTCACGCTATTACGCCGAAGCGTGCTACGAGTGGCGGGGTCCATCTCCGCGGCGAAGGGTCTGGACAACACAGCTCCGAAGAAACATCGCAGCGATAGCGACAGAGTGGCCGAGTTGAAGGGCCCAGAAATCGAACTTAAGGCTTGCCGCAGCGGAGCCTTCAACCAGTGCGCGAACCAGCCGGCCGCTGCCGTGCAACAAAAACTTACCGGTTCTGCTTGAATTTGCTCTCGTGACGTCATCACCTGAATTAAGACGCGGAACAGGCGGGAAGATGACCTCGTCTAAAATTATAAACACCTTGTGAAATCCACTTCACAGAAATTCGAAACCGAAGACGCGGGTTCGGTCCCTTGCTTAGTTTATGAACATTACAACTGCATCAACTGTGGTGTTGAATATTACCAAGTTAAATCGTGATCATGCCTAATTTACCCGCTCATTAATGTAGTGAAAGACATCGATATCGGCACGGGAGGTTTGGGGTTTAAATCCTAGACCGGTCAAATCGGACACAGTGTCGTCAATGCTATCGCTGCGATATTTCTTCGCATCAGTTGCAGTGATGGAGTCGAGTACTCAACCTTCGAGTACGAGTACTGGTGGTTGGCTTTGAGTACGAGTATTTCAAGCTTGAGTACGAGCACCGAGTACATTTTGATTTTTCGCAGTTAAACTTTACCCTTTAAAATCAATAATAAAACAGGACGTTGTGCTTTTTCCATTTCATTTCGCTAATATCTCAAAAACTACATGCGATAGAAATTTGAATTTTACGTTTAAGGAAGAATAGAGGTTAAACATCAAATGTATGCAATAAAAAAAATCGAAAATTTGGCTGCGTTGTATTCTTCCTGAAAAAGGCAGAAATCTTGCGTCACTTTCATTTAAATCACTTATTTTGGTGAAAAAACAGGAACCGGAACAAGCCAGCAAATGTCCAGGGGTCGGGAAATACCCTAAAACAACGTTTATTTAAATGAAGCCAGGATCGTGACATCTCGGAGAAAAAATATCAAAGTATTCGTGAACTCGACTGATTTTTAGACCGAGTCCGAGTACTTTCAGGTTCGAGTACTGAGAAAAGCTGTACTCGAGTACTCCATCACTGCTGTGTTGTCCAGGCGCTAAGCATAGATGGATCCCGCCACTAGTTACACGCTTCGGCGTAATGAAGATTTGATTTGGAGCCACGCCACTAGTTACACGCTTCGGCGTAACGAGTTTAATGAAGATTTGATTTCTCAGCCGAAATTTCGAGCACAAGCTTCACGAATGCAAGAGTTCCGACGATTCATTGCCATCAAGAATTTTTAACTTGCCTTGCTCTGAGTTTCTCTCACTTTCCTTCGGGGATTCCCCGTCGGACTCGACCTGATGAGTATAGGCGTGCAATTCTTTGAGTTTGATTTTCACTTTTCGCTTCCCCAAACTTTTTTTCAAACCAATTTTTCTTCCCTAAACATTAAACAGAGTGAAAGTTGCCGACGCGTAACGAGCTCAAATGCAATTCGAAAAACATTGGAACTGAAGACAACCACGCAGAAGCGACATTATGAAGATCTTAGTTCGTCTCGCCTTGAAATTCCACCTAAGCACCATCCTTTGTTGCAGAGGATCGAGATGCTTGGAGGCTCCAACTCGAACAGCTGCCCCAGCGACCCCACAAAGAAAAGCGGGTTTAGAAGTTAGTTAGTAGAAGCTCAGCATCCTGACACGAGTCGGATTTTTCAGAGGTTGTATAGGGTGACCAAAAAAACGGGCCCCGTGTATTTAGAATAATTAGAATTGGGGCCCGTTTTTTTGGGGTCACCCGGTATACAGTTGGCTCCGCTTAACTGGCTCACGGATAACTAAATCTATCGGTTATCTCGATCATTTTCCCAAGTCCCAAATTGCATTAGCATTTTCAACCTAAAAGTACGCCGCTTTCCTGGATCGCAGGATCAGATTAACTGGATCACTTTTCAATGAAAACGCACAGTAAGATTTCACATTTCGCACGACACGAGCTTGTACGTTTCAGACAACACGCGCTCAAAGCACGGTTGCAGAAACACGTAACGCTTTGAAAGCTCTCGCACGGGGTGTGCAGGGACAAGGTTTTGCAGATCACCACAATCTGTTGGCAAAGTTGGAAAAAGCATCAAGTCAAGTACTTACGGCTGACTTGAAACAAACAATTTTATTATGTTTTTTTTTCAGCAGAACTAAAAATACTATATATTGTTTTGATTTATAAATACAGTTGTATTATCGATTGTCATTTCATTATTTGTTTTAAGTTGGGTTTCTTCGTAGACTAAAAACCTTGACCTTTTTTTCAAAAACACAGTTCTGTATCTTTTCGGCTAACTGGATTAAAAACCCTCGGCCCAAACGATCCAGATAAGCGGAGCCAACCGCATTTTCATTTATCTTGAATTTCAGCATTTCGAGGATTTTACCCGATTAATAATTTCCGGGGTTTCCATGGCGCTGAAGTCAGGCATGGGGGTGATAGGGACTTTCCCTTCTCTCCCTGTCGGTGTTTTGAACTTCTTGTGTTCATCGATGCGCAGAGCAGTGTGCAAGAGGAGCGAGTCATCGACGTCCAATTCCGCGTCAACCGGTAAGCTCAGTGTTACGTCATCGAAATGGACTCGACCACTTTCCCGACACGGTTGACTGCGTACTTCAGGGGAGACCCATTCTTGTGAACGTGGGGTAGAATTTTGTGCTGAGTCAGCTGCCACGAACACGCAATCTGATTGGTTGATTTCCATAATATCGTCATCTGACTGGTCAAGATTTGCAGTGACGTCACAATGCGAAGGAAGAGTTGAACAAATTACATCATGACGTGATTCGGCCGAGACGTCATCATCGGAATCACGTGATACGTTTGTGAGTTTTGAATCTCGAGGTTTAAAAGTAAAACTGGAAAACAAATCGTCATCAGACAACGCTTGAGCAGAGCCATTTAATGACGTCACAGGAGTGTCATGAACAATGATGGAGGCATTTGTATCGTGGTCAAGTGGCAACGAATCAACCAATCCCAGACCACCATCGGATTGATCTTCACGGCATAAAATTGTTAACTTTTGATACAATTCTTTTACAGTCTCTATATTTTCGCATCGGTTCGTGTATATATACGTCATCAGCGCCAGAAAATCCTTAACTTTGCACCAAGCCAAGTGAAAATTTTCGCCACTGTCGCATTTTTCTTCAAAGATCTGCAAAGAATTCAGTGGAATTCACAAAAACATGACATAACAATAAAATAAATCACGAGCAATGCAATTCGCATAAACCCCACAAGTTGCCCACATTCAGTGAAGTAACAAAGCATCTTCTCACATCAAGTTTCTTCAACTTTAATGACATATCTTCTAGGAAACGTACCGGTCAGTTGGTCCAGCGGTAGAAGACATCGCTATGGGCAAAAGAGGTTTTGAATTCAATTCCCGGGCCGGTCAAATCGAACACAGTGCCGCCACCGCTGCGACGTTTTTTCGGAGCTGTGTTGTCTAGACACTAAGCCACGGAGATGGGCCCGCCACTCGTAGCTTCGGCGTAACGCTTCGGCGTAATACCGCGGGTGCAATTTAACTTTTGAAATCATTGATGAAGCTGACATACCTTCAATAGACGAGGACATCTTGCGAACAATAAGCATTTGTGAAGAAAAAATTCGCCATCTTGGCACGTGATCTTCATATCGCTGTATGATTGGTTGTTGACAAGTTTCGAAAAATCGAGCGCCCCCATCGAGAGGGGGTCATCGTTGTCAGGGGCAGCGCTTTTCAACTCCTCACCGACGCCACTCACTCCTTCCTCATCGAAATTTGCTGACAAATTTCTTCTTGAATTTTTCTTTTCATCCTCAAAAAAATATTGCAACATTGTTCGAAGTAAAATTCAAATTTTTATTATACTCGCGGTATTACGGCGAAGCGTGTAACGAGTGGCGGAACACATCTCCGCGGATTAGCGCCTGGACGACACAGCTCCGAAGAAACATCGCAACGGTGACGACACTGTGTCTGATTTGAACGGCCCGGGAATCGAACCCACACCTTCCGCACTGATAGAAATTGGTTTATTTAACCACTGCGTCAGGCCGGTTACTCGCTAAGATGGATTAACTTCGTCTCAATCAATTCAATCGCAAAACTTCAACAAATTTAAACCGTCAGCGACAAGGGCTAACGGCACCACCCTCAGATTACAGATTCTACGTGACGGGTTCGATTCACGGCTGGAGCCATTTGACATATATACCGGGTGGCTGCTGACTCGAAGAGCGCAAGCTCACTTCGCAGTCTCCCTCAATCACTGTTCGACTATCAGTTCAATATCATTTGAAGATAAACCCAAACTGGAGCATGAAGAGCGAATTACTTCTGGGCTATCATTGGTCAAATCAAGAGTCACGACCTCTTGCTGTTCTTCAGATGTCAAGGTTTTGACGTCAGAAAGATCATTGATGACGTCACCAGTGATGTCATTGTCACGATCTAAATTGATCAACTGCTGCAGGGTCGAACCGAAGAGTTGAGTTTCCTAATGAATAACATTCAACCAATCAAATACGGTCAACAAAAACGACGCATTGCAAAGAACTTCATTCAATCAATCGAACTCGAATCTAATCCATCAAGATCTTAGGCCAAACCACACGTAATCAGAAAAATCCGGTTACTATAATTAGGTTTTAGATTCAAGTTCAATTGATTAATCAAAAATTTTTTATGTTGATTTATAAGCTTGAATCACTCTCCCAGCCTAATAGTTAGACTGGATAGACTTTGGTAAAACGGTCATTGCTTAATCTCACTGAAAAAACGGCACAAATAACTTTCTGTAAAATGTCACAATTTTGACATATATAAACCATCAGGGGCGATCGCAAGTGACCAATATTGCGCATTCACCAATGTCACAATCATTTTTTCGAACTCAAACAAATCGATTATGATACAGAACTAAAATCTCCAACCGCGGGCCTACAGCCCACGAAAAATGTGGAGAGAATGTTACCTCAGGTTCATCACTGCTTGCGATCTGCTCCTTTGAACCAAGTGAATGATTGTGCACGTCATACTGGGTAAGCAGGCCTCGAACTCTGTAGCGCTCGTCAATGTTTGGTGCTCCTAATTCCCATCTGCATGAAACCGGAGCCGTTCCTGCATTGCCGTTCACAACCTGCGGTAATTAAATATCTAAACAACCTGTATGACCAGCCGGTGAAGGTAACGGTTGAAGACATCGCTATCGGTGCGGTAGGTCTTGGATTCAATTCCCGGGTCGGTCAAATCGGACACAGCGTCGCAAACGGCTCGCCACGGCTGCGACGTTTCTACTCAGCTGCGTTGTACAGGCGTTAACTCGCGAAGATGGATCTCGCCACTCGTTACACGCTTTGGTGTAATACCGCGAGTATAATCAAAATTTGAACTGAACAACCTGCATTCAACCTGGGGACAAGGATTTATAGTTTAGGTTGCAAACAACTTTCATACGTTTTCAAATTTTGTAGTAAAATAGTAATCGTTCAAACAAACAGGGTAAACGGCTTGCCACAGCAAGAGGTAGGTATTTTTCCGGTAACAAATATTCATTGAAATAACTGAGGTTATTCTCAAATTATACTGAACTGATGTTTCATTGAACAGTACTTATTGAGGGACACTGCGAAGTGAGCTTGCGCTTTTTAAGTCAGCAGCCACCCGGTATATATGTCAAATGCGATCGGCTCCAGCCGTGAATCGAACCCGGCACGTAGGATCTGCAATTTGAGCGTGGTACCGGTTCCCATGTTGCTGACAAAAAATTGGTGTTAAAAGTTTAATCACAAAACCGAACCAGATCATTATCCGATGTTTCTTTGCACTTCTCATTCAAATCTTCTTCTGGAGAAAGATCCTCCGCGGAGGAAGACGATGCAGGATTATCGTGATGCTCGACAACACTTGCCCAATTTTTGCCACGTGGAAGAAGAGGGGTAGAAGTAACCTCATCATCTGGCAAAAAGCATATTGTGAATGATAAGCTTTCAGCGCAAGAGTGGGAAACTGGCAAAGCAGAGCGTGCCGCTTCAAAATCAATTCCGAACGCGGTACTTCACTGAAGCGTGTAACGAGTGGCGGGATCCATTTCCGCGCCTCACCAACACAGCTCCGAAGAAACATCGCAGCGGTGTCCAGCTGTTGACGACACTGCGTCCGATTTGACCGGTCCGGTAAATGAAGCCACGACCTTACGGGTCGATATCGATGTTTACTGCGCTAACCGACATGCATTCGATTGCATAACTGTTTCAGCGGGCCACATTTACTTTTGCTTTAAAAATACACAATTTTACTTCGAAAATTTATGAACATTTATGGTGAGTTATTTTTTCCGGTAGAATCAGAGACATTTGCGCGTTCTTTGGCTCGTATAGTTGAATGTGAAGCAGTTTTTGAACTAATGTTTTCTATTCTACCGGCGTGTTGTACACCGAACAAAATTGTGACACAAGCCAAAGCGGACCGCAGGCTCCCCATCCCTGTTTAGCGTGACAAATTATAACAAATCTTAAGGAGGAAAAATAATAAAGCCAGGGTCAATCTTACAACTGGACGTTTCGACGCTAGATTGAACTGCAATAGATTGAACTGCAATCATCAGCATTTTGTGCTGTCTTGCTTACACTGCTGATGACAGGTGAATCTATATTGAATAAACGTCCAGTTTTAAAGTGTGGTGTCATTTTTCCTCCTTAAACTATTTTCGTCCCATATTTATTGTGTTCCGAATTCTAACCAACCTTCCTTCTCAGTGACCAATGCATCCAGTCTCGCTTGCAGGTCAGCCCGCCGAGTCGAATCGCTCGAACGCAACATGACTGGGATCGGGAGTTCTCGCTTTCTAAAGAATAAACGAAATGAAAAAGTATTGTGTGAAGGAAGAGGATTTAACAAAAACAAAATCTTCATTATACTCGCGATATTACGGCGAAGCGTGTAACGAGTGACGGAATCCATCTCCGTGGCTTAGCACCTGGACGACACAGGTTCAAAGAAACGTCGCAGCAATGGCGACACTGAGTCCGATTTGACCAGCCCGGGAATCGAACCCCAGACCTTCCGCACCGACAGGGATATGCTCATCAACTGAGCTGAGCGGCCGGTCTCATTTCCAACGAACAGGTGATAGCTGGAACCCACGTCACAGAAGAAGCGCGGTTCCTCGTTATGGGTTTTCTGTATTTATTACAACCCCATGCATTAAGCTGAATTCTTTTATCTTAGACATAGGTTTAAACCCTCGGATCGACTAAACATGAACTAACCTTCGCTTTTCATCTTTGATCATTTCTTTCTCTGCCAACTGATTAGACGCTGACATTCCTTTCGCCAACTAAATACAAGGACGGTGTTATACAAACCATAAGGCGTACTTTAAATTCTTTTTTTTCTCCAAAACAATCAAAGCACCTCAATAAGCCAATGCACCTGACCTAACATATGGATCAGGTACTGCTTTATTGCCATCAAAATATCGAGCTTTGTATTTAATGAGCTACATATGATAACCCGATGCTTATAAAAAAACGTTGCGTCTGGTAGTCTGGAGCGCCTAATTTACAAAAAACAATCAAAGCAACTTCTTGACATTGTGCCTTATAGCTTGTAAAATACTGTACATAGAATATCATAAGGTGTTCGGTAGGAAGAAAACCAGGAAGTGATAAAAGGATCATAAAAAATCTTGCAATTTTCTTCAGTATTACTGATGCACAACAAAACCTGAATCAACTCCTCTTCTGCATTTCGCGGAGGTCGAACTTTCCTTTTTCGTTTCGCAGCATCTTTGTTGGTCTTTCCCTGAGAAAAATTTTACAGCTCAGACAGCCGAGTGGTAAGAGCGTCTGCCTCTGGAGCTGTAGACTCGGGTTTGATACCGAGTCTGGTCAAACCAATGACTTCAAAAAAATTCTGCTTGACACTCAGCATTAACAGGAGAGTGTGGAGAACATGACGGCAAGTTTACTTGTTGTGCCGTTGAGAAAATCACAGAGTGGCAAACAGGCTTCCCGGCAACTTCGTAAGCTTGTCATAGCGCTTAGATCGCTTTCTCGTGATTGGAAGATGAATATACAACTAAAACAAACAAACAAAAAACCCAAAATTTCACCATCAATTAACAAAGTTCGATAATAACGCACTGTGCATTTTTTCATATGAATTTTCAATCCTCTTGCAGTTTTAAACGCTTTCTCACAGCGACCACAAGTTGTGTCACTTGCTTCTACTCCGTGAGATCGTAACCTCCTCGCTGGTGAAGAGTTGCTTTGTATTGTGTTGTCCAAACACCTGCAACAATTGCTGTAATTCTCTTGAAAACATTAACACCGGTCAGTCAGCACAGTTGCTAAGCACTTCGCCATCAGTGCAGCAGGTCTGGGGTTTAATTACCAAGCCAGTCCAATTAGACACAGTATCGGCACTGCCGCGAGGTTCATTCGCAGCTGTGTTGCCCAGGTGCTAAGTCGCAAAGACGGACCCCGCCACTCGTTACATGATTTGACGTAATTGCGCGAGCATAATGAAGATATAAGTTTGTTTAAATAAGAAGCTGACAACTTACATATTCACATGTCTAGTTTTCAAAGGCGTGCTTAGCATTGTGAGGTCTTTGTTGCAACTCGGACACAAATACGATGATCCTCCGCCGAATCGATCAAAATATGATGACGTAACAATTTCATCTGTTAATTTTTTGGCAACTTCAACATTCGATTGTTTACAAACTTCAGAATGTGAAGGATAATCTGTGACTTCAACATCTTTTCCACAAGTGGAGCAAGTGATAAGATCAGCTAATTTTACGCTAGGTTTTGATGACAATGAGAATTTATCGCTCAAACATGCCGTATAGTGTGTGGAACAATCATCTTTCGATATAATATTTTTGCAAATGGAGCAAAAACCACTTTGAGGTGAACTGTGCAACAAGTTACAAGACATTTTTTCAAGAAGTTCGAAATTATTAACGTCATTTTCTGCAATACATTTATTGCTCGCATCAAATTCTAAATCAGTAACATCAAACATTGTGTCATCACAATTAGGAACTTGGTTCACTGGATTGTGTGCCTCCTTCTTGTTTTGTTCATTTTCTTTATTGCAGCCATTGCTTTGATTTTTTGATGTCCCAGTTTCATTTCTGCGAATACTCAAACAGCGAGGTTTTCCCACCACGTCTGGAGAACGAAATGCATCCAGAGAATCATTCATTTTTAATCGAACTTTTCACAGTAGCACATGCATTGCAGAACTAGGTCATTCATATCTAAACTCCATAAAGTTTAATAAAGATGTTATCGGTACCGTACATCAGATCACCGTTGCCCAAAGATTTAGGCGTTTAAAGAAAGTTTTGTTAAATTTTTACCCTGTACCGCACCTCAAAGTTGAGTTTTCAGAGAATAAAACCTATCCTTTGCACATAGCTAAATATTGAACACGTTGATTCAAATTTACAGTTTAACCAAAAATCACCATTTCAGTTAACTATCTCAGATTTTATAAAAAAAATTTGAAAATTTTTCAGTCTGCAGTTTTCTGAAATTTTGCAGATTAGAGGGAATAGTAGCTTTTATATATATAATTAAGTTATGCACAGTGCAATGCAGTGGCGCATTCGGAGGAGTTTGGGAGGTCGAATTCCCCCCCCCCCCACTTTGAAACTGTATCCTTGTTTTTAAAGTGAAGTGCCCAAACTGAGCAAGTGCAGTACGTGCCGTTATATCAAAACGGCTGTGACAGAATTTAACCCACATCACACTGAAGCCAAACCGGCTGGTTGGTGTAGTGATAAAGAGCAGCGATGTGCGCGTCAACGAACCATATTGGCGGCGTCAGCGCTAACTGTCCAAAAATTTGTCGCCGTTAACGTCAGCGCTAACAAAAAAATTATTAGTGTCGTCAGCGTCAATTGTTGACGAAGGCTTTAATAACTGTGCTGGTAGCCAACATTTTCATAAAAAATTATTATAATAAAGAAATTAGCTGCAATGGCATTATTTTAGAGTGGGATTTAGGGCTAGTTCTCGTGCGTCGAGCTAAAACCAAGCATGTAGTGCCGTAGTACAAGGATTGCATCACAAGCAGAAATCAGGGCAAATCGTTAGTACGGGAAAGTTAAATAAGCGTGTTCAAGAATAAAAGGGTAACAGAAAGTGATTTTGACTGCAAAATTTCAGCAATTAGCACTTGACGCTCAAAATTTAAAAAAGTTGACGGCGCACCAGCCTTCCGTCAAACTTTGAAAAATTAACAGCGCTACGAGTAGCGTCAACAAAAACTTTGCGGCACTAATGCACATCACTGGGTAAGAGACATTGTTATCAGTGCAAGATTGAGGTCATGGGTTTGATCCTTGGGCCAGCCAAATCAGACATAGCGTCGCCAACAACTTGCCACTGTTGTGATGGTTCTTCCAAGTTCGAAGCTATGTTGTAAGGGTGCCAATGATCGACGAATAACCCAAAAAAAAGAAACAGCTTGAGTAAACCTCAACAATTACTGATAATTCAAGGGTTCTTAGGTTTTTTCAGAACCCCTCCCACTTTGAAATATGATGGCTGAGCCCCTGGTGCAATGTATTTTGGATTCGTATCATTTAGGGCCACACCATCACTGAATCCGGGTGCTTAACTGTTGGAACTGTGTAGGCTATCTGGGATCAAACATAGACTATTGGAGGAATGAGGGTAGATTGGTAGATTCCATTCGAGCCATGGTAGATTCCATTCGAAACACCTACAAATTGCTCTCATTCAAAAACATTACTTTTTTCCATTGTGCAGGTTTCCAGGGAATGTATTTTTTGCAGTTTATGCAATCTGGCAATGCGCTGCTTTTTCATTCGTTGTGTTAACAGTGGTTTTTTGGCAGCTTTGCGACTGGGCAAGTCTAAGCCTTTTTGCAGGTGATGCTGGACCGGTATATAGTCTACATGGTACCAGTACACACTGTAACATTTTCCAGGAGTTTTGGATGCAAAGCTCCAGGGCTGTTTCCGATAAATCTGGACTGTAAATTTTTTTGCACCTCTCTATTTATTTGAGTCTGCTGTGTTAGACGTCTTTTCTTCGTCCTCCTTCAAATTTGTGTAGAGGGACTTTCTTCTGTAGTGCTTAGTGCTAGGACAGAGAAATACCCTTGGCTGAGGCTAAGAGCTTCATCAGAGTCGACTTGGCTCTTCTACTACAAGCTCATATTTCCTTAATGGGAACCTTCTTTTAACCTCAAGGCAAGAATTTGAGACTTTTTCTCATTAGGCCTACTGGTGAATTTTCCAGGCATTTTTAAAACTTTGATATCCATGTCTGCTTAATCATTAATAAATGGCAGTGTCTATTTTGCCATTACCAGCTTAATACCGGTAGCTTTTAGGTCTATTTTGCTGCAGCTACATAATCCCATGTCACACGAATATTACATCTTATTCTATTCTACTGTCTTCACGAACAGACGAACCCGATTGTTAACTACAGGTCACACAAATCAAACTGAAGCGATTCAAACTGAAGCCACCAAAACAAACCGAATCCGCAATGAGAATTGAACCCAAAACCAATGCAGTGCTTCCCAATCATTTGTCGGCAGCGTGGCGTAGTGGTTCGGAGCGTCGTTTTTACGACGACCATGATCGCAAGGTTGATGGTTCACCTCCCAACCTAGTCTCGTTGTTGCGTCCTTGGATAAGATGCTTCACGATGATTATCTCTGCTTGGTGGAATCTGGCAAGCAGCAAATTAAAGAAGTCAGAAAAAAATTCAAGCGGAAAACTTGGAAACAAAGGCAACTCCTAAGCGAGTCTGGATTCGTCCTACGCATAGCGCCTCAGTCGCTTTCTCGTGATAGGAGGATAAAGATGAAGAAATCAATCAATCAGCAATATACGCTGCGCTCTATCCACTGAGCTATCGAGAAGTCGTGGCAATCTAGCACAAAATGGCGCTTAAAAACCCACCACGTCACTTACGGCAAAATAGATATAAAAGCTATTTTGCTGTTGACAGCAAAACAGACACTTCCGTATATACTTTAATAAATCAACCTCTTAATCTGTTAATAGCCTACTCTCTTCAAAGCTCTTCCACAGTCCACCAACTGCCTACCTTTAATTTAAAAATTCCCTTCAAATTTGAATTTATTGCGATGCAAAAAAATATTAGACTAATGCGTTCTTCCATTTCCACACTGACCCTTTGTTAATATACCAGTACTAGTGAATCACAATTAAATAAGAAAAGTAGACTAAGCTTAACACGATGTGAAGCTTTAAAGCTTGTTTGCATTAAGCCGCATCTTATAACAGGCGGATATATTACCAGCTCAAGGACCGCTAGGGGCGCCAGTGAGTTATTAGTAGGGGTTAGAACCTAACCCCGAACTATGGCTTAATTCAAACAAGCCCCGAAGCTTTATAGTATACTATACCGGTAGACCAATATACGTTAAAATACGAAGTTCATTCTAGGTCATAAGTCATTTTGCGCCAGCTGTAGGCCTACCTGATACCGCTATGAACCGCTTTCAACTGAATACCACAAAACGCTATTCTACTGACAGAGGCATTGCCATCCAGTCGCCTACCCAAGGTTACCGGGGCTACGGGCACCGCAGCCCGCAGGGACCGCACCTTGATAAATATTGCTGAACATAAATATGCGCGCTAAAAGTTAGGGAAAACACCTAAGGTAAAAGCGGTCTCATTTTTTTCTTACAATTTTGGTGGTGTTTGAATCTGGGTTGCGAATCAGCATCAGTTTTATTTTTGACGCAAAAGCACAATGCTGATAGAACAACGATTGGTCTGCGACAAAGGAACCCTTGAAATATTTTCAGTGACCCAAAGGGGCAATTGCCCCCTTCTCGAAATTTTTTCAGTGACCACTAGCCTACAAACAAAGATACTAATGCTATATTAGGGTGACCAGACGTCCCGTTTTGAACGGGACAGACCCGTATTTTCACCCGATTTTGAGCGTCCCGACTTTTTCTCAGATGTCCCGTTTTATATTATTTTCGCATTTAACGTGAGAAGATGATTATGTGAGAATCAAAAAATAGAATACTTTTTTAAAATAGCAAAAAATTCATATTTCCTGATGTCGCTGGATTTAGATCCTAAAACGTCTTCGTTGAAAAGCTATTGCAGCTTTTTAACACGTCCGCTACTACCTGTCGCGAACGTAAGCGTGTTGGAGAGACGAAGAGTAGCGAGAAAAAACTCCTTGGTGGAACCAAGAAGTTAAAGAGGCTATTCGAGCAAAAAAAAAGTGGCCTTTAAGGCCTGGCTTTTAAATAAGTCATCAGTTGAACTTCGTTCGCAGTATTCGGAAGCACGTAAGGTGGCAGCCATAAAAGTTGAACTGTGTAAGAAAAGGGCGGGGAAGGAATTTGGAGAAAGGTTAGACGATGATTTGAAAATAGCAAACAAAGTATTCCGGCTGACCATTCGCCGTTTGCGCGAAGAAAGATCTCAATTCTCAAGGTTGAATGGCGGTTTCTTCATCGAAGGTGGAAGGGCGTCACTCTGAAAGATCCAGATGCTGTTTTAAATCGGTGGAGAGAATACTTTAGTGATCTTTTGAACCCAGTTGATGCTACATCGACACATATTCATAAGGAAGAGGTTGGGGAAGATATTCAGATCACTGAAGCAGATGTAAATGCAGTTATCAGATCATTGAAAACTGGAAAAGCACCTGGTGAGGATGATCAGACCTAAAATGTTAAAAGCAATGAACAATGTATGGTGTTCGTTGGTTGACTCGTGTTTGTAAGGTGGCATGTACTGTAGGACTGGCCAAGCACCAAAGCAATGGCAAACCAGTGTGATGATACCTATCCACAAGAAAGGAGACAATAGAAAATGCACCAATTATAGGGATATATATCTCATCAGTGTCCCAGATAAGGTCTATGCCAAATGCCTTGAAAAGAAATGCCATGAAATAGTCGAGCCTAAACTAACGGATGCTCAGTGTGGCTTTTGTCCTGGCCGAAGCACAATGGACCACATCTTTGCTTTGCAGCAAATCTTTGAAAAGTGAGAATATGCAAAAGAGGTCAATGTGTGTTTTGTTGATCTTGAAAAAGCATATATCGCATTCCTTGAGACAAGCTTTGGGCGGTGCTGTTACAGTATGACAAAGTTGTAACTTGTAATCATAGGCACACGCAAATGGGGGGGGCACAGTGTCATGACCCCCCTCCCCGTCGTCCTAATAATAAGGTGCTAAAACCTAACTTTCAGTCCATAATGTCTAAAACTAATAATGGTTGCAGCCTCCTTTAACTTATTTTAGCCAAGTTTCTGCTTTTAGACATTAGCTGCAAAAATATTTTTGCATTGTCCATAATGACTCTACACACTACGTGCTCTTGTTCGACACAAAAGTGCGCTAAAATATGTTTCTTATGTGAAAACGTAAAAACTCGTTGGCGGTTGGGGGTTTCACCCCCACACCCCGGTCGTGGCCTCACTTTTGCCAAACCTAGGGTGCGCCACTGCTTGTAATCATACACTCTTGTCTCAACTCTTTCCACTTTGGACTGTTTCGTACGGTAAGAGATGGTTGATCACGGTTCTTTCACTTCTACTTTTGTTTGTTTTTAAAACGTCCCGTTTTTTCTTTTAGAATGTCCCGTTTTCGTCATAGTTTAATCTGGTCAGCCTATGCTATATATAACATAAATCTACTAACAACGCAAGCAGGGGCGGACTAAGACCACTTTTCGACAAAAAAACTACGCTAAGATGAGCATCTTTCTTGCAAAAACCCTAAATATTCGTGGCGGCTACTAATAACTAACTAGCGCCCCTTAGCCTACGGCGGCTGGGGGCTTCGCCCCCACACCCCCAGTTAGGGCTCCCCCTTTACCGAATTCTGGGTGCGCCACTGGAAAAGCTTATGAAGTTTTGCCCCCCTCCGAAATTTTGGGCTGGCTACGCCACAGCCCACAGCAGCAATTCCTGCCAGTTCACCAAGTCAGCAATTTACATACTCCGTCGTTGTTTCAACCCTACACGCAACCGCAAATATGTCAACTTAATTTCTGTTCTGAAGAGCGATGAAAATGACTCTGGGATGTTAAAATCGGTTAAAAGCGAAAAAATATTCACATCAGCGGTTTAATGAAGCTGTAGCGACTTCCACTCGCTACATTCCCCTTTACTTGAACTGATGACGCCTGGAACACAACGCCTATAGGGACTTGTGTTCTCATAAACCTCGCAAGGGCGAGAGCTACTGATAAATGGGAATTACCCAATTTGCAAAGGAAAATGCGTTAAAGAGCAAAAAAATGGTCTTACACGGTTAATGAGCTATCGCCCCCCTTTGCCGCTTTCGTCCCCTTTTGCTTTTCGCCCCCTGGTGCTTCTCTTTTGCCCCCAAGGGGGCAATATTGCCCACTTTGAGAAACACTGCTCTAGATACTTCGACAAGTAGTGACACCGCCCGCCAACGACCGTGATGCAAGCTCAACTTGCTTAAGTGACAGTTTTTTGGCTGTTTGTTCGCACAATCAAAGCGACGAAGATTTAGCAATGTCGATAAAGTATAGAGAAGTTTCTTTTCGTGTCGCCCTCACAAACTGTTGACGCAAACGCTTTTATGCACGAAGAACTTATGGAACTTTTAATTCATTACGATACTGCTCTTCCTTCTAGTCATGAGCGTAGCCTATTTAGGGGGGGGGAGTCAAAAGGTTATCCCCTTTTGACTTTGCCTTTTGGCAAAAAAGAACGTAATTAATGGTGCCAAATGACTGAAATAGGCTACCGATATACCAGACTCTTTCGATGGTTTCTGTAGCTTAATTATGGCCAGGGGCAGATCCAGGGAGTAGGATTAGGGGTAAGTAGGCCTATCCTCTTCACCTGGCATTTTCAAAAATATTTTTGTTAAGTACAATTTTTTATAATTTCGAACCTCTTCCATAGCAAAAAGCTTTACGACTTAGCCTAAGCACGCATAATCGAAAATGTGCGAACAAAATGGATCATTCCTCGGAATACAGTAAATATGGGATGAAAATGGCTTACGGAGGAAAAATAAAGGCGCTGTAAATCTCAAAACTGAACGTCTCTACAACATAAATTCAGTTGTTGATGACACTGCTGATGATGACAGCCAAATTTATGTTGTCGAAACGTCCAGTTTTGAGATTTACAGCGGCTTTATTTTTCCTCCTTAGAATGGATCATATTTGGCAAAGCACTTACAATCAAGGTCATAAAATTTAAACAAAATTTGGCTGAAAATTATTAAAAAGCACTGCAACAGCCATTAGGCCTACAGCATGTAAATTTTTTCGGGGGAGCATGCCCCGGACCCCTAGAGCCTTTTTTGTTTCGCAATCAGCTTCGAATTGGTTCTGCGTTATAAACACTACGCTTGAAAAAAATGTCGAATTAGTGAGCTCTCCTCTCTTTTAAATTTTTTCGCCATGCCGCTGCTTCCAGTTCTGCAGTTGAACGACTTGTTAGTATTGAAAAAGACATTTTAAAGCTGAAGCGCTGTGGGTTTAGTGATATGTAATCACTTTGAAATGTTATCGTTTTTGAAAGGCAATCAATTGTTATTACTGTAGCGTTTATCGTATCAGAATCGTAGCCTACTTCCGTTTGGTTTCAATATAAAGATGAACGATTTTGGTTTGAATACACACCATGGAGCTCTAGGCCTACATGTTAAGAGTTGATAATATTTTTTTGGTTTTGTGGCATGCAAAAAAGTAACTGTAACTATAGTTACTTTTTAAAAGAAACTTGCTCACCACTCTATATATGTACAGGCCTACAGTTTTTATTTGATTAATCTGTTGCTCCTCCGAGCTTGCCAGTTTATATCAGTGGCGTACGCAGGATTTTTCAATGGGAGGGTTTCAGTGACGTCAGATCGTGATGACGTAAGGTTCAGTGACGTCACAGCTATTATAATGCCATAACCAAGAAAACAACCCAGATATTTCATTCACACTTTTGCTTGATTCTTTGCGCTTCATTTAGGAGCGAAAAGGTTTCACAAAAACTCAAGCTGTCAATTCGTGATTAAAAATTGACCAAAAAATTTTAAGTCGACTTCATTTTTGGGCTATAGGAAGGTTAACTGACTAAAGTAAGCTAGCTTTCGCAACGTGACAAACAGGGTGTAGCCAGGGGGGTAAAACAGGCAATTGTTTCCCTCCAAAAAATCTTTTCAAGAACCAACATTGATATAAACAACACATTTAAACCTTGATAAAAACATTTAATATGCTCTCATTATAAAAGGGGCAGTTTTCCCTGTCTTGAAAACTGAAGACAGTGAAGCATGAGCAAAAACTGCCCTCCCTACCGAAACATTTTTAAATTGCAATAAATTACGCGCAAGAGGAATCTCTAATCATGAGATTAAGGTCAAAAACAAATCGGGGTGTCTGGGAAACAGAGCACTCCAGCTCCTGAGACAGTTACGGTGCGTAAAAACGATTTTGCCCAAAAACAAGAAAAGTTTCACTTTTTCTGCAATCGTCAACGCCAAGCGCAGCGCACAAGCAAAGTTTGACTATTAGTAGGCCTATTATTGCATCACTATGAAAGTTTTTCAAGATTTCATTAACAAATTGGATAGCACAGAAAAACATGAGAGCAATTTCGGCAATCTCCGTATGAAAAAAGGTGGTTCGTTCCAAAAAGAGAGGTTTTCATTTCTTTTAAAATCTTCAATGGGGGGGTTTGACCCCCGAACCCCCCCCCGTGCGTACGCCACTGGTTTATATTGATCACTTTTTTGTTTCTATAACAACTTCCGCACGTGCTAGCTACAGTATATATGGCTTGTACGTCATTGTTTGCTCTCTTTCGATGAGGATTCTGCTCTGTGAACTAGCTGGATTAGAGGATCGTGATCGATTGCTAACGAATATCTTTTATCCGATTAAATCGTTATATATTGTAGTGCGGCAAATTGTGTGGAGTCGGTACAGGAAGGAGACGAGTACGACCAACGAACAAAATTGTAGGCCTTCTGGATTATAACCGAATCCAGTACTATATAGTCGACTCGCTTCAAAGCGATCTATGTTCACCTCAACAACACGCCAATGCCTGGACTGGATAACGCTCCAAATTCATATTTCCCTGCTGCTTTACACTTGCAAGAAGTGTTCTAACACTCAACAGATACCGGTGCGTTGTTTGCATTGTAACTCATTATCATGCGAGATTTTTTCTAACCTGCAGATTTCACGAACAACTAGGCCATAGACCTCAAGAAAGACAAGCTCCTGAAAGCTGTGGGCAAATTTGGAATACATTTTTTGACCTCGAACTGTTTAAACTAAAAATCAATTTTGAAATAATACGCCGCTGCAGATCTTCGAACGGTAGCCTACTTCATAACTTTCGATCACACCAAAAACGTTCCTTTTAATTGAAGATCGCAAGAACATGTAGGCTACTAATCGATCAACATCACAACGAAGTAAAAGCAATTCAACGAAAACCAACGTCAAAGCAGCACTAGTCGCCAGGACCATTCATGATCCATTCCATCTCCATTCCACACTCCGATTTCAAGAAGGATCCGATCAAACAAAGCCGAAGTTCTTAGTTTTAATCGCGATCAACAGCTTCTGCTTCAAGATTTGCCTGAAATAATAAAGTAGGTTAAGGAATTATTTTTGCTTGAAAAAAATTAGAAGCATAACTGCGATTAGCTAAACATCTAAGAACCACAGAGTGTGAGAGGTCGAGGGTAGGAGCTATGATAGGCCTACAGCTTAGATCGTAACTTTCAAAACCAGGGTTGCGAACTGCAATGTTTTTGTCGAACTTAAACTCAAAAACCCCAAACTCAAACTTGACCAAAGTTGCTTGAACTAAGCCTAATGAACTCGGTACAAATTACAGAACTCGAACTTGAACTCGCAAAATGAAGAACTTGAACACGAATTCGACTTCAGATTTTCAGTGAAACCGATTAAAAACGCTGGCGAGTTCGCAACTCTGTCAAAACATAACTCGATTTGCGATGACAAGATTTCCGACCTGTTTGAATAAAGAGGAACATAAAGTCGAGATATGCAAGTGTTGGCAGTGGGTAGATGCTGGTCATCTGGAGGACGGATGGTGATGCTGGGCATGGGTTGGAAGCCATCCTCACTGGCAGGGAGGGCCGGAGATCCTGTCCAGAAATACAAAAGTTCCTGCCGCTCAGAGTTGCTCATCCGGTCCACTACTGCCCAGAACCAGCGTTTGAACTGAGTCAACTTTTCAGTAGGAGCTCCTGCAAAATTAAATGATGACGATTTCTTCACTTTTATCCTCCTATCACGAGAAAGCAACGGTGGCGCTATACATAGAACGAATCCAGACTCGCTTAGAAGTTGTCTTTTTTCCGAATTTCTGGCAGAGTTTTGCTTCTGACTTCTTCAATTTGCTGCTTCTTAGATTTCACCAAGCAAAGATAATTTATTTAGTTTTGACGCATCTTCTACCAAGACATTTTGTTCGTAGAAGATGCACAGATGTCGGAGATGGCACGGAAGAACCAATGGAGGTATTATGCGATGAAGTGGAGACTGCGAAGGGATTTTGTTATTTAGGAGACAGGCTGAATGCTAGTGGTGGATCTGAAACTGCCGTGACGTCAAAAGTAAGGATCGGATGGATGAAATTTAGAGAATGCGGAAAATTGTTACGTGGAAGGAGGTTTTCTTTGAGAATGAAAGGAATGATATATCGTAGTATTATCGTACTTGCGTAAGATCAGCAATGTTATTATGGAAGTGAGACATGAAGTTTAAGGAGAGTGAAATGACAATTTTGAGAAGAACTGAAAAAGCCATGGTGAGGTCAATGTGTGAAGTAAAATTAGTGAATAGAAAGAATATCGAGGATCTAATGGAGATGTTGGGTTTGAAGAAAACATTGGATAGAATGGTAAAGGCAAGGCTCCCTAAATCACTGCTGAATTTTCAGTTCAATGTAATTCGAAAATATATAGGAGTAAGATGGTATGGACATGTGATGAGACGAGATGATGATAATATGCAGAAGAAGGCAATGATGCTGGAAGTGAAAGGGCAGCGAAAGCGAGGACGGCCAAAAATGACATGGAGGAGGCAGGTGGAAGAGAGTGTGAAGAAATTCGGGTTGAAGATCAAGGAAGTTGCAGATCGAACGAGGTGTAGGGAAGGTGTGAGAGCGATTGCGGAAGAGATGCGGTGTATCCCGTTACCTTTGATGACGAGGAAAATACCGCATTGAAACTGGACATGATGATGATGAAAGATAATTATCCTAAAGCATCTTATCTAAGGATGCAATAACGAGGTTTGGGTGGGAGTTGAACCATTAACCTTGCATTGATGCTCGTCGTAAAATGACGCTCTAAACCACGCGGCCACGTTAATCTTTACTATTAACTCATAAATAGCAAGGTGTGTGGTCAGGAGAGAATGACGTGATTGTCAAAGTCGTTTACTGGAAATGAAAACTTTTTTTCCAGCAAAAAACTATTCCTTGTACTTAGTCTGCAACAAAATGTTTTCACTCGAACTCGGTTCCAAACCCAACACGATTTCGCTGTTCCACCGCAACATAACTCGAAACATTAATCAGATTCGACGCGATTATGTTCTGGCCAGCACAATGCACAACAGCACAAACAGCGTAGAACGTTTGGTAGGATGCTACGCTTCAAATCTGACAGTTGGCTTCGAGCTTAAGAAAATGAAAATGGTCTGGGGCTGCAGCGCTAATATCCACACTGGGAAGCGGTGCAGTCCACAATTTCAGTTTAAGTGAGCGAGAAGCACATGGACTTTCGGCACAACACTTAACTTTCGATGTCATAATCACTTGTTTTAATTATGACATCAAAAATTCAGCTATAATGCAGAAAGACCAAGGGCCATTGGAACCACTTAAAGTGGGCATGTGGACTGGGTAATGGGTGCATGTGTCCCAACTAGAGGGTAGTGGACAGGTACCAACCTGTCTTTCCACTTTCATCGTTGAACAACGTGTAGCTGATGAGAGTGCGCACATCGACGTGACCACATCCATTGAACAGTAAACGAAGATCTTCGGCAGTGAGATTATGAATGGAAGAGCGGGGAAGTACATCCAAAAGTCCCTGTCGCATCTGAACACCAATCATGTGAGATAAACACAAAATCAAATCTTCATTATACTCGCGATATTACACCGACGCGTGCACCGAGAGGAGGAATCCATCTCCGCGGTTTAGCGCCTGAACAACACAGCTCCGAAGAAACATTGCAGCGGTGACGAGCCGATGGCGGCACTGTGTCCAATTAGATCGGCCTGAGAATCGAACCACAGACCTTCCGCGCCAACAGCAACGTCTTCAGCCACTGCGCCAAACAGAGGCAACACTGAAGCTGTGATAAACCTCACCACAACTACCACGCCATGATCGTTGAACCATGAATTTAGGCTGCACCTCTTCAGTTTCAACGACTACGCATAATTTTTAATAATTTTTACGACGAAAAACTAAACAATCATTGTAGTGTTGCGAACACCTGTCACAATAACAACTGCTATGCAATAAAAAACAAATCACTCCTGTTAATGAATTGAACTTGAATCTAACCAGTCAAGATCTTGAACTATTTCAAACGCAATCAGAAAAATGTGATAAGGAGTGGGAATCAAACCCGCACCCGCACCGACTTGTGACGTATCGTTATCCCAATGGTTGCGACGAGTTTTCAGCCGAGACGCGGCCTTTTTCACTCTTCGTAATCTGATGCCGGAGAAGCGGAATTTCTCGTATTATGTTAAGACTAATCATCATCGCACTATAAGCAGCCAACCCATTATTAAGCTATTATTCTGTGACAACTAGTAATTATTCCATATTAATGATTACTTCATTACTTGGCTAGTTATTCGCAGAGTTGAATTAGCTTGGCACAGAGCATGCGAACACCCACCTTGTCCAACTGTTTCTTGCAGCAACTGACCATCCTGTAGAGAGCGTAACGTCGAATATAATCCATGAGGTTTGTCTTGTTGACCGCCACATTCGCCCCCCCAGCCATGAGTTCCACCTAACATCGACACTCATCAGGGTGGAAAATATAAACCATAACTTAACTGGTATTTCTGATAGGCTCAACCAACCAAGCTGATCTTTTAACGCAAGTTAAAACTTCAGATTAGTTTTGAAAAAAAAAAAAAAAAACTGTTTATCCCAAGCTTCCGGGATGAACAGCTTCTTTTCAAGCTACACAAAAGAGTTATGGCTGAGCATTTCTTGCAGCCTATTGCGAAACAGCTTTCTTCAAAGCTATTCTTAAGTTCTCTACCACTAACCAATTATTCAAGTTAAACTTTCAAGCACATTCTTTTGAAATTGTAGCCGTTATCCTACAAATTATTCGCACGATACGAGTTGGGTAACTCAGAATGACAGGTTGAAACCTTATTATACTCGCGATATTACGCCGAAGCGTGTAACGAGTGGCGGGATCCATGTCCGCGGCTTAGCGCATGGACGACACAGCTCCGAAGCAACATCGCAGTGGTGGCGACACTGTGTCCCCTTTGACCGGCCTGGGAATCGAGCCACAGACCTCCCCACCATTGCGATGAGCTTTACAACTCATCCACATCAAATACTGAGGCTGCATCTTCTGCACACGCACCAATTACGACGCCACTCACCTGACCGCCTCCCTCCTCATTTTGCAAGTCAACAACGTACGTCAAATCAAGCGCTTCAATTACATCATCAACACCAGATTGAGCGTCGGCCACTAGTTGGCGCAAACTCTCATACAAAATCGGATCGAAAAAAGCGAGGTCATGCCAGTTCACCTGTAACAAATCAACTCAATCAACCATAACGCAATGACGTATAAATTAATGACGTACCTTCCGGCCAAGCAGTAGTTTCAACACATGACGACACAGCGGCAAGGGGCAAAGCTCGTTTTGCAACAAACAGAGGCCGATAATGCGGCCTACGTTGCGGTATGCGTTGAGGCGGGCTTCACTGTTGTCCCCCCATGACGCAAGGGCGTACATTCCTCTCTTGCCAGGTTGATAGAACAGTGGGGGCCCCCCATCGTTGTCCTCACCCACACTCGAATCTTCCTCTTCTGAAAAACACACATTTGGTTCGAGCACCTCGAGTTCCCACTCATTGTTTCAATTCATATTTCAAATTTGAGTTCTTTAAAAGGGAGAGGTTCTAAAGCTGGAGAAGTGCATTGGAAGACAAGAGATTGAAAGTAAATGTTGGAAAAACTAAGATGATGGTGAGCGGAACGAAAGGAGAAATTGTTTTGAGCAAAATAGATCCTTGTGGAATATGTGGGAAAAAGGTTGGGTCTAACGATGTGTGTTGCACACAGTGTATGAAGTGGATACACGGGAGATGCACCAAAATGAAAAAGGCAACTCGCAGTTCTGCAAGACATTTTGTTTGTAGAAGATGCACAGATGTTGGAGATGGCACGGAAGAACCAATGGAGGTACTATCCGACAAAGTGAAAACTGTGAAGGGATTTTGTTACTTAAGAGACAGGCTGAATAATAGTGTTGGATCTGAAACTGCAGTGACATCAAGAGTAAGGATCGGATGGATGAAATTTAGAGAATGCAGAGAATTGTACGAGAAGGTTTTCTTTGAGAATGAAAGAGACGGTTTATCGTACTTGCGTAAGATTAGCAATGTTATTATGGAAGTGAGACATCGTGTTTAAGGGAGAGTGAAATGTGTGGAGTTTACTTAGTGGATAGAAAGAACATGGAGGAGCTGATGGAGAAGTTGGGTTTGAAGAAAACGTTGGATAGAATGGCAAAGGCGATAAGAGTAAGATGGTATGGACATGTGATTAGTAGAGATGATGATAATATACTGAAGGCAATGATGATCAGTGAATGGACAGCGAAAGCGAGGACGGCCAAAAATGACATGGAGGAGGCAGGTGGAAGAGAGTGTGAAGAAATTCGGGTTAAAGATCGAGGAATTTGTAGATCGCACGAGATGGAGGGAAGGTGTGAGAGCGATCGCGGAGGGGATGAGGAGTATCATGCCACTTTCGGTAACGAGGAGAAAACCGGATTGAAACTGGATAGTAGCAGCAGCAGCAAAAGGGAAATAAAAGGAAAATTATTTTTTTGCTATAAGTGCAAAAAATACAACGAATTCAAAACTGACTTTGAAAATTTTTAAATGTATTTAGTTTATCAAAAATAGGCGTTCAAAGTTTAAGGTGATGACATTACTAGTGTTTTTTACGTATTGACGCGTGCAGAAGTTACAGTAAGAACGCTTGTCAACGAAACTCGCTTGCATTACCACTAATGAGAAAGACGTTTGACCTATAATCAGTGAAAGGGGGCCAGTTTGATGAACAATGCAGCTGTAACTCCTGCACGCCTCAATGCGTCCACAAAACACAAGTACGTCATCAACTTAAACTCTGAACGCCTATTTTTGATTAACTAAAGACATTTAAAATTTTTTGTATCACTTTTAACGAAAAAAACTCCACACTTCTCTTTTAAGCAGAACTTCAAACCACAAACGTGCACTTTCATGCAATCGCGAGCGACACTTCAAGAAAAAAAATCTACAACATCTTACATGGGCGAGTGGTAAGGGCGTGTACCTCTGCAGCTGTGCACGCGGGTTTCACTACGAGTCGGGTTAAACCAATCACTTTCAAATTGCTATTCGCAGCTTCCCTGTTTGACGCTCAGTATTAAAGGGACAGTGTGGAGAACAAGTCAGCAAGTTTACTTGTTGCGCCGTTGGGAAAGGCACTTAAAGGGATTCCCCCATCTTAGTGTGGTAGACAGATGGCCGGCAACTTCTAAGCGAGCTCGTTATAGCGCTTTGATCGCTTTCTTGTGATAAGAGGATAAAATGCAATTAAAAACTAAAACACCAACAGCACTGCCACCACGGCGCTCACCTTTGCTCAAACAAACTTTTTCCTCCGTTTTTTTGGCCTCATCCCGAGGATCAGATGATGAAGCTTCCGTGTCCGAATTACTCCGCTTTTCCGTTGTCGTTTCCGCGGGCGGATCATCGCCGTCGTTAGCGAATCCATTGGATAGAAGCAAATCCGCAGCTTCACTAACGCGCTCGTGAAGCGATCGCTCGCTCCGCAGCAAGAGAAGAAGTTCGTACGCGGGAAGTTCTGTTCAAAATCGAACAGGAATTGAGGGAGACTGCGAAGTGAGCTTGCGCTCTTCGAGTCAGCAGCCAAACGTCAAATGCGATCGACTCCAGCCGTGAATCGAACCCGTCACGTAGGATCAGTGGCCTGCGCGGTACCGCCACCGACAAATACACTTGTTCCGACTTACATGGTCAAGTTGAAACAACAAAAATTCAAATGGGAGATGCAACATAAAAACGCGGTATTACGCCAAAGCATGTAACGAGTGGCGGGGTCCATCTCCGTGCTTAGCACCTGAGCAACACAGCCCCGAACAAACATCGCAGCTTTGCGAATTGATGGTGACAATGTCAGGTTGATTGGTCCGAGAATGAAACCCTAGTTCTTCCGCACCGACATGCTCAACAACGGAGCTAACCGCAGGTTATGCATCTTTATGCGTTCGGCCAATATACAAACCGAGCAACATTCCCGTGATCTTGGCAGCCCACGTTGAATGAATTGCGGAAACTTTCGGAAACAATCGGTCTCCGATCGCTTGCTTGCTACGCTCCAGTGACGATTGAGAACTTGAAACTAAAAAACAGCCATGACATCACCAGGTTGATTGACAGGTAACATGAATTTTCAAACCTCGAGATGAGCGTTTTACGAAGGGGGCGGCCTGGGTAGAAAGGGGGGCGATACCAGGAGACTCCCTCGACCCTCCTGTGGCCAGTTCACGATATCTAGCGGTCAAAAATGATCGGAGGTTTATACTGCGATCCGAACTACCACTAGATGATGCACCAGAGCGAGAACTTCCAGCTGAAAAATAGATTTTTTGTGAATAATCGAGTTCTAGTTGACAAAACCAGCATCCTTACCTCTGTTAGCGCGCTCCTCCCGCTCTCTCTCTCTTTTATAAAGTCGCGCGACAAGAGATAGATGCATTGACGACGATTTCCGGTTGGAACTGCTACTACTTCCGGGTAGAACGCCTCCGAGGGAAGGAAGACGCTCCGGGGAGAGCAGAGCTTCAGCGATGGCGGTGTAAAAGCTCCGTGCGACCCCAGTCCCCTCGCCGGGCTCGTTCTCGAACTGGACTTTCACCTGTGAATATGGTTCGTGTTGATAACGTGGCTTATCCACTGATGCGAGAATAATTTTTAATTCTGGATCAATTAGGAAGCCGTTTTGAAAGTACGGCCTCCGCTTCCTTTTTATTGAACATAGTTTTAATGTTTTTAATCGTTGTAAGTTCTCGCAATTGACCTACCAGTTTCCTGTATTACTAACGTGACTTTACTATCGAAAAAAAGGAAAATTTGTGATAAATTACCGTGAAGCAAGTTGCTTATGATATTAGTTTTTTAAGAAAAAAAAGCAAGTCGTTCATCCCCCACCTACCCTCAACACGGCGAGAGGTTGCGATGAGCCAGTCCTCCTTTTTGCTTGCTGATTCAACTGCTTGAATGTCTGCTGTATCAGCTGCTCCCTGCTCCGCTCCACACTCAAGTGCAGATCCACCGTTTGTGACGTGCGAAGACGCTCCATCTCTTTGCGGAACTTCATCTCGCGTACCTAACACGACAAACACGTCATGCGTGACGTCACAAGCTCAATGACGTCAAAACCACTCACCTCGAACCCGCCAAGTTCATGGAGAATCGATTTTGTTTCGGCACCGACCGAATCGAGAAACATGCGACTGAATAACTCGAGCGTCAGACGACATTTCGCGAGCACCGACTGCGCCGAGGCTACTTCCCTTTCAATTCGATTCTAAACAATACGTGTCAGTGGTCACAAAAGTACTTGGTTACATCATAAAACTTACTTCGGGCGATGGCTCTTCGCGATCTTTCTCATCCGCAACAGTGATCGTGGTCAGCGCGGCTGGCGTCTCCATGAACACATGAGTCGGATCTGATTGAAACATCATAATCACCATTCCACATACATCGACAAGTTAACGCAAAACGTTAGTTTCGTCGACCGCTACTTAACCGCTACATCGCAAACAAATTTTGCGCTTCCGTTAAAGTCAATTCGTTAGAAATAGCTCCAAGAAACGGAAGTTAATTAAATCCGTTACATCGATTATTTCTGACTGCAAATCTGTCTTACAAAAACTTTAAAATTTGGAACATGGCCAATGTCGTAAAAATTTGAAATTGGAATATGGCTTTAAAATCGTGACGGGTTCGATTCACAGCTGGAACGATCGCATTTGACGGGTGGCTGCTGACTAGAAGAGCGTAAGCTCATTTCGCAATCTTCCAATCACTGTTGAATTTTCAGTTCAAAATAATTGGAAATTTCAAAACAATATTTCTATTCGTGTGAATTGCCTGTCCGCGCGAGAGCAAACTTTTTCACCAAACAATATTTTTTGTCGATTTTCTCTCACATTTTTCACCTTATTTTTAGAGTTGTATTTTTTGCGCAGTATTCGATATTCAAGTACACTAATAAGTAAATTTTTCAGGGCCTTGTCGCATGATCAAACGTGTACTAACGTTCGTTACAGGTGTTTGGGAGTCTGCTTTGGTATATTTTATAGTAGATTGAAATAAAGTCAAAAATTTGCATAAAGTCAACACTTCTCAAATTTATCTACAGGTATATCAAAAATTTCCAGACAAAAATAAAAAATAATTGGCCTACATTCTTTTTATATTTTTTGAATTTTTGAGCTAATTTTATGAGCAGTTTTGTTTGATTACTCTGAAATAGTTGCAATCAGTAAAAGAGAGGAAATAGTGCTTATTATGCATGAAATCGTTATTGTTGATGCATAAACACATAATTGTTGGACAATTAATCTATTCCTATGGAACGTTTGCGCTCTTCACACGAAGTCTTGTTCAGTCGCAGTTTGCAAAGCAAAGAATGCCGAAACAAGCCAAATCTTTTACGGCGAAAATTTGGCCAATTTGCCAGGGATAACCAGATGAGTTTTCGGCAACTCCTGCTTGCGACTTGCGATGCAACTTTGCGACGCGTTACAATCGCTGATTGGCCCAAGTTTTGACGTCATGCGTCGCTTTGTTAAGACTGAGTGATTGAGAAAATGTGTAGAGTAGGCTATCTTCTTTAAAAATTCATGTAAATTGCGAATTATAAAATATTTTTAATCAAAAAAGTGCAACAAGACATAAATAATAGGCGAAAGCGGTTAGGACAAAATAAAGTCAAAATTTTGCTAAAATAAAGTCAAAACATATTTTTTTAGGTAAAAAAAAAGACTCTACTAATAAGCATGAACGAAACGTTAAGAAACATGAAGCGTTCAGTTGATGGACAACTAACAGGGATTAATTAAATCAGTTAATTTCAAGAAGCATTCACGAATTAACAAATTAAAACAACAATTTTTACTAGCTGCGCTACTTTTTATTTTATTAGCTTTATTTCATTAGCTTATTTTATTAACTTTAACAATTTTTATTTTTAAAAATTGTGCCCACCAATGCCATTTGATTGTGACATAACAAGCAGCACACTCACCGTCGGCTTTCCCCGACGCCATTGTTGTGTCCGCAACGGGAAGCGCCGGTTCATCGACCGACATTTCATCTCCAGCCTCATCATTCACTGACGATGACATTGTAGATGTTGGAACGTCCAACGACAATTTGACGGCCGAAGTTTGGGCGTCTACGTGCGTTGCGATTTGTGATTGAGGAAGTGCTAGAACATCGGCCGACATTTCATCGGCGGCAGGCTTGGAAGTTGGAAAGTGCAAATTGTCGGCATCTTTGCATTGATCATTGATGCGAGTGGACACGTCAGAGGAAGACGACAGATCAAGGAGAGAGTATAAGGGAGGGGGCTCATCAACTGGGGGGTTTGAAGGGCCAGCAGGAGCGCATGGGAGAGGGGGCTCATCAACTGGGGGGTTTGGAGAACCAGCAGGGGCACATAAGTGAAGGGGCTCATCAACTGAGGGGTTTGGAGGGCCAGCAGGGGCACATAAAGGAGGGGGCTCATCAACTGAGGGGTTTGGAGGGCCAGCAGAAGCGCAGTTAGAATTTTTTCCCGCGGCAGGTTTTGGGGACCCACCTTTGACCATATTTGGGTCGTTTTGGGGAAGATTTGCTTGAGAGGAATTGGATTTAGCAAGGGGAGTAGCTTTGCTGTCAGATGAAGTTTGATCCTGTACAAAATAACACTTGGGACATTATAAACCGCCGTTGGCGAAGCTCCTGAGACATCGCTATCGGTGCGAGGTCTGGGGTTCGATTCCTGGGCCGTTCAAATCGGACAGAGTCACCAACGGCTGGCCACCGCTGCGATGTTTCTTTGAAGCCGTGTTGTCCAGATGCTAAGCCGCGGAAATGGATCTCGCCACTCGTTCTACACTTCGGCGTAATACCGCGAGTATAATGAAGATTTGATTTCAATTGCGTCATAATAGTGACCTCAAGCGCGTCTAAGTTTAAATTGTTTATTGAGCTGAAACAGCGACGTCAGTACTGTTCATGATCTAAACCTACCTGATTGTCGCCCGCTATTCTCACACTCATTGACGTAGTTCGAGTGGATAAACTCAACGAAGATTGGGTGCGAGTGTCCGTGGCGGAACAGCGTGTTCGCCCGAATAACTCTTCCTTGCGGAAGCTGGGCCGCAACAGATGGGGCTTCTCGGCAAGTGGGAGAGCGGTCGAAAGGGGGACCTAGAAAACAAAAACTCAAGCGATCAGCACAAATCGAGTGGTTGTGTTCATCGATATGCGACAGACGACGACGCGATTATCTTTTTTATTTCATGTTTACGACGAACTTTAGCGAGACAACGCAACAAAAACCACGCGAAATCAACGAATAGCACCTGCGCAATTTTTATCGCTTCATCGCGTGGTATCATAAATATTTTAGAGAAAAATGTATTGAAAACTCACAGATCAACTCGCTTGACGCAGGCAGGCACATTGCATATCGTAGTAATCGCACGCCAGTGTAGTTGAGATGAATGGTATTCGCGTTGTCGCATGTCGCGCATCGGTAAACACATCTTTACTTTGAATGGGAAGAATTTAGTTGCAGTGGTCTACAACGCAGCCCCCAAGCTCAATGTAAAAGCCTTCCCAAAATTTTAATCCACATATTTGACTTAAACACGATACTAGTCCTACAAAGACATTATTCCCCCAATTACACGTCACTTACGTCCAGTAGCGTACTTGGGGGTAGCATTGTGTAATGCCCCCTCCTAATAAGCATTAACGCTTTTGACTTCGCCTTTTAGAAAAAATAAACAAAATGTTGCTTAGTGAGAGAAAAATAGGTGACTCTTTTGATGACTGTCGTAGTTTATGTCACTCTTCTAAAATTTTTCTAGCCGCCATTGCTTACGTCGAATGACGATGGATCTGAGCAACCGAGGAAAGTCATTGATTCTGAGCGATGGAAAAAACTGGCTGGTGGTTGAGCGAATGAGGAGCAGTCATCGGGGAAAGTGGTGTGGGAGGGTTTGATGGGGTCTGATTGCAATGCGGCCGTGTACAGATCATCTTGATAACTCATCTGTTCGTCTTCTTCCTCTTCATTCTCGCTGTTTTCATATCTGTGAAAGCGAAAGACTCATTATACCGCGGCCACACTAGTTTTTTTTTCTCTTTTCATTCTTATGTTGTCAATAAACGTAAAATCGTGCACGTTCGTAGTCCTTCATTATGTGCGTTGTTTATCAAGACAGCGACAAACAACTGAGTCCGGGTGGAAAGTCGAGATAATCTAGAAATTGGGGCAGACCAGGTGAATCCGTCACTCCAGTCCGATGAGTGCGGACGACCAGATCGGCTGGACCCGTTAGTCCGGTCCGATGAGTGCGGACGATACCCACCCGATATCGAGAGAGATTCCACTCTGTTTTCCATCTTCTTTCCACGTCAACATACGGAGATAATAAATATAAGCGTCCAGGACATAAGCTACATGTTTCAACGATGATACGTCAACAACCGGAAGTACGTCAGAATGCTCGTTGCTATGGGAACGCATGAGCGACAACGCATAGGAGAGGAAGTCCTGTAAAGAAGGCTGACATTACAAAAGGGAAATGAGAATTAATTTACGTCACAAACCTGTCGCGAAGCCGTGTCTTCGCTGGGGGGGAGGTTGCTATGGTTACGTGGCAGTGATCGCGGTCGTCTCAATCTACTTCCTGTGAAACACAATTATGACGTCCGGAACATGACGTAAAACAAGGGGAATTACCTTGGTATTGTGGGTGTTCAGGGTGATGGGGGCTGGAGGTGAGGGAAAGTACCTGGCCAAAACGCAACTGGGCCTCGGTGGCCTGGACAATATGGAGGAGCCAGCACCATGTTTGGTCCAGGAAGCCTTGCACGTAATCACGGAGTTCGGAGGATTCCTGCGGAAGAAATCTGATGAGTTTCATTATTAGAGCAGCAAGGACTTTCTTTATACTTTAGTATAATCTTCATTATACTGGTGGTATAACACTGCAGCGCGTAACCAGTGCCGGGCTCCATCTCTGCGGCTTAGCGCCTGGACAACACAGCTCCGATGAAACATCGCGGCAGTGGCGATACTGGGTTCGATTTGACCGGCCCAGGAATCGAACCCAGACCTTCGCGTCAATCGTGATATCTTGAACGACTACGTTTTCCTTAACATTCAAACAAATCATTACAAGCAGCTGAACTAGCATGCGCGCTGCCCGCACATCAGCTCGCCCAGCAACAGCATTTTCTTTGGAACCATTAATGCAATTTCCTCAAACGATTTCCATTTCTTTCATAAAAAATTAACCGTACTTCATCGAAATTAAAGACAACGCATGGGGTTCGATTTCAGAGCCGGTCAAATCGGGCAGTGTCTTCAAGAGCCGAGTTGTCCAAGCGCTAAGCCGCAGAGATTGATCCCGCCACTCGTTACAGGCTTCGGCGAAATATCGCGAGTATAATGAAGGTTTGACGTTGAGACTTGATCGAAACAGCACTTCTATGACGTAAGAAACACACCTGGTATGAAACTTCGAGAAGTGTCCCCAGGGTCGTGGCGCCCATGTAGCTGCCACTGCGTAGTGACGTCATCAGATGCACAATCTCCCGGATGCAAGTGCTGAAGAGACGCGAGAGCTGTGCGTTTGTGACGGAAGCGGAAGCGCGCGAACTCACGTGACCGCTTTGTTTCGATCGAGTGATTCCATGATGTCGGTCAAGCACAGTGTTGATGTAAGCTGAAAGTTCAACTCGATTTAAATCTCGATCCAGGGAGGTGGCAACTTTCAAAAAGTGTAAAATTATTTCACAAAAGAAGCGAAAAATAACGACGAGTTCGAAAGTGACAGTAACAATTTTTAAATGCATTTATATAACCAAAAACAAGGTTGCAAAATTATAAGGGATGACGCACTTACGTTTTATTTACGCATTGAAGCGTGCAAGTATTAAACCGGCAATTCTCGCCAACCCAATTTGCTTTCATTACCGAGCGCAAAACGCAGATGCAACGTGACGGGTTCGATTCACAGCTGGAACGATCGTAGACATACCGTATCTACCGGATGGTTGCTGACTCGAAAAGCGCAAGCTCACTTCGCAGTTTCCATTAATTACTGTGCAAATTTTAGTTCAATATGATATGCAAATAATCTGTAATCTCAGACGCACAATTTGAATCAGCAACGCCAGGTCATCTCGACATGTCCAGTTGTTCACGGTTGTAGTCGGTCAAATGTTTGTGCTTCAGTTCTCATGTCCAGGGCAGAACCCACAAACCCGGAACTTTCAAACTTGGCCTTTGAGAATCATCTCCGTGCATAACCCTGCCGTAAAACTCATCGGCACAGAATCCCCCTCCCTCCCTCACTCACCATTCTCAAGTGAAGCATCGTTTCTTCGCATAGACCTGGAATTCATGTAGATGACGCCACCAGCCGAGTTGGACGTCATACCCCCTGATGAGGGACGGCTGTTTCCGGTGGGACCAGGGTCTTTCGCAGGCACGTTAGAACTTGCTCCCATGGCCCACTGCATAGCGTGGGGAGTTTCCCTCGCTTGGGCTCTTTGCTCCCGGGTCGAACGTCTACAAAACCTCACATTTGTAACTGTAGGACACAACACAGTTGCGAGTCGAACCCACCTCTCAAGATCCACCTCATCTTGCCAATGATCTGAATCTGTGTCCTCATCATCGTTTCGACGCTGTTCCGTATCTTCGTCCTCCTCATCATGTTGTGATTCTCGTTCCTGGGACCGACGCCCACCCAAGTATACCGTCGACTAGACAAGAAATGAATGGTAGACGATACAGCTCACTGGTCCACAGGCACCGCTATCGGCGCGTAGGTCTGGGCTTCGATTCCTGGGCCGATCGAATTGGACACACCGTCGCCAACGGCTCGCCTTGGTGGAGATGGATCCCGCCACTCGTTACACGCTTCGGCGAGTATAATGAACGGATTTGATAATTGTGACGCGACAATGTACGTGCTACCTGTTCGTGCGCGTCTGTGTCAGCAGTGTCGCTGTCGCTCTCAGGAGCAAGTTCGATGTCAGTGATCTCCATATCGCTTTCCTCTTCATCCATGTCTTCATTTCGCGCGTCCGCGTCGATCTGTTCGCTGATATCCTGCACAAGATATCAGTGAAGATGGGTTCGAATCTATGCGAGGCACAACACAACCTACTCGAAATAAGCGTCTCAGCCCGTCCATGGGCTCCTCGTCAACTGCCTGGTTGTCCTGGGACGCTACCTGGTCCGCATCTTCCTCGTTTCCGGCCTCCTGGCTCCGGGACCCCTCCCCCTCCGCCGATTTGCGCGATTTCGGTTTCTTCCGCTTCTTTTGGGCTTTTTTTATCGCGCTTTTAACCTGAAAACACAAACAAAACTTACAACACGTCACAATTCACATTATGACGTCGCAACGCACCGGCTTGTCTTGATCTGCGTCATCATCGTCATCAGAAAAGTGAGTTCTAAAATAAAAAGGTTTTGTTAAGATCTCGCGATCACGCGAGTCATCGTCGAACAACTCACCTCGGAGGAAACGGCAGACGCGAGAAAGCGGCAGCGCTGCCTCGGACCAGTTCTTGGTTGGCAGAGAACAAGGAGTAGGCCGTAGTGGGCTTGGCCACGCCCATGCGGACCGGGGCGATCAAAGACTCGGACGTTTCGCAGAGCTCTTCGATCGACAATGTGATCAACGCCTTTACATGAATGAATGACGTTATTTTCAGATTATAATAATTTGATAATTGAAGAGTAATCGAGGGAGACTGCGAACTGAGCTCGCCCTATTCGAGTCAGCAGTCACCCGGTATACATGAAAAATGCGATCGGTTCCTGCCGTGAATCGAACCCGTCACGTTGGATCTGTAACTGCGCGCGGTACAACTAGATCATGTCGCTGACCTGGAAACGACATGGCAACGTTCTTTTCGAAACACAAGGATTTTGACCGAATGTCATTGGCTAGTGGTCGGACTGGATGCCTACCAGCCAGGACACCGAAGTTGTGCAGCCCAGATGCAAGGACTGGGAAAAACGTGGTGGGGTGGTCCAGAGAAATCACGAGACTGGTAAACTGGTCAACCAAACATATACGTCGAATGAGCAAAGGGCACAAGAATTGGTGAAGACATACGTAGGACCAGATTCTGTTAGGTGTGGGGGTGGTATATTCATAATTTTATGGCTCATAATAACGTGTGGACAACTGGACATTCGACGCCTTAACTCTTATGGATGTTCCGGGGAGGCGATAAAAAAAATCAAATCTTCATTACACTCGCGGTACCACACCGAAGCGTGTAACGAGCGGCGGGGCAATCTCCGTGGCTTAGCGCTTGGGCAACACAAACCGATGAAACATTGCAGCGCCGGCGAAACTGTGAACGATTTGACCCGCCCGGGAATCGAACACAAGACCTTCCGCACTGATAGCAATGTATTTCACCACTTTTTAAAATGCGGCCGGTATCGACAACCGACAGGTTTTGAAAACACTTAAAACTGCAAGAATCGTTATATTTTCTACATCAACCCGCTTACAGTGAAGACGCGTCTGCATTTTGCGATCGCTGATTGGTTGTAGAGTGATTGTCTGGCCGCCATTTTGTCTGGTGTGGCTTGCGCAGTAAGAACAATAAAAAGACGAATGACAGAGCGCAGAAATCTGCGTGCCATTATGACGCCATCGTCGTGCTCGCGGTGTTTATTGACTTGCACCGCGTGAATGAGTGTTTCGAGTAGTCGGTCAAGATATTCGCTACTCGAACACTTGACCAGGATACAGTGAGTGAAGGAATCGAGACGTGTTGTACCTGGACACAAACAACACACGTTACACAGCCCTGGTGCAGGGCTATTAATTAGGGACAGGATTGGGGGCTTCGAAATCGATGTTCTTCACTCCCCAAATTTCTCTTTAGCTAACCGCTCTCCCACAAAATATGATTTTCATCTTCAACCTACATCACCGTAGCCAAACAGGAAGACAACAGCGAGTTTCAATAATGAATGAAGACAACAGTGATCTACAAACGGATGATCAAACAACCCATGTCTTCATTATACTCGCGATATTACATCGAAGAGTGTAACGAGTGGCAGGGTCTGTCTACGTAGCTTAGCGCCTGGACAACAGAGCTACGAAAAAAACGTCGCAGCGGTGGCGAGCTGTTGGCGACACTGTGTCCAATTTGACCGGCCCAAAAATCGAACTTCAAACCTACTCCACCGTCAACGAAGTACGTAACTACTGTGTCAAGCAATCGGTCGTTTCGAAAATTAACGTCGGTCAATTTCAAATTCAGCGTCAAAAGCGGCGAGCGGTCGTTTTCAAAAAGCTCAGGCCAAGTTCAAAACATGTTTCACAAACATTGCATTACAACCGCCTCACCACTCTGACTGGAGAGCAGGATTTCATCTTCGGGTAGCAAATTACTGGGGGAATCACCATCCTCCAACTTGGAACTCATGGACAACGGATCTCTGCGTCCCTTGCATCCGGTGAAGAGGAGCGATCTCACAGCGTGCCAATCGCTCAAAAGCTGAAGAAGAGCTTCACGGCAAAATCTAACGCGACAAAAAGACCGTCGACTAAAACATTGTTGACAAAAAGATAGCGGCAAAAAGATCGTAAAAAAACCACGTGATAAAAAGATCATGAAGCTGGGAGTTCTCAACTGTACAGCACACTCCAGTGGTAACTTACTGAGGAGGTCGAAGGTCATGTTCGGGCATATCTTGTTCTCCTCCAGCAGGGGGGGCTCGGGAGGCGATACGATGCCGCACCCCCCCAGTCGACATGCGAGCAGTGCGGGGCGGACCACGGAAGGGATGACGCTGATCGTCGATATGTCGCGACATCGACTGCACCTAAACATTGTCACGTCATAACAAGTTCAATTCGACGATCGAGTTCGAATAATGATCGGCAAGATTGAAACATGGTCTGCAATGACAGCGGTTAATAAATACACTATTTGCAGCACAAAAGTGTTGTATACAATGATTAATATGAAACGAACGTAGACAAAGTAGAAAAATAACGCTGCAGTAATTCTTAAAACTGGACATGCCGACAACATGCATTCAGCTGTCATCATCAGCGCTTGATACCGACTTGCCTAAACTGCTGACGATGACAGCTGAATCTATGTTGTCGAAACGTCCAGTTTCAAAAAGAGGTGAATTATGTGGCCGCTTCGCCCCAGGTCCAGTGAATTATGTGGCCGCTTCGCCCCAGGTCCAGTGAATTATGTGGCCGTTTCGCCCCAGGTCCAGTGAATTAGGTGGCTGTTTCGCCCCAGGTCCAGTAAATTGTTGTGGCCGTTTCGCCTAAGGTACAGGGCAGCACAGGGGGGCATAGTATTGTCGGCCACCAAACATAGCAACTCACCGATCTCGGCGGGGGACGACATTGACGTTGCTCTTCTAGCTGCCGCGCCACCGTGCGGACCTAAAAAATGGACAATCAAAGAGAAACGAAATTTCGATAAAGAATCGAGTTTGAAACGGATGCGCATGAGTAACACTGCAATACGAACACTCACCAGGAAGTGAATAATGTGTTGTCCCTTTGAATTGTGTCTTTCATACAAGTTGGTGGTGTGTAAAAGCACCCTGAGTAGGGCCGTGCGATCCGGAGTGCTTCCTTCAACCAATGAGCGGCACGCGCATTTCTCCCAACAATCACAATACGCAGTTGGACTGGTTCGCTTCAATCTAAAGCAAAATGAAATCGACAAATCAAAAAATAAAATTTTCATTACACTCGCGGTGTTACACCGAAGCATGCAACAATGACGGGATCCATCTCCGCGGCTTAGCTCCTGGACGACACAGCTCCGAAGAAACGTCGCAGCGGTGGCGGGCCGTTGGCAAAACTGTGTCTGATTTGAAAGTCAGAGAATCGAACCCAGGCCTCCGGCGTCGATAGCGATAGCTACTACGCCAAATCGAGTTGATTTCGGTTCAAGTTGACGCTACTAACTTGCAATCATGTCCTTTATGGCAAACCATGGCACATTCCGTGCAACAGCACAATGTCTCAGTGAGGCCACATGTCAAACATTCGAAGATATCCTGCAAAAAATCGAAATATATAAAAATTCAAGAAACAAATTGATGTACACGCGAGAAGGTCACAAAATACAAGAGATCAAAATTATGCATGTTAGCTAACTACCCATACTTGAATCTGAACACAGGTTGAAAGAAGATGACTTTGGAGCAAAACGTTTGAACTTCTTACTAGCTTCAGTAGAGAACATGCAGCCAGAATCATTGAAAACATTTTTAAATTACTTCACGTTTCAGATGTTGCTCATCCCATTGTCAAAAGTAAAAATTTTGAGACGACAAGTAATTAAAAATGTTTTCATTTATTCTGGAGGCTTGTTTTCTGCAAAAAATATAACCCTCAATTCAAGATAGGGGGGAACATAGGCCGCACCCCACTGTCTTTTCCTCCCTACCTGATTGATATGAAGAGCGCCGGTCCAGGTGAAGCTGCAAGTATCATTACAACAAAGCATATACATGGGATTGTCGTCCGGGTTTGAACCAGGGGGGTAGAGTATGGAAAGTAATTCGTCTTGATCTACAGAATCGTTGGAAGGAGAAGCTGAACAGAAAAGTTGAAGACTTCAGTTTGAACAAGGATGCAATCACGTTAAAAAAGATTTCTTCGAGAATTGAAATCACTCAAAATAATCAAATCTTCATTACACTCGCGGGATTACACCGAAGCGTGTAACGAGTGGCAGATCCATCTCCGCGGCTTAGCACCTGGACGACACAGCTCTGAAGAGACGTCGCAGCGGTGGCGAGCCGTTGGCGACACTGCGTCCGATTTGACCGGCCTGAAAATCGAACCTCAGACCTACCGCACTGATGGCGGTGTCTTCAACCCACTGGCTCTGAACTTGGGGTTTGCGTACCTATGGGGCTTCGCAAAAAAAATTCTGGGGTACTTTGGTGCAAAAGCGTAGCCACCAAACAAATTTAAGGGGGGGGGGGGTCATGAGTCGGATATAGCCAATGAGAGGCCCTATTTTCATTGGCCGGTAGTGATCGCTTTCTTAAAAAATCCCATCTGTCAAAAGAGGGAAATACCCGGGGCCCTCTACTCTCCAGACCAGGTCACTGCTTGATGGCAGTTAAGTTTAGATGTGTCGCTATTGATGCTATAGAAGAAATGTGCGTTGATTGAAAACAGTTGCATGCATTATATGTAAGACTTGTAAGTTTTTGTTACTGCGTTGCAACAATGCGAAATCCTCTGGTTTTTAACTGTTTCTCAATATTCCTATGACTGAGTAATGAAGTCATGAATCAAACAAAGGACCATCAATTAGGAGTCAGCTCATTGAGGGTGCGGGTTGATCGTTTCACCACTCAGGGGAGACTCAACGAAGAAAAGGGTAAAAACCCTGCCTCAACCATTGCGTCAAGCGACCGCTCTACTTTAATCTCACAACATATCAACTTGAATAATCCTCGCATATAGCAGACAATGTCAGGAATGAACACAGAACTTCACACCCACCTTTCCCATCCTCCTGGCTCCCGGCTTTGCTGTCGATGGCAAGGCTGAAGGCAGCTTTGAATATGGCGAGAGCGGCAGGGTAGGCACGGTGGGCGACTGCAAACATGAACGGGGTGTAACCTGATGCGTCCCTGGGGGAAGAAAATAATAGGTTTTTACACTCAAATCAAAAGAACCTTCATCATACTCGCAGTATTTCACCGAAGCGCGTAACGTGAGGCGGAATCCATCTCCGCGGCTTAGCGCTTGGACAATACAGCTCCAATATCGCAGCGGCGGCGACCCGCTGACGAGTGTGTTCGATTTGACAAGCCTAAGAGTCGAACCCCAGACCTTCCGCACCGGAGCGATGTCTTTATCCACCACATCAACTGGTCAGCTCAGGTTTGTGCACCAGAGTAATAAAAACATGAGTTTCCAATCAACGGTCGTAGGATCGATTCCTAACTCAAACGAGTGAAGTGAATTGCAGAAACTCACTGCAACGCATGTGTCGTCTACACGATGTGATAGATGAACAACCCAGTAAACTCGTAACACATACCACTGTCGGATTCCAGAGCGTACAAATAGAAGTTGAAATAGCGATAATCTTCATCGCAAATATAATAACTTTACTACATTAACACCATTCTGGCAGCAAACCGCAAATATGAACACGACAGCACGCTGATGAGTGCGAATGATCAAGATGTAAACGGTTAAAGTTGGAATCAATCTCCCAGATATCAAGGCGACCTGGTCGGTAATCAAACCCGCGACCATCAGCATCGCAAAGCAGCAAACTTACTTATGAGTGAGTAATCGCTTGAGATGGGAGTGTAAGCAGGGAGCCTTGCAGATGAGTTTGAGGATGGCGACCGCATCTGATCGAGTTCCTCGCTCGCTCATAACCTCTGTCCACGTGTCCTTGACCTTCTTCTTGGACAAATTCATCCCCTCTTCGTCTTCTACACAAGCAAGACAATTTCACGAGTTAATCTTCGCGAACACGCGTAAATGTAGCGGAAGTAGTGACTTTTATTTCCACACCGTCAACGCGGTAAAAAACACAAAAAAGTGAAGGAAATATAACAACGGTACCGACCAGATGGCGGATGGTGGAGAGATATCGCTATCGGCACGGAAGGCCAGGGGTTCGATTCCCGGGCAGGTCAAATCATAAAGTCGCAACCGGCTCGCCACCGTGGTGTTTGTGTCTTGCTCAGGCGTGAAGCCGCGGAGAGAAACTGAAACTTTTTGTATTTCAGTTTTGTACCGCCTTGCTTACTTCGCTGATGATAACAGCTGAATCTATGATGTCGAAACGTCCAGTTTTACTGCGTCATCGCACATTAATTGCACACATCCTCCTCACCTCGCTTTTGTTCCAACTTCCACGATGGTTCATGCGGCCATGACATGACCGGACTTCCAGGAGGACTCGCTATCTTGCCCAGGAACTCGCTCGAACTTCGAGGCAGTGTCTGAAACAATGACGTCATATTTACCGGTACCTCGAATCACGATGTAATATTACTCACCGGAAACGATGACGTCATAATTACCGGTACCTCGAATCGCGATGTAATATTACTCACCGGAAACGATGAAGATTCTGGTCGAAGAGGAACGTAGACTGGCGGCATCGGGTGGAAGATGGGCTTGGAAGAGCTGGAAAAAATAAAAGTTGTGCGACACAAAGCAACGGGAACGGGATCAAATCTCACCTCTGTCCCTCGCGGAAGGGAGCACTTCGATAAGGGGACGAGCTTTTGACACTCGATATAGCGCTGGCTATCGCGCTAACAGCGTTGATTCTATCGCCGTCAGACATAAACGAATCTCCACTGCTCACTGCACTTGTACTGGGAGCTGAAACTGAAACAGCAATTTCATGGCTGCCGTACGGTCTGCCTGGTAGATAATCACATCTCTAGTGACGCGAGAGACCATGGATTCGATTCCCAGGCCGGTCAAAACGGACACAGTATCCCCAACGGCTCGCCACCGCTGCGACGTCTCTTCGGAGCTGCGTTGCCCAGACGCTAAGCCGCGAAGATGGATTCCGCCACTCGCGCTTCGGTGTAATATCGCCGGTATAATTAATGAAGATTTGATTTTTTTATTTTTTTAAGTGAACTTGATTAGGAATAAGGCTTCTCGTTTTTGTTGTACTACTATTGCATCACAATGAACGTATCGAGCGTCACATAGTGAAAAGAGCACTCACCTTTGGTAGGAATTAATTTAGCAGGGGAGGAGCGGGGGGGAGCGGCCCGCTTGGACGCCATCTTGCTCTGGGCTTCCTCATCTTCTTTTTGTTCTTTATTTGATGACGGAATCGACATTTCGATGCACATGTGCAGAATATTACGTTGTCCGTCGCATCGCTCGCCTAACAAGCTCTATGACGTAACAATATGAGGTTGTCATAATAACTGCTTCAACATGATAACCGATAACCTTACTGCCTAGCTCTTAGATGGTATTTTAATGGACTTATCACACTATATACTAATAGGCTGAATGCTAGTGGTGATAGGCTGAATGCTGGTGGTGGGTGTGAAACCGCAGTGACTGCAAGAGTAAGGATCGGATACATGAAATTTAGAGAATGCGGAGAGTTGTTACTTGGGAGAAGGTTTTCTTTGAAAATGAAAGGGATGGTGTATCGCAGTTGCGTACGTTCGGCAATGTTATATGGAAGTGAGACGTGGTGCTTAAGGGAAAATGAAAAGATAATTTTAAGAAGAACCGAAAGAGCTTTAGTGAGATCAACGTGTGAAGCAAAACTAGTGGATAGGAAGAATAGTGAAGATCTAATGAAAATGCTGGACTTGAAGGAAACTTTAGATAAAATGGCACAAGCGAATGGAGTAAGATGGTATGGACATGTGATTAAGAGGGATGAGGAGAGCATTTTGAAGAAGGCAATGATGCCTTTAAGTGAATGGACAACGAAAGCGAAGATGGCCAAAGCAGACCTGGGAGAGACAAGTCGAAGAGAGTTTGAAGAAGATTGGGTTGAGAGTGGAGGAGGCTACAGATCGTGCGAGATGGAGTGAGAGCGATTGCTGAAGGAATGAGGTGCATCCGGCCACCTTCGGACGCGAGGAAAAACCGGATTAAAATTGGATGATGATGACTAATAGTTACCAAAAAACTTCTCATGTACCCAGTCGACATGTCAAATTTTTGTGAACTGAAGGCACAAGGTTCTTGGTTCTGGTTCCAGCATCGAAATTAATATTTTGATGTCATTGATTATGATGCAGAAACTTGACATAAAAATAGTACTTGGCAACAAAAATTTATTATGAATCAAAACCCTCAGGCCATAAGTCCACTACAATTGGACACGTGGACACGATGATTGTGTTATCACTAAATAAATCCCGACTGTTACGTCCACAAGAGCTCGATCAACTCAGGATTCGAACACAGAACCTTCAAGTGCTCAGCGCAATCAATGAAAAGATTGTGACACTAACCTGGTAGAAGATGGCGGTCCAGGGCGCGTCCCGATGGTCCTGGACGTTTGTGAGCATGGTCTGAAAGCCCTTCAGGTCCCGGGACATAATGAGTGGCATCAAAAGCTGGGTTTGAAAGGCCAGGACCACCACAGTGGACCTAGAAGAAGCAACACCCAACAAATGAAAAAAATTACTGCAGAATGGTGAAAGCACGTGTCGCAGAGTCTACTCCAATACTCCATACCATTACATACATTGACCTCTCGCAAAATCAACGTTTTTTTTACTCTTTTCCATAACACAGCGATGCCATGACCAGGTCAGGCGTCGAACCCGGACCAAATAATCTTTACATAACCAATCTGATGCTTCAACCACTTGAGCTTTTTATAATTCAACAGCTCAATTATCAAATCGACAAGCTTCATAGTACTTGAATGAGGAACGAAGAATAAAATAATATTTGTTCTTATTTTTTTGACTTTTTAAGTGCGTTTAAACTGTTCAAAAATTTAACACAAATAAACTGCGGCAAAATAAATGGGCCTTGGTTAAAGACATCGCTATCGTCATCGTGGTTCTGGGTTGGGTTCCTGGGCCGGTCAAACTGGACAGAGTGTCGCCAACGGCTCGCCACCGCTGCGATGTTTCTTCGGAGCTGTGTTGTCCAGACGCTAAGCCGCGGAGATGGATCTCGCCACTCGTTACACGCTTCGGTGTAATATCGCGAGCGCAATGGAGATTTGATTTTTTTTTTGATGAAACCGCGGCAACGTGATACTACAGTTAAATCTTCAACTCAAAAACCGACAGAAAATTTTAATCAAAACGAAGTTTCATCACTTACTTCGTGTTGTTTGAATCTAAACCAAATCCCATCCCCGATGCACAAAGTGGGGGGATGTCGGCCCATATTGGGTCCCGGATGCCCCCGTTTTCATCACCAAGAAGGGGGTAAAGCATAGAATTATAATCTTGCAGCAGAGAGGGGGAGCCCTGTGAAAACAAAGCAGTAGCAATGCATTGAACATCTTCCGAATACAATAAACGTGTAATGAAAATAGCAGAAGGAAAAATAAAGTTGCAGTAAAACTGGACGTGTCGACGACATAGATTTGCCTGTCATCATCCGCAGTTTGGGTGCAGCCTTGATTACACTGCTGACGATCACAGCTGAATCTATTTTGTCGAAACGACCAGTTTTGAGAATTGCCGTAGTTTAGCTTTTTTCCTTTTGAATAAAGTATCATCGAATCGAAGTTTTACATAACGCTGCCAGCGCCATTAAGATCTACTAGAGTTGCCAGCCATTTGTTTGCTACCGCAAGACGGGGAAATCTCGTTAAGTGCCTTTTCCAACGGCATAAAAACTGAATTACGACACAGCGAATACACAAAATGTATGCGTGACGTCAGTTTAAAAAGGTGACAATAATGACGTCACAAACGCAAGTACGCACCATCCCACAATTGGTTAATTTGGGTCGAGATTTTACGAGCTTTCCTCCCGCGTCTTCGCTGTCTTTATCTGCAAACATCGAAATTTTATATTTGTATTCAGCTGCATATTATTCAATGAATAATATTCATCCTCTCACGAGAAAGCGATCAAAGCGTTATAACCAGCTCGCTTAGGAGTTTCCGGTCATCTGTCTACCACTCTAAGATCCCGATAAGTGCCTTTCCCAACGGCGCAACAAGTAAATTTGCCAGGTTGTTCTCCACACTGTCCCTTTATTGCAGAGTGTCAAGCAGGGAAGCTGTGAATAAGAATTTTGGAATCAAACCAGAGTCTACAGCTCCAGAGGCAGACGCTCACACTACTCGACCATCTGAGTTGAAATTAAACGAAAACGACAAACTGTCAACGACGTGCTAGTTTCTAAAAGTAAGTGGAATGCCTCGGGATTCAGCACAAAACTGCTTCTATGAAAACAACTCACAGAAAAATGAATCGGCCTTGGTTGGAAAACGCCGTTGTGACGTCATCTTTCCGGAAGTAAGACTGAGACGTAAATAGCTCAATTTCCCACGGTCATGTGATGCGATAGCGGTGATTCCCCCTTCAGTTGCGTTGATACAATGAAGCTGAAACCGGGAATCGAACTGGAGAAACAAAATCGATAAACAGGTCATTGAAAATGGGAAGAGCGGCGTCTACACATGCGCCCACACTTCAACGCCTGTCTGTTAACAATATATCTGCCTTTAACGCTTAAAAAAAAATGTTACAAGTCTTATATAAAACCTAGCATGCGTCGACAGCAAATATACGTACAATTGCCCACAAGCACTGTACCATAAAAATACAGTGCCAGTCAGTGGTGTGGTGGTTAAATACGTCGATGTAGGAACGACAACTTTGGATTCAATCACCGGGTCGGTCAAATCGGACACAGTGGCGTCAACGGCTCGCCACCGCTGCGATGTTTCTTCGGAGCTGTGTTGTCCAGGCGCTAAGCCGCGGAGATGGACCCGCCACTCGTTACACGTTTAGGTGTAATCCCGCGAGTATAATCAAAATTTGATTTGACAAGAACACAGCGAACACGCATCGACCCACCATCACTCGCTTAGGGCTCTTCTGCACACAATCCAGAGGTTTGGGCGACCCGGACTTGACCAAAACCACATTATCTTTGTGTAGGAGACGGCAAGACGAGGGAATTTTGTTGGGCTCCTTCAAATCCGGAGCTTCCCCTTCATCGGTGGAAAAATAAACAGCCACTATGTTCCCGTCCACCTGAAAAAATGATAGGGGTTATAAACACGGGGGTCCCCCATCGAAGTTAATCAAGAAGTTCATGGTTATACGCCCCCATGGAGCTTTTTTGCTTAGTGCCCGACCACTTTGCATTTATCGAAGTGCGTCAACTTATTCGCAACTCGATGGGTGCGGAATCGATTCCAACCTCGAGTAAGATCTTGTTTAAACTTCAATTCGCAAATACTCACTTTTCTCACACATGAGACGTGATTGTTGCGTCACAATGCATGATAACTTCAAAGTGCACTCAAACAATCTCGTTCCATCAACGACACGCGCATTACCTTGGTTACTCTCCCAACGGGAAGCGAACGCACGTCCTCCACAAACATCACTTCACGCAGATCCCACGTTTCTTCCTTGTAATCTTCCTCGTCCGCATCCGAACGTTTCCGTTTCCCGGAATCACTCGAGTTCATCGCTGAGTTGGAAAGAAACGAGTTCCACTGGCTGCAACACAACTCTCGTCACACAAAATCTTCTTGATACTCGCGGTATTACGACCAAGCGTGTAACGAGCGGCGGGATCCATCTCCGCGGCTTAGCGCCTGGACAACACAGCTCCGAAGAAACATCGCAGCGGTGGCGAGCCGTTGGCGACATGTGTCCGATTTGGCCGGCCCGGTAATCGAACCTCAGACCTCTCGCACCGATAGCGATGTACGTAGCCGCTACGCCAAGTGGCTATGAGTAGAAAATGAATTTTCAACCAGCGGCTGACCAATATCGCACGATGTTACAATACTAACCTCATATAAGTCTTCGGCTCGGAAGTGCTTTCTTCGTTTTTTGTGGTTTCTGAAACAAGCAATGAAAATATTGATAAAGCGAATGCGTTAATCATCGGAAGCAAACGTTTGCGTGTATTGCGTATTTAATTTATCCTCCAATCACGAGAAAGCGGTCAAACGTTATAACGAGCTCGCTTAGGAGTTGCCGGCAACCTGTTTGCCACGCTGAGATGGGGGAATCCCGCTAAGTGCCTTTCCAACGGCACAACAAGTAAACTTGCCGGCTTGTTCTCCACACTGTCTCTTTAATGCTAAGGGTCAAGCAGGGAAGCAGTGAATACCAATTCTAACACCATCGGTTTGACCCGACTCGGAATCAAACCCGAGTCTACAGCTCCAGAAGCAGACGCTCTTACCACTAAGCCAGTGGTGGGGAACCAGCTGAAGTTTTGAATGTGGTCCGCGTCAGAATTTTGTTAAGTATGCAACAAACTGGTAGAACAGAAAACATCAAGACTTCTTAAAAACTGTTTCACATTCAATTATTGCTGATGCTGAATGCTGTTGCTGAATTTGTGGTATAAAAACCGTATTATAACTGTATATAAAACCGTATAACAGGTTACGTAAAAAATCGGATGAAATTTCGCAAGGCAACAATTTGGATGAAAATAGTATTTAGTGTAAGCGTACGTTAAAGCTCCCACACGCTTATGTTATTTCGTGTTATGATGTATGACCTTTCTACGCTAACATCAATAATATTACAGCACAATTTTCTAATTATGACGTGAGAGACGCACCTGCTTCGTATTTCTCGTCCACGGCGGGAGCTGGCATGACTGCGAACAAACGTTTAGTGTCGAGCTGCCAGACCGCTTGCAAGAGCCGGCCCACTTTGGGGGAGGCGCTCCCGATATGCACAGCTAGTGCGCCAGCGTGGTAGATGGGAACACTCTTCATACAAACCATGTCCCCGACGACAAGCTGAAAACAACAACAAAAATGAGAAATAACTCGGTTAACTCGCACAAACACAGGCGTGCTGGTGAATAGATTAACGAAATCGCTATCGATGCGGGAGGTCTAGGGTTTGGTTCCAGGGTCAGTCAAATCGGACATACTGTCGCCAATAGCTCGCCACCGCTGCGATGTTTCATCGGAGCTGTGTTGCCCAGGCGCAAAGGCGCGGAGGTGGATCTCACCACGTCACACGCTTCGGCGTAATACCGCAAGTATTATGAGGATTTTTTTTTATTTGAACTCGTACAAAACTTAACACAGTTATCGCAATAAAAAAATGACTTCCCAAAAAATCAACGTGGCCTCAACTTCTATTACCGAGTCATCGTACTAAAACAAGGAGCCTGGCGCCCCAATGAAGTTTTGTAGTCTGTGTCTTAGCAGTGAGCGGTTAGTGAAAACCCCGCTAGAGAATGAACAACATTGCAAAGTATTCAACAACACAAACACACATTGCTTTGCATCAAAATTGAACCTGGATTCACAACTTTCAATTTATTTCTTGTGTCACACTGCGTCACCCTAGCACGATTCAGTTATGATACTGGTGGTGCAACGTTGCGCTGAAATCACAAGTACAACAGACTTTGTTATAAAACAGGGATGGCGAAGCACTGTCCTGAAGGAAACGATCGTGACGTTTCAGTGCCCACTCGCAGTTTCAAAAATTGTGTGAAAATGTTAACCAAGTTTATTGCGAAGTGAGCTTACGTTCTTCGAGTCAGCGCCCACCCAATAGAAATGTCAAATACAATCAACTCCAGCCGTGATTCGAACCCGTCATCTAAGATCTCATAACCTGCGCGGTACCGGTACGCTGACGTGGCTGATATACGAATATTTAAGCGACGAAATTTTTGCGTTTGTTTTGCACAGGAATAAAGCCGTCTTAGCTCGCGCTGTAACTACTCATTATTAGCCTAAGAATACAAAACTTGCGATAAAGACACAGCAAATTCCTCATTAATACCATTAAACCAGCGATCCACTTTGTCTTTTTTCAGATTAAGGTCTTATCTATGACCCATTCGTTTAAAAAGTTTACCATCCCTGTTATTAAACGAGCAACTTCAAGCAAGAAATTTTGACGAACTTACGTTATCTTTGCTGCTTTCTTTGTCGAAATTTTGTTGCAAATGAGATTGTGATTTTTCAATGATTTTCTTGCGTTGATGAAAAGGTAGAAGCCCCCACCAATAGAGCCGATCTGAACAAGAGATCACGCGGTATAATGAGCGTTAAATAAGCGTCTGCTGTTGCAGCAAACCCAAGTTCAAAAAAAATCAAAGAATCAATTATAATTTGTATGTAGTTGCATATTTATCCTTCTATCACGAGATAGCGTTCAAAGCGTTATAACGAGCTCGTTTAGGAGTTGCCAGCCATCTGTCTACCACACCAAGATGGGGGAATCCCGCTAAGTGCCTATCCCAACGGCACAACAAGTAAACTTGCCAGCTTGTTCTCCACACTGTCCCTTTAACGCTGATCGTCAAACAGGGAAACTGTGAATGCCAATTTTTAAGTCATTGATTGACCCGACTCGAAATCAAACCAGAGTCTACAGGTACAGAAGCGGACGCTCTTACCAGTCGGGCAACTGGTTGAATTTCGCAGCAGCGTGTAACGAGTGGCGAGATCCATCTCCGTGGGTTGGCGCCTGGACAACACAGCTCCGAAGAAACATCGCAGCGGTGGCGCATAGTTGGCGACACTGTGGCCGATTTGACCGGCCCGGGAATCGAACTCCAGACATCCCGCACCGACAGCAATGCGCTTAACAATTGAGCTAACCGACCAGTTATACCGGGGAAGCATTAACTTAAAATCTACGAGGCTCATTTTGTTTTAACGACTGCATATCATTGCATTAATGCTGCAGTGGTACGCTAAAGTCAGACAAATAAATTACTATAATCCAGCCCAGAAACCTTAAAAAAAAGTCTTAATTAAATCTAGGGCTGTAAACTCGCAAGCGTTTATAATCGAGTTCACCAAAAACTCATAAGCCCGATTCGAGTTTTTGATTCGGCAAGTTTAGATTCGAGTTGAGTAATTTTTCGAGTTTTTGTTTGAACATTGATAACACAGGAGCATACATTCAACATCAGTCCTACCTTGCTCAGTGAGCACAGCAGAGTAGAGAGAGCACACAGCGACCGACCGCACACCTTCGTGTTTTATGGCGTCACACACTGTGCATGGAATATCGAGTGATTTGCAGAACATGACGAGACAATCATCCGCCCACGTCGCGATTCCGCCGTCTTCCGTCGTCACTGATGCTTGTGTCAATGACGTAGCAAGATGCGTAATCTGACGCAAACATGACGTAAATTCAAATTAAAACAACCAAAATGATCGAAATACAATCAAATATGGGACGAAAATAGCACAAGGAGCAAAACTAAAACCACAGGAATTCTCTTAAAACAGGATGTTTCGATAAAAGAAGTTCAATCTTTAGTTTTGCACTGCCACGATGACACTGCTGATGATGACAACTGAAACTACGTTGTCGAAACATCCAGTCTGAAGAATTACCGCGGCTTTATTTTTTCTCCTTAAACTACGATATTGTTGGACAAGCGGATAGAAGCTCAACAAAAATGCTAATCACGTGTGGTACTCTGAAGCGAAAACATCGGAGACGTTGTGATAACTTGACAGGAAATTCATTATCAATTCTCACATTCAACATTTTTGCAACGCAGCTGCTAGCTCAGAGGTTCTCATCCGGCGCCACTGCCCCCCTACCCACTAGGCCACGGGAATGGCCTCCCTACGAGGCTGCGGGAATAGCTCTACGGGAATTACCCCGCCTCCTATGAAGCCGCAAGACATTAACTATGGGGCACAAGCGTGAGATTTATTTGCTAATTAATCACCACTTCGGGTCAGCGGGCAGCTGTAACCACTGTAAATGAAATATCGACAAAATATTTTCGTGCTGAGCCGAGGGCCACTGCCATGGTGCTGAGTCCCACTATTGACAACCACTGGTACAGTCCACGATGAACTAGATGCACATGCTATTCATTCAGCAAGTAAAACTTTTGTCGAAGTCTAGAAAACATTACGAATTGCTTTACCTTTTCTTTGTCTAAGTTGAGAATATTATTTTTTGGATGAATTCCACCTTCCCTGTTGTTCCAGCGCCATTGACGCAACGCGCCACATACGTCAACCGCAACCAACGAACTGTACATGGCACCAATTTCCTGGAAAAGAAACATTAAGTAAGTTGTAGTTTACCAATCCATCGATTCGTTTGAGAAGGACTCAGTAGCATTTGGTGGGATATTGAAAAAATGTGAGCAAAGCTTAAACACAGAAAGATTATTTAAAAGCATTCTACGAACCAAATTCGGGTGAAACCTGATTTCATTTTTCTATTGAGCAAGCATGGAGGCTGGACGACATGATCAAAGCCTTGATCAAGAGTTTACAGAATTGAACTTGATCAATCTCAGGAAAATGTAAGAAATCAAAGGCGCAGGTTTATATCAAAGCAATCAAATTTTCAGCGGTATTACGCCGAAGCACGAAACGAGTGGCGGCTTAGCGCCTGGACAACACAGCGTCGAAAAAACATCACCGCGGTGGCTACCCTCGGTACGATTAGACAGGCCCGGAAATCGAACCCCAAACCTTCCGCACCGACAGCAATTTTTCTAACCACTACACCAACCGGCCGGTTCCCACATCGTGCACAACTTTTACCTTAAACTTGACAAACTCATTATTCTCCTTCCACCATTCAATTTCATCGCTCAGCAGCAAATCAGATTCTTTCGCGCCTGAAACACAAGTTCGTACTCGATGACGTCACAATCACAAATCATAAGCCAGCAAGCAACTCACCGCTCAATTTTGTACTGCCAGGTTTCGCTTCTTGCCACTGCGTACCTTGTTGACGCGACGTTGATTCGTCGCGGTCTTCGTTGTCGCCGCGACGATTTGACAAAGCCCGACTAAAAACGTATCGCGATTATTTTAATTTTTCACTTTTAGACAAGGTACTTGGCATCGAGAATAATCACTATTCACAAAAATCAAAAAAAAATAGTCAAATCTTTATTATACTCGCAGTATTACGCCTAATCGTGTAACGAGTGGCGGGGCCCATCTCCGCGGCTTAATCCTGGGCAACGCAGCTACAAAGGAACGTCGCAGCGGTGGTGAGCCGTTAGCGCCACTGTGTTCAATCAGACCGATCCGGAAATCGAACCAAAATCCTCCCGTGCCGATAGCGATGTCTGCAACAACTGCACCAGCTGGCCGCCGCACAAAACGAACCCGATCTTTTAAAATTGAAACTTTTCCCGCACAATATAACCCACTATGACATCACATTATAACCTGGTGAAGGTGTAGCCGAGGATGTCTTCTGGCAACATCGCATCTGCATCAATCACTACTCTCGCGTGGTCGCCAGGGGGAATACCTCCATCCAACAACGACATCAACTCTTCCCCTGGGATGTAATCGCTTGCTGAAATATAAAATGATTTCTCATAAAAAATAAAACGAAAAGCAAGGCAATCTGCGATGTCATTTGCATCGCAGTGTAACTTGTTTCTTGAAGGTCGAAATTTAATACAAGATCGCTCCACAAGTAATAATATATGCGTATCTCTGATTATTATATTTTGAATTACTGACGCTATTTTCAAATTATGTGGAACTGCAACTTGAACAGTGATTGAGTAAGGAGATTACGAAATGAGCTTGCGTTCTTCAAGTCAGCAGCCACCCGGTATATACGTCAAATACGATCGGCTCCAACCGTGAATCGAACCCGTCACTAAGGATCTGTAGCTTGCGCGTTGTGCCGCCAAGCCAGAGGTTCTCAACCGTGGTCTTCGGCTCCCCAAGTGGGTCACAAGCATAGGAATAAATGCATTTCCAGACTGGGACTTTTCAACTCAAGGGGCCACGGGCTCTTATTGCCCCATTCAAGTGGACCACGACTTGGAAAAGGTTGAGAATCACTGCCCTAGGCCACGTCACTGTTCCCTCAAAAGTCTGCGCGAAATATGAGAAAAATGAGAAATTTTGTTTACCACCCACCTCCATCATCTACGTCGTCGTTATCCTCATCATCACGACTGAGCAGGTTGTTGACCGCCATATTGACATCCAGATGTGTCCGCTGAAGCTCCCGCAAGATTACAGATCGAGATTTGCCTTGCAGGACATTCTGAACATCGCAATGTTGGATGTCATAAAAAAGGTTATTCCAACATTTTCACAAGCATCTCATAACTTTCGTTTGCTATCAACTAGTTAAACCGGCCGGTGAGCTCAGTAGCTAAAGATATCGTCATTGGTGCGGTGAGGTTTCATGGGCCGGTCAAATCGGGCACAGTGGCGTCAACGGCTCGCCACCGCTGCTAAGTTTCTTCGGAGCTGTGTTGCCCAGGCGTTAAGCTGCGGAGATGGAGCCGCCACTCCTTACACGCTTCGGCGTAATGCCGCGGGTATAATGAAGATTTGATTTTCTTTTTTATTGATCAATGCTCAATTTTACCTGTACTTGGTTGATGAGCTCCTCCGGAACATGGGAAGCTGGCACAACAACCTTCTGTCCTCCGGAAAATAAAGGAAGATTTCTCCCTCGAACCTGACTGGCCCGGATCAAACGAATTCCGGAATTTGTCAAACTATCACTAGAATTAGAATTGGAAGAACTGCGAATTGTTTTTCTCGCTGATGAGGTTTCTGCAGTTGAAGCAGTAGAGATCGCAGCTGACTTCGCACTGACTCGATGAGCCCACCTCGTCCAAGAACCTTCAACAACAAGCATTGTGGTTAATTCGACTATGTAACAAAGTTCAAGAAAATTTTTGCTTGGCTCCTTTTTTTTGATTGTTTCTTCCTGATTTTTCAGCGCTGATTCAGAAAATAACTTTCTTTTTCTTTTATCATCGATAGTTTTCACGATTCAGTGCTTTTTGCAGGGCATCGAACCGCTTAAAATATCGCTCCGGTTTGGGTTCTGGTACCGTTTTCCATTAAGTCGAGGGAGTACAGGTATATTGAAATGATAACACGCGCTGTTCTATGTTTAAATTTTGTAAAGTAAAAGTCTTGCGTAGTTTTGCATTAAGTGCATGGTTAAATGTGATAATTGAAATGTCAAATAGGCAGTGCAAGAATTCACCAGATCGTTTTCGTTATGTATGTGGATACTACATCAGCAAACACACCACATATGCAATTGTGAAAAAAGCAAAACATTGGACAGCATACCGCATATATTTTGCGATGGATATGGGTGATCAGGATAAGGCCTGGGCGCCACATGTAATCTGTGGCACTTGTCGAACTAACCTTGAAGGATGGTTGAGGGGTTCCAAAGTATGTACCGGTATGTCATTTGCAGTTCCTAGAGCTTGAAGAGAACTCCAAAATCATCATGATGATTGCTATTTTCGTATGATAAACATTTTGAAGTATAGCAAGGTTAGTGGAAGAAGAGCTATGATCTATCCTAGTATAGCCTCATCTATCGCACCTGTTCCTCACAATGAAGCGTTACCAGCTCCTACCCCACCAGCAAATGTGAGTTTATGTAAATTTATTTGAGTCTGTGATCACTTTCTTATCTGCTACAAACTTGCTCTTTATTATTTCAGGTAGAAGTGCACCTCAGCGAAGACTCAGCAACAACAAGTGAAAATGCAGATACTGATGTGGAATATGAGCCAACAACAAGTTTAGAATCTCATTTTTCAACTAAAAAAGAATTGTATGACCTAATACGTGATCTGGGTCAAACAAAATCAGAAGTAGAATTGTTAACATCCAGATTGATTGAGTGGAATCTGCTGGGTGATGACTGTAAGAGTACTGCGTACAGAAAAAGGCACTTGGAGTTTTCTGTTTACTTTCATGTCTTTGAAAACCTTTGCTATTGCAAAGATGTCGAAGGCTTGTTTCGTGCTGTGGGGAAAGAGCATGATCCCACTGAATGGCGGCTTTTCATTGAAACCTCTACCAAAAGTCTCAAAGGAGTGTTACTTCACAATGGCAATAAGTATCCGTCACTTCCTCTAGCGTACTCATTACAGATGAAAGAAAACCATGAAAACGTCAAACAATTGTTTATTAATATCAATTATGCTGAGTTTCAGTGGTACTTTTGCGGCGACTTCAAGACGCTAGGATTTTTGCTGGGCCTGCAAAGTGGATACACTAAATACTCTTGCTTTGTTTGTTTATGGGATAGCAGAGCTGACAGTGAGCTCTAGAAAAAATCCGCTGGCCGTCACGAGGGGAACTTACACCAGCAACGCATAGCGTTATCAGAGATCCTCTCGTGAGCCCGGAAAAAGTTTTGCTGCCTCCTCTTCATATCAAATTAGGTCTGGCAAAGCAATTTGTTAAAGCTTTGGATTTTGAAGGAGATGTTTTTTAAGAAATTCGTTTAATGTTTCCCAGACAATTAGATGCTAAAAGAAAAGAAGGTATATTTATTGGTCCCCAGATAAACACAATGTTAAAGTCTAAGAGCTAGGAAGAAAAAATGAATGAAACAGAGAAAGAAGCGTGGCAAGCATTTCGAGGTGTTGTTGAAGGATTTTTGGGAAATAAAAGAGACCCAACTTACAAAAAATTAGTGAAAAGACTGATCAAAAGTTACCAAAACATGGGCTGTCGTATGTCAATAAAACTTCATTTTTTATGCGCATCTTTGTTTGTTTTTTTTTTCAAGAAAATCTTGGTGACTTTAGTAAGGAGCATGGTGAACGATTTCACCAAGATATTGAGTCGATGGAATGACGCTGGAAAGGGCGCTCGGACAGTGCTATGATGGGTGACTGCATATGGTCCCTGGTAAGGGAAGATAAGAGCGGTCATAAGAGGAAAGCTCGCTCAACTGTGAGTTTTTGAAATACTTTAACCGCTCAAAATAAGTGTGTCATCTGTTTTTAAACCTTTCTTTTTGTGAACAATTTGAGATTGACCTTTCAAGTTTAATAAACTGAATAAAACCTTTATATGCATTAAAAATCTACCGGTATGGGCAAGAGTAAGTAGCAATTCGATATCTACAAAGCTTCAGCTATAAAACAGAAAGCGTAAACATCTTGAGAAGTATCGATGATACAAAAAAACTAATCACATTTTCGAACTCAGCACCCAAAAATAAACCAAAAAACACTACAAAAAGTAGCCAAGCAAAAATTGTGTTACGTAGTGATATTTGCTAGTAGCACAACAAGTTCAGTATCGTTGAGCAACATTTACAATACCATCGTAAGCAAGCCAGGCCTACAAACTAGAACCTGATTACCAAAAACCTTGATTAAGTTTGAACTTTTCCTAAACTAGACAGAATTTGCTTGAACTCAGCCTAAACCCGGTAAAAACAGCTTGAACTTGGCATGAACTCCGTAAAATGACTGAACTCGAACTTGAACTCGTAGAATGAAGAACTTGAACTTAGCTCGCAAGTTTTCATTGAACTAGATTGAAAATGGTTGCGGGTTATGCATCCCTAGTGCAAGCAGCAGGTTGTCAAGTACAAACTTCTTGTGTGAGCTACCACTGCAAGTGCTATTGCTACAAATACCAAATCAAAATTAAAAAGCAAATTAAAAAGATTAATGTTCACTAAAAAGCAAAACTTTTTGAAAATTATGTCAACTTTGTATATTTCCCAATGGCATCTTGCTAGCTCTCTCATAACAATATCAAAAATTCATTGCCATTAATATAGTAAATTCGTCAAATGTAATAAACACCAACAATACTTGATTTTGTTTTATCTTTCGTTGAATCTCAAAATGTATATCAAAATGTATACTTGATTTTGTTTTATCTTTCGTTGCATCATCTGGGACTTTCACAGGCGATTTGGACGCAGCGGTATACGCTACTCTACACACTCTTCCATCCTGAAACAAGAATGCGAGATACTCCGGCCCGACCGCACAATCCTTTATCAAATTTTCTTGCAAAGTTCTAAGAGTTGGGGAAAGATTGTGAAAGTGATTGGAAAAGGTGCTTTCCGATAAACGAAGTAGCCTGAACATAAACAGACATACAATAACAAATTGTTTGTATAGCACTTTTTATCTGTGCACAAAAATAACCTTAGCATCTCAAAGTGGCATGGCAAAAATATTAGTTAAGATCAGGGAGAATAGGAAATGTGAAATGAAAAAAGTGAAATATTCCAGTACAATATTCAAAAATATGAATATAATTATAGCTAGCAGTTGTGATGCAGGCCTTATCAAAGAATTAGTGTCAAGATTAAAAATAAGCAAGCAAAACAATTAAGAAAGCAAATACATAAGTCAGGGGAAATGGGCCTCGCACGTGCACAGATGACATCCACTACATCAAAATCAAAAACACAAAATATCGCAAATATTATTTAAACAACTCCATTGATGAAAGTTACGTCAAGAGTAGATTAAATACGATAATTTCTGGAAAGAAGACAAAAGTTTGGAAATTGACAAAAACTGTGGAAAAATCATTAACAACAAAATTTTGATGAAACGAAGAATAAGAACTACAACAGTGAAATAAGCAATGATGAAAGAAAAAACAGACAAATAAGGATTGAATTTATTCTACTAGAAATTTGTCGTACACGTAGGCCTACTGGTACTTCAGGTTACAAATATTATATTAGCTAACGACAATCACTCAAGGCACATTGATGCTGCAATATAACATTTAGATTGATCAGAGCTATAACAGAAAGAGTTTACTGCATTATTCAGTGAGCCTAACTATGACGCCATGACGGTACAATAAACAACAGTCACTTTCTTTAATGATGACATTGAAAAATTGATTATGGTGCAAAAACTAGAACCAACACCAGCGGCCTAAAGCCCACCAAACTTGGACATGTGGACTGCGTAATTATTCAGCAGCCAAAACACTCAGGCCATCAACAGATAGCTAATTTTACAAACACATACAGATCGACAAGAAAAGTGTAAGGTCAGCCGTCAATATCTTGGTAGACAACAGACAGCTGCAATTGTGTTGTGTGACATCACAGTGTAGCAATGCTAACAGTAGATAGAAAACATTACCCCATGTAAACCAAATTCATGTTTTTAAGCAAAGCCGACCTTTAGCTCAATTGTTAAGCACACGCCATCGGCATGGGAGGTCTGGGGTTCAAATCCAGGGATGGTCAAACCAGCACAGTATCAGCAACAACTCGCCACCACTGCGACATTTCTTTAAAGCTATGTTGTCCAGGCCTAAGCCATAGAGATGGGTCCTGCTACGCGTCGACATAATACCGTGAGCATAATAAAGATTTGATTCATTTTTTAATTTTTGAAAAAATAATTGCATACAGCATTACAGCTCTTTTTTAAGCTACTGAACAAATAAAAAGTAATGATATATCTGTACCAACCGACTACTATATCATGTTAAAAAACTTTTAAACTATAAGTGTCGAGAGCACTGAGCACTGAACAACTATTCATACTGCATTAATTACCAGATATACATTTTGAGATCAGCGTTACAGGTTAACATATACTAATAATCATACAACAAACCTTTCTTGAAATTTTTCTTCTTCATCCAAGTATGTGTAATTCTCTTTAGATGAATTTTGCACGATGAATCGAATGTTTGACACAAATGGCATCATTTTTATGTCTTCCATTACAACTTCTTGTAGACTACTTTACTTACTAATTTAACACATTGTACGAGTCGTAAGCATCACTTTAATCTTGTAAGCCTAATCACTACACAAATACTGGTACAGGTAATCCACTTTATGTTAAAACCGTCCCATTAACATTTCAACTTAAACATCTTCCGCTAGTCTATTAAGCTACACTTCTGGTAATTTACGCACTACAACTGTTGGATTGGTACCACAACAAGTCATGTAGTAGCCTAGGCGAACTTCCCAAATAACAATGTAAACCTCCAGAGTCTAAATCACTGTTTCTTCCATGTTTTTAGCAAGCGCAAATTTGCCCAAATAAAATTGTAATATTTATGTGAATACTGCACAATGGAGAGGACTAACACCTTTACACGTGCAAACAAAAGTTGAAGAATTGAAACGAAAAAGCAAAGTACAGTAACAATCCATCAATTGCAAATTGAGGAAAGTCTTGGTTAGAGACAAAGTAAAAAGAAAAGAAACATAGAAAATATGCAAACATAACAGCAATACTGAGCAAAGCAAATACTGGGAGCAGTACTCAACAGCTGACATAAACAAAGGAATAATTCACGCTAAATCAAAACATTAAGTTAGCAGCATTATGCAAGTCAAACTGTTTGAGTTTTTTTTTCAACTCATAGAGGCTGGTAGCATATACCCAGTTTCAAAGAGTGAATTCTAGAGCTCGACCGATATATCGGTCAACCGATATTTATCGGTCGATAACGAGGTAGGCCGATATATCGTATCGGCCGTTTTCTACCGATAAATTATCGGCAATCAACAAAAACATCTAATTTACGATTTTGCTAAAAATGCAAGGTTTTTCGGTGCTTTGCGCGCGCAGTTGCGCACTCATTCAAGCACGAATACAACGCTTTAGAAAGAGCGTGCACGCACACTCAAATGACAAGTAGGACCTTCAAATTTTCAGAGTATATGCATATCAATGCGTGGAACAAAAATATGCCCAATAATTGTCTTCGACCTTTGACCTGGGGTAATACTTTTGACCTTTGTAATACTACCGACCTTTGACCTGGGGTCACAGGTCGAAAAAAAACAAACCTTAACAGTTTTTTGTGCTGCCTAAGGCTTCTGAACCGTTGATGCTAGAGACTTCAAGTTTTTAGGGATGATAGACCTTAATGTGAACTTGTGTCTAACAAATTTTAGGGGGTGGCGGTCAACAGGTTAAAGGTCAAAGGTCAATTAAAAAATTTGAAAAGAAATCTTTCCAAACGCCAATAACTTGTAAATGGAAACAGGCAGGACCTTCAAATTTATCAAGTACACGCAATGCATCTAGATAAGGGTAAAAAAATATTTACAGTGAATATCTGCATGTGACGTCACTTGGGGTCAAAGATCAAATAAGCAAATATGTTGTTTGAGTTATAACTATTGATTAAAAACAGATAGGAACTTGAAATTTACAGGATTGGTGTATCTTACTAGGTTCTTGCATTGTACCAACTATACACGCTCTATGTCACGTGACTCGGGGTCAAAGGTCAAAAAATCGATAGAATTTGCCAATATTGTGCAGTCTAAGGCTTTTGAATTGCTGAAGCCAGAGACTTGAAATTTTTAGGGATGGTAGATCTTAATGTGAACTTGTGTCCAACAGCTTTTGGGGGGGGGGCGGTCAACAGGTTAAAGGTCAAAAATCAAATTTTATCAAAACAGAAGTGAAGTCTTCAGATATCAGTTATCGGCCTTTAAATTTTAAATATATCGGTATCAGCTAAAAAAATTCATATCGGTCGAGCTCTAGTGAATTCCATATAGGGACAACACAATTACCAAAGCAATGACAGGGTTTATACGGAATTTTTCTGACATATTCCCCTGACTTTCCTCAAAATCGCATCTGTTTTCCCTGACTTTCGTTTAAAAATCCCTATGTTTTTCCCTGACCCAATCCTGCAAAACATACTTTTTCCCTGACTTAGAGAATATAAACGAACAGTATAATACCAGCCAGCAGCAAAAATAACTATGTATACCTAATGCCTACATACACAGAAACATCAATTCAGCAGCAGAAGTAAAGATTTCACAAGTGACCTATCGTAATTTTATCTTAGAAAATCGCAAGAAGCTTGGCTTGAATACCAAAAATAAGAAAAGTGACATGTTTCACAAGTGTCTGGCTTCGCAGTTCACAGCACTCTGCACTACTTCAAGTAAAAAATCTAAGAAAATCACAGCAATAAAAACACTGAAATTACAAACCATTTCGATAAAGAGACTTGCTCTCTCAGTAATTGTGTGAAGTAAGGTGCAATACCATAATTCACAACATTTAATTTGTCTTTGCCAAGTTCCAGTATACTAGCAATCTTGCTATCAGGAAAACATTGATTGAAATAGGTCCACAGAACCAGTAACAGAATTATCACTATATCCACCAACAACATGCTTTAGAACCCCATGTATTTCGGCATTCAATTTACCTCCATCTTGAAAGCAGTGTTACCAACTTAGCTACTTAGTATCTAAATCTAGACACTTTTTAGTTCCCTTAAATACCAATTTTTTCGTCTAGATTCTAGCTACTAATCTATAGCTATCCAGTTTGTTTATTGTTTTATCCCTTCGCGGAAGAATGCCAGAAATATTGCTTTAATTTTGTGAGCCCTTCTTCCGCGTGTTCAGCTCAGTACCGGTAGGCCTGCTAGCCAACAGGTATAGTAGGAATAGGATTTCAAGTATTTGTCTCGTCTAAAGCAAGTTGCAGCAAAATGACAATTTGTGTTATGAGGAGATGAACATGGCTCAATTCTCTGATACAATGGAGCTTCAAACTTTATGGTTTTGAATCATTAGAATGATAAGAAGGTAAAGTTAATCACGAGTATCAGTAGGCTGCTAAGACTGTAAGACTAATATGCTAACGCTATGGTGAGGGCAGTTTAAGTAGCGAAGCAGGCTACTACTGTACAGCTTAGGTCTAGCTGCCTAGTGCTAATATTAGCCTAAACATTTGACCAATTCAGTACCGGTACATTATTTAGCCTGTTTGTACTTTGCAGACCTGTAGATAAATACGCAGCATAGAATAGTTGCCTAGCTTGGAATACTTTTGAGTACGGTATGCATAATTCACGTCTATGCATAATTCAGCTCACGTATGATGTGTTTAAAGGTGTTTCGATGTCACTGCGACTAAAATGTGTCTTCATTAGGCAGAATATTTCTCCAAAAACTGAATGTGTGCTATTATTAGATGCTGTATATAAGTTACTTCATGTCAGACTCCGCAATATCGCTTGTTTTTTTTCGTATTAACCCACTTTTGTAGTTAGATACTGATCTAGATACTTTTGTTGTTTAGAAATCAAAAATCTAGCTACTCTCTAGATTACTTGAGTAAATTGAGATCTGGCAACACTGCTTGAAAGACCAGTAGAATTGTACTTTGACTATTTGCACTGCAGGATAATTGAATTTCAACCAAATTTTCTGTATCTAGGGAAGATTGCAGCTGGTTTTCTTCAGAAGATAAGTTAGCAGGTCTAATATCACTTCTTTTAGCAAAGAAATTTTTAATTTCGGTCAGTTCCTTGACTTTTTTCACATGGGATTTGTTGCCAGCATGACTCCTCAATGCCCTGATACCCATGTTGCTCAATGCCATTATTGTCTGACACAGTCGACATCTTGCTTCACCTTTGGTAGAAGCTTTACAAAGCCATGCCTTGAGTTCTTCAGACGATAACCAACCAACTTGGAAATAAGTGTGTTTCGATTTTTTAGACATTCCAGGCTACTTTTATAGTAAGAAAATATATAAATAAAGAGAAAAGTATGAAGTCAAGCTTGTTTGACATACAATTGCTAAAATAAACAATGGATCTTGATTCATAGGAGGTAAGAACTTTCCAAAAAAATCTCCCTGACTTTTTCCAAGTTTTCCCTGACTTTTTCGTTGAATTCCCTGACTTTCCCTGATTTTCCCTGACCATCTCGAAAAAGATATGTTTTCCCCTGATTTTCCCTGACCGTATAAACCCTGAATGACTGTATTCCTTACCGATATGTGTAGGTTTATCTTTAAAAGTTAAAGCCTTAGAATGTCTAAGATACAAATTATAAAGAACACTCTCACCACGGTATATTGCTAAAACCTGCAGGAGCAAAGGAGCACAAGAACTATTCCTCGCAAGAGCACAAGAACTGCTAACTCACTAGCGCCCTTAGCGATCCTTGTGATCCTTAAGTGATCCTGCAGGTTTTAGTAGGACCCCTCAGACCATACAAAAAACTCATCAAACCACGTTGCTTACAAAGAACTAAACATTCACAAAAACACAAAAAAAAAACAGTTACAGTATTTTAAATTTTGTCAACAACTCGATTAACAAAAGACATTTTTCGCAAGTATTTGTTCTGAGTCCAACTAGCAAAATTGAGTTTCAACCGCACAATGGCAACACGCATTATTGCATCTAACACGTGTCAGTCCGTTAGCTGACTTCACAATTCCGATTTATTAAGTTTCATGACAGAAAATCCCTGTTCACACACCGCACAGGTTTGTGCTTCCAAATTAAGCTAACCAGATACCAGCATTTTTCAAAAAAAACTGGATATGTTTTTTTCGCCAACTGAAAATAAAACTAAAGATAATGCAAAATCAATGCAGAAAGTGCGTGGAAGATTTCAAGCAGGTTAACCGTCAGAATACATTTTAAGCTTTTGTAATCTAAATTTTTTTTGCGCAAAAATATTTTATTAATCACAGAATATTTGCTGCCCACATGAGGAACCATTACAACTCACCAGTTAAGAAAAGCTGTTTTACAGTAGATCACATTTTGTAGCTGACACAAAACCAGTCTGTGGTGTAACCGATATCTCAGTTACACACGTCATAAGTCTTGAATCAGGATAGACAAGCAAAAGCTGTGATAATTGGAGACTAATTTTATTAGTACGATAGTGCAGCAGTAAACTATTTAATGATTCTTAAAATTGCATTGTAGCATGTTTATAAAATATGGCAAGAGCTTGCGTGCCACATTTGGCACGCGTGTTACTTCTTTGACACCCTCGATCTAGACACTTCCAACTTTGTAAGTTAATGCTAAATCAAACTCAAGCCTTTCAAGGATCTAATATTTAACCTGTTTAGACGATCAAAGAAAAAATCAAAAGGTATGCTACATCCATTGCAAATAAACCGAGTAAAATTTTTTTGGACTGATTCGGGAGTAGAAATATCTTTTTTAGGTAGGGTGACCAAAACTGACCATTGCCAAACGAAAGTGTTATATTCAAGTTTTGGTCTGACATAAGTGAAAGTGGTAAAAGCTTTCACAAGAGTCCACCACAACCATCAATCTACACATTGTTAGTTGAAAAAGTTTGTAAAATACAATAAGCATAAGTTGAGACAATGTTCATGACACGTGAGATGTGAGAACACCATTTTAAATCACTGGAAAACAAGACAACCAAATCCTTTGCACATGGTGAGTTAGCAACACAAGTAGTGTCAATATAATACTGGTACTGATTTTTAGTAGGCTACCGTAGAACAGTGATTACCCTAAATAGTTAGTTGTTCACATTTCGCTGGAGCAAGCAACAGCTGTTGGTTTTTAGTCCCCTTGTGCTGTGCGTACCAGTACCAGTACCGTACTAAATCTAAGGCATTTTGTAAGGTCGTGCTAAAACCTGCAGGAGCACAAGGACTGCCTTTGCAAGTGATTTAAGAGCACAAGAACTGCCAGGGGCGCTAGTGAGTTACTACTAAGAGCCCTAACCCTAACCAAACTATAATCCTTAGTAATAACTCACTAGTGCCCCTAGCAATCCTTGTGTTCCTAAATCACTTGCAAAGGCAGTCCAGGGTTCTTGTGCTGCTGCAGGTTTTAGCAATACCACATTTTGTAGAATATATTAATCAGAAGCACAATAACTGAACAATTTTGCAGGTCCTACTAAACACTGCAAAGGACGACAAAGGACATCAAATTGATGTACCCATTACTAAACATCGCAAAGAATGACACAGGACTTGATAACCGTAATCTAAACCTAACCTAACCCAAATTTAAAGTCCTTTGTCATTCTTTGTTATGGCATGGTTTCAAGTCCTTTGTCGTCCTTTCTGGTGTTTAGTAGGACCGCAATTTTGCATCATCAGCATATAAATACAATCTAGAACTTTCATTTTAATAAAAAATTTTCTACACGACTTTAGGGGTTTAGGCCTATCAGTTTATAGGCCAAGAAAGTTTGATCCAAATTTTGCCTCTAAGTTGAATGCGGGTTTCCACAGTACACTAAACCATGCAGTATGGTATCGGGTATGAAACTTTTGTCTTGCTCCAAAAAAATCAAATTTGGCCAAAAATCACCATTACAGTTGGCAATCACACGAAAATTTCCAAATTTTTCATTTTCCCACACTGCACATGTTGCACCTCAAAATCAGAGGGAGCAGTGGCCAGAATCAAACTGAAAGTACAAGTTCAGTACAGGAGTACCGGTGTACTACCACTACCATTACCCCGTCTACCTGTCTAATTTATGCGAGCTTTAGGCCCAAATTAATGTGGGCTTGATGTCATAATCACTTCTTTAAATTATGACAATAAAAATGTAGTGGTGATGCAGAAAGCCCACATCAATGTGGGCTTAAAGCCCACATGAATCGGACGTGTGAACAGGGTATCTGATCATAATGTCATAACCTGAAGTTCTGAACAGGTGAACAGCCGGCTTGTTTATTTTATTTTGAATACAACACAATGGTGACAGGGTCCACACTTAGTCACTCTGATAAGCAAACAACAAAGACAAAAAGTAAAAAACATTGGCATTTAAAAAAAGAATAGATGTACCGGTAGTCTAATAGCATGCAAATCAAAGTTTTTGAGACGGTGCTTAAAAGAAGACAAACTAGGTGCAATAACAACGTCATTAGGAAGACGGTTCCAAATGTTAACAATACAGTTGAAAAAGAGATGTTGATACCAGTACTGGTTGAATTTACACTGAAGACTATGCTGCCTTAAATTGCCTTAAACTGTTTAATATTAACTGATCAACTCTAAACTGTAAAACGACTAAACTGTAAAATGAAAAAAAAACTCAGAACTGGGTAAATCAAGTGTAGCCACACAGTTTGAGCAATTTCACACCGGTACACATTTTGTTTTCAACATTAACTCCTTTGGTCTGCATCTGACCAGACTGTTAATGTCTAGTTTCAGCCCCCAGAATCGGTTAGGGTTAAGTTTGGTTAGGATTAGGTTTGGTTAGGGTTAAATTCAGTTGGGGTTTGGTTCAGTTACAACCCTAACCAAACCTAATCCTAACCAAACCTAACCGAACCTGGGGGCTGATAGGCCTACTAGACGTCACCCTGACCAGACTAGACTATCCTCAAGTTTGACTGCTTGAAGTTGGTCATTTGTCTTTGCTTTTCGACTTCGATTTGAATAATTTAATTTCGCCATAACGTAATAGATCTGGATGGAGGCAGATCCCCATAGCTAGCACAGCAGTAAAAGACCATATTAATGGTTCGTAAAAACTTCTTGTTCGTGGCGGTTAAGTAAACAGACTCTAAAGAACCGTTTGACCACCTGAATACTTTATACATCATATACGCCATTATGATGTCACTAAAGCTGGTTTAATCTAGCTCGAGGCGAATATTTAGTTCCTTTTTTTTTTCAATACAGCGCTGGATGAAGTTCGCACGTTAGCTCTAACCAGTCTAACCCAGGGGTGAACAAATTACCGCCCGCGAGATCATTTTATGCGGCCCGTGGGCATTTACAGAAATAGGCTATAAACCTTGCTTTTTAGTCCTTACTGTGGAGGTGGCATGGGCCGCTTAGAGACCCGCTAACGAATCGTTAACCGGTCTTTTTAGTGGTCCGCTAACGGTCCAGTTTTATCTTTTGTTTGTAATTGGGCCGTTAACGAGCCGCTACCAATTTTGGAAATCCCTTTCAACTTTCATTTTTCTGTTAAATGTGGTTGAACCACAGGTGGCGGAACCGGGGGGGCCGAGGGGCCCTGGCCCCACGGGCGTATTCTCCAGAGGTTCACGGTGTTCAGCGCACACCCTGCGATATCTCAGGCGCACACGTTAATTACATTTAACTAAAATATTTGGATTTTCTCGTCTTTAGTCTTTGTAATAGCAGCGCAATCTGAGTTCTTTTTGCTTTGATAAACGACAAATTGCTTTTTTTTTCAACGCTGACCGATGACGCAATATTCTCTTGTATGGTAGGTTCAACAGATATCGTTGAACACAAGCGAGCCAGATCTTCTTCATGGTATTCTGAATCATATTATATAGCGGGAGTGACTTTTTCTCTTTCCACACGATATAAATGCAAAAAATGTCCTATTTGAAAGTTGAACCCAGACGCAACGTCACAATACATGCTCAATCACGCCACAGCAAATTGATTTTTTCATCGCAGAAGAATGATGCAATGGCTCTTAGGGCAGGTTCAACAGGTATCGTTGAACACAAGCAAGCCAGACCTTTTCCATTGTATTCTACATCGTATTAGGATGCGGTTGCGAGTAATTGCTTGTGATTTTTGAAAGTGTGGCGGTCAATATATACATTTTAAAGTTGTTGGTCAAATTCAAGTTGTAGGTTAAATTAGTGGAATGGAAGTAAGTGTTGACAGTATGGTTGAAAAGCCGTTTTGTAGCAGAAATTACGACGAAAAATTGGAAATAGCAAAAGCTAAAAAGCCGACACCAAAATTAAATACATTAAGTAGCAAATTAGGCTGCTTGAAAAGGCGCTTGATGTTGGTTCGCGTACTTGCATTAAACTTTCGAGCACTTCCACACATTTGTTTGATGAATGGCTGCACGCGGCAGCAAATATTGTAAAGGAGCACACCTCTAAAAAATGCTCACCTTACGCCACTGCCTGGCCCCCCACTTGTTTTTCAGGAGGGGGCCTGGGGGGCCCTGATTTACGCGTTTATTTCTACAATGTTGCTTCTGCATGAATGTATTTGAAACAGAGGCCTATGCCTTCCATCGAAATTAAAACCCAGGAAAGAGCTTAAATCTAGAGATGTCTTCTTTCAAATTTTGTTTGTGCGGTGGGGAAACAAAAACTAGAAGCGAGAACCGTGGGTCTGAAGCCCACATAAATTGGACATGTTACATGTGGACAGGCTAAATATGGGTTGCAGGCAAAGGGCCGGATTTACGTATAGGCTAAGCAGGCTGATACCTAGGGCCTCGTAGAAAATGGGGGGCCTCATCACGAACAATGAAGACCTTTTTTTTTTCACCGATACTTTCACGGGAAAACAGAACATCTGAGTACGTGCATACCTTTTTTTTGCTCTTCACTACACCGATATTTTCAGTGAAAACAGGACATCTGAGAACTTAAAGACCTTTTTTTGCTCCTCCAATCATCAGTGTGATCAAATAGCCTAGGGCCTCTCATTGTCTAAATCCTGTCCACAGGAGCGTATTTAGGGGCGGGGCCATTGTGCCATGCCCCCCTCCCCCTTTTGACTCTGCCTTTTAGTAAAAAAGAACAATAGGCTACTAATGGTGCCAAGTGACTAAAATATGCCAGATTTTTTCGGTGGATTCTGTAGCTTATGGCCAGGAGCGAATCCAGTGGGGTAGGATAAGGGATAAGCATCCTCCCACCAGCCATTTTCAAAAATGTTTTTGATGCATACAATTTTTCTATAATTTCGAACTCCTTCCATAGCTATAAGCCTTACGTCTTAAGCACGCATAATTAACAGGCTTGTCCATGGGACATATTCTTCTGTCCCATCCCATCCCATAGCAATTTATGCCTGTCCCATCCCATAGCAATTTATGCCTGTCCCATCCCATCCCATGGGATTCCCATCAAAATACAATTCAATAAATTTTACTAAATTCATGAAAATTTAAACCATCTAAGATTTTTTCTCTTCTCATTTCTAAGATTAATTGAAAATTTTTAGTAAAAACACGAAACTTCAAGATTACACCATTTTTCCAGTAATTGGTGTCCAAGTACAGCATCTGGTAACTATGGAGCAAAGCACCACTACCTTGTAACAACAAAGCTAAGGGAAAATCTTTTGTAAAGAAAAAAGTGGACTAAAAAGAATTTTTGAAAGCAAAAAAGTATGAAACCTAAAGTTAGGTATGACATTATCAAGACGCTGTCACATGGCTACTGTCCCATGGGTCCCATGGGAAATACAATTCGTGCTGTCCTATCCCATCCCATCCCATGGGACATTTCCCATGGGATACCCACGGGAATCCCATTTCCATGGACAAGTTCGATAATTAAAAATGTGTGAACAAAATGCATCATATTTGGTGAAGCACCCAGAATTAGGGTCAAAAATTTAAACACAATTTGCCTGAAAATTATTCGAAATGCACTGAAATAGCCATTAGGCTACAGCATGTAAATTTTCAAAAAAATTCCCGGGGGAGCATGCCCCCGGACTCCCTAGAACTTTCCTGGTTTCTTAATTAGCTTCAAAATAGTTTTGCCAAAAAAAATACGCTGGAAAAAATGTGGAAATTACTTGCTTAGTTTTGTTTTTGGGATGAAATTCCGGGCTTAGTTTTTGGGATGAAATTCCGGGTCGGTTACCGCTACTGGGAAAAAGGTTCCGGGCCATGGGTGGTACGGGTTGCCAAAAAGTCAGCCCGTGCCATCCCTACCTTAGGCCACCTACTGATATTGAGTGGAATATTAGAACATTTGCGGAAGTTTGAGAAAAATAAGGACATCTGCGGTCGTGAGAACCTTTTTTTTGCTCTTTACCTGATTTTGAGCGGAAATTCAGACATCTGCGGTTGTGACGACCCTTTTTATTTTGCCCTACCAATCAGTGTGGCCCTCGTCGGCTTCAAAGTTTTTTGCAGTGCGGTCCTTCGTGCGAAAAGTTTGCCCACCCCTGGTCTAACCGATCAAAATTCCCGCAATCTTTTTTGCAAATGGGATAAACGCAAGGCAAGCGCTGCTAACGTGTTATGTTTTACAATTTTAACGTTCAATCAACAAGAGTTTTTATACGAGTCATTTGTGTGTTCTGATAGTCTGCGATATTTTGAAGCCTGCCAGCACCCGTAGAAGAACTCGACAAGACCGAGAGAGAAATTTCTGGTGTAGGTAGCCCTATGGCCAACAGTCCCTACAGGACCATCTGTAAACCCACTTGTTTAGCATACTCTTTTGCATTCAGAAACATTGAAACAATGTTCCATCTGAACTAATGTGTTGAAGCACAGTAAGCCAAACACTGCAAGCTTCGAGTTTAATCACTTTTTCCTAACACAGTGAGTATAAAATTTGTGAAATAATGTTAATTATTTTGTTAATGCTTCCCGTGCCCATCCCATACCTTCTCTTCGCTTCGGATTATTTGAATGGAATTTGCCCGTCCTAAAAACCCGATTACTGTTCGATTCCTTCCAGCAATTTAATCCTTATTTCATAACATTTGTTTTTTGGAAGGGGTGAATGTCTGGGGCATGCTCTCATAATCAAGATATGAGATCAACTGAAAATTACGCTGTAAGCCTAACGTTGATGTGAAGCTGAGCTTAGCTTAAAACAAAAGTTTAAACAAGCTAATCGTAAAATTTCAAATTTGAACCGCTTTCATCTCCATCCAACTGTTTAAAATATTTATTTGCTGAAACTTTCAATGCTAGAAACGATGACAAACATTTCTTTTTTGAAACAAGAGTTAGAAATATCAGAAACATGACATAAAAACAAGGAAAGCAATAATAAAAACACTCTCAAAATTATTTGCTTCTACAGTGAAATAAGTCCAAACATATAAAACTTGACAGACAACGAGCGCAAAATAAACGTAGCCTACTACGCGACAACATGCAAAAACTGCGCAAAAAGCAAAATTTAAATAAAAATAAACATGCAGAAAAAAATTAAACAAAGAAGAGAAAATGTAGCGATTACTTTTATTACTCAATAAACATGACAAGAAAATTGTTCGCAAGCAATTTGGCTCAGAGTAGACCTACCAATAGACCTTGCTCTACGCTCTACCTCTCCGAACTACGACAGAAAATGAGACAATTATGACGTTGACAACGTCATTGACCAGATCTCACTCAAAAGGTGAAAGTTCGTTTTCGCATCGATTATCGCAAATCTGGCCGCTCAGTTGACTTAACAATATCTCTCCTAATTCTTCAAAACCCGATTTTGCGATTAGAACGCGGTTCGACGACCCAGCGATGTCATGGAGTTGCTGCTCATCGAGCGATCCTTCCCTCCCCGGGGCGACGCCGATGGCGTACACCTGAACAAGATGGGATGATGAAAATAAACTCAGCAAATCAAAGGAAGACACGTGATAAAGTCGCAGAACACAACACTAAAATCATGAAAGTGCTTATGCTATCATTTTGAAGAATATCCTACAACTTTTCCTGCCCATCTTGCCTATGTCAAATGTTAGTTTATTTTACAGAGCGAAACAGTGCTGTTTCGGGCTTTTTACCTCACCAGCGGCAATCAGAAAAACAGGACATCCACCCCCTAAGATCTATGTGCCCAAGAAATTTTTGATCTTTGTGGTACGAAGATAGCTATGTAGCACTCCAGCCAAATCTTCTTAGTGGCCAACACACAGTTAGTTAGTTGCATATTTATCCTCCTATCACGAGAAAGCGATCAATGCGCTATACGAGCTCGCTTAGGAGTTTCCAGCCATCTATCTACCACACCAAGATGGGGGAATCCCGCTAAGTGCCTTTCTCAACGGCACAACAAGTAAACTTGCCGGCTTGTTCTCCACACTGTCCCTTCAATGCTGAGCGTCAAGCAGGGAAGCTGTGAATACCAATTTTGAAGTCATTGGTTTGACCCGACTCGGAATCAAACCCAAGTCTACAGCTCAATAGACAGACGCTCTATACCACTCGGCCATCTGAGCTGTCAGCAAGCAATGGCCAAAGAAGAACGACACTTTACTGCTGATGACCTGCCAGTGGTTAAAGACTTTGCTATCGGTGCGATCTGGGGTTCGATTCCCGGACCGGCCAAATCGGACTTAGGGTCGTCAATGGCTTCCCACTGCAGTGACGTTTCTTCGGAGCTGTGTGATCCAGACGGCAAGCCGCGTACATTGACTCCGCCTCTCGTTACATCTTCGGCGTAACACCGCGAGTGTAATAAAGATTTTATTTTATTTATGTAACCAGAGTCAGCCTGCGACTCACCAGTGCCCCTCGTTGTCGGAGTTGTCTGGATGCGGAGCTGAGCAATCTACCATCCCGTGCCCGTCCGTCGGTGATTACCACAACCACATCTTTCACTCCTGGCCGGTCTCCGTTTGCTTCTTTTAATATGACGTCAGAGACATATTGGACAGCATTTCCCGTTCTGGTTCCTGTTACAAAAGTTGTGATGAGGAGGGCCTCGTTAAGAGGTTGGGGGACTGATTTTTCTCGGGAGTCCTAGCGGTGTTGCGGGCCCAGTTTTAACGTTAGCACCATGCACACCTTTTAGAGACGCGACTCAACGACTTTTTTGTGTGTCACGCTCCTGGCCGGGGGGGCTCCGGACTATGCACCCGTTAATCCGTCCCTGAAGTAAGTGAAAAGATTTTTAACTTTTCGAAACATTTACTGAAAGAAATAAAAAATTAGGTAGTCTGTCCTTACTGCAAAATCACACCGGCCACTTGTTAAGGACATCGCTGTCCACGCGAGATGTCTTGGGTTCGATTCCGGGATAATCGAATCGGACTAGCGTGGACAACGGCTCGCCACCTCTGCGATGTTTTTTCGGAGCTGAGTTATCCAGACGCTAAGCCGCGGAGATGGACCTCGCCACTCGTAACACGCTTCGGTGTAATATCGTATACTGAAGATTTGATTTTAATAGACTTATCTTGCATAACATGAACTTCGTTGATGCAAAAAAATGGCAAATCGTGCTGTAAATTCAACCCTCAGGGCGAGGGATTTGAGCAAAACACAAAAATGCCCACCTCTTCCATTGTAAGGAATCGCATCAAAAGCGGACAATAGGCCGGATTTATCGTCGGAATAATCTCCAAGACGGATCAGTGACTCCGTATCTATTCTTGCATTGTATCTCAGTATGGACATGCGAGATGCGTTGGAAGAGACAGCGAAAGAACTAAGCAAAGAAACAATCAATCAGTGATCGCTACTTTACTACCAGTGCAATTTCAGCATAACTATTTCCCGTAATGCTTCATGAGTCGACAGCGTGGCGTAGTGCTTTGGAGCGTTATTTTTACGACGACCATGACTGCGAGGCTGATAGTTCAACTTCCAACCAAGCCTCATTGTTGCATCCTTGGATAAGATGCTTCACGATAAGTATCTCCGCTTGATGGAATCTGAGAAGCAGCAAAGTAAAGAACTCAGAAGCAAAACTCTACCGGAGAACTCGGAAAAAAACAACTTTTAAGCGAGTCTGGATTCGTTCTATGTATAGCGTCTCCGTCACTTTCTCGTGACAGGAGGTTAAAATGAAGAAATCAATCAACTTTTTTCGCATAAAAACAGTTTTTCCAGAGATAGGCCTAATCTATCAGAAATAAAGCGAAAAAAAAAGGACCACCAGTGTGTCAGCAGTTTTTCGCTTTAATGAGTGCAAAACAAAACATTTCAAATGTTGTTTTATTTCTTTTTTCATTAGAATTCACCGATGCAACTTTCCACGACACCCTTACCAACAAACACGAAATTCCACGTTAGTCACTGCGCAGCTCAGCGGTTCTCAAGCTTTTTTGCTTGGTGGCCCCCTTCTAAAGGCTCTCAAGCTTAGCAATAATTTTGTCCTTATTTCACTCCTAGTAGCTACAGCTGTCTCCTGGTCACATGTGGTTGGTTACCATTAATAAACCTTGCGCTTGCGGCCTCCTCGTTAATGTCCTTGGCTCGCTAGGGGGCCAATGACTTCCGATCAAAGACCCTTGGTTTAACCTTTTGAGAACTTACTCAAGAAAAGATCGCACAAAACTTTTCATAATCTTCCATTTCGTGATTCCAATTGAAGAGGAAGAATCAAGAACCAGAACCAAGTCCATGAGGGCGAAAGGAGGACAAGGTTCTGTAAAAATGTTTGGTAAGCTGTGTTTTGCTTTTCCTAAAATATGCGTTAATTTGGAAGACGAACCAGGAACATCTCATACGAACTTGTGAAAATCAATCAACTTCGTGATACAATAAATATGCGACAAAAATAGCTTAAGGAGGAAAAATAAAGTCACAGAAAATTCTTAAAAGTTGACATTTCGACAACATAGATTCAGTCGTCACTTTCCTACTGCTTTGCTTACAATGCTGATGATGACAGCTGAATCTATGTTGTCGAAATGTCAACTTTTAAGAATTACTGAGGTTTTATTATTTTTTTTGTAAGAAATTTAATCCTGGCCAACTTACGAGCACAACAAGGAAGGCGGCCACTCCAAGTCCTGTTTTTTTGACAGATGAAAGTTGAATGATTAGAAGGATAGAGCGTGAAACCTTCTTCTTTGCACTCGAAAGAACAAATCGAACCAGCCCTGGAGTCTTCAGAGCATTTTACATCGCCGTGATGAATTGGGGGCAAGTTGGGACACTCTACACCTAAAAAAACAACCGTTAAAAAAGCGGCCACCATTCAGCGTACACAACTAGCTGATTAAGTCGTAAATCTCGGCTATTCATGATGTTCGTAAAATAAAGTTGTGAAAAAACTAAAATTGGCTCTAAAACCAATAAAAATTCAAATCTTCATTACACTCGCGGTATTACGTCGAAGCTTGTAACGAGTGGCGGGATCCATCTCCGCAGCTTAGCGCCTGGACAACACGCTTTGAAGAAATGTCACTGTGTCCGATTTTTCCGAGCCCAGAATTGAACCCCAGACTTCTGCACCCACGATTTCGTTTCTGCGGCGCCAACCGCCGGTCACTTAAACTACTGTAAAAAGGAAAATTTGGCCAGAATATAAAACAAAGAGACACAAAAATTAAATTTTGACTCATTCTTCCTACATTTCGCTCACTGTACTTAATTACGAATGCAATTTTGTGCACATTTTTCAAACGACCCTTACCCTCACCCTCACAAGTGGGGGGATGGTTGTCCCAATTATATTCCCCATTTTCATCTTCAACGCATGATAGTAGACTCGCTCCATTGCGGGTGTAGCCTTCGTGGCAAATGTAACTGCATTGAGAATGAAACCCAGGGCCTTCAGAACACACTCGCGCGCTGTTGGCCAAAGCTTCGGGCGGAGGGGAGCATATTCTACCTGGAAAAGGAGTGTTGGAGGTTAAAAAAACAGCTGTGTAAGACAATGACAGCGCCAGACGCGATTCAAAAATGTTTTTGGGGAGTGGGGGGGATTAGAATTAGTATCACAAAATGCTTATGCAGTTACATGAGTCGATGTATTAATGCATCAGTATGTATTAATTAAAGAAGTTGATCCCCCTTTAGCTTTTCCCTGGTTGCGTTCATGAGCCATTCAAAAAACAGAGTGGTGAACAACCCGTTAAGTTTACTTGTTGTGCTGTTGGGAAAGGCACTTAACGGAATTCCCCCATCTTAGAGTGATAGACAGGTGGCTCGTTATAGCGCTTTGATCACTTTCACTTGATGAGAAGATAAATAAAACACGAATTGTTGATCACTTACGTCTGAGCACAGGCTCGAGACTGCTCTACACGCCATCTACCGTGCAAATCGAGTGGAGGTTTCTTAATATTTCGAAACCTGATGGGCAAGAAAATGAGCAAACGCTCCCAACAAAGTTCAGGTTGGTGCAGATAGCGATCGCTAGGGAGGAGTTTAGTTTCGAAGAACATTTGCGGCGTGGAAGTTACAAAAGTTAGAAATTGCAAACGCTTTAATCAAAATCAAATCATTATATTCGCGGTATTACGCCGAAGCGTGTAACGAGTGACGGGATCCATCTCCGCGGCTTAGCGCCTGGACAACACAGCTCCGAAGAAACATCGCAGCGGTGGCAATTGACCGGCCTTGGAATCGAACCCCAGACCTCCCACACCAATAACGACGCTTTTAACCACTACTAACCGGCAGAATTGTCAAAATGAGTTGAGTGACAAAATCACACTAGCGTATACGTACGGATACAAGTAGGCGGATCAGAGCTCCATAAACCATCCATTCCACACGTAATAGTTTGCGATCCGTGCAGTGCGTATCCTCGGTCACATCTATAATGGCAAGAGCTGGAGGCAGAGTTTCCATTGGTGCACATCATCTCACCATGTTCAATGGAATTAGAATATGGAGAACAACGGATCGCTGAAAAGTCAAACGAAGATGAAGATTTTAATCACGTGATGTTGTATCCAGGAAGCAGGCAGTAGCGTATATAGGGGGTCGTTATGCCTCCCCCTGCTTTTGATTTTACCTTTTAGTAAAAACAGATCAAATGTTGGTAAATGGTTGAAATATGTAGGACTGTTTCACAGCTTTTTCATTTTACGGCGCTCCTCCTGTAATTTCTCGGCCCGCCTCTGGAACCACCACCCATGCGATCAAGCTCTTTGATTTAAGAGATATCTTCGATCAGTGTTTCGCAAACTTTTTTAGAAAAATTGCTTTGCGATCTTTTAAATTTTCTCGACCACCCACCATTCCCCTCAAATTTCAACATTAATTCTGGTTCAGCAGCCGAAAAAAGTCAGCCTAGCTGTAACAATGTTTAACATAAAATGTTATGTGTATCAGACCAGCTGCTGCATGCAAAACAAAGAAACAAAATTCATTCATCAAATTTCCATGCGCAGTTCAATGCGATTGGTGCATTTGCTCGGTTTTCATTTGACGTAAGCTACATCAACAGCAAAAGGAATTCAACAACTTTTTCGCGGTCTCCTAAAATTGCTTTGCGAGCCCCAAAAGGGCCGCGGGTCCCCAGTTTGAGAATCACAGCTATAGATAAATATTTTCCCATTGAATTAGTTTGCATACCAACACATTGAGCGAATAAAGAGCTCCATTCCGCATTCCGTCCGGATGTTTGCTCGCAAACGGAGTTGGCTGATCCAACAAGATCATATCCGGAATTACAAGTAAGCTGGCATCGACTCCCTATTAGGTTGAATCTGGTGCATCTCATCCTACCGTTAGATGGCGCTCGCAAGAAACGACAAAGTAACGCTAAAAATAAAATTAATTTAATCAAAAAAATTTAACTCTAAAAATAAATTCTAGTCAATCGAAAAATAAAAAAATGAATAAATAAGACAATTCTAATAAAAAAATAAAATAAAAGAAATTGTAATGCAGCAAAAAGTTTCAAAAAAAGTAAGCAAGAGCCGTTTCTTTAACCCGATTCGGAATCGAACCTGAGTCTACTGCATCAACGACTGACGTTTCATTCACTCGGCCATCTGAGCAGGTACTTACGAATACATCGGGGGGGAAGCCCCGACCATCGTCCAAACTCATCGTCATCCTCGTCATCGAGACACGTGACTGCGCTACTTCCGCTGATGTAATATCCGGTGGAACAAGCAAATTCACAAACACTTCCTTCCTCTCTTCCGTCAGAACACGTCACTTCCCCGTTGAATGGAACAGTCTGAGGCTCACACTTAATTCCTGAAGAAAATAAGATTGAAATCTCGCGCCTGGGTTCGAGTCTTGCCCGGAATATTGATACATGGCCTAACAGTACAGCGCGCAGACAGATCTTACGTGACGTGTTCGATTCGCGGCTGGATCGCATTTGACATATGTACCGGGTGGCTGCTGGCTCGAAGAGCGCAAGCTCACTTGGCAGTCACCTAAATTACAGTTGAATTCTCAGTTTAATATCATTTGAAACTGACCTCACTTATTTGCTTAAAATAAATTTATTTGATTTTCGGAAATCCATTCTTTAAACCCTTGTCGTTTCACCACTCATGACAAAAGTTGGTCAAAGTTTGGTTGAGTTGCTTCAGATGTTTCAAAAATGATGTATGATGGGCAAAAATCCTCATTATCCTCGAGGCATTACGCCCAAGCATGTGACGAGTGCCGGGTCCATCTCCGCGGCTTAGCGCCTGGACAGCACAGCTCCGAAGAAACATCGCAGCAATGGCGAGTCGTTAACGACACTGTGTCCAATTTGGCCGACCCTGGGATCGAACCCCAGAGCTTCTGCGTCAGTAGAAATGTCTTTAACAACTATGCCAAGCGGCTGGTCAAAGCTAGAGATTGAATCGGAAAGCATTGTCCTAGTTCAAGTATTGGTCATAATGCAGTGGTCATGACAACCAACCGACGACGACAGCGTCAGCTTCTTCGATAATCGCGATTAAAACAACAAGCTTCAACTTCTGTCCAATCATCACTCACTCAAACAAATGGGCGCTCGCGTCGACCACTTCCCGTGTTTACTTGATGAAGAATCGAACTCGCATTCTGACAACGGCGCCCCCTGGAGGGCATATCCACTCAAGCATTGGAACCTGATTGACACATAACGTCACTCAAATGATTGACAGCTACCTCACACGTGACTGACCTGCATTTACTGCCCACGTAAGATTCCGAGTCACAAGTCACTAGTCCATTGCTCGGGTCAATGTGAGGCACGGCGCATCGCATCCGGACACAGGAAGGTCGCTGGTTGGACCAAGATCGAGTGGAAACTGAAAAAATCTTCATTATTTTCGCGGTATTACGTCGAAGCGTGTATCCAGTGGCGGGGTCCATCTCCGCGGCTTAGCTACTAGACCAGGGGTTCTTAACCTTTTTTGTAGTCTTTACCCCTTGCCGATTGAAAAGAGTATAATTTACCCCCAGTGCAACACTTTCACCATTTTAATACTGAAAATTAAGGTTTGTTTTAGTTTATACTTCAGAAAATTTACCCCTCGGTAGGCAAAGGGGGTAAATTTCCCCGCGGTTAAGAACCCCCTGTACTAGACAAAGCAGCTCCGAAAAAACATCGCAGCGGTGGCGAGCCGTTGGCGAAATTCTATCCGATTTGACCGGTCTGTGAATCTAACACAAGACCTCCCGCATCGATAGCCGTGTGTTTGCCACTACGTCATTCTTTCAATAACTCGAAAACAGAAACTTACGACATTTAGTACTAGAATATCCATTGATGACGTAGCCATTACGACAGTGGAAATGGCAGATGCTTGCGATTTGGTTTTTGTTTGTGCAAGTGACGTCACCATTTTCCGGGGGTGCTTGTTGAACGAGACAAGTGTTCGCTGCAAAAATCATTATGATGTCATAAATTCTATCAAGTATTCAGTTAACCGACAACTCACGAGTGCAAAGTGGCGATGCGCGACTGAATCGCGCGCGTCCAGTCGTCGATCTTCGATTACACATCACTTTGGCTGCGCCACGTTGGTTGAAACCTGAAGTAAAAGATATATCACATCGTGCATAGCCGCAGGGGAGAGAAAAGTTTTGAGGATGCAAAACTATTTTCGCCCTAAATCTTATTTACAGTTTTTGCCCAAATTTGTTCTTCATATTCCGTGGGAGAATGGGTATTAAACGGAGAGTAACAACGCCTCTTACAGTAAAATTTTGAACAATTTATTCACACGGAGTGCACAAACCACCAGAATTTTCTGATTTTCTGCACAAACCACCAGAATTTTCTGATTGCTCACTGCCCAACCGGCAAAGGCTGGTGAGGAATGGATGAAACAAGCAAATCTTTAATAAACATTAGTTCTGGTGAATTTTATCACAAAGTTGAATTTTGCCCAAATAATTGACGCGACGCAACTCGTGAAACAAATTGGGGGTGCGTTTGCATCCCCTGCAACCCCATCTCCTACGGCTATGACGTCGTGAAAAGTATCACCAGCAAAAAATCTTCCGAGGTCAGTAAATTTATTTTTTGCATAAAAATATTCTTGTGATGAGACTAAACGAAATCGAAACGATTCCTGTCAGAAAATTGAGAACAAAATAGGCTGTATATGTAGGAATGCAATGCGTATGGGCGAAAATAGCAGGGGAAAAATAGTCACCGTAAACCTGCGAACTGGACGTTTCGACAACATAGATGCAACTGTCATCATCAGCAGTGTAAGCAAGGCAGTACAAAGCTGCTGATGATGACAGTTGAATGTACGTTGTAGAAACGTCCAATTTTAAGAATTAATGAGACTTTATTTTTTCTGGTTAAATTTGAAATAATTTTTGTCCATTTTTCACCTTGTTGGCACGTGAATTTACACGCTGTTCCCAGAGACATCCGTCCCTTCACAGCGGAGTTGGTTAGTCTTGCAGCAGAACATTGGACCAGTCCATTTCGTGGGGGGTGAGGGGGGAAGCATGTGCTCAAGCGAAGATTGATGCGGGCTGCCGTGTACAAATATTGTTATGTAGCGTATATTTTACGATTAATTATGCCTCACAATTATTATGAATTATTTTCTATTTCTCTACAGATTTATTGCACTGCTGCAATGTTCCACCTTCGCTCATTATTTTTTTGCACTTTTTTAAGCCTCAGCCACGTAATCGCAACCAACAATTCATTTTAGTGAAATAATGTGCGGTGGAAATGACCTAAGTTCGAGAGGCCAATGCGCCAATCACCCGCCACGCATTGGCCAATTTACCGATGAAGAAGGCAAATCAACCCAGACCTCTCTCTACGATTGCGATTTCCCTGAACCAACCAAATCTGATGAACTCTCCTCTACTTACGACTTGAAATGCATCCAAAAGAAGGCGTATTGCATCCATCGGTCGAACAACAACATCTACACACTGAAGGCCTCGAGAATCGATTGTTGCACTGAGTTGGATACCATGCTGCTTTGCGATTCTGCACATATCGATGGGTTGGCGCAGAGAAACACATTTGTTAACACAAAATTAGTGTCATTGCATCAACAGTATTAACTACTGTGTTACTTGCAGCATGAGTCAATGCGACCTGTGCCTCGTCGGTTACAGATCGTACGTGACGGGTTCGATTCACGGCTGGAGCCGATCACATTTGACATATATACCGGGTGGCTGCTGACTCGAAGAGCGCAAGCTCATTTCATTCATTCATTCATTTATTGACGCACCAGTGTCAAGTCAGTACGAAATTTCAACAATGCCAAAAAAATGAATATAGCGTAAAAGTTGACACAAAGACACGCTAGGAGACCATAAAAGAGCAAAAGCTCACCGAGTCATGGCCACCCATTGTTATTCAATCGCATTTGTCTGACTCTCGTAAATTAAAATAAAAAATAAAACAAAACAAAAAACAAAACGAACGGCAACGAAAACCTAAGCTTACTAACAATAATGATAATAAAAAAAACAGCTTTCTAATCCTTACCTGATCGAAGTTATTATCACAAGCCAGCACCTGCTTGCACTGCTTGGTGATCAGCTGACCATAACTTCCTTTTCTGATTTCGCTTTGACAAGCTTTCTGCGAAATCATCAACTGTTACTGTAATATTCGAGTAGTAAATTATTCAACTTGTGATAAAACAACACACAAGTTGCCCCTGAGCTGCAAGGCAACGAACAAGCATTTTATGATCGTATTCACTCAGCATTTGCAAGTCTAGCTCATGTTGTTCATTTTTAATCTCGTGAGTTCGAGTTCAGAAATTTGTGCTGATTTCATTCTCGCTTAAAGCAGTTTTTGTCAAGTTTAAGATCAGCTCAAAACTCGGCCAACTTTTTCGAGTTCGGCGAAAAAGGCGGAGTTGAGCGAGTTCGAGTTGGCGGCTTTGCTGCCACATTAGAAGAACTGGGTTTTAATCGCCAGAAGAATTGAAGGGAAAGAAATAACAGTCTTGTCTGCCAAGGTGGCAGAAATGTGTCAGTTTTAATTAAAAGGTTCTTAAAATCGCCAGATAAGGGGGGCAACCTCAAAAGTGTCAGATAAGGGGGGCAACCTCTGAGAGTGTCAGATTCTTAATCATCGAATCTTAACACGACTTCACGCTCGATACAATGAAGCGAAACAATGCGCTATTGTTTTATAACAAACAAGCATCGATGCAGCAGCCCGCGGGTCGGAAATATTTGGATTTTAAAAATTTGCTAATTAACAAGCTGTCTCTTCTTATCTGGCAAGCTGTCAATCTCTTCATGCAACAAGTGTGCATTATTGTGCCATAAACTAATCATCGAGGAAGTTCTCGCAATCCATAAAACATCGCGTAAACAATCGCTGTGTCAAGGTTTTGATCAAATATCGCCATAATCGAGCTAGGGACATTGCGATTCTGACACCACAGTCAAATAATTCCAAACTTGCAATTCTTAAAATAAATTAACCAAAACAAAGCTCTGTGTTTCTGAGCATATTGCAAATAGCTTCAAACTTTTTGCAAGCTTAAGCCACGGGTTCGGTTCGCTGCAGGGTTCAAGAAAATTATTAAATTGAGTTTGTGATGTTTATTGCCCATACACCAGGTTTATGACCTGTGAGTTCGCAAACCTTGATTCACCGCAAGCAAATTCCAACCACTCGATCAAAACACTCGCAATCAAAAAATCCCCCTCTAGTCCAGGGGATCCTCAAATGGGGCTATCGGCCTTACTAGGGGAGCTTGGGACATTAACTAGGAGCCACAATCGTGAGATTCAAACCATAAAAGGGTGATAATCAGCGCCCTGACATCCCCTCACCTCGTTATCCTGGCATTTTAGCAGCTTTCCTTTCGCCAAGCACGCCTGGTTGCTAGGGGCGTTGTTACACACCCAACAATTCAACGCTGAAACAAGTCAAAGATCAAATAAACAAAATAAAGTTTGTTTACAATTAACTTGTGACGTTTCAAACTTGGCAAAATATTTTGAAGTTTCGCTGCAGAAAAAACGTTAATGCCTCATGAAAGTAATTAAATGCTAACAGCTGTTTCTCCAAAGAAAGCATCATCAGGGTTGCTTTAAACTACACTGAGGCAAACCTTGTCGAAAGTTTGGTCAAAAAAAAAATCAACACATTAGTTCGCCACAACTTGACAGTTGTCCTTCCACCGGCCCTCGGGTAGAGGGGAGTGGCAGTAGGACCGCCATTTTTTATATTAATGCAAACAGCATTGTCTCAAAGCTACTCAGTTGTCAACTCAACCATTTATGCATTGAAAAAAAAAACGCCGGAAACCCTGATCTAAGATAAGTTCTGATTTGGAAATTTGATAAACATGAACCAACCCCTTTCAAAAAATAAAATATGTTGTCTACGACGTCTGATGAGCTAACGCAATAACAGCAAGTCGCCATTTTGTCTAAGAGATATTTTCGGAAGCTTTTGAAATGTGTGCCCGACCTGAGGAACGTGGGACCTTTGCATTGATAACAATCAAAATCAAATCTTCATCATATTCGCGTCAACACAGTTCCCAAGAAACATCGCAGGGGTAGCGAGCCGTTGGCGACATTCTGTCCTATTTTATCGGGTCGGGAATCGAACCCCAGACGTGCCGCACCAATAACGATGTGTTTAGGCACTGAGCCAACCTGTTGATATTGATGATCAATTAAATAAACGTTCTGAAGCAAACTTACCATTTGCTGAAGAAAGAAAGATAATAACTGAAACTGAAATCGGCCAGAAACTCAGCATTTTGCAGAAGATCTTCAGCAATTTGTATTTTAAACTGAACCGAAAGTTCAAACACACCTCATTTAAAAAAATATTGCCTTTTTCTGATTGGGTGGTTACCATCGTGATATCACGTGATCACCTGAAGCAATTCGCGAGCTTTTTCTCATGCTTATCGCGACGTCGCGATTCATTGTTGACCTTGTTGCTTCCGATCCACTCGAAGTGAGTTGCAGCGAATCATCGTCTGCTGACAAGTAAAAGGGTTTTCAACTCGATCTTCAACGAACAGCTCAGATGACCGAGTGGAAAGAGCGTATGCTTCTGGAGCTGTGAACTCGGGTTTGCTTCCAAGTCGGGTCAAACCAATCACTTTAGAATTGGTATTCACAACTTCCTGCTTGACGCTCTGCATTAAAGGGACAGTGTGGATAACAAGCCAGCAAGTTTACTTGTGCCGCTGTAAACAGCAGTTAGGAAGATTCCCCACCTTAAAGTGGTAGGCAGATGGCCGGCAACTCCTAAGCGAGCTCGTTATAGCGCTTTGAACGCTTTCTCGTGATAGGAGGATAAATATGCGACGAAGTACAAATACAATTAAACTGCAACTCCAACAGTAAGTTTATTGACTCAAAAGCCAACATGATATTTTTTTCATGGCACTAAACATTACATTTTTCTACTTCCAGACGCGCGACGTTTCATCGACGATGATTTGTCGGCGGCAATTCGCGGCAATTGTTTTTTAGATGCAATTCGCCGCACTTTTCCTTGCCGGGGATAATTTGATTTATTCATAATTCTGAACCTAGTAATCAACTCGTGAGTGGGCGCCGGTGAAAACTGAGCCAATTATAATCACATTGACCAAGGAAAACAGGAGATTTTGTTTAATTGCAAAGAAAATCATTACTAGCCAGAGCACCGGTATTCTTAAAACTGGGGATTTCGACAACATAGATTCTGCTGTCATCAGCAGTGTAAAAAAGGTAGAAAACTGCTGATGATGACAGTTGAATCTACGTTGTCGAAACGTCCAGTCTTAAGAACTACTGTGGTTATATTTTTCTGCCCTTAAGCTTTTTTCGTCCCACATTCATTGTATTTCGAGGTCGTTATATTTTTACCATATCTACTGTACATCAGCAGGTCTTCGCTTGATAAAAAAGCAAAATGTGTCCATATTTTTGTTGTTGATCGACAAAGCATTTGTATCCAATTCCTACCGTGTCATCACCGCATTATTTTAGACAAAAAGTAACTCGTTACATTGTCTTAAACCAGATTGCTGTAAGCACGGGAGCTTGAGTTCGATTCCCGGGTCGGTCAAATCGGACACTGTGTCGCCAACGACTCGCCACCGCTGCGATGTTTCTTCGGAGCGGTGTTGCCCAGGCGCTAAGCCGCGGAGATAGACCCCGCCACTCGTTACACGTTTCGGCGTAATACCGCGAGTTAAATGAAGGTTTGATTTTTTTAAACAGTTCGTGACTTTGAAATCGCAACACTGCAGATCTTCAAAGGAGCTGCCTAATGAAAGCTTTATCTGGAATCTAACGTTTGCTCTGTTTCTGTGTCGTCACAATCAACATTAATAGAATTCACGCAATAAGCAAATATGACGTAAACAGTGAGACAGATTCGAGCTCCTTTTTGCGGTTTTTCTAAAACCGATTCAAAAATATCGAATTTGCTTCTAAGATCACCAAGTTCAACTTGGCATTTGAAACCTTGCTTCGTGTTTGCGAAAATAGAAATATACCCGAGGCGCTCAAAGTTCTCGCGTTGTGATGACATCACGGTTGTATGCTGTTTATTGTGCAAGAATAGAGTCGAGCAAATCTTGACCATTTTGTTCCGCCTCAGCTGTAGAAGAGCCAATTTTTTGTGTACTGAGGTTCGTAACAAAGCCGGCTGGTTAACAGTGGTTAAAGACATCGCTATCGGTGTGGGAAGTCAGGGGTTCGAGTCCCGGGCCGGTCAAATCGAGCACAATGTCGTCACCGCTGCGATGTTTCTTCGGAGCTGTGTTGCCCAGACGCTAAGCCGCGGAGATGGATCCCACCACTCGTCACACGCTTCGGTGCATCACCGCTGGTGTAATGAAGATTTGATTTTTTAACTAATTTGATAAGATGCTTGATGATAAAACTCCCAAAAATAAAATTCCCTCTTGTTGTTTACGACAGGGATTAAGATACATTTGGATCAGTGATGTAGCCGGGGGAGGGGGGCGTGGCACTAGCCCGCCTTTTTGACAAATCCTCATCTGAAGTATGCTCTGATCCAGAGGTTCTTAACCTGTGGGCAATTACCCGCTAGTGGGGAATTTGAGGATTTCAGGTGGGTAATTTGAAGTTCTGGAACACAAAAGTCATAGGCAGTAAAAACTCTAAGCAGGAACGTGAAAGCCGAAACGATGTTAGGAATCGATAAGCATGACGTTTCGAAAACTTAACTGTTTTCATCATCAGATGCAGTTCGCGATATAGGTCATAAACCGTTAAACTGAGAGAATATTTCTCATTATGACAGTACCAGTATACTATGATGTCGCTTAAAAACAACAACGATTTGAACCGCAGTAAATGTTATTCTTGTCAATAAATAATTATTCTTTTTCTTACCAGTACCGCGCTTACCGATGTGCTTTTGGATATATCACAACAGGTCATCAGAATTCATTTTAGTTTTTCAGCCAGTTTTAAAAAGTATGAGGGGTAGTGGGGAATATATATTTATTAAGTAGTGGAAGTGGGTAATGAAGGAAAAATGGTTAAGAACCCTTGCTCTAATCGTTCATATAAGACACCATCATGTTTATAACTTGGGCTTATTGAAATTTGCCCTCGACCTTCCCCCATATTTTTTGTAGGATTCTGCCCCTGGTCTATTCTATAATCACAACAACTGAGTGGAAAAGATTTCAAGAGATGTCTCAATTTTGTTGAAATTTAAAAAATTTTTTCTGAAACTGTCTCCTTGCGGTTTCGAACTTAGGAACTTTGAAGTTCCAACAGTTCTGATGCGGACCACATTCAAAACTTAAGCGGGCCGTAGATTCCCCACCACTGATTGAGAGGACGGTCGGCTGAATCATTTGACTCGATCAAAATTTCGGTCAATATCGCTGGTTGATCAAAAAAAATGAGAAGAAAATCGTTTCAAAACTTCGTTGTCTTTTACTTCCCTTAAAGCAGTTTAGAAACGTCGCGGTCGCGCAGCAAAATTTAGATTTGACAAGCTCGAATGGAATCGCTAGGCAGGGGATGTTTTAAAGTTCAAATTACAACCAAAATGAAGCAAATAAAGTAAAGTGGAGGGCGGCGGGGGGTTGGGGGCGCACAATCGCACATTAGGTAACCAATTATAATATCGGAAAGTTAATCTTGTGGTAATTATTGAACAAATGTGCTGGTGACGTCATTACTGACCCTTTAAGCAAAAGATCTTTCTGTCCTAACCCCCCACAAATCCGACCCCCCGGAGCCCCCCTTGCGATGTTCCTTAGGTTCTACGCGCTTGTTACTCAATAATTTTATCGCGCTTTCTCATCATAATTTGCGCACGGTTTATGCAGAATTGTTGTTTGTGTTGAAAACAATGCAAATCTCGAAGCTTCGACAAAGAAACAAATATTAAAAAGTTGCCCGTCGTAGAAGAAATCGGTTTTCATTCCTCAAAAGACTATATCAAATCGTCATTGTTGTTTTTCAATGTTGTTCTTTCACAAAAACAACAAACAAGCGAAGAAAAACATTACGAAAAAGTAACAAATTCGGCAAAGATCAAACGATACACGAGGAAATTATCATTGTAACCGAAGATTTAGGTCAATTGTGGCGCAATAAAACATCTTTATGAGTCACCGTGTGAGAGTGTTTCGGTTAATCCGTGCAGTTTTGCGAAAATTTTGAACAGAAACCCTTTGTTTTCAAGACGTCGGGCTAATTTTGCCACGTTTCAAATTTCAAAAATTCAATCTTCATTATACTCGCGTCTTGCGGTATTTTCCCGAAGCGCGTAACGAGTGGAGGGATCCATCTCCGCTGCTTAGCGCCTGGAAAAAAGAGCTTCGAAGAAACATCGCAGCGGTGGCGAGTCGTTGGCGACGCTGTGTCCGATTTGACCGACCCGGTGATTGAATCCAAACCTTCCGCGCCGACAAAATTTCACACTAACAATTTTCCATTATGCTTATACCGGTATGTCAACGATCTAGTTCGGTAAACATATTTACAAGAAAGGGTTATTATTGAGGAATGATTGAGCTGAAATAATCAGCTGACGTAATACTAATTCGTTAATCATTCTTCAAAGCGGATTAAAATATCTAATAGTGACGCGATTGATTTATGACTGACCTTATTTCGGATTCTTTTTCCACAATTTTACGTACCATAAAAATATCACTTAGCTGAATCGTCATTTTTATTGATGTTATTCGAGTTTTTGATAAGTTTTCTGCTTATTCCTTGAACTTAACTTAAATCACTCAGAAACAACTGAGTCGAGAACAAAACAAAGGCGTTAAGCTGGTAAAGAATCGAACATCGACCTTTCGACTCACCCCCGATCAGAAGAGCGTTTGATCAGTGAGTAGCAAGGGAGGCTGCGGGCCCCCCGCTCCCGCTTTTGGACGAACCCTTATCTGAAATAAGCGTGAGCATTCTTAAAGGATTAGGCAATTTCAGGGTTATTGCACCTTAGTTATTCAGATTTGTTGATTCGTCACCGTCAAAAAATAGCATGATAGTGCACATAATCAAATACCAGTAGGATACAACGGTCATAGACAATCAACATTCGAAGAAAAAAAAAGGTTAAAAAAATTAGTTATTTCGCAATGTAAATTCTTAGTTTTTATTAATGGTTTTACTGCACGATACACCCCAGATCAAATTTGAGAAAATTTGATCAGATAAATTTCCGGCTAAATAGACTGATTCGTTAGGCTGGTTCAGCTAATCAAGTTCGGCTAATTCTACCCCTGCCCTTAATTTCCGGCAAGCTAGCCCTTGCGTTTGATCGTAATTAAGTCATAAAATTGCGTAGGGGTAATAATTGTAAAGTACTTGCGGGATGGTTCCGAGACCCTCTGTCCCCCCTCAGATGCAAACCCGGCTGCATTTGTTTCTCATTAGTTTCGTCATTTGTAACAGTCAAATTTGGTATTGTGAAGCAAATAGGAGCAATTACCCGACTAGCTTAGCGTAGTTTGCTGTATTAAGCTAAGCACCTACGCAAACTGCTCGTTTTAGAAAAACCGCAGATGAAATTTAAGTCGTAAACATTTAAAATCGCATTAGTGCAGCTAAAGGAGGCGGACCAAATGTTAAATGTCTGATCGCTTTCTCCTCAAGTCTGCAACGCGCCACAGCTAAATTGCCATAATATTTCACGTAGCGCCTACTAGTCATATGCCGAAAATGTGCAAATTCGAGCAGTTTTTGCTTATTTTCTGAAGAGTTGAAATCACTCAAGAAATGATTAGCATCCTCTTTTCAATTCTGTAAACTCCAGTTTTCAACCAGATTTCTGCGACTATTATTGTAATGAGTTTAATTGCTGACCAAGATTGGCAAATTTCATAGCTTATCATGCCCTAGGAATGCCTATCAGGAGAGGATAAACTGTCATGAAACGGTGGACTCAGGTTCGAATCAAACTTAATTTAAAACCAAAGACTTTAAAACTGTTTTTACGGTCTCTGAACTTTACGTACAGCAACAAAGGCGCAGCGTGGAGAAGCTACCGGCCAGTTCACTTGTTGTGCCGTTGCGAGGCCTTCTGCGTAATTGAATTGTTGACAAGTGACAGGTGACCATCAGCTCCAAGCAATGCTAGTTACAACGCCTCCATCGCCTTTTAATCAGGCCAAAACATATAGCCACTGGTAATCAAGCGATTATTGATTGATGTCTTCATTTTCATTCTCCTGTCATAAGAAAGCGACGGAGACGCTGTGCATGGAAAGAATCCTCAGACTCGCTTTGGTGTCATCTTTGTTGGAGTTTTCCTGCTGGGTTTTGCTTCTGACTTCTTTGCTGCTTGTTAGATTCCACCAAGCAGAGATGATTATCGTGAAGCATCTTATCCAAGGATGCAACAACAAGGCTTGGGTGGGAGTTGAACCAGCACTGGTAGCAGGTACAGGTTGGACCAGACACCTTATCGTGGCCGTCGTAAAACGACGCTCCGAACCACTACGCTGCCAGACTGTTAGCTGTGCAACATGACTTGAGGCTAGAGCACAAACGCTCGGATTCGTAACTGGGCAATTGAGCTCATCAGTCATAAACTAATTTCTTAGAGAATGTTTTAATCACTCCTACTACACGTCATCAATCCAGTGGTGCCGGAACGGGGGATTTTCAGAGGAGCAATGTTAAAGGTTGTACTATAATAGTAACGAAGCAAAACAACTGCGATAGTTACACGCTGCATTCTCAGGCCTCTTTTTGCGGGGACTTTTTTTAAAGCTTAGTTGTTGTACAGGGCGAGATTTCTGAATGATATTTGCTCAGCAAACATTGAGAAGCCATAAACCATGGACTTCTAAATAGTAGAATATTTAGAAGTCCATGCATAAACGTGTCAACAAAATAGGGATTTAAACTCCAGCTGATTTCGAGATGTTTGTTTAGGTAGTAGGCTCTAGCCAATCGGTTAGCACAAGTGATGTGCTATTAAATGCAATAGAAGCGTAAATATAAATATCCAACAATACTTGCGTAAAAGTGTTCGGTTAATAATAAGAGAATGATAATATCTGCTGTTACCGACAGATCACAAGATCAGTAGCCTAAACTGTATCATTTCTTCCAATTAAGTAATCATTAATGCAATGTTGTTTTTCTATTACTAGTCTATCTTGCTAATTTATAATACCGGTACAGCAATTTAAAAATTTCTTCGTGCTTTAGCCGCTCAAAAAAATTAGGTGAAAAAATGTTCGTCAGCTTTACTGACAGTGGGCTACTGCACTTAATTATGGAGCCAAAGGTTAAAGCATGAAGATTAACCGTTCAAAAAAATTAGGTGGAAAAATGTTCGTCAGCTTTACTGACAGTGGGCTACTGCATATGAACCACTGTAGCATTTGTTTGCTCACTGCGTTTCAAACTGGACTTAGGTTTTAAAATCTCTCAGCCAAAAAAAACTTTTATAGATTTTAAAAGGCTATTGCAGTTGTTATTTTCAGTAAGCTCGCTAGTTTTTTAGCCATGATACCAAAACAAGAAAAATTCTCCGGACTACAGGTTTTTCTGTTGTGACCAAAAAGTACAAAAGTAAAATTTGGTGAAACTATGGAAGTTGTTTTCCTAATTTTAGTAGCCAACACCTCATTTAGTCATTACTGGACCGCAAACAAGCTAAGAGAAAAGCTTTATGGGTAAATAGGCAACACTAACCTATCTACACTGCATCTTAGTTAGCCTACATTGTAAGCTAATATGTTTTGGCAACTTCCAGTTAGAAAACAAAAGTTTTTAAATCGAGTTTCACATGCACCGGTACGTTTATTGGCCGAAAAAAAGCTCGCAGTGTAATAAGTGTTTATTACCAGTCCATGGCATGAGCTTTATGGAATAGAAAGCATTGATCTAGAATGGAAAGCATTGAAGTGCCTTTCTGAACGGCAGAAGTAAACTTGCCGGCTTGTTCTTCACACTGCCCCCTCAATGCAGAGCGTCAAGCAGGGAAACTGCGAATACCAATTCTAAAGTCCTTGGTTTGACTCGACTCGGATCAAATCCGAGTCTACAGCTCCAGAGGCGGATGCTCTTATTACTCAGCCATCGGATATGGATGTGGTAGTGTTATTTAGCCAGGTAAAGGTTGTTTCTTGGAGATGACAAAACAGTATACCGTAGCATTATGGTCGTGTGGGATACCTTCTGACTCTTGTCCAGGCAGTGCCCAGTTTTGGCATCCAGCTTTTTTCACAATATCAAAGACTAGTTTTTGCACGCAGAAAGCATTAGGTTACTGATAAGTAGCCTACTGGAGCGAAAATGCTTGGTCAAGTTTAAAATGATTTTGCTTTTAGCTTCTCTACAACTGCAAGGAAACAAATTGTTATTCTGCAATGAGACAGCAGAAAAGAAAAAGCTAAATTTTTTGCAAGGGAAAGACTTTTCATTTCAAGCAAATACAGTATGAAAATATATCTCTCTAGCCTTGTCTGCCGGCGACAGTAAAGCATCTAGCAACATCTAAGGACGTTAGATGTTGCTAGAGCATTACTTGAAGGAGTTGTGTCAGAGTATGCCAATCTTGGTTTTTCTCTAGTTCACTAACGTGACCTGATTTTATCCTACGTGTAAGAAAACGAAACCAATAAAGGTGGGCAAAGCTGCTCTAGTATCGAAACAGCGTTGTTAAATCTGGTTTATGTTTCCGTCGTTTGTCTAAATGCGCGATATTTTTACCACTTTTTAAACAATAGCAAAGTAAAGCAGACTAACTAACTTCAATTTTATGTATCAGCCAGTCATTATTTAGTAATATGTACGTATTGAGCAAACGTCAATATACTGTATAGTGCTTTGCAGTGCATCACAAAACGATTCGTAAGCTTTCTACGTACCACGTGGCAAATTGTAACAGGGTTGCAAGGACACCAGTCGCTGGATCGAACTTCAGCAGCAAAGATATGGAGTTTGCTCTCAGGATTTCAATCTTAGTATTGGACTAGAGTCTTTTTTATTTTATGAAGGCTCAGCCTTGCAATATTGAAAAAATAATGCAAGGATTGCGTGATTGGCAGACTTTCATAGTAAGTACATGCATAACTAACAGCCAAGATGGCCAAGTGGTAAGAGCGTCTGCCTCTAGAGCTGTAGACTCGGGTTTGATTCCGAGTCTGGTAAAACCAATAACTTTCGAATTGGTATTCACAGTTTCCCCGCTTGATGCTCAGCATTAAAAGGGACAATGTGAGGAACAAGCCGACAAGATATTCATGAAGCACTGTCAACAATGTTAAAAATTCGACCACAATTAAAACTCATTCTCTGTTAAACAACGATATTAAAAAGTAATAGGCCGGTAATACTTCATTTCATACACAAAAAAACGATTATCATTTTACAAATCAAAAAAAAAAAACGAATACAAAACAGCTTAAAGGTTAGAAACAAAGAGATAAACTATTATCGCGAAGAAGACTGGGAATTCCCACTGATGGGCGACTGAGCCGAGAATCAAGCAAGCGGAACAACATTATCACTCGAGAAAGCTTAGATGCTTTTTCAACGTTTATTTTTGTAGCGAACTACGAGCATCACAAACCAGGAAAAGGTAATAAATGCTAAGAAACACTCGAATCCACTACCGCTCATGTAAACAACACACTCGAATCCACTGCCGATTATGTAAACAACTCTGTTTGTTTTCGTAAAAGATTATTGTGTCGTAAAAGATTAAGTGTTCTTGATTAAACAGATTAGCGAATCCACATGATTGGAGGTCCCGGCTACGTTAATTTGTGCTCACCTCCAAACATTTGGATGACCTGGTACAAAGAGGTATCGCGGTGTAATGAATGTAACTCCAGCTCAGTGGTTTTCAACCGCAATGCAGTTCAGAGCTTCCGCAAGTTTACAATTTAGAACTGGGTTTAAGCAAAGACTATATGCGTATATAGTCTTTGGTTTAAGTAAATTAGTAAGTTGAATTAATGCACAGAATTCCTAGCGTCTCAGAAGGGTTTCGTTTTGGTTCCTCTCCACCAGAAAGGCTGAAAACCCACTCCTGTAGCTAAACGCTGAAAGGACGACCATAGACCATAGATGATAAGCATACTTGTGGCGCTCCGAAGCATTTAATTCAATTTCCTTATAAACTCATGACAGTGGAACACTTTTATGCTTGTGGTTTGAAAGGTTAATTAATAATTGCTCGCCAGCGTCGTTTACCGGCCGTGCTACTGACCGCGACCATTGTCTGGCTGTACCAATAAAAAGTAACCTAACTCAGTATTCGAGTTGAAGGGGAATGCGTGGGAGGCCATCTCCCCATAAGACATTTTTGTGTAAACCATTCCCTGTAACTAATGACCATTACTCCTTTACGTCTGCATGGAAAGCTTGCACCACCCCCTCGTAAGTGTTTATACAACTCGTTACGAGTTTGGATGCGGTGCCATTGGCATTTGCCGCGCGATTTGCGATGTGCTGGATTTGTAGCGGCTAAAGCCTCGAATGCCACTACACAACACCCTAGTCTGAATAACACTACACAAGCAACACTTACTCGTTATTTTTTTAAATTTTTAACTTGTAATTTCGAAGAATAAGAAACTTATTCGACCAAGTTTTTGTAGTAGCAGAGAACAAAATCCTGCGTTTCACGTCTCGCTTGATAGGACAAAAAAGAAAAAAGGATCTATATAACAGTTTTCGACACTTATATAGGGAACTGTGGTCGTTGCTAAGCAACCACGGCTCACTACATAGACACAATATAACGTGCTTCCGCAGATTAATGCAAGCACTAAAAAATTAAAAAAAAATTTCCCTATCTTGCAGTACACGTCGTCTTGCAATATTTTGCCGTGTCGCATTGACATGTGCAGTGGTAAAGCGCTGTTTCAGTGCGGCACCAAATGTTACGTCGCATCATGGGGCTCATGCCATAATTATTTTAGTATTTGGTTACATCCTCCTGCCCTGGGCCGGATTTAGACAATGAGAGGCCCTACAGGATATTTGATTAAAAATACGAAAGTTATACAATCATCTTTTGAATTCAAGAAGAATATAACTGAAGGCTGAAGCAAATTATTCTTTACAGCTCAGAAAAATTCGATTAAAATACTAATAAAAAAAATTACGATAAAATTGAAAATAGCAACACGTATCAATAACTTTTTCGTATTGTCAGTTATTGATAAAGTGTTGCTATTTTTTTTAAATTTTATCTTAACGTTTCTTTTTTTAAAATTAGGCTATTATTTTAATCTAAACTTTTTCTGGGCTGCACTGGAAAGAGTGATCTGCTTCAGTTGTATTCTTCTTAGATTTAAATGATGATTGTATAACTTCTGTAGGCCTATTTTTTAAAGTTTGAATGAAGCGAACGTTAAGATGGCATCACATTTTGAAGAGCAATAATAAAGCACGTATTTTTCCACATCATGCTCAGCATCCTCGCATACATCCTGCAAGCAGGCCGTCGGCCCGGGCCATGCTCAGCATCCTCGCATACATCCTGCAAGGAGGCCGTCGGCCCGGGCCATGCTCAGCATCCTCGCATACATCCTGCAAGCAGGCCGTCGGCCCGGGCCATGCTCAGCATCCTCGCATACATCCTGCAAGCAGGCGGTCGGCCCGGGCCATGCTCAGCATCCTCGCATACATCCTGCAAGCAGGCGGTCGGCCCGGGCCATGCTCAGCATCCTCGCATACATCCTGCAAGCAGGCGGTCGGCCCGGGCCATGCTCAGCATCCTCGCATACATCCTGCAAGCAGGCGGTCGGCCCGGGCCATGCTCAGCATCCTCGCATACATCCTGCAAGGAGGCCGTCGGCCCGGGCCATGCTCAGCATCCTCGCATACATCCTGCAAGCAGGCGGTCGGCCCGGGCCATGCTCAGCATCCTCGCATACATCCTGCAAGCAGGCGGTCGGCCCGGGCCATGCTCAGCATCCTCGCATACATCCTGCAAGCAGGCGGTCGGCCCGGGCCATGCTCAGCATCCTCGCATACATCCTGCAAGGAGGCCGTCGGCCCGGGCCATGCTCAGCATCCTCGCATACATCCTGCAAGCAGGCGGTCGGCCCGGGCCATGCTCAGCATCCTCGCATACATCCTGCAAGCAGGCCGTCGGCCCGGGCCATGCTCAGCATCCTCGCATACATCCTGCAAGCAGGCCGTCGGCCCGGGCCATGCTCAGCATCCTCGCATACATCCTGCAAGCAGGCGGTCGGCCCGGGCCATGCTCAGCATCCTCGCATACATCCTGCAAGGAGGCCGTCGGCCCGGGCCATGCTCAGCATCCTCGCATACATCCTGCAAGCAGGCGGTCGGCCCGGGCCATGCTCAGCATCCTCGCATACATCCTGCAAGCAGGCGGTCGGCCCGGGCCATGCTCAGCATCCTCGCATACATCCTGCAAGCAGGCGGTCGGCCCGGGCCATGCTCAGCATCCTCGCATACATCCTGCAAGCAGGCGGTCGGCCCGGGCCATGCTCAGCATCCTCGCATACATCCTGCAAGCAGGCGGTCGGCCCGGGCCATGCTCAGCATCCTCGCATACATCCTGCAAGCAGGCCGTCGGCCCGGGCCATGCTCAGCATCCTCGCATACATCCTGCAAGCAGGCGGTCGGCCCGGGCCCCGCAGCAATGATTTTTCGTTGAGTGCGTCCACTGTAAAAATGAAAGTGAAATCAAGCACCTTGGCCAAAATCACTCAATGTTTCTGAGAACTTTCTGGTTTGCACCTGCGGCATCATCTCAGACTCAGATAGGAGTGGTAAGAGCGTCCACCTCGGAGCTGCAGACTTGGGTTTGATTCCGAGTCGGGTCAAACAAATAACTTTATAACTTAAGGTAATCGTAGAGCGGGACAGCGCTGATGCGGGCCGCTAGCTCTCATCAGCCGCACTCAGGTATAATTTACACTCATCCTTTAGAATGCTTGGCCTTGATCAGCCAAACACCCCTCCAGATTTACATATTTTAAAAGAAATTTAACCTTTGCGGTACGTAGCAACTGCAGAGCACGCCAGTTAAAACCCTTACGTGGCCAGGGTTAGGATCAAAAACCATAAAGTAATGTCCTTCCTGGCCTACTGAAAGGGTCATTTGTTGTGCCGTTGGGAAAGGCATTTAACTGGAAACCCATCTTGGTAGACAGTAGGCCGGCCACTATTAAGCGAGCTTGTTATAGTGCTTTGATCGCTTTCTTATCATAAAAGCAGGGCTGGATTTACCAATGGGCTTGGCAGGCTGACGTCAAGGGCCTCGGATTAATAAGTCCAGATTTAGACATGTCTAGATTTTTAGACATTGAGAACCGGGTGGTGGTTTTACCCTTGACCACCATAAATTGATTTCAGTGATACCGAATGGTAATATAATGCAGTGACGTGGCCACGGGGGGTTAGAAATGGGGGTTGCAGCTGTAGCGGTTACGGCACCTGTAGATAGACTAATCTGACTCCAGCACATATAGGTTTGCTACACAAAAGAGTTCTTTGTAAGGGAATAGCATAAAATCCACACTAAAACGTAGCAGGTCCAAACACATCACTTATCATCACTTTACACAATCTTATTCAAATAGAATTGTGAATAAAAACACAAAGATAGCGTTACAATATTCGAGCACTCTTTCATTAGACACAAGCATAATAGACCTTAATACCGGTACCTAACTGGCCTTAATACAATAGAAACAGCTCTAACAGTTGGCCCTACACGCTTCACAACTAAGCCTTAACTAAACTAAACAGCACTTGCATAATATAGTCAAAACAAAACACTCACTGCTAGTCAATATGATCAGAAATATACACAATATTATACTCCTGCACTTTTCACAATATTATTACTGAACATACAAAGCACATGGTTAGGTTACGCTCGACTGATCTCGCTTATCATAAAGTCGGGCGGACAAAATTATCCGTCCAGAAAACACAATTACAAAGCAGGTGATCCTGATCCCTGCACAGCCCTCCCCCATTGAGCCTCAAATGACGAGCTAGATACTTTGTCATTGATAATCTGGTTTTGTAATTGTCATAATAACAAGAATTACGTAGCGTTGTTTCCTGAATCTTGTTCTTTGCCGTTATGCTTATGAAGCAATGACGCAATTTTATTAGCAAGGTAGTGCCGCTCCTGTACACGCAACTGCCCTCGGACCCTCAGACCTTCCGTAGAAAAAAGGCTGAACGATTTCAGGCAAAAATGATCTAGTACGTACTGTAGCTCAAAAAAGAACTAAATAGCTAATATTTGAATATCGTTTTATCAGTTTCACCAGAAAGCAGTCCTTTGACTTCCTTGCAAGAGTTGTGCCTTAACTGCCTTCGGTATTTTTAGTCTGAAACATATCTCTTAAATTTGGGGTCATCTATTGTTATTATACAACCAGGGGCTGATCCAGGGGGGATGTGGGGTATGCTGCGTAATTTCGTATGCATCCCTCCATTAGCCATTTTCAACAATGTTTTGGATGAATAAATTTTTCCATAATTTCTAACCTCTTCATAACAATATGCCTTAATCGCCTTAAGCACGCATAATCGAAACTGTGCGGACAAAATGCATCATGGGTGAATCACTCAAAGTTAGGGGCCAAAAATACGACAAACTTTTCCTAAAAATTGTTTAAACAGCGCTAAAATGGCCATAGCAGTAGGCTATTCAACTTTTCAAAAATTTTCCGGGGGAACATGCCTCCGGACCCCCGGTAGAGTCGTTTTTGGTACTTAAGCTGCTTAAAATTAACTCTGCCGAAAAAAACTACACTTGAAAAAGAACGAAAATTGGTGCCCCCTCCCTGAAAAAAATTCTGAATACGCCGCTGACAGGAAACATTTTCAAAATGCTTATTTACGCGTGTTTCCGGGTCTAAACGTCTTTGCATTTAGTTAATATTCAACCTGATTCAAAATTGCATCATCTCACCAAAACTTTCTGGATCCGCTCCCATATACAATGTATGGTCAAATGCGACGTCATTCTCAACCCCCTTTGGAAAATCCTGGCTACGCTAGTGATGTATTGTAATGTATTTAGCTACATAATCATCCTTCTCTCACGAAAAAGTGATCAAAGCGTTATAACGAGCTCGCGTAGAGTTGCCGGCCATCTGTCCACCACACCAAGATGGGGCGGTCGGCAACGTGGCCGAGTGGTTCGGAGCGTCATTTTTGCAACGGCCACGATCGCAAGATTGATGGTTCAACTCCCACCTAAACCTCGTTGTCGCATCCTTGCATAAAATGCTTCACGGCAATTTTATTTCTGCTTGGTGGAATCTATAAACAAGTAGCAAATTGAAGAAGTTAGAAGCAAAATTCAAGCGGAAAACTCGGAAACAAATGCAACTCCTAAGCGAATCTGGATTCGTTCAACGCATGGCGCCTCAATCAATCAATTGATTAATTGATTTTTTTTTTATTCTTGAGGCATGAAAATAGCACAGAGCGTCAGCGTTTCAGAGAAAGAAAAAACGCGAGAAAAGGAAGACACGACACAACGGAAAAGACCAATCAATCAATTACATTGAGTGCCTCTCCCAACGGTACAACAAGTTAACTTACCGGCTTCTTCTACACAGTATCCCTTTAGTACTAAGCATCACGCAGGGAAGCTGTCAAACCTTTTTTAACAATATAACTGGGGGGGTGGGGCAATTGCCCCCAATAAGCTTTTTTGCCCCCCCCCCCCCCCCCCAGTAACGTGTTTTGAAATTTACTGTAATAGCTTGTTCAATGGATTATATTATACTTTTAAACTTTTATGGCAATTACATACATTGAAGCGTTGATCTCGTGATGATAACTCGAATAACATCAGATTGATCTTCTTACGTTGAATACGTTGTGATTCTCACACAAAGTAATTTATGATCTGAATGCGCGGAGGCAACTCGTTTATGTTGTAATAATCTATTAATCAGGTTGTCCCGTAGGCCTACAACATAGTTCTCAACAGTCACATTTCACTAGTTTAATGCAAAGTCTAGTCTAGCTGGGGTCACCACATTTTCACAACGCAATAGGAGGACAGGTTCTTCAAACGTCCGCAGATGTCCATTTTTCTGCCCAAAAGCAAGCAAGACCAAAAAAAGGTCATCACGTCCGCAGGCCGGTAGTTTGCACTGAAACTTCCCAAAAATTTTCATGGGAAAATGATTTGACATGTTTTCACTGTTCATAATGCCGAAAAGGGGGACATTTGGCCAACTTTTGGCATCCGCGGAGGACAAATGTTTATTGGTCAAAAAAGAGAACATGTCCTCCAGAAGGAGGACGTATGGTAAGTCTAAGTCTAGCAGAAGTGAGTAATGGAGTGTAGCTAGATAGGGCATAAAAAACAGTTTGCTACATTTCAAAAAAATGAGAGTTATGTAAGTAAAGTAAACATAAAGCCCTAAAGTTGAAGGTTTAGCGAGATTGCGTAGGTTTGAAAAGGTACGGTATGCTATTTTCATATGCTTGTATCGCGTGCAAGATGGTGCAAGACTAAGGTTATGGTTTCGATTCAGCTTGTTTATTAGCAAGGTTGCCTTGGCCAAGAGACAGTGAAATGACCTTTTGATCTTTGAGTCTGGCTGCCACCTGTCTACTACTTTAACGTGGAATTATAGAAAAATATTAAACATAAAAAAAAATAACTAAACAATGGTTGTTGTTGTTGTTGAATCTCCACACTGCCCTTTTAATGCTGAACGTCAAGCAGGGAAAAGCAGTGAATATCAACGTTTAAGTCATTGGTTTGACTCGGCTCAGAATCAAACCCAAAATCTACTGCTGCAGAGACAGACGCTCCATCCACTTTGCCATCTGAGCAGTTGAATCTAATGAAAATCTAACTAATGAAAATCTAACCAATGAAAACGATTGTCATTTTTTTACACACATCATAACATGAAAGCAAGTTTTAAAAACAGTGATGCAAACGTTTCGACTCAAGGCTAGAGACGTTGGTATAAACACTGTTTGTGGGCCCAAACGGGCACAAGACAATTTAGTGTTTGCTTGGGTATTTTTAAGTTAATTGCGTTGAGTTTTGACATTATTTGCGGCGTTGTACTGTGTAAGCTTTTCAAAGGCAATATAAAATGGATCAAGCAAGTTAGAAAATTTTACGCTGTTGACAGGGTAAAATATATGGGCGTCCAATCTCATTCTTGACTTAAATTTTCATATCATGTACAACGTCGAACATTTCGACTAATTGATGTTTTATGTAAATAGCGGTAATAATCAGTCAAACTAGAAATAATGACTATAGGCTACTACCGGCAGTTTGTGACTACTGCTTGTAGAAAAATTTCATTTTATGTTGCAATGGCATTTTACTTTTATGCACAAAGGTAAGGTTGTGGCACCGCAGCCATCCCTGCGTCATCACTCTTTTGTCAATGGATAGCTAGCCTTGAAAAATGCTTTTTGGTTAAGCCATTTTTATTCAAGTAATTGATCCTCAAACTGCCAGACGAAAACTGTCTTAATCTTTTTCTCAAATAGCATTTTTCAAAGCTAACCCAAAGAGTGTTTTTCAAGACTGCCCAGCATGGATATAAGGGTGATGGCGCCGATAGGCCTACTGCACCCAAATCTAAACTGTGTACTTTGTTGTGTGGACTGCTTTTCATGCTATTGGCATTTAGCGTGGTTAGTATGGCGCTGAATCTAATTTCTGCTGCATTATTTAATTCCATTGAATTAGTCATAGTTACATTTTATAAGCACCAGAATATTGTATTGAGAATTAAAAAGGTAATATTACATTTTATGGAGAGTACAGTTTTCATGAATACACACTTCTACAAAAGATGCAAGCGCAGGTATGGCTGCACGGCCCGGAACCTCTAGCCCAGTAACCGTAACCGACCCGGCAACTCATACCTAACATAAAGCCCGGTCCGCCCTAAGCCCATTCTTTTTATGAACCTTTAAACACATAATCAAACTTAAAGGGTTTCCAAAATTGTTAGCGGCTCGTTAACGGCCCAGTAAAAAACAACTGATAGAACTGGGCCGTTAGCGGACTTGTAAAAAGACCGGTTAAAGGCTCGTTAGCATAAAGCCCTACAGTTGAAAGTTTACTCTTAGCCGCCCATGCCATCTCTAGAGCAGAACATTGGAAATTCCAATCACTTTGTCCGCAGGAGTCAACCTACTCCGCCGCATAAAAAATATAAACTTGGAATCGCGGAGTTGGCTCATTGGTCGCCTGATGCAGTGATGAGGTGAATTTGGTCCACTCGTTAGGCAGTTAGGTGTGGTTACTTACCGGTATTAAGTTTGGTGATTTGGTTAGTATTTGCTGGGTTTTGCAAGTAGGTAAGTCTGGAAAATGGTAATGTTGTATTTGTATGAGTATGATTGAACAACAAGGTCTAACCAAATCACCTTTGAGAATCCAAATGACAAAATCATCTTTGAAGAATAACTGGACCCAAAATATAGAACTCATTACCACCAACAATGCAAAGTAATCTTAATAAAGGTCTAAATTCATTCAGACTCTAGAACAGTAGAAACTCGCTTAAAGCATTACTAGTCTATTAGCAGATTAGATCAACAGAATAGTCTAAATAACTAAATCTTTAGCAAAACAATAGATGTGAGAGACCTTTTTGCACAAATAATCAAAAATTGTACTGTTACTACTGAATACGAGCTCATCAGCTAACATGCTTTATTAACAAAACTATATTTCAAGTTAAACACATAAATGCTGCTTGGTGCACATATAGGCCTAGACTACCAAAAATAATATATCAGATACCGATACCGGTATAGGCCTATTTAAAATTAAACCAGTTCAAAGAAGAGCCACTAAAATGTTACCTGGTCTGAGAAATATGTCATAACCTGATCGTTTAAAGAGCACTTCATTTACCCACCCTAATTTATCATAGATGAAGAGGTGATTGACTGATTGCATTCAAGTGTATAAATATTTGCATGGTCATAATGATGCAAACTGGTCTAGCTTAATGTATATCTTTAAATAGACTAACAATGTTTCATATTGATATGATAGTCTACAAGAGGTCATAAATATAAGTTGCATAAAACCTCCCGAAAAACAATACTTTGAGAAAAGTTTTTTGCTGTCAGAGTTATCAATAATTGCAATTCTCTCCCAGAAGATGAGGTTTTTGGGTTGGCTTTAACCGAGTAATTTTGCAACAGAAACTTTGTCACGTGGTAATTTCGCCACACTTGGAGAAGGTGAGGGGGATGTGGGGATAGTAGAAAAATGTGTTGGGGTGTGGGGGAGGAAGGGAAGATGTGGGAAGAGGTATGAGAGGTGTTGTAGGAAAGTGTGTTAGGGTGTGGGGGAGGTAAGGGGAGATGTAGGGAAAGGTGAGGGGAATGAAGTGAGGGAGGAGATGTGGGGAAGTGTGGGAAAAAGGATGTTGGGGCCCCACACCCTAACACACTTCCATGCACCTCCCCACATCCTATCCCACATGCCAACAGGAGGAGATTTGGGAAGTGTGGGAAAAAGGGTGTTGGGGCCCCACACCCTAACACACTTCCATGCACCTCCCCACATCCTTTCCCACATGCCAACACACTTTGCCACTCACCCCATACACTCTCCCACACCCCTCCCCACACTTCTTTCCTTACCGTACCTCCCCCACACCCCAACACACTTCCCTACACCTCTCTCCACACGGGTCTAGTCTGGAATAAGCCATATGCGTCTAAAAAAAGCCGTCCACGTAAGGCAACAAAGGACGCAGACTGCTTATTCTAGATGAGACCCCCCACACCTCTTCCACACCTCTTCCCACAGCTCCCCTCACCTCCCCCTACACCCCAACACACTTCCCCATGCACTCTCCCACATCTTTCCCCTCAGTTTCAATTATGTGGCGAAGTTACCATGTGACGATGTTACCTGAATAAATTTAACTGAAAAAGCCCAATAAAATTTTTTACGACAATTGAAAATTTAGGGTCATGTTTCGGTGTAGGCAACGTAAATTTTCAATGTATGAAAATGTGGTGAAGTTACCATGTGGCGAAGTTACCATGAGGCAAAGTTACTGGCAACTGGTTTTTGCACCTTTGCTTAATAATTTTAAAAATCAACTAGACAAATTTTGGTGCAATAGTCCATTAAAGTTTGATCCTGATTATCTTTGATAGTAGAGTGTTTTTATGCTTCTATTCATATTATTATCACACTGTAAGTTTTTTGTGCACACTGCCAAATGGATTGTTACTGTGTCAATTGATTTGCTTAATGCTGTGGTAGCGTAGTATGATGTGTTTACTTGTTTACCTCAGTAGCCTATTCAATAATTGCTCAGATTTATTACCATGAGTGTATTCTTAAAATCTTGCATGTACACATTCAACAATTTTTCGCGTAATTTGGCATTAATACTTGAAGTGTTTGGCAATTGTAATCTTTTCTTTTTTTTGGAGCAAAAGCATGCTGTGCTTGTAACACTTATTATTATTATTATAAACATCAGAGTTAGAAATACAATAAGATTGATTACTGTAATACTACTGTCACAAATTTTGTTACATATGAACATGTTGGTGTAAACGTGTATTGTGAGTTACAGCAGTAGTTCCCAACCGCTGTGCCGCGGCGCACCGCCGCAACAAGTACCCTGGTGTGCCGTGAAGTAATGCAGTGATACAATAGGATAATTACATTTAATATTAGCAATTATTGAGTAATCAATATGCATTCTTTGTGATGGGTGTGCCGCGAAAATTTAAGTGGCTTAATAGTGTGCCGCCATATAAAAAAGGTTGGGAACCATTGCATTACAATGTGAACAAGTGTCTGTCATGATGTTAATATTTGTGTACTGTACAATGACTTTTAAGCTTTACACAACATACTATATTGCTGTATAGACATATTACTACTAGTAGGCAATGCTTTACATAATTTGTGTATTATCAATTGCAAAATATGATCAGTAAGGTTGCTGACTCGAATGATCAGTGGTGCTTCATTAACATCCTATGGTTTAGCAACCAAAATAAACACAAGCAGACATAGACTCGATGATGGCTGGGTTCATACCAGCACACGGTCCTTCAAACCGCTCGTTGGAATGCTTGTGATGGCTGCTGATGTGTTACGCTTTTTGCATTGTTACATTGAATTTTTTTGTTGGCAACTTTGCATGTGTTGACTACAAATATGTCGCATTTGCATGTCCAGTGAACAATAAATGAATGAATAACTGTGTAATGTTTGAACCCTGTTAGTGTCGCTGTGTGATACCGGTACCGGTATGTGCTGTGTTGGTAAACAGAAATATGGACTAGCTTTCTTATCTCGTGATTAGGTTACTACTGAAGTAGCATATTGCTATCTCACTTGACATCATGCAGTTGACTGGACAATTGTGAGGCTAGTCAATGTTTATAACCTCCCAGCCCCTCGGTACCAGTAGCTGTGTCAAAAGACTATTGCGCTGTGCGTAACATGATACCGGTAATAAGCTAGCAAAAACAGAAGTATGGATCGTGAGTTTGATTTAATCATTATATGTGGTAATGGCACTGATGAATTTGTTTGTATTTATGTAGAATCAACTTGTGTTTGATTGCGGTGAAATATAATAAATGAGATGAACTGACTGCATTGGTATCGATAAGTCACTGCGTCAAAATTATTGTTTAAAAATGATTGGAGGACTCTTCCTTTACAACCACAAAGGAGAAGTTTTGATCTCTCGCATTTATAGAGACGATATTGGGTAAGTGAGGCATTCGGTGAAGTGTTTCGTCTTTTTACGTAAGCATTTGGAGTAATAAGCCGGTATTCAGTAGAGAGCACTGTTCCAACTGGTGGAAAATGCTCCCCAATGGGGAGACAAGTTGGCTCCGATCGGGAGAATATCTATTCAAATTATCAAAAAACGGATTAAGATCGCAAATTTTAGACCTCACCATCGCCTTCCACATGCAAAAAAAACATAGGGTTTCCCTTTGAAATTTTTGGTTTCACCAATGCGCTTGGGAAATAAAATTTAACTTTGCGTTAAGAGTACAAGATGCAAATGATTTTGAAAGCAAATTAGTTGAGCTCTTTCAAGTTTTTTTGTGTCAAATGAAAGTGTTTTACCATAAAAACTCGTATTTATACCAAAATTTATTCCAGACCTTGAATTGCATCCTTTACATGTTTGGGCAAATTTTTAGTGATTCTCATATTGGGGCAAATTCGCACTTGTTAAAATCTTAAAGGTAACAATGGTTGTGACATATAATAATAATACAGGTTTTTTATATCTCGATCACAGTTGCAAAGCATACTTTCTAACCGGTTTAGAAGTAACATGATAAAGCACAGATTATGGTACAAATTGAAACATTAAACCATGTAAAATAACGTTCTGACTTTTTCTACGTTGAAATCAAATTAATATAGAAACATATCTATAACAATGGGAATCAGTGTTTCAAAAAGTGCTCGATAACTGAAAAAATCCAACAAGTGAGAACAAATATACCAATTCACTACAGTTTAAAAACCCCTTGGGTGAAACAGTCTGTCGTATTTTAAATAGATGTTTTTAAACTGTGGTGAATTCGTGAAAACATATCTATGCAGGAAGACATCGAAAATTTAATTGTGATGCAGAAAACTCGTGTACTTTTAGTGGAGTACCATGCACATGTTCACGGGAAATCTTGCAACAGTTAAAATGCCAAATTCAAGAAACATGTAACCTCAACTTAACAGAACCGTTTTCACCAAAAGAGTTGTTTTGTTGAAGAGCACTTGAATTTTTTTGCCTATTGCTGCCATTTTAAATTACTGTTGACATCAGCTTTTTTTGTTTTAGGCGAAACGCATGCGATGCTTTTCGTGTCAATGTTATTCATGCTCGTCAAAATGTGAGATCTCCAGTGACAAATATCGCAAGGACAAGTTTCTTCCACACTAAACGTGGGAATATTTGGCTTTGCGCTGTGAGTATGAAATTTTCTGTTGTCTTAATCACCCAAGAAACGCACGATATGAAGCTTGTTCAATATAAAAAAATCCAACAAATGACAAAAGTTGGTTAACCGGGGTTATGAGACAAAAAGCACAATAATTGCAAAAGATGTAATAGAAGTAATTAGATAGTGTTTAGAGCACTGAACGGGTTTACATTATCAAAACGCTGCTGTGTTGGACTGCTTGTTTGTTTCTTTACATGATGTTGATGTCACTCAGGTATGACGTCATCAGCAATAACCACAAACGTAAAATTAGGGCTATTAGAGTACAGTTAGGGATGGGGAAATTGGGAATAGGGTTAGAGACCCAAGTAAGTGTAATTTTGGGGTTGGTGTGCATGAAGAGCAATTTCAAAAGAAAAAGCTCACGTGACATTGAAATTATTACGCTGCTGTGAGATTATTTAATATATTTTCTTGATTGTGTATTATTTTCTACATTAGTGATAGATGCTTTTATATGTATATACTAACAAAACTTTTATGTATACAAGCTGGAAAATTCTTTCAATCCTATATTTTGCATTGTGTCTGTTGACGCCTTATTTTTTTCCAGGTTACCAAACAAAATGTCAACGCTGCTCTGGTGTTTGAATTCCTAATCAAAATGATCGAAGTTATGCAAAGTTATTTTGGAAAAATCAATGAAGAAAATATAAAAAACAACTTTGTTTTGATTTATGAACTATTGGATGGTTAGTGTCTTGATATTCCAGCGGCAACTGTTGAAGAACATCAACGAACTTGGTCGCACATCATTATTTTATTGCCAACAACTCAAATGTCAATTGTGATTTCTTTTGATGATGCGCGTTTTACATTAAACAAATGAGAAAGAAAGATGTTCTAAATTATATTTGTGCATCTATAATAATTAGCGTGAGGGATGATGTGAAATTAGGTACTAGGGATTTTATTTGTGTTTTTGATGTTTTACAGAGGTTTTGGACTTCGGCTACCCTCAGAAGACAGACACTGGAATCCTAAAAACCTTCATTACTCAACAAGGAATCAAAACCCAGGTGACAAATTTTGTTTACGGTTTATTGATCATCATTTTCTGTTTTGGAAAAAATGTTATTTTTAAGCTTTGTATTTTCTGCGACAGAAGTATATCTAGTGGTAGTTTTTGCTGTATTAAAGACGTTCATAAGTGTTTTCCAAAGTATCTACATGTGATTGACAGCTCCTTGCTTCTTGCATTAAATTGACACCAAGGTGGTTGATTTTAGATAGAAAATGTGATTGGAATAAAGGTATAATGATCGTGACATTGAATGTTGTTGTTATACTCACTCATCTCTATGTGTTGTAACGCAGTTAACGTTGTGAGTTTGCGTGAGTCATTCTCCAGAGGTTGAAATCGCAAAAATGTGGTTCAGTTGACAAAAATTGTGGCTAGCCGGTTTCTCAGCTACTTTTGTTATTCTTAGACATGGACGAGGTTGCGTGTGCAGGCTCATTGTTGTAGCTAAGTTATAATGGCATCGCAGTCGGGACGAGATGTCTGGGGTTCCATTCCTCGACCGCTCCAATCGAACATAGTGGCTCGTCACTGCTGTGACGTTTTTTCTAACCCGTGTTGTCCAGGCGCCAAGTCGCTGAGATGAACCCCGCTTTTCGTTACACTCTTCGGCGTAATTCCGCGAGTATAGTGAAGATTTGGTGGGTGGTTATCAATGCAACAACCGGAATTTGTAGTCTGCTGCAGTCGATGTTTAATGTTTTAAGCTTGTTTGTAACTTTGTCAGTTGGCTGATTTTTCATCTTCACATGTTCTCTTTCAAAATTAATACAAACGTTTTTGTTTAAAACGAACCCGAACTGGCACAGAAGCATCTTGCTTTTTTGTACGCTAAAATTTTTGACTAGGTCAGTAATTAACTGAAAGCATCCAATGCAAGACGCAGCAAAACAACTTGGTTGTCTTTGGACGAATAGTCTCGAATTGATGACGTAATTGTTGTTTTATTAGACGAAAGAAGAAACGACGCAGATCACGTCACAAGTGACCGGGCAAATAGGATGGCGAAGAGAAGGGATCAAATACAGGAGGAATGAGCTCTTCCTGGATGTTCTGGAGAATGTCAATCTTCTCATGTCTCCACAAGGTTTGTGTTTGCATCAATCACTCAGTGGGAAGATTCTGTGCCACAATGCCATCTTCGTTAAAGCCAAAACTTTAAAATATTTTTAGAAATTCTAAATTGATTGGCGGTACAGAACTTAGAATAGCTTTGAAATAATTTTATTTCATCAAGCACCAGACCTTGCTTCTCAGATCGCCCACTGATTGGGGCATGACGAAAAGCTTCCTGGAAGAGTAGCTTTTTTCACAGCTACACTCAGTGTAATATATTTATTAAGTGAATTTGGATTTGACATAATAATTATGCGTTTTAAAACAGAAATATTTTTAAGTACTGTAGGTTTAACGAGTAGCAACTTGTTCAAAATATTTTCACTTAAGAAATGCGTAAAATAAAGTAAAAGTGTAGCTAACTGCAAAAATGACAGTACAAGATGCAAAAAAACGTTACTTTTACTGGAAAACACGAAGAACAATTATTAACGATAAGACGAAAATTGCTGACGTAAAGACGAATTTCAATTTCGGCAACTTCACTTCATGTTAAAATGCCATAAAAACCTTTAAAGATATGAAATCCGAGCGATTGAGTGTAAAGTTCATTCTCCAGCAGGTGCACTAGGGAGGTTACTGTGGCCAAAAACAACTTCAAAGCGCCTTGCAGCGTTATATTCGCCATCATAAACTTTCTGTTGGCTTGATAAAATTTTATAGAACGTTTGCAACATTAACTGATATAAACCAGTTACAAATTGCTGCATTTGCTTTGTAAGGTTTAAATCAGGGGTGTCCAACCTTTTTGGCCAAAGGACCACATGCAATTTACGAATGATTGCGCGGGCCACTTGAGAGTTTACTGCTAAGACAGACGAACCTTTACACTAAAACTCGCATCTTAGAAATGTGTAAAATCCTCTTTTACAATATTATCATAAGAACAGTAAACATACCAACGGTAGGCCTAAAGTCAACAAAGTTTTTAGCATTGCTTGCTTTTCGTTTCCTATTTGACATATTCTATGTCACTGCAGAGTGGAAAAGATACAGCCAAACCTCGGTTATCGAACGATTCTGTTCTCGACGAAATCGGTTTCCAACCAAAAAATTCGAGATTTTTTCTTTATTTTATTCTCCTGTCACGAGAAAGCAACCGAGGCGCTATGCATAGAACGAATCTAGACTCGTTTAGGAGTTGCGTTTGTTTCCAAGTTTTCCGCTTGAATTTTGCTTGTGACTTTTTCAAATTGCTGCTCGTTAGATTCCACCAAGCAGATATAATTGTCGTGAAACGTCTTATTCAAGGACGCAACAACGAGGCTTGGGTTAGAGTTGAACCATCAACGTTACGATCATGGCCGTCGTAAAAACGACGCTCCGAACCACTCGGCCACACTGCCGACTATTTCTACGTCTCAGACGTTGAACATAAATTGCGATCACGAGTTCACGACCAAACTTAGCCTATCACTGACTACTGGTTCTTAAAGCACGAGCACGATTGTGTGGAAACAATACGGACGTAACAATATGGGAAATGTGATGCAAAACAATTTGCATTGTGGTGAAATAAAATCAATTTGAAAGAAAGCAATCTACAAAATTAATGCCAATTTCTCGGAATGCAAGTTCACCATGAATTACGTAGCAATTAAGTTGATAAGATTGGTCATTTTGAAAAACTCGCGCGGGCCACTCAAAACCTTTCCGCGGGCCACGGGTTGGACACCCCTGGTTTAAATCGAAAAACTCAAAAGTTCGTCGAATGTTTAATCAAAATATTCAAATTCATTGACGTTGAAAAAACGAAATTCAAATTCATCAACAACTCGTGAGCGGATTCAAATTCAATCCAACCCTAGCAACGAGTAGCGGGATCCATCTCCGCGGCTTAGCGCCTGGACTACACAGCTCCGAAGAAACATTGCAGCGGTGGCGACTCTGTGCCGATTTGACCGAGCCGGGATTTGAACCCCAGACCTCCCGCACCGACAGTGTGTGCGCTAAGCAACTGAGCTTATGGCCGGTCGAAGCTAACGGCCGATTGAACTAACTGTTTAGTCTTGAAGTTCTATTAGAATTTTATTCCTCGTTTAAAAGTGACGCAGATAAAAGGGACGGAATTTTTTTTCTCAAATTTTGGTGAAATAAGCAGTCATTAATCAGACTTGTAGTATAATCACTAAAACCGACAAACTGACGGGTTTGAAACTTTCGCAACGTGCGGTGAATTTCTTGTGTTTAATCAAATAACCCTGCACATTTTTAAAGTGGATTGCAATTTTGAAATCTCCAATGGCCAGCGTTGAAACCAACTAGTCAGAGTAGCGTTCAGTTTCGAACAAAATGCTTTGCCACGTTTCCTTGCGATCTGTCATTGTTACGTGGATAGGAAATAATCGAGTTTTTTGCGTCTGGTTGTGCGTGGCAGTGCAGCCGCATTCGTGTTTGTTGCCTGATAATGCCCGCGCTTCTAGCGCACAGCTTTCCATTTTGTAAAGTTCACAGATTAATTATATTAATTATGACTAGATTTTTTCGTGATCAATCCGTTTGAAGTGTAACGAAAATTGTTTATCTTATGAAATATTGTTAAACGACGCTGGTTGTCAAAATGTATAGCCTAAGGACTCAAAATTTTTTCAACGCATGCAGGTAAATCAAACTGTTCAAAACAATGAAAAGAAAGCGGATGGTCACGAGATACTGACATGAAAATGATTAAAAAAGGGGTGACGCGCAGCCAGCTAGGAATTTCGGGAGGGGGAGGACAATTGCCTGGTCACGTGCTTCCTTGTCACTAATTCATCGATTTTCAATAAAATTTATTCAAGTTCAAACTCGTTATTTAAATGGTCGATGTTGGCAGTAGCTTGTCATTTTTTGTTTCATTGTATTGCATTTAATTGGTGTAGAATGAACCAATCAGAATCTTTGCAGGTCAGGTGTTGAGCGCCCACGTGGCAGGCAGAGTGGTGATGAAGAGTTTTCTGAGCGGGATGCCGGAGTGCAAGTTCGGCATGAACGATAAACTTGTGCTGGAGAAGTCAGCGCGTGGAGCCGACGATCCCACCAAGAGGTAAGCTCGTCGAATGCTGAGCGTCAAAATCGAATCTTCATTTTACTCACTGTGTTACGCTGAGGCGTATAACGAGTGGTGGGATCCATCTCCGTGGCTTAATGCTGGTCAAAACAGCTCAGAAAAACACGTCGGATTCGTGGCGAGTCCCTGTGTTCGATTTGACCGGTCCAGAAATTGAATTGCAAATCTCCCGCAGCGCTCATAATCTTTCTTGCGCTCATATTCAAGTTATCTTGTGAGTGACGTGCGAGTTGTAATAACCGTAACTTGATCGAAAAAAGGGTTTATAAAGCAGCTAAAGGATGTTTTCTTGATACGTGGCTTTCAACTGATGAAGATTGTTTGTTTGAGTTGATGTTAGCCTAGTAGCCGGGTGGCTGCTGACTCGAAAAGCGTGAGCTCAAATCGCAATCTTCCTCAATAACTGATCAATTTTTAAAATCATCAGAGTGTGGACTGCCCAATGACCACTTTGGTAGGCCAACTTCGGTTACCCTTGTTTTAATTATAAAGAACAAATTAGGGAGCGCCCAGGTTCCCAAGTTTGGTAGGCTTTTGGTCGAGATAGATTCTTCTGCATCGATTCCGTGATAATGATACGTCACTTAAATCCTCGAAACGAGAATATCTTGCCTTCCCACGATGCACAATTAGAGTTACAGTCAGTGCATGAAGCAACGCAGCTTCGAAAGTAACGGGATATAAGACTTAAAGATTAGGAGAGGGTAGATGACAAGAAAGCATCGCAAAAAATAGCAATGCAGGGGATGCAGTAGCAATCCACGACCGGTTTCGCTCTCATTTTGAGCTCATCAGGTGAATATAGCTGGAAAATGGTGCAAAAATGGCACCGAAGTGAAGGGATTTGAGAAAAAGTAAAAGATTGAGAATAACAAGTAATGCAGCTCACCGTTTCCAGCGAACCGCATTCGTTGTTCCTACAAAAATTGAATCTGGTCAATTTTTAGTTCATTATGATTTGAAAATATGCTCAGTTATTCGTAAACGTTTCGTTTCGTAGCGGCAAACCATCGATTGCGATCGACGACTGCACGTTCCACCAGTGTGTGAAACTGAGCAAGTTTGAATCGGAACGAAACATCAGCTTCATCCCAGCTGATGGAGAGTTCGAACTGATGAGGTGAGCTTTCTGAACTTGTTTGTAATCAAATCACTTTTTCTGCGCCATGACATAAGAGCCAGCTCAGCCTGGTCTATCAGCGCTGGAAATGGCACCAGAAGTGAACCGAACTTTCCGTCCGAGGGTTTTCGGTTGTTTCTTGGCTGACATATATCAATCAAGTTTCGTTTGTAAAACCACAATCTGCTGACAAGCTGGTGCACTTCCACATGAGATTAGTGCTTGCGTCTGCGTTGTGGAGTTTGCTCGCTTGGTGGAAATTACCGAATGGGTATTTTGTGTTTGGTGTTTTCGCATTTATCCTACAACGAGAAAGCGATCACAGCGCTATAACGAGCTGGCTGAGGAGCTGCCACCCATCTGTCTACCACACCACGACGGGGGAATCCCGCTAAGTGTCCTTCCCAATGGTACAACAAGTAAACTTGCCGGCTTGTTCTCCACACTGTCCCTTTAATGCAAAGCGTCAAGCAGGGAAGCTGTGAACACCAATTTTAGAGTCATTGTTTTGACCCGACTCGGAATCAAACTCGAGTTTCCAGAGGCAGACGTTGTTATCACTCTACCATCTTAGCTGTTGAAAGATATTCAGATTCTCTACGCTTTCAAATGCAGCAATTTCCTAGTAGGTTGCTTTGTGCAGCGAGGCATAAATGCGACTTTAAAATCGATATTTTATCCGAAGCAAGCATCCAGTGCGGTTAAAAACATTGCTGCTTTCCAGGTATCGAACCACGAAGGACATCAGCTTGCCATTCCGGGTGATTCCCCTAGTGCGAGATATTGCCCGATCAAAGATGGAAGTTAAAGTGAGTTCATGACAGAGTTGGTTGAATCGTAGCAAACATTTGCTCACTGCAAGATGAATATTATGTGATGCCAATGATCGAATGCTCTTTAAATTTTTAGCGGTTTTCGCTACCGGCGACGGAGGTTGGAGTTCGATTCCCGGGCCGATCAAATCGGACACAGTGTCGCCAACGCTGCAGTGTTTCTTCGAAGCTGTGTTGCCCAGGCGCTAAGTCGCGGAGATGGGCTCGGTCAGCAGATATTTTTAACAATTCGTTTCGTGTCTAGGTTGTGTTGAAGTCGAACTTCAAACCAACGTTGCTGGCTCAGAAGATCGAGATTCGAATCCCAACCCCTCTCAACACCAGCGGCGTGCAGGTTCTGTGCATGAAAGGAAAAGCGAAATACAAGTCGAGCGAGAACGCGATCGTGTGGAAGTAAGTGTGGGGGCGGAGTGGAGTCAAAGAGACGAAATGTAGCTCGTCTGGGAAGCTAAAAATTTTTGGGGCCTATGGACATGATTTTATTGGGCCCATTTGTCAGGAGCGCCGGAGCTGAGCTATTGCTAAAAAGAATAAACTAAACAAGAAGTTGCTCAAATCCTAATCGGGTTCCTGGGCTCTCGTGCGGTAGCCGGGGCAGTTGGCTTTGCCGCTTAGCCCGGTGGTGCTGATGACTCGAGTGGGTGCCTTGTTGCCAACCTGCGGGGAAAAGCATTTTGACAATTCTAAAAAGTTTTGCTTCTGTGGATTACTGATTCCGTGAAGTGAAACTAGCGCGTTGAAGGCTGTGACGCGCTTTTACTTTAGGATGAAACGCATGGCAGGAATGAAGGAGTCGCAAATCAGCGCTGAAATCGAATTGCTCCCAACTGCGGAGAAGAAGAAATGGTCTCGACCGCCAATCTCCATGAACTTCGAGGTGAGTGATGGTTAGACGGAGAAGGTAGTTTTTCAAAACGAGTTAATCACTGATAAGCACTAAGCAGGGCTGCTAAGTCGCATACGTTTTGGTCGTATTCGAGTTACGCTAAGATTCTGCAAACGAAGATTGAGTTCTTCATGTTTACTTGGCGAGTTCAAGTAGTGATTTTTTTTTATAAAGTTTGAGTTCGGCAGAGCAGAGCGAGTTGTGCGAGTTTATGCAACTTCTTTGTGGAAAACACGCTGCCTTCTGTTAATGCTCGGCTTTATTGCAGGTTCCATTCGCTCCATCCGGCCTCAAAGTTCGTTACTTGAAAGTTTTTGAACCCAAACTCAACTACAATGACCATGACGTCATTAAGTGGGTGCGCTATATCGGGAAGAGCGGCTTGTATGAGACGAGATGTTAATATCGCCTGGAATCGAACTAACAACATTGTATTCTGCGTTAATCATGTGAGCAATTGTAATGAAATCGTCATTCTCTGTATCTGAGCGATCACTGGCTCTCCATTTTTTGTGCAATGGTTGAATTTGATGAGGGAGTTTCTATTATTGCATCGGCATTAACATGTTGTATATACTTGTAGTAGAATAATAAATGTCACTAACCAAAAATACGTTGTGTTAATTGGAGAAAAGTTATATTCTAGCTAGGGATAATTCTGTTTTTAGGATCTTGCAAAGAGTTCGCTTTTTGAAATATTCTTTACATTTACAACAATCAAAATCAAATCTGTATTATATTCGGGGTGGAAGCGTGAAACGGGTAACGCGATCCTTCTCCGCGGTTTAGCGCGGAAAAAACAGCGCAGCTGTGGCGACACTGCGCGTCCGATTTGACTGAGCGGTAATTTGAACTCCGGACCTTCTGCACTGACAGCGATATTTGAGCTAACCGACCGGTGTTATTAAAAGTCCTTTGTAATTTATAAATAGTAAGGTTAGAGTGCGAATCGTTTCAACGTAGATCCCTATTTTTGCGGTCAGATTTCGCTACGTGTGATCAGAAATGACGCCATTTTTTAATGTAAGGGCCGTTAAGAAACCGGCCAACGAGCCGTTTACCGGTCTTTGTATTGGTCCGCTAACGGCCCGGTTCTATGTTTGTTCATTACTGGGCCGCTAACACTTTTTGAGATCCCTTTGGGTTTGATTAATGTGATTAAAAGTTCATCAAAAGAATGGGCTTTGGACGGGCTGAGGTTTATTTTTGGTACGAGTTGCCGGGTCGGTTACGGTTACTGGGCCAGAGGTTCCGGGCCGTGGGCAGTCCGGGCCTAAAAAATGTCAGCCCGAGCCATCTCTATGCCCAATAGCGCTGTTAGGACATTAATGATAATTGATTCGAACGAATCACGAAAACTGGCAAAATATTTTATCGTGACCAACCAAATACAGTGATCCCTCGCTATATTGCGCTTCACTTATCGCGGCTTCGCGGAATTTTTCACCTATCGAGTGCTTTATTTTACTGTGAATCCTGATTGGCTGGGAAATTATCAATAATTATCGTTTTGAAAATATTGCTTTACAACACCGTTTAAAGTTTAAACTATTGCAGTTATTTGGAAGAAAACGTTAATATTTATATTTTTTCAACACATTTTGGGTTTATTTTTTGCTTCATTCTGCAAAACAGCAGCCAACTTCAGTGTTGAATTGTAAAATAACAGTAAAAAATAAAGCGGACTACTTCACGGATTTCACCTATCGCAGGTTATTTTTGGAACATATTATTCCCGCAATAAACGAGGGTGCTCTGTATTGTGAACAGCTTGCTGGAGCTGCCTCTTGCTAGGTGGATTGATCTTGATGTAAAGGAATTAGCAATTGTGTCCGCTAAATCCTGAAGAAGTTAACGAAATCAAAACCTCAAATCTTCATCACCCGCGATATTTGCCTACGGTGAAGCGTGTGACAAAACGCGGGGCCCGTCGTCTCCGCGGCAGAGGTGTTCGGTAGCCGGAGCCGAACGAGTTTTAGCTTTTACCGGAGCCGGGCTGGAGTTGGAGTTGGAACCCGGTTGACTGATTTTTAGAGCTTATTTGAATTAAAAATTTCCCCAAAACATTGCTAAGTCACGTGATAAATCTCATCCTACAGACGAGAAAACTTCTATTCTAATGCCTGCCGCGCGCCACTATAGCCTGCTATAGTGAACATAAATAAGTTATAACAATTTATTTTTGTTCTGTGTCGAGTGGGTCAATGCAGCCCGGGTGGTCTGGGCAACAACCAGTGTTGGGAACGAGTCGCTGGAAGTCGAGTCTCGAGTCAATGATGTCGAGTCCGAGTCTTTTTGTGCAACGACTCGAGTCAAGTCAAGTCAATTTGCACTGCAGACTCAAGTCAAGCCAAGTTAGTGTTCATACAGACTCGAGTCGAGTTCTGAGTCTTGAATAGCCACAAAAGTATTAGGCCAGGGGTTCCTAAACTGGCTCTGCGGACGTGGAAAACTTTTTTTTTGGTCTTCACCTGATATCAGTAGGAAAATACCGTAATTGAGTTGTCAGCAAGTGATGCGAGTCGCGATTCGAGCCCGATTCGTAATGGTCGAGTCCCAAGTTGAGTCTCAAGTCACTAAAGTCGAGTTTCGAGTCGAGTCTGAGTCGTTTTGTGCAACGACTCGAGTCAAGTCATGTTTTGTAGCTACTTGAGTCGAGTCACTGACTCAAGTCTCCCCAACACTGGCAACACCCATCGCACCGACGAGGGTGGAAATGGTATGGTCAGGTGTTGTTGTAGTCTAGACTGGTACCTATAGTGCAGTGGCAGCTTAAAACTTGCTAGGCCTATCATAGTAAGGATCAGGATGTACGCCTATCGGTATCGTACTTCAGTTTACAGCCGGTACTGCGCGCAGGTGCCAGTACTGTGCTCAAGCTCACTTTGCAGTCTCCCTCAACTACTGTGGAAATTTCTGTTCAATATAATTTGAAAATACCAGTAACCTCAGTTACTTATTTTTTTTATGGCGTTGCGCTGGGGTACAATTTGTGTGGTATCGGTAACTATTTAAAGGCCTAGGTCTATGCAGCTATTATATACTGTATACGACAAACTCTGAACAAACGAGTCCAAATCGATTTCTTTTCTTTGTTTTCTGATTATTAAAGCCAGTGATGACTGATGGAAAGGTTGTCTGACATGATTTACAAATTTATGGCAGCTTATTTTACAAACCTGCAAAAACATTTGTGGTGGGGAACTTTGTTCTCTGTCAAACATATCTGGAAATCCAATGCAAGATAAGTGACCGGTGTTCTTTAAGCTTACTTTGCAACCCCTCGATGTGTGACGAGAGAGCTTCTGGCTTAATGGAGGTCCTGTCACAAGATGCTTTTTCTTAGTTGACATGACAAAATTGAACGTTATATGCATGAGTGAGCTTAGAAAATTGGGAGCTTGTTTAAATTAAACCACATTATATAACAGGCGGATATATCACTAGCACAAGGATCGCTAGGGGTGCTAGCAAGTTATAAGTTAGGGGTTAGGGTCTAACCCCAAACTGTAACTCTGAACCCTAACCCCACACCATGGCTTAATTCAAACAAGCCCCGAAAATTGGTTCTAAATAAATAAACAAATAACTGAGGTTGTTTTTAAATTTTCAGTTTTTGTGAACTACTGTAAAAATCTTCAAATGTCTGGTGTAGTATCTGCCTTCATTGTGGACAATTGCAATAGCGACATCATGCTATAACAATGCATCGCAGATGGTCAAATAGCCATTCGCCAGTAATATCAGTATCACCCAGAAAATTTGGGCTGGTTTAAATTGAATCGCCTTTTGTAGAATGTCCACTTTAAAGCGAGACTTCCCTGTTGACGTCATGTTACTAACAATGCAAGCATCTGGCTTTACGCGATGACATGTTATGCGCTGTCTGGGTATCAGCGGAGAAGTTTTGCTTTAAAGTGGACATTCTATAAGAGGCAGCTAAATTCATACGAGCCCTGAAAATCTTAAGTCTCCGAGTGTCGCAAAAAAGTTGGCTGTGTGAAGTTGGTGATGATGAAAAAATTTTGAAGAACATTGGAGTAGATCTCTACTTCACAACTTTATCCCTGATATATTTTTCAGCTTGGAATGGTTTTGAGTAGAATGGAGGTGATTGCCAAATGCAGTGTTACAAAAGCAAGAGTTGGTAAACTAACTTTGCGCCATCAAGTGGTTGATACACCAGTGTTTATGCCAGTTGGAACGCAAGGTTCATTAAAAGGATTAACTCCCACTCAGTTGGAAACAATTGGTGTGCAAATTATTTTAGGAAATACTTATCATCTGGGTAATCAGCCTGGTGAAAAAATCCTCAAACAAGCCGGAGGTTTGCACCAATTTATGGGGTGGTCTCGAGCGTTGCTGACAGACAGTGGCGGCTTCCAAATGGTGTCACTTTCAAAACTCTCCTCAGTTTCGGAAGAAGGAGTCGAATTCCAGCATCCTCGCAATGGTTCGTTAATGATGTTGACTCCAGAACGATCGATGAAGATACAAAATGCAATCGGAGCAGATATTATGATGCAACTAGACGATGTGGTGAGTAGCACACATAATGATAAATCTCGTTTCAAACAAGCAGTGTCTCGTTCTGTTCGTTGGCTCGATCGATGTATTGCTGCTCATGAACGAAGCTCGGAGCAGTTTTTGTTCCCCATCATTCAAGGAGGTTTAGATGAAAATCTTCGGCAAGAATGTTTACATGAGATGACGCGACGAGATGTTCCAGGGTTTGCTGTCGGTGGGTTAAGTGGTGGAGAGTGTAAAGACGATTTCTGGAGAATGGTTACTGTTAGTACGGATGGTTTACCTCATAATAAACCACGATATTTGATGGGTGTTGGTTATGCTGCTGATCTAATTGTATGTGTAGCACTTGGATGCGATATGTTTGATTGTGTGTTTCCAACTAGAACAGCAAGATTTGGTTCTGCTCTTGTACCTACTGGTCAAATATTACTAAAAAATGTTTCATATTCAAAAGACTTCACTCCAATTCAATCAGATTGTAAGTGCAGCACCTGCTTGACTTACACACGAGCATACTTGCATATGCTATTCCGATCTAACCACCCTAGTGCTTGCCAGATGTTGACTGTGCATAACGTCACATATCAGTTTAATCTGATGGCTTCGATGAGACAAGCAATTGTAAACGATAAATTTCCTCAGTTTATTAAATCTTCTTTTCACAAATTATTTGGCGATCCTCAGAATTATCCTCAATGGGCTGTTGATGCTTTACGTTCTGTAAATGTTAATTTAAAATAAAAATTGCGTGAGTGTTTGCGTTTTGTATCCAAAGTTGCTGTAACTTTGGTTATGTTGCATTGCTGTTGTGGTCTTAATTCTATGATATTTATTCTCTTGTCACGAGAAAGGGATCAAATTTCCTGATAAAACTTCGTTATGATGACTGTTTCATGTCAAATATTCTGGTGCAATTCTGTGTTGTTGTTTTTTATGAACAGTTTTTGTTACAAATCACTGCCCTTGGATTGACATAATTGTTGGTTTGCTTTCAAAAATTTTTGTGCACAGTTTGATCAACATTGTTTGAGGCGAAATGACGTTGAAGCATAGTTGAGGAAAATGGGTTAGTTAAATACTGTTGCAAGCATTAGAGAATGTTTAATTACTGCATAATTTACCTAACATTTGATAATTCCAAATTAATGTCTTTCTGTTCAGTGTAAAATGGCTGATATTTTTAATATACCGGTAATTGAAAACTAGTAGTTTGTGTGCAAGTTTGTCAGGCAGTTAACTCTGTAACTGTCCGTGGCTTGATCGTCGGCAACCTTATGGAGAAACTTCGATCGCAATTTACCAGATTCACAGGTGAGATGGTCTTGACATTTTGATAAAGCACAGGAAGTGCTAGCTGCTCATGTGGTGCATGATCTGATTTAACAATCATATCTTCTACTGCATTAAACTTTGGTTGGCTTTATTGGTGAACTTGTAAAAGTTAAATTGTGAATATTTTTTGTGCTAAAATTTCTTTTACCAGAAAAGCATTGTGCGTTTGTATTCATCGGTATGCCATAACATCTGATTTGTTTTGTTTTTTTTTCAATATTCTTATTTAAACTTGAGTCGACAACAGCTACGTTACTTTGCTTCAGGCAAACACCTGCATTTTTATTTTTTTAGTTTGATTTGTAAAAACAACGATTTTTCATGGGATTTTTGATTTTTCGTTATCAACTTCATGATTTTTCACGATTAACACAAACATCGTAACGGCTAAGTAGTTACAATATGGACGAGATTGAACTTCAATTCCTTACGCCCTCTAGTGTGAAAACCTCACAATCTGAAGGCAAGTACATTTTTGTTTTTTTAATGTTCGTTCCAGTTCACAATCAATTTCATCTCACTTGTGCATGAACTTTGCATGACGTCATTTGCATTGCATGAGGAAGTGAAACTTCTAACATTGAATTTTTTCTCGTGATCGCCGTTTCCATTCTCGTTCGATTCGGCTGCTCTCATCTTTTTTACTTTTCATGCAGCTTTTAATTGCATGGTTAGCGTGTTAGTTGAAACTTGAAAGCATCTGCGCGGAGGGTCTAGGGTTCGATTCCCGAGTCTGTCAAATTGGACAGTGCCGCCATCGGCTCGCCACCGCTGCGTCGTTTCTTCGGAGCTGTGTTGTCCGAACACGGATAACTGACCGCCGTCAACCTACCGCCAGGACAACTGACCGCCATGCAAACTGACCGCCAAAAACAGCTCCGTGCGCAGTATCGTAGCGATAATGCGCTTCGTGCGCGGAATAATTTGACAAGGCTCGAAAACAGGTTCACAGCCAGGAGTAGGTTCGGTTAGGGTTCGGTTCGGTTAGGGTTAGGTTCAGTAGGTTAGATTTAGGTTTGGTTGGCTTAGATGTGGTCATGGTTAGATTCGGTTGAGGTTAGGTTCGGCTACGGTTTGGTTCGGTAAGGCTTAGGTCCAGTTAGGGACGGGTTATGTTCGTTCAGGATTTGTTGTAGTTCCACGTGGCAAAAGTTCTTGTTAATAAGTTAGGCGTTTTTGGCGGTCAGTTGTCGCGGCGGTCAGTTTGCATGGCCGTCAGTTGTCGTGTACCGGTGTTGTCCAGGCGCTATGCCGCGGAGATGGATCTCGCCTTTCTTTTCATGCTTTGGCGTAATACCGCGAGTATAATAAAGATTTGTGTTTTTGATATTTATTCTCTTATCACGAGAAAGGGATCAAAGCGTTATAACGAGTTGCTTAGAGGTTGCCAGCCATCTGTCTACCACACCAAGATGGGGGAATCCCACAAATTGCCTTTCCCAAAGGAATAACAAGAAAAATTGCCGGCTTGTTCTCCATCATTGTCGCTGAGCGTCGAGCAGGGAAGCTGTGAGTAGCAATTTTAAAGTGTTTAGTTTGACTCGACTCGGAATCAAACCAGAGTATACATTTCCATCTGAGCTAGTTATACAAATGTTGCATTGCTGTTGTGGTCTTAATTCTATGAGCAATTCAGGCATGTTATTTTTGTGTGTTGAATGAAATTGTTTATTGCTTGTTTGTAATTTACTTTTCTAATTTTTGTAAATGTTAATTGTTTAGTTCAAGGCATGTGTAGTAAATGTTAATTTGTGATGTAGAACGCAACGTTGTCATCGTTGAGATTTCGCAATTAACAAACTTTTTGTTCGAAGATTTCGCAGGCACCTCTTCAACTTCATCTACTGTTGAGGATGTTGGAACGAGACGTCTATATTTCAATTCTCTTTCGTTTGAGCAAAGTTTTGCCAGCAATAAAATCAGGTGATATTCACGAAGTCAAATCTTTATTGCACTCGCAATATTACGCCGAAGCGTGTTACGAGTGGCGGGGTCCATCTCCGCGGCTTAGCGTTTGGACAACACAGCTCCAAAGAAACATCGCAGCAGTGGCGAGCAGTGGGCGACACTGTGTCTGCTTTGACCGGCTAAGGAATCGAACCCCAGACCTCCCGCTCTAATAACGATGTGTTTTCACCAATAGGCCTAGCGATCTAACTGATTGATTGATTTCAGTACGGGCAAATACAACCTCCTCACATTCTTCCCCCTCTTCTTGTTCGAACAATTTCGGAAAACTTTCAATATATTTTTCCTCTTTATTTGTATTCTTCAGGTGAGGACTTGATGTAGCAATGACCTCACTGTGTCTGTAATCAAGCGTTAAGATTCTATGTGAATGGGATGTATCCCGACGATCGCGTGAAGCGTGAAACCGGCTGTTGAGGTTTTTATTACATCTTTTAAAGCTGATTTTGATCTGATTTGTCATGAAGTGTTGAGGTGTGTTTGAAATAAGGAACTGGAAATTACGAAATCTGCTTTTCTAGACAGCAACCACTCGGAATTTTATGATTGTGGTCAGCTCCAGGCTGGAATTGAACCCGCTTTGCGCGATCTTTACTCTCACTCGCTACTGCTTGAGAATGTCGTGATATTTCTTCAATTACTTCAAAGCTAGCCGTATGTTCCGTGCGTTAGCGCTTCCGCAACTTCAAGCGTTTATATATTCTAAACCACTTAGTCTCATGATTCGTGACTTCTTTGAGAAATATTAATAACCTGCTTAAGCACTTTTTAGCACCATTAAACGCGGTCACGCCTCGTCTTTTGTCTACCGCTTCAATTTTCGTTGATATTTCTTCGTTTCTTTGCTGATAACGACTGCGTCTTCGTTTTTTTTTTTTTTTATTTCATAGCAGATATTTGAGCTGCAAGTAACTGTCTTTGTTTTATTATACAGCAAATTGACGGAGTTTCCCCTACCGGCCGCTTCACCACGATCGTTCCTTTAACTTTCATTCTTCTTGTTGCGGCGATTAAAGAAATTATCGAAGATTATGTGAGGCTGCGATGCAGAAATTGTGTTGTTAATTGGTTTAAAGTTTGTTATTTTGATTGCGATCGTTTGTTATTGTGACTCAAAAGCGCAAAAAAATTAAATCTTCATTATACTCGTGGTATCACGCTGAAGCGTGGAACGAGTGGCGGGATCCATCTCCGCGGCTTAGCACCCGGGCAACAGCTCCGAAGAAACATCGCAGTGGTGACACTGTGTTCGATTTGACTGGCCCGGGAATGGAACTCCGACCTCCCGCACCGGTAGCGATGTCGTTACCACTACTCCAAGTGGGTGCGAAATTTCATGGATGCTTTAGAATTTTGTTTAACATCATTATTGATGTTTTCGCGTAGAAACGTCACCGTCAGGATGATGCAGTGAACAATAGAAAAGTGGAAGTTTATCGCGATGAAAGATTTATGAATGTGACCTGGACTCAAGTGAGTTGCTTGCTTAGAACCTGAGTTCAATTCCCAGTTGCGACGTGCAGATATTCTGTGATTTTTTAAGTGATAGTCGTAACACGCAATGAGCAAATCTCGGAACTGCACATTTCTTTGTCGAACTGTACGACTGGACGTTAGTTAGCAATTAAATTATAAGCATGACAACCAAGAAACTGGTGAAAACGACTCGGTTGCGTGAGTCGCAGTTCAGCGAGGTTTGTGACGCTGACAATGACACCAGAAATGAACCGAACCGTCCAAGTGTTGTAGTTGTTTGCAATGAAACCTCGCGTTTCTTGTTGAGCAGGTGGTGGTCGGGGACATTGTTCGGGTGGTGAACGGTCAGTTCTTCCCTGCTGATCTGGTCCTCCTTTCATCCAGCGAACCACAAGGAATGTGCTACATTGAAACCGCTAACTTGGACGGGGAGACAAATTTAAAGATCAAGCAGGTTTGTTCCAAGCTTATGAATGGGTGAATGGGTGTGACGTCACAATGCACTTTTCAGGGTGTCCCAGCGACAAGTCTGATCCGATGCAGCGAAGATTTACGCGGTTTCAGCGGTTTTATCGATTGTGAAGGACCGAACCGGCATTTGTACGAATTCACCGGGAATATTAGCTTGCGAGGAGATTGCGAGAGGTTATTGTTGCGTCATAAAATCAATTGTTCGATCATAATTTTGAATTGTTCTCGATTAGATTCATCCCACTCAACAACAACCAGATGCTGTTGCGTGGTGCGATACTGCGCAACACGCAGTGGGTGTACGGGACTGTCGTGTACACTGGACACGAGTCGAAACTCATGAAAAACGCCAAGCGTCCCCCGCTCAAGATGTCGAACGTCGATAGAACGACCAATATGCAAGTATGACATCATTGTGTATTACGTTCGAGAGATTGAGCTTGGTTCCTTGCTTCCTGCGTGATGTTGGTATCCGCCCTTGACATTGTGAATCTATGACGCCACAATTGCAGTTGTCTGTACTGACTCCAACTCTACACTTCCCCTGTTAACTTGCCACTGAAATGTGTCTAGATTTGGTTTTTGATGGGGATTTTATTCCTGATCTCTCTCCTCTCTGCGATCGGCAATGATGTGTGGAAGAAACAAGCAGAAGATAGATGGTATCTCAGTGATAACGGTCAGTAGAGACTATACTTACCAGTCCACTTGTACAATTTTAGTGAGCTTCACGCAAGTAATTTTTTGTTCTAGTTTCTGCGTCATAATCAACTTATTGCTGTCATGATGTCGAGAAACTGATTATGACGCAGAAACTACTACCAAGAACCACTTGCCTAAAGCTCACTGAAACGTGGGCAGGGTCGCGTTCAACCTTTTGCAATGTTGTATGAGATGCTGTTATGCCAGCGGCTGTGTGGTGAGCGTGTGTGCATTCTACATCCTGTGTGGTGAGCGTGTGTGCATTCTACATCCACCCAGTCAGTCCACATACCCAGTTTGGGTGGTTGTAGAAGCTCACGGGGTTTCTGCATTACAATCAAATGTTCTATGTCGTGGAACTGATTTTGATGCAGACAATTCGTGGACTTCTAAAACCGCCTAAACTGGGCAATGAATCAATAACCACCGGTAGCTGAGGTTATTTTCAAACTACATTGAACAGAAAATTGATCAGTAATGGAGGGAGATTGCGAAGTGAGCTTGCGCGAGTCAGCAGCCACCAGGTATATATGTCAAATGCAATCGGCTCCAGCCGTGAATCGAACCCGTTACGTAGGATCTGTAACCTGCGCGCTGTACCGTTAGTCCTTGTCGCTGACAAGGCGTAGCAGTAGAGCGCGCAGGTTTTGCTGATGCTTTCCGGTCAGACTAACACTGGTGTAAGCAGCAACTTTCAGTTCTGATCTTTCGCGGGGATCAAAGCTTTTCGGTTTCATATTGTTTAATTTTGTTTCCCACGCATTCGTTGCTTACATATCAGCCTGTGTTACTTTTACAAGTCATGTTTCTTGGGGAAGTTTTTTGACGCAATTGGGTCAGTCGCGATGAATTTGAATCGAAATATTGACGTAATCAGAGCATTGTTGCATTACTGCAAGTCAACCAATCACATTGCGCCAGCTCGGATCATTGTAACTCCGCTTATACTTCAGGAACTGGAGCAAGAGGGTTTTTCTTGGAGCTTCTCACATTCATCATCCTCTACAACAACTTGGTCCCCATCTCTCTGCTCGTCACGTTGGAAGTTGTCAAGTTTATCCAAGCGATCTTCATTAATTCGGTAAGTTTAGTAAAATGATTCGCATCAATTTTTACCCGAGATATAGGATAGTTCCTGTTATAAAATCCTCATTATACTCGCGGTATTACGCCGAAGCGTGTAACGAGTGGTGGGTCATCTCCGCGACTTAGTGTCTGTACAACACAGCTCCGAAGAAACATCGCAGCGGTGACGACACTGTGTCCAGTTTAACCAACCCGGGAATCGGACCCCAGACCTCCCGCAGTCATAGCGATTTCTTTGGCCATTGACCAACGGCTCCGGTCTTAAATGTTTGATTAAAATGTTGTGAACGTTGACGTTATGACCATTTTTTCTCTTTTCGACGTTTTAATCACGTTTTAGCATGCGTTATCTGCATGATCGAAGCAAACTATCGTAAAAACATCATGAGCAGAAATTGTTGTAACGATTTGTTCGTCAATATTGTGATTGTTCTTATTGTCTTTACTCGTTTATTGCTTTTATTTTGTCGATAGGCTAACACTGTTTTTCTCAGTAGAAATCACATACCACTGTATTCACGTTGCCAGGGGGCATCTTGACTTGAAAATTGTATAGTTTTTCGATGCTCCCTGACCTTAACCACTTGCAAAATTTGTACGTCTTTCGTGGACAGAAGACCGTTGGTTTGCGCCATTGAGTTTTAATCAGCTAATGACCATTATGACAGAGTAGGCCTAGATACAGTCGCCCCGCGATAAGACCCGCTGGTGTCAGTTCACTGATGATGTTCAATGTTTTATTGTTTTTTCTTGTGCTCATTTTTTTCTCGCGTGGGTAAGGCCAAATAAACATTATGTACTTGCTTGCTTGCTTTGATTGTTTGGTCGATCATTATTGACAGAATAGCTGGTAAATCTTCGGGAAAACTAGGAAATTTTACTCACTTTCGAATAAGGAACTGTTAACGTCAACAGTCTTTTTATGAAAGAAGTGTCATGTGATTTGAATATGTGCGAGCTTTGATCTTCCGCTCGTAAGGTTCATGACCTTAGCTTCTACGCTGCAGTCTCATTTATATTGTCCAGGACTTGGACATGTACTATAGCAAGTCGGATACCCCTGCTCTAGCCCGCACTTCCAATTTGAACGAGGAATTAGGGCAAGTCAAATATATTTTCTCGGACAAAACTGGAACTTTAACGCAAAATCAAATGGTGTTCAAGAAATGTAGCGTGGCTGGCTGCAAGTATGGGTGAGTTTGTCGTGTGTGTCATGGTTGTGGACTTCGGACAAATAATAATGATAATAAATTATATTGAACAGAAAATTGAACAGTAATTAATTGAGACTGTGAAGTGAGCTTGCGCTCTTCGAGTCAGCAGCCACCCGCTATGTGTATCAAATGCGATCGGCTCCAGCCGTGAATCGAACCCGTCGCGTAGAATCTGCAATTTGCGTGCGAAAACGATGACCGTACCACTGAGATGTCGCTTACTCTTACCACTGACTTGATTAAATATGATTCCTAGAAATGTGCGTGAAAGGTCATGACCTTATTGACCTTTCTGAAGCTGTTATTATCAGGTTTGATTGTTCCGTGCATTATTGATGCGATATGTGGACGTTACGATCAATCGATAATGACAGCGTGTAAGTAAATGATTGTGTATTCATCCGCTGCTTTGTTTTTCAGTGATCACTCCGCGAAGGTCGATGGCTTCCACGATGATCAATTCATGGAAAGATTGACAGATGAAACTGTGAGTGGTTGTTAACAAATGTACCCGACCTAAAATCGAACGTGGGACTTGTTTATTGCTCGATTAACGTGAAATGGGTTTTTAATTGTGGAAGCAGAAAAAAAAACAAATCTTCATAATTCTGCTCGCATAATTCTGAACGAAGACCTTCCGTTCCGATTGCGACATTCTTACCACCTAGCCGGTCATGCAGAAGAACGAATGTGATGATTGATCGTGGACTTGATGGTAGAACTTCAACCGAGGTTTCTTATTCCTTGAAGAGATGATTCGAAACTTCGCACCTGTGTTCGATTCCCACTCAGTGATCAATATTTTGTAGGAGGAAGGTAAACTGGTCCGCGAGTTTACACGCATGATGGCAGTCTGCCACACGGTGGTGCCAGAGAGAGTCGACAAGCAGAGGAGTTTGTATACATCGAGTCGGGACGATGACGCTGCTGATTGGGAGGGTATCGAGTGAGTTGAGTATTGTTGCGTCATAATATCGATGTGTTCATGTTATCGCAATGTCGTATTTTCAGATACCAGTCTTCTTCGCCGGATGAGAGCGCTATTGTAAAAGCAGCCCGAAATATGGGGGTAGTCTTCATGGAGCGCACTCCTAATGACGTCACTATTGATATGGTGAGAATCGTGAGAGGAGTAATGACGTAATAAGCGATTTTCTATGATGAGATTTCAGTTTTTTGTTAATAAAATCCAGCTTTATCTTCTACTTTGACCCAACAATGTGTTTAGCTGGGCGGGAAAGAGCGCTTGGAGATTTTGAATGTTCTCGAGTTCACGAGCGCGAGGAAGCGGATGTCGGTCATCGCGCGCTGTCCAGATGGGGGAATCACCTTGTTCTGCAAGGGTGCTGACAACGTCATATTTGAACGTCTGGCTCCTGACTCCAAGTTCCAAGGTAACTTCACTTGTGATAAATGTGGTATGTGGTGGGTTCTTACCGTTCGAACCCGCTCGTCAGCGCCGCTGCACGAATTTTTTTGGCTAAAACGGTTATTACTTAGGATTAAAAGCATCTTCTAAAACAACCACCTGGCGTGGCCCTCCTCTCAATCCCGGTGCCGCTCGTCATATTTTGCTGCAACCTCATTTTCCTACCAACCGATCAGCGCCGATGTTAAGGCTGGCGCGGGAGGTACAGGTTCGATTCCTGGGCCTGTACAATCCGAAACATAGTTGCCGACGACTCGCCATCGCTACGACGTTGCTGTGTTGCGAAGACGCTAAGCCACAGAGCTGGACCCCGCCTCTCGTTACACACTTCGGCGTAATACCACGAGTATAATGAAGATTTGATTTTTTTTCTTTCTTACCCTGTTTTCTTCAGATGACACTGAAAGACATTTGCGTGATTTCGCTAAGGAAGGACTTCGAACTTTGTGCTTCGCTTCCACGAAGCTCGACGATGATTTCTACAAAGTAATTATTGCTTTTTTATCGTTTGATGAAACAAAAAAATCGTTGTGCAAATAGTAGATTGATTTAACTGAAAATTGAACAGTAATTGAGGGAGAAGTGAGCTTGCGCTCTTCGAGTCAGCAGCCACCCGGTGCATGTGTCGAATACGATCGGCTCCAACCGTGAATCGAACCCGTCACGTAGGATGTGCTGACTGTGCGCGCAGAACCACTGAGCAATGCCATACACTTAATTATTTATGCGGGTTAGGAAGATGTTTCATTTTTGAATTTCATGGTTGGCTTTGCTCATGGTTACAAATGTTCAGGATTGGAACGAGAAGCATTTCTACCCAGCCAGCACTGCTGTGCAGCAACGTGACGAGAAACTGGCTCAAGTTTATGAGATGGTAGAGAAGGTAGGTTTCTTGATAAGCTGGCACCAGCGTGTGGTGGTGGTTCAAGAACATTGCCAGGTTTCTGGGAACGTGAAGTGACGTCACAGTCGAGCTCGTTCTGTTTCTGCATCTTGTTTCAACAACTTAGATGACGAGTGGTAAGAGCGTCCGCCTCTGCGGCTGTAGACTTGGGTGTGATTCCGAGTCGGGTCAAACCAATCACCTTAAAATTGGTATTCACACCTTCCCTGCTTGAGTGACGCTCAGCATTAAATTGACGGAGTGGAAAACATGCCGGCAAGTTTATTTGTTTTGCCGTTGCGAAAGGCACTTAGCGGTATTCCCCCATCTTAAAGTGGTAGACAGATAGATGGCCGGCAAATCCTAAGCGAGCTCGTTATAGCGCTTCGATCGCATTGTCGTGATAGGATAAATATACATCTAAATATGTAAAAAACGGAAATCACATCTACCGCACATTGAGATGTTTTGCACAAATCCTCTTTTGGCATTTCATTACTGAACTGGCAAGATTGCAATGAAGATGAATAATTCAACTTGTTCATTAATTATTGATTGATTATTGCAAAATATTCGAATCATTGTTTCATGCATTGTCACGTCATAATTTATGCAGAGATTCCTCGAATAGAAAGTTAAGTGATCAATGAATCTAGGTTCGATTCCAGTTCCGAGCATGGTCTCCTGTTTTTGAAAGTGATTACAAACCTGACCGAATTTGCTGTGGCCCAGGCTCATAGTTCGACCCGCCCACCAACTACTTTGATGGTGTTTTTGCTGGTACGGCTTTATCTACCCGAGCGCCAGTCAAAGTGGACCAGAAGCTCGCTGGCTTTCTGCGTCATAATCAAATTTCTGATGTAATCACTTTTTCATAATGCACATCTCATGGCCTCCAAAATTCATGATGCGGAAATCCCGTGGACTTCTGGTCCGCTTTCACTGGGCATGTGGGCAGAGTAGATGCGACATATGGGCAGAGTAGATAGGACAAGTCGCTCATCTGATCAACATTTGTGTCAGGATCTTCATTTGATCGGAGCGAGTGCGATTGAGGACAAGCTGCAAGATGGTGTCCCTGAGGCCATCTCTACTTTGTTGAAAGCTGATATCAAGATGTGGGTGCTGACTGGCGACAAGCTTGAGACCGCAATAAACATCGCACGTTCCTGTAAACTCATCACCGAGAATATGTCGCTTGTCATGCTAAGTGAGACTTCCATTGATGTGAGTTCGAGCCGCTACTCGGTCTATAGATTAAATGTAATTTTTCGAAAGATTATTTTATACTTATGAATATTTAAACCAGAATTTTCTGGTTTGAATTTTATTTCAATTGATACAAAAGTTGTCTTATGTTTTTGAATAATTTCAAATTTCACGAGCAATCCGTTTAATGCCTATTTTTTGAGGCACGGCAACCATCTCGAGGATTTTCACATTGTTTGACCACCTTCAGTATCGAACCCAGTTTTGTATCTTTCCAGGGACTCCGTGAAGCGATTACAAACGCGATGAACAATGAGATCGGGAGAGATGAGGAAGTTGCGTTGATCATCGGTGGGACGACGCTCAAACACGCGCTGCACACCAATCTCCGACAATCCTTCCTCGAGCTCGCTCTAGCCTGCCAGGCCGTGGTTTGCTGCAGAGTTTCCCCGATACAGAAAGCTGAAGTCGTCGATCTCGTGAGTTCAAAATCAAATCTTCACCATGCTCACTGTATTGCGTCGAAGCGTGGAACAAGTGCCGGTGTTCATCACCGCGCCTTAGCGCCTGGGCAACACAGCCCTAAAAAAACGTCGCAGCAGTGGCGAGCGGTTGGCAACACTGTATCTAAATTGAACGACCCGGAAATCGAACCCAGACCCCCGCAGTGATAGCCATGTGTGCAACCGTTACACCTATCCGCTTGTCTGCTTTGAAACTAGTGAAGTTTTGTGAATAGTAGTTTTGCTACTTCAATAGCGTTTCCCATTTTTGATTTTTGCGTCACTTTAATCGCTATCAGCTCCACAAAGCATTATGACTTGCGTTGTTGCTCTATTTCGCGCGTGTATTTGCGACATACTTGAGTTGCTGTTGAGCAGGTGAAGACGAACTGCCGGGCGATCACGCTGGCGATCGGGGATGGAGCGAACGATGTCGGGATGATTCAAGCTGCGCATGTCGGGGTTGGAATCAGCGGCTTCGAGGGTTTGCAGGCTGCGAATTCATCGGATTATTCGATCGCACAGTTCGCGTATCTCCAGAAACTGCTGCTCGTCCACGGCGCGTGGAACTACAGTAGATTGACCAAATGTATTCTGTTTTCTTTCTACAAGAATATTTGTTTGTATTTGATTGAGGTGAGTGATGAGAATAATGGAACGTGGGTTTGATTCCAACTCTCGCTCTGTTACAGCTCTGGTTCGCTCTCTACAACGGTTTCTCCGGACAAATCTTGTTCGATAACTGGACCATATCGTTCTACAATATTGTGAGTAACCAGGTTGAAATTTAGTTAAAAAAATGGCGCAGTGCTTAAGGTCGGTACGGGGGATCTCGAGTTCGATTCTCTGGCCCGTCAAATCAGACACAGTGTCGCCAACGGCTCGCCATCACTGCGATGTTTCTTTGGAACTGTGTTGTCCAGGCGCTAATCCGCGGAGATGGATCCCGCCACTCGTTACACGCTTCGGTGTAATACCGCGAGTATAAGGAAGATTTGATTTTTTTGATTTGCAGTGGTAGGCTTCGTAGCAAGGACTTTTTGACATTATGTTTAAGGCAGGGTTTGTGGTTCGTTTCCGGGTCAGGCTACTACAGCTGCCGATCAGGATTACGAGGCTCCAGCTGGCCCCGCTACCTCCCTCCCCCCAAAGATAAGCGGGTCTAGTAAAGTAGTTAATGTTTTGTAGTTTTTCACTTCTCTTCCTCCGCTGACGCTTGGATTATTCGAACGAACATGCAGCTCCCAGGTGATGCTGCGGAATCCTCAGCTCTACTCGATATCACAAGGTGCAGTGAAGTACAACAGCAAAGTGTTCTGGAAAATGACGCTCAACGCAACCGTGCATTCGCTTCTTCTCTTCTTCTTTCCACTTCTCATGCTTCGATATGGTGAGTGGGTCGCATGTTTTGAGAAAAAAGACATTTAATCGCAAGTTTTTCAAATAATTGAACAGAAAGTTAAATAGTGATTGATGGAGACTACTTAGTGAGTTTGCTTTCTTCGAGTCTGCAGCCGCCCGGTATATGTGTCAAATGCGGTCCAGCCGTGAATCGAACCCGTCACGTACGATCTGCAATCTGCACCCCACCGCTAGGCCATACCGTTAGTAGTGTTGCTGATGTTAGGGTAAGCTTTACTTTTCTGCCGATCGCCAGCTTCTCAGTTCAAGTGCAAATCATGTTTTGCAGATGTGGCGTTCCCGGATGGCAAGACCGGTGGATACTTGTTCCTGGGTAACTTCGTGTACTCGGTGAGTTGGGGGAAGCGTAGCGCTTGAAGTTGAAATCAAACTAAGCGCCAGCTACAAATTTTGCGGCTTGCTCTCCGTGTTTACCTGAGTAACGCTCGTTGTTTAGTTTGAATGTAGAGGCTTGATTATGATGCAATAACGCTCGCACGCGGGGTGGTCGTGAGCGAGCTCCATCTGTCCAGTTTTGGTTGATTGTCTTGAGATTGGCGACAAAAGGTAGCAAGTTTGAAACCCACTGTGGTCTTTTATGATGTTTGTCGGGGGTCCCCCTTGATGAGAATTCGAGCTGGTTTGTAGGAAACGGTTGTTCAGTGTTTTATTGTTTCAGTACGCCGTGGTTACTGTGTGTTTTATTGTTTCAGTACGTCGTGGTCACTGTGTGTTTGAAAGCCGGGCTCGAATCCAGCACATGGACCATCGTAAGTCTCTGTGACGTCACTAGTGGATAAAATTCTGTGGTTGTAAATCGTGTTTGTAACGCTGTGTGACGTTACTTTCTTATTGTTACGTCATGTGTTTCCAGTTCATCCATTTTGCTGTATGACGTCACCAATAATCTATGACGTCATCGTTTGGATTGTTACGTAATATGTTTTGTTTTTTCTTGCTGTATGACGTCACTATATGAAATGGCTTCCTGTATGTGACGTCACGAACGGCTCACTATATGTAACGTCACCAATAACGAGGTATGACGTCTCTACTTCTATGGCTACATAATATGTTTTGTTTCCAGTTCACCCACCTGGCAGTATGGGGAAGCATCGTGACGTGGTTCATCTTCTTTCTCATCTACTCGCGAATATTCCCCACTTTTCCATTCGGGGAGCAGATGATGGGGCAGGCCGACAATGTGCTCAGTTGCTCCCTCTTCTGGTTGGGCCTCCTGCTTTTTCCCGCCACCGTCTTGCTGCGAGACCTTCTATGGAAAATGTGAGTTGAAGAGTAATTGAGGGAAACTGCTGCGCATAATTACAATTGACCTGAAAATAACTTTGATGATTTTCAAATTATATTGAACTGATTATCGGTTATAATTGAACAGTAATTAGGGGAAACTGCGAAATGAGCTTGCGCTCTTCGAGTCAGCAGCCACCAGGTATATATGTCAAATGCGATCGGCTCCAGTCGTGAATCGAACCCGTCACGTACGATCTGTAACCTGCGTGCGGTGCCGCTATGTCATGTTGTTGACAAAGCTAATCCCAATTTACCGTTCCCTGCTATCTTTGATATTTTAACGGGTTTGTACCAAAGCAAGATACAATGAACTATTTAGATTCCGTCGTCGTTTCAAGAAATCAGTCGTTGAGGAAGTTCAGGAACTTGAGATGCAGCACATTGATCCCTCCCACACCATTCTGGAGGCTGCTAGACACAGGTTCATCATTGATTTCTACAGTGCTTGTATAGGGAGTTATCAACCGGGGGGCATTTTCTACCGTGAGAGGCCACTGGGCATTAACCAGTGGGCCACAAGCACAAAGTTTATTAATGGTGATTAACCATTTAAGACCAGCCTACAGCTATAGTCACTACGAATGAAACGTCAACAAAAATTTGACTGCTGAGCTGGAGTCCATTGGTAATTGAGAGTTTGTAGAAAGGCCTGCTACAAACTATAAAAGGTTGGGAATTACTGGTTTATATGAAATGATTTGATTGTAGCAGGGCGACCACCTGGTTATGAAGACAAATCTGAGGTGTTATAGAGCATTAGCGGTAGGCTGTGCATTCGCTAGCTGGTAGTTGGTAGTAGCTGGTAGGCTTAGTTTTAATGAAATAGTTGCGAAAGTCCGTCGGGAGCCGCGTAGTTCGTGAGTTAGCTGTCGCAAGAATGATCTACTTGAATTTTTATCGCTTCTTTGTAGCATTAACTTTAAAAAACGAGAAAAATAAACTTCGGAATGCAATAAATGTAGGACAAAAATAGCTTAAGAAGGAAAAATGAGACATCAGTAATTCTTAAAAATCCATCTGTTCAGCAATTCTTAAAACTAACGCAGCCTTCACTACGGGTATAAGGTTAGTTTTTTGTTGAATTTCACAGCGACAATGAATGCTTGTGACCGTCTCGACCGAAACTGCGACGTGATTGATGTCTAAGCGTTGATTTATCACTAGTTGAGGATTTTTTCATTTTTTTAAACCGGAGACAAATTGTTGGGCTCTGTGATTGACGAACTGTCTGCTGACATCGCGTTATAACCCGATGGTGATAATTTGCCTCTCGGTGGTGGTCCAAGCTTTGATTGATTTATTCATTTCTATCCTCCTGTCACGAGAAAGCGACAGAGGCGCTATACGAAGGACGAATCCAGACTCGCTTTGAAGTTATCTTCATTTCCGAGTTTTCCGCTTGAGTTTTCCTTCCGACTTCTTTAATTTGCTGCTTGTTAGATTCCACCAAGCAGAAATAATTATAATTAGTTAGTTAGTTAGTTAGTTGCATATTTATCCTCCTATCACGAGAAAGCGATCAAAGCGCTATACGAGCTCGCTTAAGAGTTGCCAGCCATCTGTCTACCACACCAAGATGAGGGAATCCCGCTAAGTGCCTTTCCCAACGGCACAACAAGTAAACTTGCCGGCTTGTTCTCCACACTGTCCCTTTAATGCTGAGCGTCAAGCAGGGAAGCTGTGAATACCAATTTTCAAGTCATTGGTTTGACCCGACTCGGAATCAAACCCCAGTCTACAGCTCAAGAGACAGACGCTCTCTACCACTCGGCCGTCTGAGCTGTTTAGTTATCGCAAAGCATCTTATCCACGGACGCAAGAACGAGGGTTGGGTGGGTGCTTCGTGCATGGCTCTGCTCAGTCGTCTAGCAATCTACAAGTGATTGACAGGAGATTTGATTCGCTCCTTGCGATTCGCTTTGCTTTTCCCTCGTCACCACTGCAAAGTTTTTTCGGAGCTGTGTCCAGGCACTAAGCTGCGGAGATATTATCCCTCCACTGGTCACACGCTTCAATGTAATAGCGCGAGTATAATGAAGATTTGATGTTGTTGTGCAGCTTGAATGAGAAAGCTCAGCTTCTGAAGAACATGTTTGGAATGTCGGGGAGGAATGGAAGTCATGACGATCGAGATGTGCTGTTTCACCACCAGGAGGCGCATGCAATGCGGCCCATGCATGAGAACAGTAGGGGCTACGCTTTTTCCCAGGAGGAAGGGGGAGTGGTCTCCCAATCCCAACTCATTCGACAATATAACACCTTGGAAGCGAAACCTAGAGGAACATGACGTTGTTGGCGCGTCATCGTTTTTGCGCGATGACCTCATTGTTGCGTCACAATCTCGAGTTATTTTTAAATGATTAGGTGAAGAAGACATCAGCGACTTCATATATTTTTGATCTCCCAATCAGGAAGGAGTCTTTTTTTGCGTTTTACCATTCAAGTGAACTGGGCTGATGTAGTAACAAACATTCCGCACTTCAGAGTTTGTGATAGTTCAATATATTTACCTGTTTTTGGTGTGACATTTTAAATAAATACTTTTTTATACAAAACTGTAGAATGTTTATGTGTAGGTGAGGCGTAAGTTTTGAGAAAGGATTGATTGCAAAACAACCGATAGCAAAATTGTTGGGGTTCGAATTTCATGGAAGATATTGCCAATAACTGCTAACGGTACATCTAAAATTACATGATGCAATTTTAATCCGATTTTTTGTACGATAGAGTTGTAAAGCATCTGATGGCTACGATCATTTGCTTTCTCTTCCGTAATGAAAATGACTTGCTTCAGTGTCTAACCTCTTTTTCTTACGAAGGTCGTCGAAAAAATGAATGTAAGTCAAATCAAGAATATATTTTACTAGAGAGTGTATGAAAAACATACCAGAATGTAACCTAAATTTTATTTTCGAATAAAAACTAGTCGAAATGAATGAACCAGGGGTTGCAGCAGAGTGGGTTGCAGTATTTCACAATGTCCAGCGTTGTATCGACGAACGAGTGACGCTTTTCGCTAAATTTTACTTTGCATTAGGCTATGCATTGCCTGCAGTGGTGTAAAGTAACGAAATACGTTTACTTGAGTAGTTTTTTTCGGTAACGAATACTTTTTGAGTAGTTATTTTTTGGCTACTTTTGTGTTTACTTTAGTACTTTTAGTATAAAGTAACACTGCAGGGTAATTTTTATTTCAGGAAAGTACAAAGTCGTCCTTGAGGTTCTAGTCTCACTTGAAATTCCTCTTTGCACCAAAAATCTTGCATTGCAAAGCGAAGTTGCGTCGTATCCATTAGTGTAGCTAGGGGGAGGGGGGCTATAGCCTCTCGTCATTGGTATGCCAACTATCTGCTATAAACTTGAATAGTAGGCTACTTGCAAACTGCTGCACCATCGTTTTTGTCAGTAGCGTAGCTGAGGAGGCTGAACTCTCTACACCCATTAATTGTATTGGTATGCCAAACTATCTGCTGTAAACTTGGATGGTGTTTACAAACTGCTGCACCATCGTTATCGTCAGTAGCGTAGCTAGCAGAGGGAAGCTTCAGCTCCCCCACACCCAGTGGTATGCTTCTCTAATTTTAAAAAGTATTATTTCTCAAATTTTTTTTGTCAAATTTGCATGTAAAAAACTCGAATTTGCTTGTTAAGAAATCCAGTGGGATAGCCGTTTTTCTCTAGCATTGTGGCGGCTATCCCACTGGATTTCTTAACAAGCAAATTCGAGTTTTTTTCAACAAAATGCATGAAAGAGTAAAAACTCCAGAAGTCGAAGAAAAGTCAGATACTGAAAACAAGACCCATATCTCGATTTTAAAATTACCGTATATCGGAGACATGTCTCATTAAATTGGAAAAGAAATTCGGCAATTTCTATTCAAAAAACTCTCCCAAAAATCAAAATTTGTGATGGTACATGAAGCAACAACTATTGGCCAAAAACAGGGAGTCGAACCGAACCCGAACCTGAACCGCGAACCGGTAAAAACCGCTTTTTTTCGGTGAACCCGAACCGAACCTGAACCATTTAAATTTGAGATCACTGAACCGAACCCGAACCTTTAAAATTTTATGTAAGTGAACCCAAACCGAACCCGAACCTATAATATTTTGTGTACATAAACCTGAACAGAAATCGTTTAGTAACAATGTTTGAATCTGAGCTGATTCTTAAAAAATATTAATAAAAATCTCTAGACATGTGATGCGATGCGTAACATTCTTTCTGCTTTTCACAATTTAATGAGTCTGAAACAAGCAGGGAGTCGAACCGAACCTGAACCGCGAATCGGTAAAAACCGCTTTTTTTCGGTGAACCCGAACCGAACCTGAACCGTTTCAATTTGAGATCATTGAACCTGAACCGAACCCGAACCTTTAAATTTTGGTGCAACTGAACCCGAACCGATCCTGAACCCAAATTTTTGAAAACTCTTGAACCTGAACCGGAACTGAACCGCTAAAAATTAAATTTCTTGAACCCGAACCGGAGCGATATTTCAAACGGTTCGACTCCGTGGCCAAAAATTCAGGTACAAGGACCTTCAAACACTGCTACACAGCTCAGAAGTAGTATATAAACTCAATTGATCATGCAGACCATCATGCATTGGACAAACCAAAAGAAACTTGAAAATTAAAATCAATGACCATATGCCGAAAAACTCAACTAATAATGAAACAGATGTGTCCCAACACTTGAAAAATAACCCAGACCATACGATGACTTTCATTCCCCCGAAATACTAGCTCACAGCAATAACATCCGGAAACTCCACATCAAAGAAACTCTACTCATTCAAAATCTTCAACCACAACTAAATATTGACGATTCCTCCAACCCCATCTGCCTATTTAACATTTAGCTCACCTCGCGCTATATTCGTGTAGGCCTAAATCGCAATCAGTAACGTGTTTATTCTCCATTTATATTTCACGTCTCGTTTCTTAGTTACGATTTAATTAATCCTACAGTATTTGTACTCGATAATCCTACAACTAATCTAGTCCCTCCAGTTGCACGTAATTGTTTAATTTGCCCCTTTAGTTATATTTTATGCAAATCCCAACTACTTTGTTTATGGCGTAATAGTTATGCTGTATTTGAAATGATTTCTTTCTTGTGCTGGTTGTTCTAGCCTAGTGCTATGTAGTTTCACACTGAAGATGGTATAAGTTTTTACCGAAACGTTTGTAAGTATGATTGCACATATACTGGCTATTATCTTTTTACTGAAGTTGAGTTCGAAAACCCATCTTAATGCTCCCAGTTGTCAATTCTTTTTGCCTATGTCTGAAAAAAATCCTGAATCCACCGTTGCAACAAAACTTTTGGAGTGTTAATCAGTATCTTTGTCACTGTGACATCGTAAATACGGCGAAGTTAATGTTGAAAAATGAAACGACAATGTGTAGATTTCTTTTATTCTTTACGCCAAGCATTTTTTATATTGTGGCAACCCTGCGCGTAACGAATTGTGTTTTCTGCTAGTTTTGTGACGTCATAGTGACGCATTCATTTTGTTTGGGCCAAGTACGATAGGGTGTGACGGAACGGGTAACGTCTAGTATCAGCCCCCAGGTTCGGTTAAGTTTGGTTAGGATTAAGTTCGGTTGGGGTTAAATTTAGTTAGGGTTCGGTTCAGTTACTACCCTAACCGAATCTGGGGGCTGATAGGCCTACCGGTCGTTACCTTGACGGAACTACCGGTACCTGGGTAGCCTAGTAGCTGAGTAGGATAGGCGGGTTTTCTTAGTTGGTGGCCTGACTAATCAACCAAGACTAATAGCCTGAAGCCTGGTATTTCTACTGTTTCTAGGTGGTGTATCTCTTTAACTTGTAATTTATAAAACTTGTACAGATTTGTAAGGACACTTATGTATATTAGGAGTAGGTTACTTTGGTACGGTAGCAAGTTTATGTGTTAAATAGGCCTGTGGTTGCCTGTTGCAGGTATTAATTCTACATTGCAAACATTGCTAGGAAATATCCTAGAGATCTATTCATGCTACGACTGCAATTACCCTAATATTGCATAATGCTGGTTTTCTTAGCTTCCATTGGGCTATGATGTAATATACTGTGATGTATATCTTGCGCAAAGAGTCCCGGTATTTAGGGAGAGGATAAAAATGTTTTTATCTCAGATCACTATAGATTGTCTTAAAGCACTTCTGAATAATGATAAGAGCCAGCTAATATAGTATGAAATGTCGTTTTAAATGAACTCGATTTGCATGTTACCTTGAAAGTACCTTGTTTCACATGGCAAGTCGTCAATATGGTGAGAGCGAAATCTACATGTACTTTATTGATAGATCAATAGGTTAGGAATATTGTTTATACACAGTATACTGTACAAGTGGCGTATTGCATGTTTATTTAGCCCAGATGCATCTCAATGCTCAATACAAGTTAGTTGAAAAAGTAAATTGGTAGAGTTGCAAAAATTTATTGATTTAGCTTTAAAGTATCCTAGAATTTTAAAGTTTTTTAGGTAATTTTTTTGCTGGCTGATCTACTTTTCGTCATTACTAACCTATTCAACAGTCAAGCGTGTCAAGTAGGTTGAACTTTAAGACTACCAATAATGTTGGTTTTACTTGACTACCGATAATGTTGGTCGGCAGCGTGGCGCAGTGGTTCGGAGCGTCGTTTTTACGACGACCATGATCGCAAGGTTAACGGTTCAACTCCCAATCTAGTCTCGTTGTTGCATCCTTGGATAAGATGCTTTACGATGATTATCTCTGCTTGGTGGAATCTGGCAAACAGCAAATTAAAGAAGTAAGAAGAAAATTCAACCAGAAAACTTGGAAACAAAGGTATATAACTCCTAAGCGAGTCTGGATTCGTCCTACACATAGTGTTCCTGCCACTTTCTTGTGATAGGAGGATAAAGATGAAGAAATCAACTTAACACCATTGTTATGTAAAAAACAAGAGATTCAGTGCTCCAGCGTTTTGATACTGAAAACCAGTCTTGTTCTCTAAATAAGACATCACAACGCAAACATAGTGTTGTCCATTATTTGTTTAATTTTAGACACTCTTTCTGTACCATCAAGCTCTAACAATTCTGAAAAACCAACAATAAAATCACCATCTCCTTCTCGTAGAAAAAGCAGGCGATTGACCAAGATGATCCAATCTATTCGAGGTCGAATAATGTTGTGCTAATGCTTGATTGTGTGATTATCTGTGTGAGATAGTAGCAGAAATATCTTAGTTTTACCATAATTAAAACCTTGAGGCATGTAGGCATTTGATTTTTAATCCCCTATCTTCCACTCAAAGATGGGAGAAATGCCGTAAAGTGCCCTTTCCTGGAGCACAACAATGTGAATTCAGGCTCATTATCGTCAGATAATGTTTTGTATCGAAAGTGCCCTTTCCTGGAGATCAACATTGTTATGCTATGATGTCATAATTGTAACTGTCTATACTGACAATTAACCTTACATTTTCTTCATTATCTCCCTTTGTTTATTTATTGTAAAATATCAAGCAGTGGAGCTCTGAAGACCAACTTTGGAGTCGTATGTTTTGCAGTGGAATCAAATCCTAATTTTACATTCAGAGTTAATTGCTCTTCACCAGCATTGCGTTGTTTTTGAGCCATGTACCAGTACATGCTAGCTCAATATTTTCTTTTTTTTTCACAGTAGTAGTAATTTATTTTTTTCTTCAAGCAGCAAAACGTTGAACAAAGTAAAACAAAATTGAAATTTAATTGATTCACAAAATGATAAAATTGCTAGCGATGAATCCAGTGCTTGTAACTTTATGTGTTTGTGATATGAAATATTTACTGATTTTGTTTGCTTTTAGCTTCTTCATCAAAAGAATCTCAGGAAGCACAAGTTCGATCAATTCAACTTAAAGATAAGGATGGCCATAACAAGATGTTTTGTAACAACAGTATCAGGTTGTACGCCATCTTCTTTCATTTTTTTTTTCTTTTTTATGAATTTGTTTAATTTTTTTAGCACATCAAAATACACCTTCATCAATTTCTTGCCAGTTTATCTGTTTTCACAATTTCGAAAACCTTTTAACATTTACTTCATCATCATCATCGTACTACAAGTAAGCTGTATATACAATTGTGACGTCATAGTAGACACGTAAATTATTCATTCATTGATGATTCTGCATCAGTTTCTATTTAAACCAACGGGTTAGCTCAGTCGCTAAAGACATTACTATTCGTGCAGGAGGTCTGAGGTTTAACTCCCGTGCCGATCAAATTAAACACAGTGTCGCCACCGCTGCGATGTTTCTTCGGAGCTGTGTGGCCCAGGCGCTAAGCTGCGGAGATGGATCCCGTCGCTCGTTACACGCTTCGGCGTAATATCGCGAGTATAATGAAAATTCGATTTGAAATTCTTTAAAAAATTTAAAATGTGCAGAACTCCGTGTTTGTGGAGAGAAATCATGCCAGCTCACAATTATTGCATTATTGAATCATCTTAAGAAGTTGAGTCACGCGCATGAATCATGTTTTTCAGCAAATCCCTGATGTTTCACCAACTGGCAAGTTCAATACACTTTTACCATTTATTATGGTTTTAACTGTCGCTGGTATCAAAGAAATTATTGAAGATTATGTAAGTGTTTATTCATCAGGTAAGTTCTTCAATCAGAAATAAACTTTGCATATATTACACTGCTCAACAAAAATATTTAGGCATGTAAGGCAAAAGTGGATTAGGGTTATTTGGGGGCGTTGAACCCAAAAATGGCATCAGTTTTGCCATATTGGCTCTAGTTTTTAAGATATTTTATAATTTTAAGCGCTTTTTTTCTAAAAGTGTGTTTTTGCCGCTAGAGGGCACTGTATAGCCGTCATGCTCTAGTGAACGCTTTTACAAGGTGCTACTCTTCATTCTACGTCAGTAAAAAAAAATTGACGCATTAAAGTGATCGAAGCCTGAGTAAATAGTGTTTTTATATTTTGTGGGAACTACAGCCATCAAGCGGTAAAAATATTATCTGCAATATCTCAAAAAATACTTGACGAATTTGTACAAAATTTTTGTCCATTTTCATGTATTCAAAGATGGAACTTCGTTTCTGCTATCAATTTGTTGAATATTTAAGACCAGTCGGCATTTAAGCAGTCATTGGGTAAATTGGAGCACCTGTTTGTTGACAAATGACACGAAAAAGCATAACGCGTTATATCCCAGGCTTATTGTAATTGAAGAAAAGTTCGCATGTATGATTTTGTATGATTAGAACAGGAAGTAGAACTTCAGGGCAATGTGGTATTGGTCGTCGTGCAGACTCTATATCAGGATAGTACCAATCTTTCTTCTTTCGCTGATTCCATCCGCTCATATCCACCATGCAAAAATAAGAGCCTTCATGATGATTATTGGGTTCCGGCCATATCATAGGAATCCCGAACCGTATGAATGGATCTAGCTTCACTTTAAATCCAAAAACGAAACGTTTCTGTGCATTGCTTGCAGACGTTGTGAGGTACCCAAGGCTTGTCTTGGTTCCTAACTTTATGCAAAAGTATGCTTCATAAGCTCTTTTGGTAAAATCTCTCACGTTGAAGCGGTACTTTGTCATTATTTGTATATTCACTTTATTATGTCAATTTTTTTTAAGTGGTGCAGAGTGGCATCGTTTAAAAGCACCAACTAAAGCATGGCAATTATACTAGGTTCTCTAGCGGCAAAACTGCAATTTTCGGTGAAAAAAAGGGGTTAAATATAATAATGAAATATCTCAAAAAGTAGAGCCAATTTGGTAAAACTGACGTCATTTTCGAGTACAGCGCCTCTAATTATCCTAAAATGGCTTTAATATGTTATGCTTTTGGAAAAAAAAATTTGTTGCTGCCCTGTGTTATCAAAGTAATGACGCGACAACGTTTTGTTGTGTCATCGCAACAGACATTTAAGACATAGGAAGCTAAGTTTCGATAGAAAATGTGATTGCATTTACATATTGACTACAAAAAGTCTACTACGTCTTTTCAGTCTCTTTTTCTCAGAAGTATCGATTGTCAATTTCGCATTAGAATCAGTCATCCTACATCCAATTGATCTTGGCAATTAAGCGCGACTTTTTACATTCAGGGTAGACACAAACGAGATCGAGTCACAAACAACTCCATAACTTCTGTCTACTCCTCCAAACAAGGACAGTTTGTCAAAAAATTATGGACGGAGGTAAAGAACCGGTACTGCATGTTTCATGGTGATGATTCGATCATCTGAACGTTGAGCAGGTGATGGTCGGGGACATTGTGCGGGTCGTGAACGGTCAGTTCTTCCCTGCTGATCTGGTCCTCCTCTCATCCAGCGAACCACAAGGAATGTGCTACATTGAAACCGCTAACTTGGACGGGGAGACAAATTTAAAGATAAGACAGGTGATCGTTTGAAATGGTTACCTTTGAGTGCGACCTAGATGCTTTGTACGCACAATGTTTTTCGATATTTTAATCGAAGTAATGGCGGTATTTTAACTGCAGGACAGTGCAATTGTTTGAGTGTAAACACGTTACCAAATACAATTGGTCAAATTTACGGAGTGAGCTGTCAATCTTGCTTGCAGTTTGTGTAAAGTGAGCGTTTCAGCTTTAAATGTTGTCGATGTTGCAGGCTCTCGCAGCTACCACTTCCATTAATTCTTTGGATGAATTCAAGAAGTTATCAGGGGGAGTTCTCTGCGAAGGTCCGAATCGACATCTATATTCTTTCAACGGAACCATTGATCTGCAATGTTTAAGCAAGTATGAGTGAATATGACTGAGATTATTGGCTTCAGATGACCAAGTACAATCAAAGCAATGGTTTAAGGCTCCATGTGTATTTATGCTTTATGATTTTTTTTATTTGATTGCGCTGGTATGGACATTGGTCATGTGGCAGAATGTCTCACAAAGGAACAATCCAAAAACTGCTGTGTTCAATACCGTTTGGTCGAAGGCCTATAGCCCGTCCCAGAACTTGATGGCGAGACTGCGTTGAAGACTTTAGTTGGTCTCACCTTGGCATCCCACCTGAGCATCTATCCTTTTTTGCGGAGGATCGAGATGCTAGAAGGCTCCAACTCGAGCAGCTACTTCCGCGACCTCCAAAGATAAGCAGGTTTAGAAAAGTTAGTTATTTAAGTGATATCTGCCTAAATCAGGATTGTGCTTACGTGAATGCTTCAGTTTGCTGACACCAGAGTGATACTTCAGTAGAATGTTTGTTATTTCTTATTTCAAATGATTACCGACTGGCAAGCCTCGTTAATAACGCGAGGAGTTTTCATCAATCAATGCCGGCTTTGTTGCATTTTTATATTTTGCGCTAAATTTTCTAGACCCGCCCCCATGGGCCCCACCCAACTGCTTCTTCGGGGGGCCAAGTTACGGAACACCCATCACGCCAATGGGATTGTCGTTTACACCGGACTCGAGTCAAAGTTGATGAAAAACGCGCACCGGCCCCCACTGAAGATGTCCCAGCTTGAACGCGTCGCAAACAAACAGGTTAGTTCAATGCTGTGAGTGGATTGTTTCATCATAATCGTGATCATTGCGTTTTTGCATTGGAATAAACCAGACACTGCGCGGAGATCGGCGCCAGCATTTCAATTCGTTCTAACTAACTCACCTCGCATTACCATTGGTTGATCTATGAACTCAATCAAATCTCACGAACACGTGGCAATGCATTGCGAAATCATGATAAAAAACGGCAAATCTAAAGTTTTGAGGAAATCGTTGGCTAATAATTCTGGTTTAACTTATTTGAATTAGTTGCGGGTCTGTGCTCTTTCTTTGTACTTTTCAGGTTGTTCTTTTCCAATTGTCTCTTGACATGTAAGATATAAGTAAGTGCTTAGCAAGTGATAAAATCTTGATTTTTGTTTAGATTTGGTTGATGTTGGTTGTATTACTGAGCTTATCTGCTTGTTCTGCGTTCGGTTATTGGTGGTGGAATAAAATGGACACGAACAGATGGTACCTGGTGGCAGGTAGGTGGTGGCAGATGGTACCTGGTGGCAGATAAGTGGTTGCAACCTCATCATCTGATTATCATAGCTTGCCGGAAGCATGACTAATTCTGCGATGTGTAAAATTTGCATTTTTTGTATTAACGATTGTGACTGTAAAGATCTTGGGAAACATCGGGGTGGATTCCGCATTTTTTTATCCCAGGTTGTTGCATTTTGTACGTAAGCGTCGAGCACACCTGTCTAGTTTGATTTGTAGTGTACATGGTAACTCCGAATTATGTCACCAAAATCATGTCGGTTTATTTGTTAGAATTACGTAATAAACTGCACAACGTATTGGGGAGTAACATATTACCGATTCTTCTCTAGCTTTGCTTGTTCCGCAGATGAATCGGTGTCTGGTGTTTTTCTCTCTTTCATGACTTTCATTGTCCTCTACAACAACTTGGTCCCCATTTCTCTGCTTGTGACGCTGGAAGTTGTCAAGTTTATCCAAGCGATCTTCATTAATTCGGTGAGTAGTACCTCGCGTCGCTCTGACGACTCCGCTGTGTTGTGAGTTCGATGGTTTGAAGCGAATTGTTACTAAATGTTCAGTAAACTTCAACAGTTTTTATTCATTAGTTTACATTTATGATCAGTTGATAAAGATATCGCTGTCGATGCGTAGGTGTGGGGTTGGATTCCCGGGCCGTTCAAATCGGACACAGGCTCGCCATCACTGCGATGTGTCTTCGGGGCTGTGTTGTCCAGGCGCTAATCCGCGGAGATGGATCCCGAAACTTGTTACGCTCTTCGACGTAATACCTCGAGTAAATGAATATTTGAGTTTTGAAATCGCCAAATGTTCCTGAAAAAATTTGGAATTTTGAGTGTCTTTATTTTGATAAAGTTGACTTTTTTAATTGTTTTCTAGGACTTGGACATGTACTACAGCAAGTCGGACACACCTGCCCTGGCACGAACTTCCAATTTGAACGAGGAATTAGGGCAAGTCAAATATATTTTCTCGGATAAGACTGGAACTTTGACGCAAAATCAAATGGTGTTCAAGAAATGTAGCGTTGCTGGTGTGCATTATGGGTGAGTTTGGATTGAAATAACTTATGTGATGTAAAAACTGCAAGAGACAGGTTTAGTTTTTCGACGATAAGAAAGTCTCTTCGACCTTACAGTGAGTAGCCTATCCAGACCTTTGACCTTTCATTGTGACCTCTGACCTCATGTTTTTGCAGAATGTCGTCATTTGATGGGAAACACAGGATTATGGACGTTCGCGAACTCAGTTATGAAGTGGCGGTGAGTCGCTGATGTCTGCCCAGACAAGTTTACACGATGCAAACAATCCGTGTGTTATGTGAATGATGTGATTGATAAGCAGCACAGAAAACTCGCAAGGGTTTGTAACAGAGTTCGCTGAAAGTTTGAAAGCCGAGCTCATGTTCTTGATTTGTAATTTTGTGAGTTCTAGTTCAGTAGTTTTTACGCAGTTTTAGCTAAGTTCAAGTAATTTTTGTCTAGTTTGGATAAGTTCCAAACTCAACCAAAATTTTTTTTCAAGCAAAATAGCAAGTTCGGCAAAATAGACCGAGTTGAGTGAAAGTGCCATGTCAGTGTGGCGGACATACACCAGGATGTTGTTGGTCACAAAGTTGAGATTGTTGCAATGCAAGGTCATTTATTGATTTAGAAAAAGTGCGAAGCGATGAGAGAGTTCCTTATAGCGGTCGCGCTCTGCCACACCATCGTCCCCGAGCAAGACAATAACAAAGGAGCTCTCAGTGGTATAAAGTGGGTGGAAGATTGAAATGAGTCTACTCAATGTAACGTCAACTGTAATATGATTGTTGCAATAAGGTTTCATTTGATAATTCCAATTAATGTTAAGTTTGTTAGTAAAGTTGGTAAAGTTGAAAAACTCAAAATGGTAAAGTTGGTAAAGTTGTAGAGAACTAGAAAAACTCAAATCTTCATTACACTCGCGGTATTACACCGCAGCGTGTAACGAGTGGCGAGGTTCATCTCTGCGACTGAGCGCCTGGACAACACAGCTCCGAAAAAACATCGCAGCGGTGGCTACTCTGTATCCAATCAAAATAAAATTGTGAATGAGATTGGCGAAAATATGCAAAAGAAATCATTTTGATTATTCGTTTGTTTAACTTCCGTGAGAATCGAACTGAGACTCATAGTTGCTTGCTTGTCGGTCTCTATAACAAGATTTGTCATCATAGATACCAGGCTTCTTCCCCTGATGAGTTGGCTTTAATTGAAGCAGCCAGGAAACTCGGATGTGTGTTCGTGAATAGAACTCCTGAACACGTCATAATCAGCGCGGTATGTTCGCGTGTGTCATGACTGGTTTGTTTCAAACAAAGTGAGCAGTGGTGAACATAGAGTGACGTCAATTGTGTTATTTGCTGGAATCGATAGATCGGGGTTCGATGCTCGGCCATGGAGCTTGGGAAAGTAAGAACTGAGTCGGTGTGAAAATATTTTTGGTGTTTCTGTTCGAGCGACATCAAGATCAAATCTTCATTATACTCGTGGTATTACACCGAAGCATGTAACGAGTGGTGGGTCCATCTCCGCGGTTTAGCCCCTGGACGACACAGCTTCGAAGAAACATCGCAGCGGTGACGACACTGTGTCCGATTTGAACGGCCCGGGAATTGAACCCGTGATCTGCCGCGCGTTCAATAAGTAAATGATCGGTAGTTACGTCACAATTGCACCATATTACATCACAGCACTGTGGTGTTTTAGTGGGGTGAGGAAAAGAAGTACGAACTGCTCAATGTGCTCGAGTTCAACAGCACACGCAAGCGGATGTCGGTGATTGTGAGAGATTCCCAGCAGAACATCACTCTTTATTGCAAGGGGGCAGACAACGTCATATACGATCGATTGTCCGCGAATAAGCAAGGACAATTCACAGGCAAGTCATGTTTTCGTATCACATCAAAACGCTGGAAACAGCGCGAGCAAAGTGACGTTCTCAACGAAATAAACAACCCATCGACTGACTAGAGATGAGGGCTGACGTTTTTTGCAGCCCGAACGGCCCATAGCCCGTGACCTCTAGCCCAGTACCCGTTGCTGACCCTGCACCTTATCCCTAAAGTAAAACCCGGCCCGCTTAAAATCCAATTTTTTATGAACCTTTAATCACATTCAACCCTAAAGCTGAAATTATTTGTTAGCGGCCAAATAAGGAACAAAAGATAGAACGGACCAGTAAAAAGACGGTGAACATCTCGTAGCGGCCCATACCGTTTCTCATCTCTACACAACCGACGAATTCTATTCAGCGGGATAAGGGACAGGTGGCACTTGTGACGGCAGATTCTTACCACGTTAACTTGCAAGTCCAAACCCGCTCACTTGCTGCTGGGCCAAGTTTTCAGGCTGGTAAAATTTCGTGTCAAGAATTGGCCGGCGCATGAATCATACTAGAAGCGAGAGCATTGGTGGGAATCGAACCTACGTTGTCTGCAGCAGGGATGGCGAACCTTCTTAAGTGGTGGGTCAAGTTTATGGTCGTTGACCGATAAAAGACAAAAACGTGGGTTAAGGATGTAATAGTATTAACGAGGGGCTTGAACCAGGGGTGGATTAAGAGATCGCACGGACCTGGGCAGTTAACGATGATGTCCAATTATCCGCCCAAAATTGGGTAAAGAACAAACAAAAAGGTCATCACGTCCGCGGGCCGTAGACCATTTTTTCGTAAAATTTTCCGAGCTGCAAGTGAGTGACTGAAATGTGCAAGTGCGTCGCTTAGTGACCCGCGGGTCAGTGGTTTGCCATCCCTGGTCTACAGCGTTACGATCATGACATTGCTCCACTATTATTTTCACAGAACTGACGTCATTGCACATTCAACAATTCGCCATCGAGGGATTACGGACTCTGTGCTTCGGTCGAGCTGTGATCAGCCCCATCCATTATAATGTCAGTGGATGTTTTATGTGACTAATAATACGTTACAATAGTTGTTCTTGTTGATCGTAAGAGCTCGGTTTGGACTCCGAGACTTACGTGCCAAGAGCAATGCTAGGCATAGTGAATATGCCCTTGCCCTGTCCACATGTCCAATTTCAGTGGGCGTTGGACCGACGGTTCTTGGATCATAGTTTCTGCATCATAATCAACTTTTTGATGTCATAATTTCGCGTCATTGAAGCCAAAGTGTCATAGTTCAAGATGGATGCTGTGGTGCTTCACGAGGTTATTGTACACTTGTAATTGATCTGACAAATGAAATATTCGACAATTGTAATTTCATACAATTTGTTAGGTGAAAATAGAATAAGAACAACTGACCAGTGACCACCGCACATGAATAGCAATAAGGCTGTAGGTAGGCTAGTCTGACCTTCCTGCTGTTTTTCCAGTAGTATCTTATCAAAGATGAACACCAGGTTGTATTTCGTGACGTGCGTCCCACATTTTTACCAGCTTCTGATGACGTAACCTGCCGAGCGCAACGTTAAGAAATATACCATAATGTTGAGATTTGATGAAGTACTGCTACAGGAAAACTGAGTTTGGCCCTGAGCCTACCAGAGTGTTAGAGACCTATTGTGTAGCGTGAAATCAACGCCTTCTTTGGCATACAGCTTCGGGACGGAAATAGATCAAAGAGGATGATCACAGTGACTCTGAAACTACGGTAATTCTTAAAACTGGACGTTTCGACAACATACTGTAGATTCAGCTGTCATTATCAGCAGTGCATGCAAGGAAGTTCTTTCAGTTATGTACTGCCTTGCTTACACTGCTTATGATGACAACTGATGTATTGTCGAAACGTCCAGTTTTAAGTATCACTGTCATTATCCTCATCCGATTTTAATTCGTTTTTTTCCTCGCAACAGAGTGCGGCCGTGTACACCTCATTCTCTCTTACTTCATATCCGCCTTGTCCCATTTGCAGCCTCCTCCACCTTCAACCCAATTCTCTTTATATTCTCTTCTACTTGTCTCCTTCATGTCTGCTTGGGCCTTCCTCACTTTCGCTTCCCATTCACTTCACTGTGGCTTTTATTTTTCTTCCTGACGCTTTTTTTGTTCCAATCTCTTCAATTGTTCGTCATTTGCAGTTGTGGAATCAACGTGAGTATTATCCTGCCAGCACCGCTGTGGTAAACAGGGACGAGAAACTTGACGCAGCGTACGAAAGTATAGAGAAGGTTGGTTGTGACGTCATGTTTCATCACAATACAACTGCCTATGATCTAAACGATTTGTGTCAGGATCTTCATTTGATCGGAGCGAGTGCGATTGAGGACAAGCTGCAAGATGGCGTCCCTGAGGCCATCTCTACTTTGTTGAAAGCTGATATCAAGATGTGGGTGCTGACTGGCGACAAGCTTGAGACTGCTATAAACATCGCACATTCCTGTAAACTCATCGATCAAACAATGGAGGAAATCATTCTGCAGCATCAGAATAAGAGTGTTTGTTGTGTTCATATTGTGTATAGATGACTCTCGCTGTATCATGTCAATCACGTAAACAGAAAAAAGATTCAGCGTGTTTAGTATGAAACAAAAAATAAAAGAATAAAATAAGGGACAAAAATAGCTTAAGGAGGAACAATATATCTACTGTAATTCTTATAACTAAACCTTTCGTCTGTAGAGATTCAGCTGTCATCATCAGCAGTGTAAGCACAGCAGTACGACCCTGCTGATGATGACGGCTGAATCAATTTTGTCAAAACGTCCATTTTTTATATTTGCTGTGTTTATGTTTTTCCTTAAGAGAGCACGAGAATTTAAAAAGTAGATATCTTGTGTTGAAATAATGGCAGCATTTTTTTCAGGACACTCACAAACACATGAAGGAATTATCGTGTTACGTTGAAAGAGAAGTTGTTACTGAAAAGCAGAAGTTTGCACTCGTTGTTACCGGAACCTGTCTACATTATTGTCTCCAGGATGACTTGCAGAATTCTTTCCTTGACCTCGCACTTACATGTAACACTGTCATCTGCTGCCGAGTGTCACCGCTGCAAAAAGCAGAGATTGTTGAAATGGTGAGCGACATCAATGTGTGCTTACTTCGTGGAATGCATTTCGCTGCTATAGGGCCAGATTCCGACAATGAGAGGGCCTAGGCCAGGGATGGGCAACCTTTGCGGCCCGGGTGCCAACCAACAGTTCGTACTTTTCACTGAAAATATCGATGAAGAGCAATGAAAAAAGGTTTTCACGTCTCATGTGTCCTGTTCTCCATTGTAAATATCAGTGAAGAGCAAAAAAAGTGTCCACGTACTGTACTCAGATGTTCTATAAAAATAGTAAGAGGACCGTATGTTGATCAGTGAGACTTGTGCAGCTGCATTACCGCTGACTCGTTTCCGTGGCCTTGCTCGCCAGCCAGGGTTTGCCCATCCCTGGCCTGGGCTGTTTCCATTCCACGTTTAACGTCAGTGATCGATGATCGGGTTCATATTGAATCAAATAATGGTCTCCATTATCGATCCCCAAAAAAGGTCTTTCGTAATCATGTGGAGCTCGCTTGCTCGTGACGAGTTCCCTAGGCTACAGTCTGCAAAGCCAATTGGTAAATTCGGTTCTGACTCTTGTAAACAACTTCATAATGGAGCAGAAACGCAGCGCAGGTCGGTTGAACTAGGAATTGAAGCAAAAATACCGGAGAGGTTTCAATCGTCATCACCTCCGAGCGCATTTGTATTTAGTCGCCTAGTTATTTGTCATTTCACGTGAAAGCGATCAAAGCGCTATAACGAGCTCGCTTAGGAGCTGCCAACCATCTGTTCACCACTCTAGGATGGGGAAATCCCGCTAAGTGCCTTTCCCAACGTCGCAAAAAGTAAATTTGCCGGTTTGTTCTCACTGTCCCTTTAACGCTAAGCGTCCAGCAGGGAAGCTGTGAATAGCAATTTTAAAGTGAATGGTTTGACCCGACTCGGAATCAAACCCGAGTCTACAACTCCAAAAGCAGACGCTCTATCCGCTCGGCCTTCGGAGTTTAATCTAAAGCTTGCAATCTTTAGAACTTTTTTCTTATTTAACTTTTGGAATTTGATCTAGTAACGCGTCGTGATTTTGTTTGTTTCCTCAGGTGAAGACGAACTGCCGGGCGATCACGCTGGCGATCGGGGATGGAGCGAACGATGTCGGGATGATTCAAGCTGCGCATGTCGGGGTTGGAATCAGCGGCTTCGAGGGTTTGCAGGCTGCAAATTCATCGGATTATTCGATCGCGCAGGTGAATTGCCGCTGGAGTGTTCCATAACTTTCAGTGTGGCAAAGTCCATCTCTGCAATTTGTTAATGAATCGACTTGTTTAGTTCGCCTACCTCGTCAAGCTCCTGCTTGTCCATGGTGCATGGAACCACTTCCGAGTTGCCAAGTGTATTCTTTATTGCTTCCACAAGAACATCTGCTTGTATTTAATTGAGGTGAGGATTTCCCATATTTTCAATTTTCTCCACATCATCAACTCCGTATTTTTCAGTTGTGGTACCTTTTGTACAACGGATTTTCCGGACAAATAATATTTGATCCATGGATTATCATCTTGTACAACATGGTAAGTGTTAAAGTGTGACGTCGTAGAATCAACTGCATTTTGAGCTGACCAGTACAATCAGTCGATACCGCGTTAGTGTTTGACGTCACAGTGTTTCAGGTTTTCACGGTGCTTCCCCCTTTTACCCTGGGTTTGTTCGAGAAGCTGTGCAGCGCGGAGAGTATGCGGGCATATCCGCAACTCTACTCCGTGTCCCAGACATCGAAGACCTTCAACACCATCGTGTTCTGGTTGATGTGTGCCAACGCGACATTACACTCTGCGTTGCTCTACTTCATTCCTTTCCTCGCATTTTCACACGGTGGGTATGTAGTCAGATGGATTCAACATATGTGTTGTGCCGTGTTTTGGTAGTTGCTGCATGTGTGTTACGGCGTGTTCGAGTGGATAGGCCTGCTTCTTGTTTGTTTCAGCTGACTAGTTTTGCACATTGCGGCTTGTTGATAACTGACGCGAGATGTTGCAGATACATTGCGGCCAGATGGGAAGACGGGAGGATACTTGTATGTCGGGATCTTCGTCTACTCTGTGAGTGTTTGAAGTCAATCAGGGTTGTGGTTCGATGTTAGAGGCCTGCACTCCGGCTCTGCATTTAACCACCGACTAAGTAAATCCTCATTTCATTCCTATCGAACAAATAATTTTGATTCCACTTTCAATCACTAACTCCGATTCCGGATAAACTTAGTTTTTGATGGAACTTGGGATTCGAACTCGTTTTTTTTTTTTGTTCAACTCGAAAAATCCTTGAACTCGAAAAAGTTGAGTTTTGAACTTTTCCTAAACTTGACAAAAATTGCGTAAACTTCGCCTAAACTCGCTAAGAACTACCTTAACTTGGCGTGAAATCGGTAAAAATTAGTGAACTCGTAAAATTAGAAACGAAGAACTTGAGCTGCATGGGCTTGCCAATTTTCAGTGAACTCGACTAGAAATGCTTGCGATTCGCAGCACTTGATGGAAGCAATTTTTGAAACAAAATTTGCTGCCGATGTGGCGTTAATCGGCGACCTCGTTGTGAAAGTGGATTCTACGTTAAATGACTCGAGGACGAGGTGCTTGACGTGCTGATGGTCGCATGACTTGAACTCCCGTAATTCACCAAACTTTACATTTCAGTACACAGTGGTGGCGGTTTGTTTGAAAGCAGGGTTGGAGACAAGCACGTGGACGGTGGTATGTTGCAGTGTTTTAGGACGCAATAAACATAGTCGCAATGGATCATCGCATTCGTGCAATATCTTCGACGGACAATCACTTCCGTGATTGGGCACATCGCTGTCGGTTTGGAAGGACTTAAGTTCGATTCCCAGCAGGTCAAATCGGTCACAGTGTCGCCAAAGGCTCGCCGCCGCTGCGACGTTTTTTCGGAGCTGTGTTGTTCTGGCGCTAAGTCGCGGAAATGGATCCCTCCACTTGTTACACGCTTCGGCATAATACCGAGAGTATAATGAAGATTTGATTTTGGATAATTTAATCTTGCTGCAAGTGTGCAGTGTGGACGATAAACCTTAAACTCGATCATTTTGCCGCACTCGAACTTGAAAAATTATTTTTTCTTAACTCGAACTCGAATGAAACTGTTCGATTTCATTAGAAAGGTATTTAAATAGTTGAAAAGAAATAAAAGATCACTACGAAATATAGCTTGTTGTTCAATTGTGACCACAACACTGACAATTTCGCGGGTACGAGACAGCTGAGGTATAGTCTTGAACCTACTGCACGAGCGAAGTATTTTGATGTGTTTGATAGCATGAACACCGGCGGTGAAAAAGTCTTAACTTGGGATATTCATCTGCCTGAACTCGAACAAGCTTGTTTTTATCGAACTCGTAAATAATTAAATTAGAGAACTCGAACTTGGACTTGCTAAAATAGGTTGAACTCGAAGTCGAATAACATTCGATCGAGTTCGCAGCCCTGCGATAAACATGCGCTGTTGCACTTGCAGTTCTCTTTCGTCTCTGTGTTTGGGAGCATGCTGTTGTGGTTCGCCGTTCTCATGATCTACTCCTATATCTTTCCTTGGTTCACGTTTGCAGCGAACATGTATGGGCAGGGAAGCAATGCGATTGCTACCCCCACCTTCTGGCTGGGCCTCATTCTTGTTCCGACCTCTGTCCTTTTCAAAGATATGCTTTGGAAAATGTGAGTTCTTCAAATATTCTTGTGACAAGATCTTACAAATGATCTCGCTACATTCGAATGATTTATTGCGCAGATTTCAGAGTACCTTCATGCGATCAGTCATGGACGAGGTGAAAACGTTGGAGAAAAACATTGCCAAGTTATCTAATAATACAAGGAAGAAAAAGACCCAGTGAGTAAACAATTTGAGTGTCAGTGAGTGACGCTGATAAAAGGGGTGTTTCGAAACGCGGCGTGTTTTCGAAAAAACTTCTGTGACCCTGAGATAGATGATTAGACAGCCGCACTTTCGTTTTAAAAACATAGTCCTTTTCACATCTAGTTTCGGCGTGATCCAGCGTATGACTGCGCTAGGAGATTAAAAAAAAATCCTATTTATTAAGTTTTTTGTGTAAAATACACTTCACTATCGTCACTTCTCGTTGCCGGAGGAATAAAACGCAAACATCGAAAGTGATTTCTCAACTACAAAGAGTCACTTTAAATCGTGGGCAACCGCACGTCCATGACTATGGTTATTAATTAGTTTACGTCACACGCATCATCATCTTTTCGCAAACAAGAATTGTGTAAATGAGCTCGCGATGCGTTTCGTTGACGAAAATCTTCGCTCAACTGCATGTTAACAGGTCAGCCGAGTGGAGCGTGTGCCTCCAGAGCTGCCGACTCTGGTTGAATTTCGAGTCAGATCAAACCAATGACTTTTACAATTGCTATGCACTTGATTGTAAGCATTATTGGGACTGCGTGAACAAAATGGCAAGCTTACTAGTTGCGTCGTTGGGAAAGTCACTTAGCGGGATTCCCCCATCTTGGTTTGGCAGCCAGATGGCCGGCAACTCCTAAGCAAGCTCGTTATAACGCTTTGATTGATTTCTATAAATAATATGCAACAAAAACAAATTTGCGTAACAGGGCAGTTCCGTAAGCTCTTCGGTCTTCGTTCACCTGTATAAAAGTTTTGCAGCGAATTTGGCTTCTGCTTAATATTAGGACCATATTTAAGTTCGTTGCGAGATGTAGGCCTACCACGAGTTTTGTCATTAGTGATTTTTGCCAGGGCACTACAAGCTAAACTCGCTGGTGAGAGTTCACAAAGAAAAGAGAAACGACGGAACACTACTTCTTTCTCTGGTTTCGCGTTTTCGCAAGAAGAGAAGGGCCCGGTTTCGCAAGCTAATGTTGTTCGCGCCTATTTGCATCGACCTACAATCTGAATGTTTCAATTTCCAAGTTTTAATTGTTTGTTTTTATTAAAGTTTTATGAAAATGAAAACTTTGGGTTATGTATCGCTCGTCTGGTTAGAAATTGAACAATTTGAATATCTTGTGAGTTTGAACTTCGGAAGAGATTTTGGATTTCCATCCCAGAAGGTAAGTTCTCTAAAACATAAATTTAAACATTTTACCACAGAAGAAAACATAAAAAGCCAGGTATGGCTGTCTCAAATACTTGCTAAATTTTTTTGACATGGAGACGACCCATTTAATGATTTCCATCAGTCCCATTCAAGAAGCTGGACAAAAAACATCCCTCTGACAATTTTATGTACTGCAATACCAAAAGACAGATATTTAACGAAATCGCGGTTTTAGCGGTTCGCTAGTTTAGCCAATTTTACTTCCAGGGAACCATTAAACTGGGAAAGTTATTAAAACTAGGGGGTGGGGCTTAATTGCAACTTTTTTCTCAGACGCCAATGAGTCCCTATTTACATTATGCTATGACTCTGTACCATCACAAAAATACAAAAAATTTTGCTATATACCTTAAAAACCCTTGTTCAAATGAAACATGAAGATAACTTGGTATTAAACAAACTTATCGCATTGGATGTAGCTTAATACGTCTGTAAGCATGGTGGTATACGGCAGGGGTCGGCGACCCCCGGCACGCGTGCGAATCATGGCACGAGACGTGGTTTCACACGGCACGCGGGGTCGTGAAAATTTTCCCAAAACACTTTTAAATATTAAAAAAATATAAAAATGCAGTACATTCGCTAAAATTGTAAGGGTGAGAGCTACTGATTATGGGAATCACCCTATTTGCAAACGAAAATGCGGTGAAGAGCAAAAATGAGGTTTTCACAAAAAAGAGGTATTTTTATGGCCTATATAACGCAATTTTTTATCGGAACGCAAACATATATTTTGACATTAAATTTTACTAATTGGCATCCTGAATATAAAACTTTGCCGACACCTGGTATACGGTAATAACAGCAATTAATACACTGGTTAGTTAGTGTTCACTTTATTTCTAAGTATGTCAGTGCCGAATTTTTTCTTTTTTTTCTTTGAATTGCTCTAATAGTTTGTAGCTTTCTACTGATTTCGCACGTATAAAGTAATGACAGTGCAAAACCAACCAGCATCGTTACAATGCCAATTCATCATCAGCTTTAGCAAAATTTTCCATGTTGCAGTAGATTTCTTTGCTTCCGTACGTTTTCAAGTTCTTGGCACCACAGCTGTTTCCAAGCGGAGGTGCTTTTACATAATACGAAAAACTTCATCAGATTTTGAAAGAAACACCGGTAAACAAGTGTCTTGAGCAAAACGAACTTGGTGGTACATGACTTTTCTTTTGGTGTCAGCTGTCACATCGTTAAGAAATAAAACGATGTACATCTTCTGCTTGAAAAATACTTATCCGAAGTTTTCAAGAAACATTAAGTTTGTTGATCATCGATTAATGACTAACTTTCTTTGGACGAAAGTCCCTGTTTTAAGGTAGGACACCCATGCAAATTAAAAAATTTTTATTTGGCGTTTTACCAAAGATTTCTAGCTTGCAAAATGATTCAGTTGACAACACATCAACAAAAAACCAAAAAAAAAAATTTCAAAAATAAACACATTGTCACAAAACTGCCACTTAGTGGTGAATCGCATTACATTTTCAAACAGAAATAATTCCCCATTCTTACACTCAATTTCAGTGAAACTTTAATCAAAGGTTTTCAAGGACCCCAACCGTAGATCCATGGCAGGAAATTTCAATACTTTAACTGCAAAAAAGTTAAGCTATTTTTTGTAATTTTTTTAATATTTTTATTCCGCAAACTCAACAAATATGGTCAAGATTTCTACCAATCCAATTTTGAAAAAAAATTTACGCAGAAGCTCTGCCTAATTGTATGATTGACTAATATTGAAATTTTGAGAGAGATTGATTCCCAAATAGCTGAATTATTTATGTTTAAAAATCAAAAAAAGGCAAATTTTTGTATTCCGAGAAAATCAATAATAACCGTGCAGACACAGATTAACATGTATTAAAGTATACTAAAACATAATTTATTGACTCCAAAATTCTCCTTTTGCATATGTGGTTCCTTCCTCAGTTTGTTTTTCATCTTGAAACCCTTTTTTTGATGGCTCTGAGAGTTTTTTTCTTTGTTTAGCCCCAGCAGAGCTTTTTCGCCTAGACTTTGCTATGCGACTTGAATAAAATTTTTGACAAATAAAGGAAATAGAGGGGTGCTTTTATCTCTGGAAGTTCAATTGTACTAGCAGTTCTAGTTTGAGATGGGGCACTGTCGGTTAATTTTTGTATTTTTACTACCTTTTACTTGGTTTTAGCTTGGTCTTTTTTTGTTTTTTGATTTCCCACTTGCAATTGTTTGTGGTATAGCTAGCCAGTAAATAAAAATAATTTAAGGATAAAAACTCTGCAAAAAGCATTCCAAAATCAGGCAAAGACTTCAGAGAAATCCTACAATAAATGTTGGTAAAGTTTACTTAACTAGACCTAACTGAACAATAAATAACTCAGTGTTAATTCCGTTGCTATGGGCGTTGCTAAGTAGGCGCCCTGCATCAACCTAGCTTTATTCCACCAAAAAAACTGAATTTCAACTTAAATCCACATGGAAGTTATTTCTAAAGGAATAAACTTCAAAAAAATCCCCTAAAACAAAATTTCAATTTTTTTTAAATTTCGTGATTTTGCATGGGTGTCCTACCTAAAGAGATCATCTGCGCTTCATTTCATATTCTAGCAACTTTCGAAATGATTTTAGAAGTTTTGTAATGCTTTCTAAATCCGTCTTTTGATTGAAGTTCTGCCAGATCAACTAGCAGGGCCGGCTCCAAGAGGAGACCAGGGGGGCCTGGCCCCCCAATCAACAAGCTTACTCTTAACAACTAAAAAGCAATGTCCTTCCTGGCCTACCGGACGGGAAGTCATGACGACTTCCTCTTGTTGGGTCAGAGGCTATCACAGCACTCCATCACCAACAGTGCAAAGCACTCCAGTAAATCGTACCGTAGAGCGAGACAGCGCTGTTTCTGGCTATTAACCTTCATCAGCCGCCCTCAGGTAAGAAACATTCATCTTCCAGGACGAATGATCTTGCCAGGATCACTCATCCTTTCGGATAATTTTTTTCTCAACCCTGGCCACGTAAAGAGTTTGACTGGAACGGTGACGTAGCCACACGAGTGGATTGCGTACCACAAAGGTTAAATTCTTTAGGAAATATTTATCCGAAGGGATGAGTGATCCTGGCAAGATCATTCGTCCTGGAAGATGAATGTTTCTTTCCTGAGGGCGGCTGATGAAGGCTAATAGCCAGAAACAGCGCTGTCTCGCTCTACGGTAAAGCTTACTCTTTCAAAGCAGTGGCTTTTGTGCTTAATTTCAAACTTTGGCCCCCCTGATAAACGCTTGTTCCCTTCAAGTCGACCGCTCTGGCGCCGGTTCTGTCAGCTAGTTTATCTTTCACATAAGACTTGCTGCTGCACGAGCAACTGCTTTGCTCCAGGGATCTTAACTTTTGCTTGATTGTGCCAACATCTCTTTCGTTATGAAAGTTGTATGCTGGTGCCAAATCCAACACTGGATCCGAAAAATCGAGCTGATGAATACCTTCATCATTTCCAAACAATATGCAAATGATGTTTGAGGAAAATCGAGATGGCAGTGTTAAGAAGAACGGAAAGAGCCTTGGTGAAATCAATGTGTGGAGCACTGTTCCCTCTAAGTTTTTAGCAAGTGTGAATTTGCCCAAATAGAAATTGTGATAAAAATTTTGACTAAAGTTTTTGGGAGATTAAGGGAAGATTGATCGAATTTATGCCTCAAAGTTGTGTTTCCAGAGTATCAAATGTTTGTTTTGCTTCAAAATATTGAACACAATTCAAATTCGGCTAAAAATCACAATTCTAGTTGGCAAGCTAAAAAAAAATTAAAAAAATTTGCCAAAAATTTCTCATTTTTCTCAAATTTCGCATCTTAAAGGCAACAGTGGTGTGGAGTGAAATTAGTGGATAGAAGGAATGATGAGGGGTTGATGGAAATGCTGGATTTGAAGGAAACATTTGATAAAAGGGCAAAGATGAATGTAGTATTGTGGTATGAACATGTGGTTAGGAAAGATGATGGCAACGTTCTGAAGAAGGCATTGATGCTTGAAGTGAATGGGCAGCGAAATCGAGGAAGGCTAAAGCAGATATGGAGGAGGCAAGTTGAAGAGAATGCAAATAAAATTGGGTTGGAGGTGGACGAGGCTGCAAATCGCACAAGATGTGAAGAGGGAGAGAGCGATCGCTAAGGGAATGAGGTGCATCCAGCCACCCTTGATCTAGACCAACCACACCGAATTGAAACTGGATGATGATGATAATGTCCTATTTGTTTAACAAAGCCATCTACCATTCGGTGAAGAGTTGCTTGCAAGATTAGAACAACTCTGGTGGTGCAGTTGAACGAATGCTTGAACTTTCACAAGAACTTCCTCAGGCAGAGAATTTCATTGACCAAATCTATGATTGCTGATGTAGCTGAAAGCAGGTTGAATAAAATCTAGCAAATTTATTGGGTTGCAGTGGAGTAAATTATCATAAAGCACATGTATAGTTAGAATCAACTCCCATTATCCCACTGGGTCAAAGTAACTAATGTTCAGATAAAGGTAAATGAGAAGGGCGGCCCCAACACCACAAAAAACGGAAAGAATCCCAAACTAGCAAAATATCTTACTACACAAGTCTGTGTATTGTTGGTAAGTGATGATGATGATTTCTTATCCTCCTGTCACGTGAAAGCGATGGAGGCACTAAACGTAAGAAGAATCCAGACTCGCTTAAGTGTTGCCTTTGTTTTCTAGTTGACTTTTACTTCTGATTTCTTGAATTTGCTGCTTGTTAGATTCCACCAAGCAAAAATAATCAGGAAATATCTAAGGACGCAACAATGAGACTGGTGTTGGAGTTAACCATCAACTTTGCAATCATGGTCGTAGCCATAATCACGCTCCTAACCAGTGTAACCACTGTGCCATGCTGTTAACAATGTGCATGAGCAGTTTATTGTACTCTTCTCATTGTATGCTTCCCAAAACTCTTGTGGTCTTAGAACGAGTAACATAACCTGGAACCCTCTGGCCCACCAGTACTCACTTCACTACAGCCTGTTTAACGTTTATAATAAAATATGTCATCATTTGTACTGTACTAACTTAATTGTAAGTTATATGTGGCCTTCTTAAGCTTGTACACTACACCAATATGACGTCATAATCCTTCAATAATGCTCTAATGATTTTTGAATAGCACCTTCAAATATTCAAAAATAAATCATTTTAGAGTTGACCCAGGAATTTCAGTGTGGATTTGAACAAGGGTTTTTAAGTTACAAACGACTGTTTTAGAAGTGTTAGTTATAGCTTGTAGCATACTTTTGAAGGAGACTCACTTAGAACTAAATTTTAAGCCCCCCTCTATTAAAACAAATTTCCAACCAACATTATGCTTAGTTTTGCTGTCATAGTTTCATGACAGCGAAATTCTTAGCAGTTGTTTCGTGCCGTAGAGGTTCTATTGAGGAATTGCTGGTCAATTACGGCAGGCAAACATCATTTTTCAAAATTGACTGTAAAAAATAACTGGTGGAAATGCAAGTCATTCTTGCAGCTACCTGACAGTGTTTGAGCATAAAAGATCAGGAATTTCAAGTCCGGTGCTGCGCAGCAACATTTCTTCGTGTTCCTTGGTCAATGTGATCGCGCGTTGACGGGCTGTGTGCTGAGTTGGGTTGCGGTGACCGATATTCTGAATAATTTTTATCTGCTCCAATTCATCATCGTGACGGCCAAGATATCTAAACAAGAAATTGATCAAATAATCTCACCCAGACAAAAGTAATTTCATTCGCAAAATCTTACAAATTACACATCAAATATGTTTTTTTTAAGGCTGAAACGTTAAAATAAGCAAAATGGATGACAAAACACAATCACATTAGTCACAACAGAATATCATAAGTACAGGTAGACGACTTTCATCATGCACTGCAGTGGCGCACCCAGGGGGGGGGGGGTTGGCGGGTCGAAACTTCCCCCTTTGAAACCAAACTCTTGCTTTTAAAGTGAATGTCCAAACTATGCAAGTGCAGTACGTGCTGTTATTTCAAAACAGCTTAAACAGAATTTACCCCGCATCATACTGAAGCCAAATCGACTGGTTGGTGTAGGTGTAAGAGACATTGTTAACAGCGCGTGCGGGCATGAGCGAATCCAGGGGGGATGCACCCCCCCACCAGCCACTTTCAAACATGTTTTTGATTAATACAGTTTTTCCATAATTTCGAACCTTTTCGATACCAATAAGCTTTACGCTGTAAACACGCATAATCGAAAATGTATGAATAAAATGCATCATATTAGGTGAAACACTCAGATTTAGGGGCAAAAAATTTAACAATTTGCCTAAAAATTGTTCAAAAAGTACTTAAATGGCCACTACAGTATGTAAATTTTCAAAAATTTTCCGGGGGAGCATGCCCCCGGACCCCCCTAGAGCCATTTTCACTCTTAACATATTTTAAAATGATTCTGCTCGAAAAAAACACGCTCGAAAATATGGCGAATTTGGGTGCCTCTCCTTGAAAAAATTTCTTGAATACGTTGCAAGCATGAAAACATTTTCAAAGGGCTTCTCACGGTTTTTTTGGGTCTAATGACTTTGTATTTAGTGTATTTAGTTAGCACTCAACCTAATTCAAAATTTCATCCCCTCCTCACCAAAATTTTCTGGATCCGCTTCTGAGTGCGGGATCAAGTTTTTTTAGAACCCCCCCCCCTTTGAAATTTTCTCGGTGCGCCCCTGATGCACTGGTATGAGCATTTTCACTGATACCACAGCCTGTACTCAATTTGGACTTTAAATAACTTTTTAGCGAGAAAAATCTCAATTGAAAACCGGACTTGCAGAGTAGAAATTTTTGAAAAACAAATAATTTATTCCGCTTACTTTAAAACAACTTCTTGTAAACTTTTATTATCATATCGAGTGACAGAGGGATTTAAATTTTCTTTAAACCACAACAACTTCTTCAGCGTCACGCTCATCTTTGTTGCTTTCTCTTTTATTTTAACATTTTTCTTTCCACCTCTGCGTTGTATCCTGGCCATCTGAGTAGCTTTGCGACTGTTAGGATGAACCAAACGAACTGATTTGTCGCGTTTTATTTTTGCCTGGAAAAAAAAAGGTTTTGCGCAATCAAATATGGAAAAAAAAGGTTTTGCGCAATCAAATACGGAAAAAAAGGTTTTGCACAAACAAATATGGAAAAAATGTTTTGCGCAATCAAATAACCATCGAGGAAGCTGGAGATGGAACGAGATGGAAGGAAGGTGTGAGAGCGATTGCGGAGGGATGAGGTGTATCCGGCCACCTTCGGGAACGAGAAGAAAACCCGGATTGAAAATGGATAGAAGAAAATAACAAGGGTCTTGACAGCAATGTCAAAAACGAGTGCACAAACATAATTGCATAATATTGTGTCAGCAGAAAACACTCTTCGTTAAAACAACAACAGAAACAGTTTAAAGGCTGGTATACCAGCTGTTACAAATCGAAACAATTAACAGTGATATTAAGGAAGAACAAAACCACCGCAGATTTTCAAGCTGAACATTTCGACAACATAGATTTAGCAGTGTAAGAGAGGCAGTGCGAAACTGAAAGAACTAGAATTCAGAAATCCAACTACAAGTTTAACTACAATAACCTTCTCCAACAGATCTTAACCAACACAAAATATTCTTGCCATACTACTTTGAGATTCTAAGGTTAATTCGGTGCCCAAATAAAACACGGTATGCAAACACTACGTTATTATTATATAACTACATAGAAGTGTCAGGAATATAAAAGACAAGGAAGGCTGGACAGTCTTATCCATCCAGTGACAGAGGCTATCGAGCTTGGCAAATTTGGAGATAGGCAATTTAAAGATAAGATTGAGCACATCGAAATGAAAATGGAACCAATAAGATAATCAAAATAAGTCTTTCTATTCAGTGATATCATTCCTGAATATTACAACAAAATTGGTGTAAAACTGTAAAATTAAATACCGGTATATCCTGTATTTACAGAATGACAGAACACATTAGGAATCAAATACTGGTAGCATGAACATAAAGAATAACCAAAACAAATTGAACCACGAAGCAACAAAAGCCATCTGCCTTTAATCACTGAATCAGATTTTGTTTTACAAAAGCCATGATCGCAAGGTTGATTGTTCAACACTCACCCAAGCTTCACTGTGTCCTTGGATAAGATGCTTCACGAAATCACGATAGTTATCTCTGCTAGGTGAAATCTAACAAGCAGCTAATTAAAGAAGTTGGAAGCAAACATCAAAAGGTAACTCCAAAGCAAATCTGGATTCATCCTATACCGATAACACCTCAGTCACTTTCACATGACAGGAAGACGAAAATAAAGAACAATTATCCAAAGAAAAATTATAATTTGTGAACTGGTACATTTATGACATTGCCATCCATTAAATGGACTTTCAAGAAAATCAAGACTCAAAGAATGCTTACCATATCTGATCATGTGATGGTCTTGCTTGCCACGCAAAAATCTACTTGATGGCGGATCCCACTACTACTGTACTAGAATACAGCTATAAGTCCAGAAATTACTGCACTACTGGTGTTTGTTAGCTCATAGCCTACTGCTGTACTGTTACCTTGCATACACCTGAAGAAACAAAGTTGTGTGAAGTGGTAAGCAAATGCAACAGCTACTGATTGGTGCCAAGAGCCTAAAACTTACTCTGTACCGGTACCACTGCACCAGGGATAAGAGCTCATTAACAAATTAATATAATCACTTTGTTTAATACATTAATCTCAATCATTAACCGTAATGTATGGAATTATTATCTATCAATCTATTCAGTACCGGTATTCAAGCTTTCTTCGATTCACGGTTGTACATGAGCAAGACAAAGCACGATAATTCTAAATTTTCTTAAACTACCGGTAAATGATAAGTCCCAGTTGCCTGTTTGTGGCATGTGGGAAAAATAGATTTGCAAATAGTAAATGTGCATCAATCACCTATCCTACTGCCTTAAACTGTAGAAATTTTAAAAGTTGGTTCTGACATTGTTCATTATTCCAAGATTCTTGGTGTTACACTCAGTAATCAGTTGTGTTTTAATCTCATGTTCAATGATACCTGTAAAACATGCCTTTTTAAATTAGGAAGTGGCTACTTTTACGCACCCATAAAATTTGTCTCTTTGGTTTATTTTATGGTAGTGTCTACTTTGCCGTCAACGGCAAAATAGCTTTTAGGTCTCTTTTGCCGTGACGTTGTGGGTTTTTAAACGTCATTTTGTGCAAGATTGTCACGACTTCTCGATAGCTCAGTGGATAGTAGTAGTGTCTTTTATTTCTGCACCGTCAAAATAAATTAACACAGCAACATATGATTTCAAATACAAACGGACACAGAAAAGGGAAGAAGTGACAAAACGATCAACGTTGTAACATGCTAGCGAGAGTGAAACTTGAAGATGAGGGGACTAGTAGGCATGGTCGCAACACCCGATTTAACTGAAATAAGGCAAAAAAGAAAAGCAGACAAATGACGGCACGATATAAAAAGACACTGGAGAGACCACAGCTCCAACACCGCTATGATATAGTGCAATGGTAGGAACCATAACAGTGTACGGCATTTTCAAGGTTACTCAATATCTTCACAGTGCAACTAGGAAAAACAGAGAGACCCAATCTAACCCCATACCAAGCGCCGTTGAGACCATAGAGTAACCACAAAAGGCCAGACAGGCAAAGAAACCTACCTAAAGAAATCCTGTCCAGTATGACCGCAGATTTACGACAACTATCACAAATGAGAAAAAAATTTTTTTTTTCTTGTAATGAGATGGTTTTTGTTAAGATTTTAACAATGCACTATGGCTATGCATCCCATGCAAGAGTATATACAGAGATTGTGTAATGAAAATTGATAAGATCAAGTTGTTTGCGAATCTGGGGGCAAAACTGTTTCAGGAAACTGGTGGTTTCTCAAGATGGCAAGAGCTAATAAACAACAACAAAAAACAAAGACTGGTATCCTGTTTGAGAGGGAGCCGAAGGCATAGCAAGAAGAACCGAGTACAATTCGGCATGCAATTGACCCTGCCATCTCACCAAATCTAGGCCTAATACCGGTAGCTACCGGTAAATACAAATGTCCAAAAGCAACAGTGGGTTTGAAGTTAGGTGAAGTCACAGGGCTCTACGTAGGTTACCTGAAAAAAATAGCAGAAAGCAGTTTTCTGTTCGAAACAATTTAACCTACGCAGGCAGCTGGGCAGGGTTAAGGAAAAGCTAGTAACTATTTAAAAGGTGCTGTTATAATTTTTTCTTGAACGCTGTGATTGTCTTAGATTCTCTAATAGGTAGCGGAATATTATTCCATGTTTTGGGACCGATATATCTAATAGATTGCTGACTGACAGCACTACGACAGCTTGAGATTACGCGACTATTGCTTCGAGTTTTAATTGAAGTAGACTTGGATTGGAAAATATGATCGAAAGCCGATGGTAGAGTACAGTTATGGAATTTAAACATAAGTACAGCCATTTTATATTTATATAAATACCAGTATATCGTTAATGGTTAGTAAGTTATGCTGTTTCATCAGTGGCAAGACGTCTTCATTACGGCTTAGTCCTAAAATCAGTCGCATAAATTTACTACAAGGATAGAGCACAGCGTACACAGGGAAGCACTGCACTTGTTTTGGGTTCAATTCTTGTCACAGCTTTGGTTTGCTTTGCTTCGGTGGCTTCGGTTCGGATCGCTTCCGCTCGATACGAATTCGTGTGACCTGGGGTTAACTACCAGTATCGAGTTCGTGAAGACATTAGAATAAAATAAGACGTACCGGTAATATTTGTGTGATATGGAGTTAGGAGTTATGTAGCTACGGCAAAATAGACCTAAAAGCTATTATGCTGTTAACGGCAAAATAGACACTGCCTTATTTTATTGCTTTGTCGTGCTTTATAGAACCGGGAAGAGCGTGAAGAGATAATAAAAAAAAACAAAACGCTTATTTGTGCAAGCTTGCACAAATAGCCACTGCTTTTACATCAAGTAAACCTAAAAATTTATGCCACTTTCTATCTCTTGACATGAAATTTATGCTCATGAAAACTTGAAAAGTCTTGTTACCGGTGTTTTTCTTGCGGGCTACTGCAATTTATATTCCTGTATTCCCAAATATTTGCTTAACAAATTGAAAAGAGTAGCCTAATCTATGCCTGCATAAGATTTACTTTTAGTATTCCAGTTTATAATCGTGACTCATTATTATCATATGAGCCGTGCCATATAGTCATTTTCTCAACTGCACTGTTTTGCTTATTTTCGTGTTAGCCTAGGCCTAGTGCGCCAGTCACTATGAACTTGCTGATAGCTAAACCAAAAATTTAAATTGCAATACAAAGAACATACTACCTGAAGCTTCTAAACAGAAAACTAGTCTCGAAAACCTTGAGCAAATCTCAAAATCTAAATTTCAAAATCTACTCTCACATGTCGTAACGTAACTCACTAGATACTTGTTTCTCGCGAACCGCTCAACCCAGAAGGCTCATTTTTGCATTCAGCTAAACCTATACTGACTTTTAGTGGACAAAAAAGAAGAAACGGATCTCCACAAAAAGAAGTCAAAAGAGATATAGCGAACTTCAGAAAAATTTTCGACGCATTTAGGAGACAAGTGGGCATCGTCAGTGAATTTTTTGTTCGAAACTGTAGCGATTTAAGCTGCGATCACACTGAGACCTTTGAGACGTTGTGGAGATTTGTTTTATTACGACATCACATCCGCACAAAGTTAGATCATAATAAGATAAACCTGCACAATGTCGTAAAGGTCTTAGCGCCGCTGTTAGTGTGATCGCCCCTTTACGTGTGTGGTAACCATAGGCGCCGAGTTTGTGATTTTACCGGGCATGCGGTAATTTTATGACGTCAAAATTGAAGCATTACCACGTGATTACTTAAATCTTAAGATGTAGTAAAATTGGTGAAATTACTTTGTTTGCAATCATTAGGCTCTACTACTTATGGGGCGCCAACTGTTCACTCTTTTTGCAGTAAGTTATGTTTTTTACATATTTATACCAAAGCAAAAACATACAACCGAACGCAAAAGCAAATAAGCAAACGCAAAAATAAATGATCAAACGCAAAAATAAAGAGTCAAACGCAAAAATAAAGAATCAAACGCAAAAATAAATGATCAAACGCAAAAATAAATGATCAAACGCAAAAATGAATCATCAAACGCAAAAATAAACACACAAACGCAAAAATAAAGAATCAAAACGTTTGTGTATTTGGTTCAGTCCCATTTTTTTCCTTCAAAAAGGCAAACGCAAAAATAAATAGTCAAACGCAAAATAAATAAGCAAAAAGATTGTATAGTTTTGTATATTTAATGCTTGGTTGGTCAATGACCACGTGGTTTAGTTTATGTTGTGTTGCCATTTTTTATTTTCGTTTAGTTTACCACCGTCGCACAATATATTTATACTACTAACTGTGGAACCACTCTCTGTGCTCAGTCAGAGTCCGAAACGAAAATTAAAGCTTAGACGCTGTGTTGCCATTTTTTATTTTTGTTTTAAATTTTTTTTTATGAAATTTACAAGGAGTTTCTAGCGTATTTGATTGCTGAACTAATGTGGGAATAACTGAGAAAAGCGAGAAGTTTTGGTGTGAGGTAAATGATAAAGTAACAATGGGGAGCACGGGGGGATAGAGTATGGGGAAGAATGAGGGAGTATAAAGAATTTGGGGGAGTTCGAAGGAGTATGGATGGTGGAGGAATTGGGAAATTTTTGGTAGTTTGGGGAGTTGGGACAGGTATGGGGAGAATATGGAAGGAGTAAGAAAGTGTGGAAGGAGATGTGGAGAAATGTGTTGGAGTGTGGAGAAAAGTGGGGGGGAAGGGGAGATGTGGGAGGGTGAGGGAAATGTGGAGGGAGGTGGGAAAAATGGGTAGAGGATCCCATATTCCCTCACTTCTCCCACACTCCAACACACTTTTCCACATCTCCCCCACACCTCTTTTCACATCTCCCCCCCATTTTTTCACTCCTACTCCCACACTTCCTCACTTCTTCTATATTCCCCCCATACTTGACCCAACCCCACAAACTACCAAAAATTCCTCTATTATCCTAGCATCTATACTCTTCCAAATTCTTTATAACCCCCTACTCTTCCCCATACTCCTTCCCAGCCGTACTACCATTGTTACTTTATCATTTACCTCACACCAAAACTTCTCACTTTTATCATTTATTGTCAAATTAATCCAGCAATCAAGTGCACTAGAAACTCCTTGTAAATTTCATAAAAAAAATTTAAAACAAAAATAAAAAATGGCAACACAGCGTCTAAGCTTTGATTTTTGTTTCGGACTCTGACGGAGCACAAAAAGTGGTTCCACTGTTATTAGCTTAGATACATGCGTGACGGTTGTAAACTAAACCACGTGACCATTGACCAACCAAGCATTAAATATACAAAACTGTACAATCTTTTTGCTTATTTGTTTTGCGTTTGACTATTTATTTTTGCGTTTGCCTTTTTGAAGGAAAAAAATGGGACTGAACCAATACACAAACGTTTTGATTCTTTATTTTTGCGTTTGAGGATTTATTTTTGCGTTTGATGATTCATTTTTGCGTTTGATCATTTATTTTGCGTTTGCTTATTTGCTTTTGCGTTCGGTTGTATGTTTTTGCTTTGGTATAAATATACAAAAAAACATACTGCGAATAGAGTGAACAGTTGGCGCCTCATAACTACTGCTTAGACTGTACGTTGCAACTTGAAATTCGGCCAAATCAGAAGTTTCAAACGTTTGGCACGTGATTAACTTTTATCTTATCTTAACATCGTTGTCACATAAGCATACATTTTTTCTACCGCGTGCTATATATGCCTAATCACTTTGACTGACGCAGCACACTTTTAATAGCTCAAAGAATAAAATCGAGAAGAAAAATAATTTAGTGGAAAAGCCACACCTCATGCATGCTGCGTACGCGCCTGTATTACGCGTAGATGTTTGGTATTTCTGCGCAAAAGCAAATTTTGGTGCTAAAAAATTTTCGTGGAGCTGCTTCAGCTCCACCAACAATAATTTTGAGAAAATTCTCGTCTGTACGAAGTGAATTTTACTGCGAAATGGAAAATAATGAATTTTCTCGGAGAAGCCTTAGATCAAGTATGTCCAACCTTTTTTTTTGTAGCGGGCTGCATTGAGAGCTTGATTAGCCTTAATTCCTTGAATGGGCCGCCAAAGTTCTACGTTGCTTTCTAGAGCTAAAAAATCCTCGTTTCTTTAGAAAAAGTGGTCTTCACTGCTTTGTAGAGCTTTCCCATGAATGGTAAGTGGGCCGCACAGAAACACCAAAAGGGCCTAATGCGGCCTGCGGATTGGGCATGACCGCTTTAGATTAATGCAATAAATACGAGCTGCGCTAGCAGTAATCATTGCAACGTCACAGAAGCAAATAATTGAAAAAATATCAATGTACCAACTTTTTTCGTTGTCAGAAACTTTACTTAGCCTAGTTTTTTACTCAATCCAAAACGCTGCATGTCGGGATTTGGTCATGATTTGTTTTCTAAACAGGCCTACCGTTGCAAACTTACGAAAACTAAACTAGTATATAAAACTTAGTTTAGCTTGCATTATTTTTGTAAGTGTAACCTATTCGCAACAAAATTTTCCATCTTCTATTTTTTCACAATCTCAGTCAAATTATTATAAACAAAAGTAGGTTAACCCAAAAAAATCTTATTCAGAATGTTATCATATAATTAGCAGAATTAGCGCAAATCAAAAGCATTGCGTTAACAAACGGAAGCGAATTTTAGTTCGCAAAGCACTTTATACTTCAACTAAATCTATTACTCATAAATGAAGCTGTTAGACTGACACTAAAACAAAGACTTTCATCGCCAAAACTACAATCTATCAAACCCCGGGTGGGATTACGAGACCCACTTGTGAGGGCGTTCAATCATAAAATTCTCACATCATGAAAAGTGGTGGAAAAGGAGATTCAGCAGAAAGTTATGTTATTTAAACCAAGAAAAAACTTTAGCAAAGTATTTTTCATAATATAACCAAAGGTGTGGGCATGCACGGCATGCCCGCATACCGAAGTCGGCGCCCGTGGTGGTGACATGACCAACAAAGTATTAGAATTAGACCAAGGAAATATGTACTAACGTGTTCAGGTTTGCTTAGTCTTATGATTTAAACAACAGTAAGTCCATGCAAATGATGTTAGATTAGCGAATAGGCTACTGCTGCTAAAAAGGGTTAGCTCTGGCCATTCTTCTGAGCCCGTAAAATTTAAAGCTCTGTGTTTAGGCTTCAGCATATTGGAAGAATTGAAAAATTTGACAATGCTTTAAGTACAGACTTCTGCGGTGAAATTTCAGCCACCGGTAGGTTATGATCAGCCCAGAAATTTAGGCTCAATTCCAGCTAAGCAGGAAGAGGTTTTGTGAGAAAGCGACAAAATGGAAGTCGTTCTCTACAGAGGGGAAAACTGCAATTCAAATATAAATTGAAATTAAGACTTTGAAAAAGAAGCCAACTAGTTTTCAACACCCAATCCTAGTGCAAGTTCGCAAAAAATTATAAATTTAAGTGTGAGTTATCGTTGGTAAAAAAAAATCAAATCTTCATTATAGGCTACTCGCAGTATAACACCGAAGCGTGTAACAAGTGGCAGGATCCACATCCGCAGCTTAGTACCTGGCAGTGGCATACGCAGGATTGTTTAATGGGAAAGGTTTCAGTGACGTCACATCGTGATGACGTAATCACGACGTGAAGTCACTGGCAGTGTCAATTTAGATTTTTGACGTTTATAATAATTTTTCATCAAACTGAGCTGTTATAGCGTAGTTTTAAAGATGTCGCTATCCATGCAGAAGATTTGGGGTTTGATTCCCGGGCCGGTCAAATTGAACATAGTGTAGGCAACGGCTCGCCACCATTGTGACGTTTCTTCAGACCTGTGTTGCCCAAGCGCTTAGACGCGGGGTCGGATCCCGCCACTCGCTGCCACGCTTCTGCAGTTCTGTACTACAGCGAGTGTAATAAAACGAGTACAGTGAAGATTTGATTTAATAAAAAAAAAATACCCATTACTCTGGCTAGTGTTATATCTAAACTTCTCGAACATTTCATTTTGTTCAAAATAAGATCATACCTTGTGACTGTAGATAATCAATTTGGTTTTAAAGAGCGTCACAGTACTGATATGTCGTGTGTATTTTTTTGTTGAAACAACTTGTTTCCCATTACACTCAACATTGTAGTCCCGTTTTTGCCATAATTTTAGATGCTTCAAAAGCATTCAATAAAGTTGATCATTTGTTGCTGTTTGAAAAGATGATAAACCACAAAGTGCCTATAATATTTATACGTTAGCTTCAATATTGGTATTCTAATCAAAGTGTGTGCGTTAAATGGGTAAGCCAAGTTTCAAGGAGTTTTTCAGTTTCAAATGGCGTACGGCAGGGAGGTGTTATGAGTCCTTTATTATTTTCTCTGTACATACCGGTAATTCAACTTTCTTTTGAACTTAATGGATTAGATATTGGATGCATGTTTGGGTCAACATGTATTAATAATTTGATGTATGCTGATGACATTTGCTGCTTGGCACCTAGTCTTAAAGGTCTGCAGAAATAAGTTAATAAGTGTTGTATGTGTGCAGATGATCATAATATTACTTTTAATTCTTCCAAAACTAAAGCAATGTAGTTCAAAACTAACTTTCTTAACCTTAATTTTGAATATTTCATTGTGTTTATCTCGATTTGTAAATCGCACAATAATTGGTGGGTGCTGACAAGTGTCTTCTTGGTTTTGCTGTAGCTGGTAAAAAGTTGAGACGTGTCTCTCGTCCAGTTGTATGTTCTGAGTTTTTGCCACGATTTTAACTATTTGATTTGTGCTTTTGTTCCTCATTGTCGGTACACCGTGGATTTCAAGATTCTTTCGCCTGGCATATTGCTTTAGTTCATCTAAATGCATTGTAGTTGACTGTTGCAGCATTTTTAGGTCGTCAATTTCACTTTTCACTTTTAACAGGTTGTCCGAGTTTTGCTTAGCTATTTTTGAGGCTGCGGAGAAGTTAGTTATGTAACTGTCATATTGGTCTGCTATGAAGGCCACGCTTCCAGAAAGCATATCAGTTCTTGTGGCTAGTTGATCAACTTCTTGCCTTAGCGTCGTTATCTCCTGTTTGGTTGAAGACATTTTTTCATCTACTAACGACTTCATTTCCTCTCTAATTTTACTCGTCCAAAATTGTCGGAAATTTGCTTCAATCAAAACCTGAATGTTCTTTTGCATTTGATCTTGGTAGGATTGTAATTCTGATTGCCTACGCTGCTTCATTTTACTAGGCATAGCAATTTGTGATGTAATAATTTCTATTTAATGGCGAACTTGAAACTCGTGTAGGCTTAAAACTTCTGGAGTTAGACTTAAACTTTGGTTTACTTTATTTACAAATTTAGATAACTTCTGCTTGACAGTTTTTGCTGTAATTTGATGAAAATATACTGTGGGTATTTCTGCAACTTTTTGTCAAAAATTTAGCTGGTGCAAATCGCTTTTTCTAACTTAAATATAGCTTTCAAAACTCCAACTTTCAAGAGAAGAAAAAACACGTCTGCACTCTGCAACCTACCGGTCTTGAAAAATAGGCTGGACTATACAGGAGTTGATCTAGTCTAGACTATACAGGAGCGGATCCAGAAAGTTTTAGTGGGGGGATATATTTCTGAATTAGGTTGAATGTTAACTAAATGCAAAGACGTTTAAACCCGGAAACGGGCATAAATAAGCCTTTTGGAAAGGAAGTGTCTAGAGCAGCGCCAGCCTTTTATAGAAACAAACAAGCAGTCCACTGCAGCATGGGAAAGTCGGACACCACTTGACAGCGATTTTACTAGAGAAAGAAACCAAGTCGCCAATGCAGCAGCCATGTGGTTAGGAAACCAGGCTGGTGCTCTAGTCGCTGCCTTTTGAAAATGTTTTATGTCAGGGGCGTATTTAGAATTTTTTCCAGGAATAGGGCACCGTTTAATCGTCTAAATCCATTGAGACAATTTAGGGGAGTATGGGAGGGGGTTGGGGGTGCACATCGGTTTGTCTATATGAAACTAATCGGTAATTTGTAATGGCTTTCGCAATTGTGGTCGAATACTAGAATATATTGATCAGAGTGTGATGGCGTGTTTTTTCTTAAGTGTCGTGTTTTTGATATTGAAGAGGGAAATGGTTTGTCTGACTCATTAGATCTAGCATGCACATTGCTCTTAGACACACTCAATTGCGGTGTGGTAGCAGCATGGATGCACGCACGGGTAGAGGGAACGGTGCCATGGCCCTGTACCTAGTACTGGTAACTGTCAGTCTAGCAGTCTCTTAAACTAATAATAAACTTAGTGGTTGCAGCCTCCTTTTATTTACTTTAGCCCAGCTCCTGCTTTTAGGCATGTACTGCCAAAATATTTTGCATTTTCTATAGTGACTGCAAATACCGGCATGTCCTTTTTCCATAAAAAATCTGCTAAAATGATTGTGTTTTCATAAATGAAAACCACAAAAATCCGTTGGTGGGGTCGTACACATCGAGGACCATAGTTATGAAAACAATTATGTGATTGGAGTAGTTTCAAAATTGCAGCTATGTAGACATTTTTGATGCGGAAAAGTTATGCTTATATAGGCACATGCAGCTTTTCACTCAAATCCCGTTTTCATGCGAAAAAAGGCTTTTGAAGACAGTTATTTTGGCTCTCCAGTCTCCAGTGCCAGGTCCACCTACACCTACTGAACTTTGCAAAAACAAATCTCTACTCTCCATAAAATCAAGTGACTGGACATAAAACAGCAAAGCACTTGTGTGGGGCAAAGCCCCCCAGACGTTGATACACATTTTTAAAAATCCTCGCCGATTTTCACTCCAGCTATTTGCATCACTGTGCATTACATAGGCTTACATCATTATTGCTTGAAATCGTTTCGCCTTTTTTCTACGGAAGGTCTGAGAGGCCAAGGTCTGTACAGGAGCGCCACTGTCCTGCTAATAAAATTGCGTCATTGCATCATTAAGCATAACGGCAAAGAACAAGATTCAGGAAACAACGCTACGTAATTCTTGTTATGACAATTTTACAAGACCAAAATGACAAAGTATCGAGCACTTCGAAATAAATATCAAAAAAAGAAGTAAGTATGACGTCATTTGAGGCTCAATAGGGTGGTTGTAACCCCCAGAACCCCCCCCGTGGCTACGCCACTGTTGAATAATATTGCTTCTGTGTATCTAAACAGTTTGTTTCATAAACATAATATATGTTCCATCTAATGACAGTCTTAGGTCTGCATCAGATAAACTAAAAATTGTAACTAATCAACACTGTGACAAAACTACATCGTCTAAGATATGTATTGCTTGGAATTCGTTGCCGTTAGATTTGCGTACTTGTCCTCCACTTAAAATATTCAAAAAGAATCATAAATTTTTTACTTCAAATTCGCCTTTGAAAAATAGCTTTGCTTTATTTTTGATGCTTGCCTTTTTTAATTAGCCTATTTTGCGTGCTTTGGCTTTTTGCAAAAGCTACACTTTTGCTCTTTGCCTATGCTTGCGTTAAGAGTTCAGTTGCTCGGTACTGTGCTTTTCATATCACACTGTTTCATGTTGCTCTCTGTTAAGCTGCACTGAGATCCTAAGGTGATTTCTTACTCTTGCTCCTAGATGTAGAGTGGTGTATAAATACTATGTTATTGTTATTATTGTGATAAAAGCTAGACCAAATCAACAAATGTTACGCTGTACGATATAAGTTTGCAAAAATAGCCACTTTAATTTTTGTATCTAGAGTACTGAGTAGCCAGAGCAGTTACGAGAGGGGACAACTTTTTTTCACATGTTAGCAGTTAGTGTTTTTTGGCTTATGACCTAGCACCATTGTGTTGTATCTTAAATGAAATCTATTTTCATACTATTGCGCTGTGCTGGTGATATTGTGTGAACTTTGGAAATCTTAATTTGTGCTGTTTGTTTTGGAAGGGGAGGGGGCAAACACCCCCTCTGGATCTTGTTCCTTCTCAGTGTATCGATGCATACCGGTACCTAAGCTGTAACAGTGTAAGTTGTTGCCTGCAATGTTTAGTTTAGTGCTTACTTTCCGTGATATTGCAGGTTATCGATGATAGGTTAATGGGTTAAAGATAGATAGACTAGGTTATTGAACTGAGCAACAGGGACAATCGCTTGGTAATATCAATATGACAAAGTACTTATTACTATTTATTATTTTCCTGTTTTTTGCATTTTCTCAAGAAAAAACAAAGCAAGTGAGTTTGCGTATTCTGGTATTTGTGGTTGTTTACTTTTTTTACTTCTGACTTATGCTCAGATGGTTGAGTGGTAAGAGCGTCTGCCTCTGGAGCTCTACACTCGTGTTTGCATTCGAGTTGAGTTAAACCAATGACTTCAAAATTGGTATTCACAGCTTCCCTGCTTGACGCTCAGCATTAACGGGACAGTGTAGAGAACAAGCTAGCAAGTTTACTTGTTGTGTCGTCGGGAAATGCACTTAGCGGGATTCTTCCATCTTGGTGTGGTAGACAGGTGCTGAGCTCGTTATAGTACTTTGGTCACTTTCTTGTGATAAGATAAATACGCAACTGAATAAATAAATAAAAATGTGCAATTATGCACCAACTTATCGACTACTTTCAGAATGGGTATTGCTTTGTATCAACTGTTGACATTGCTAAGCTCTGATGTGACAATTGCAACTGTTGGTACTGATGGTCGACCCTACACTTTTCCCAAATGTTTCACTCAGCTTGTTGCAATGTCAAGGTCAAACTGCTTCATACTGTTCAGTATTTAACTGAACATAAGCAGGTTTAATGACTAACAATCATAACTGACTCTAGTGTGCTTTGTAGAATATTATGATTGTTTTTTTTCAGGAAATTTTGGATGAAAAAGTTAGCCAACTAATTCAATGGACAAATCGAAAATCTGTAGTTAATCTTGGATTAAGCAAATTTAATAATTATGTTAAGTAAGTCATTGTTGTGTACTATTACAGGTTAATGTCACTCTTATAAATGTTATTATATTTATGATAAATATATATTAACGGAGGAAGAATTGATAGTATTTTGTTGTTTTTCAGACTAAAACCTCGCAACTATTCAGTTGTTGTGATGTTCACTGCGTTGAATCCTCAGCGAAGTTGTTCAGTTTGCAAGGAAGCGAACGACGAGTTCATCGTCCTTGCAAATTCCTACAAATATTCTTCATCTTATAGTAACAATCTCTTCTTTGGTTCGGTTGATTTTGATGAAGGTTCTGAAGTTTTTCAATCGGTAAATTTCTATGTTGTGTTGATGTGTATTCTCAATGGTTGTAATGCAAGACTTCTTGGTGAGATCCCAGCGTTCTGTGGTCTGAACTTGCTTCGATATTGCCAGTGGTTTGCCCTCTGATTTGTTTTCCTGTGCCTGAGTTAACTTGAGACTCATAGTTAACTGACCAAGTTACTAGCATGCAATTTTATTTCCCTTAATCTCCATATTATGCTGAGTATCTAGTAATAAGTAGTTGTCAAATTCATGAATCTCTTGGACAAGCAAATCAAACATGAAGTCTGTTTTTGAAGCTGTTTCATTTTTTAGTTGGGTTTGAAATCTGCTCCAGCCTTCATCCATTTTCCTCCAAAAGGCAAACGTAAAGGGGCTGATACATACGAAATACAGCGACTTGGCTATCAAGCGGATGCACTTGCAAAGTGGGTGGCAGAAAGAACCCAGATCAGGGTGAGAATCGTTGTTAGATCAACTTTTGGTGAAAGCAGCCCGTTGGCATGGAGGTCCTGAGATCGATTCCGGGGCTCATCAAATTGATCCCAATGTCGCCAGCGGCTCACTCTTGCTGTGATGTTATTTCGGATCTGTGTTGTCCAGGCATCAAATTGCGGAGATAAACCCCGCTGCACGCTTCGGCGTAATACCGCTAGTGTAATGAAGATTTGAATTTAAAACTTTAAACGTGGCAAAATTTGATTTGATTTTTTTTTTTTAGTTCTTACGATCGCCCTAATGCAGTACTCATTACTGGTTAGAGAAAGTGACTATGGGCAACATTGGCGCTGACTTACTCTTAGAACGTGGGGACTTTTGTGCTAGCACAAGCATAGTAGCAAAGATCACGAAAAATAGGAATTACTGTGCTGCTTATCCCAAAGAATGGGTAGGTTTTCGAGACGCATTAAACTTTAGTATGGGGCGCCGTTTGTAAACTTAAGTTTGTCCAACGTTTTTCTGTTTATTTACTTAAATAGTCAACAAATAAATAATCAAAAATAAATATACAAATTCTTTTGTTTATTGATTAAAAAGTATCACATTTATAAAACACTCACTTTTTGTGTATTTATTTTTGTGCATTTATTTATGCTTTTTTATTAAATAGTCATTTTGTTTTGTCGATTTATATAATATAGTTTATCCTTTGTATGAATATCCAAAAACAAACACTCAAAGTAAATAGACAAAAATAAAGAGTCAAAAATAAATAAACGAGAACTTTTGACCATATATTTCATGTCCATAAAATAAATTATGCCGAACGTTGATTAGATACAAAAATCCTCAAGTCGTTCCTTATTGCGAGTACAGTGTTTTAGCTCTTAGGGTATATGGAAGGGGAGAGTGAATACCGGTATTGACAATAGTAGGACAGTTTGAGAAGAAAGGAGGAGCAATTAAGCCAAAAAGGTTAAAAAGTGAAGCCAAGCAGTGTAAGACTGCAATTGTTTAATAGCGCTCCATGCGACAGTGTAAAGACGCTTACACAGAGAAGATGACAGTTGACAGAAGATGGCAATGAGAATCAGAGTTAGATTCAAGATTATATGTAGAGTTGGGGTCAAGAATTAGGGGTTAGAATTTGTGTTTACAGTGTGACAAGTTCACAAGCAACTGAAGATAATGGCTACTGGTAGGCTACATAGCCTGGTTGAATGAGTAAGTAGCCTCAGAGCTAAAGAACAGCTTGAATAGCTTGCTTACCTTCCTGAGCCATTTCTTCCATTTTTCTGTACTCGCAATAAGGAATGACTCGGCAATTTTTGCATCCAATCAATGTTCGACATAATTTATTTTATGGACATGAAATAAATAGTCAATTAAGTTCTTGTTTATTTTTGACTCTTTATTTTTGTCTGTTTATTTTGAGTGTTTGTTTTTGGATATATATAAAGAGGATAAACTATATTAAATAGGCAAAACAAAATGACTATTTAATAAAGAAGCATGAATAAATGCACAAGAATAAGTACACAAAAGTTTATGATAATTTATTTTTGTGTAATTATTTAAAAGTGAGTATTTAATAAATGTGACACTTTTAATAAATAAACAAAAAAATTTGATTATTTATTTTTTGACTATTTATGTAAATAAACAAAAAATCGTTGCACAAGCTTGTGTTTACAAACAGCGCCCCATACTTAAGCTCGCAAATGCGTTGATTGCGAGTGCCAATAAGTCTTTTATCCTGCGTAGCACTTAGCATTCAGTCAGCAAGTTTTTAAAGAGGTGTGTTTCGTTAACTAACAACATAGAAAAGTAATTTGCCGCTGGCAACTTCCAATCAAACCTAATTCAAGGAAATGTTTTTGCTCACGATGGAAAAAAGGTCATTAAACCTAGCATTTCCTGTTCTTTGATCAGTTCCGTTATCTTTATACAAACGTGTGTTTTCATGGTCTTATTTTCAAAATTGTTTTTTGTTTTTTTTTATCAGAATCAGCTGTTGATGTTTTTGCTTTCTCGTCTTCAATTGTTCGCTTTACTTGATTTGCCTATTTTCATTATATTGTAATATTTCTCATGCTCAAATCAAATCACTGTTTAGAAAACCGTGTTAAGGAAAGCATTTTTCAAACTTTGGGTTTTTGCGATCAGCATCTGATTTAATCGGAGACGAGCGAGTTAGCAAGTTTACCGTAACAATTCCTAAGATTTTAGAAATATCACATTTCTCGTACGTTTTTTTTTTGTTTTTTTATTTCAACGCAACAAATAATAGCGCGTTTTCGAATAAACGATAGCAACGCGTTTTGGGCTTGGTTATGGCGAATTAACGCAAACAAAATTATGCAAAAAGTTTACAGATGACACATTAAAATGGCAATTAAGTAATTATGCTCTGCATTAGGTGTACGCAGGGTGGCGCGGCTGGGCTCCAACGCTCACGCCCAGGGGCGGATCCAGAAAATGTTGGTGGGGGGATGCAGTTTTGAATTAGATTGAATCTTAACTGAATGCAAAGATGTTAAAGCCGAAAAAGGGCGTAGGCCTTAAATTAGCCCTTTTTAGAAAATGTCTCCCATGAAAGGGGAGTATATTCAGAACTTTTTAAGCACCAAATTTTGACATTTTTTTGGGATATTTTTTCTGGCGAAGTTAAATTTGAAGCAAATAGGGAAACAAAAATAATTCTGGGGGGGTACGGGGTAGAGCTCGACTGATATGAATTTTTTTAGCCGATACCGATATATTTAAAATTTAAAGGCCGATAACCGATATCTGAAGACTTCGCTTCTGTTTTGATAAAATTTGCTTTTTCACCTTTAACCTGTTGACCGCCACTTCCAAAAGTTGTTGGACACAAGTTCACATTGAGATCCACCATCCCTGAAAATTTCAAGTCTCTGGCTTAAGCAGTTCAAAAGCCTTAGACTGCACAATATTGGCAAATTTTATTCAATTTTTTGACCTTTAACCCCGAGTTACGTGTCATAAAGCGTTTATAGTTGGTACAAAGCAAGAATTTGGTAAAATACACCAATCCTGTAAATTTCAAGTTCCTATCTGTTTGTAATCAATAGTTATAACTCAAACAACATATTTTCTTATTCTGTATTTGATCTTTGACCCCAAGTGACGTCACATGCAGATATTCACCGTGAATATTTTTTTACCCTTATCGAGATGCATTGCGTGTATTTGATAAATTTAAAGGTTTTACCTGTTTCCATTCACAAGTTATTAGCGTTTAGAAAGATTTCTTTTCAAATTTTTTGATTGACCTTTAACCTGTTGACCGCCACCCCCTAAAATTTGTTAGACACAAGTTTACATTAAGGTCTATCATCCCTAAAAGTTTGAAGTCTTTACCATCAGCGGTTCAAAAGCCTTAGGCTGCACAAAAAACTGTTGAGATTTGTTTATTCGACCTTTGACCCCAGGTCTAAGACAATTATTCCTGGTCAAAGGTCGGTAGTATTACAAAGGTCAAAAGTAGTACCCCAGGTCAAAGGTCGAGGACAATTATTGGCTATATTTTTGTTCCACACATTGATAAGCATGTACTCTGAAAATTTGAAGGTCCTACTTGTCATTTGAGTGTGCGTGCACGCTCTTTCTAAAGCGTCGTTTTCGTGCTTGAATGTGTGCGCAACTGCGCACGCAAAAGCGCCGAAAAACCTTGCATTTATTAGCAAAATCGTAAATAAGACGTTTTTGTTGATTGCCGATAATTTATCGGTAGAAAACGGCCGATACGATATATCAGCCAACCTCGTTATCGGCTGATAAATATCGGCTGACCGATATATCGGTCGAGCTCTAGTACGAGGCATGCTCTTCCGTAAAATTTTTGAAAATTCACGTACTGTAATGGCCATTTTAGCGCTTTTCGAACAATTTATATCACAGATTTTGTTCTTTTGCCACTAATAAATCCTTCACCAAAGTTATTGTATTTTGTTTGCACATTTTCGATTTAAAGGACTGTTTGAAATAATGCGATTTTAATCCGATTTGTTGTCGTACGAAATTTTATCCATTTTTTGACGTAAGAAGCTGGAGGAAATATCTTCTGCACAACTCAAACCTCAACAGTTTTGATAAAGTGACGTCGTTTTACGTCATAGCTTGTAGCTGTTTCGTGGCCTACGTTACCTTACGTACAAAAAGTCGCTTCGCATTCTGTGTGAACAGATTTTAAGGCGTAAGAATTATTGTTGAATCGAAGAAGTTCAAAATTATGGAAAAATTTTATTCATCAAAAACATTGTTGAAATTGGCTGATGGGGGGGGGGGATGCATCCCCCACACCCCCATTCCTGAATACGCCACTGCTCACGCCCTTCCCTTTGGCACTCTCCGATACATGCCAAAAGCCTATATCGCTTAGATTCTTTTAAGAAAATTATGTGCCTTTACGTGGAAAAGTTCCTTCAAGCCTCCCCCCCCCCCTTTGAAAATTTCTGCGTACGCCCCTGCTAAGCATATTTTGATATTCCGAGGTTAACAAAATTTCTCGTTATTGTTTCGTGTGTTTTGAATTGCTAATACTCACAGTATTATGGAAGTTTTTGTGCGAGTGTTTCTTCGCATTTAACAATTCTCTTAATTATCTGCAGTGCTATCATAGACTCCAGAGTCCATGGTGCTATTGCATGTTAGCACCGCTGCTTGAACGGGATGCTGAAACCAAAGTGTTTGATGCTGTGGGAATGCGCTTACACACGAGTGCACACACCATCACGTAGATTAATCTGCGCACGCTAAAATGCGTTTGCGTAGGCTTTTGAGTTGTAGTTCTCTTGCGCTAGAACCGTGTTTGGACGGTACGCTTTCTGGTGCTGATACGCTAGTAAGAATGTAAAATACTCATTCAAATACCAAGTTAATTTTATTAACACAAACAGCGGATTTTAGATTTTAATACTTCATGAACAAGGTATCATTCTTTAACTTATAAATGGGAGAGATTTTTACGGGGAGGTTTTTCACCCTGCTTCAAACTATGGGCATTTCTTTTCGCGATTCAGCAATCACCATAATTGATTTTGGAAACGTAAGATAAATAGTCAAATTTTTTGTGTATTTAATTAGTTTTGACTACTTTTTGGTTATTTATTTTAAGTGAGTATATATTAAACGTGAAATACGTAGATCATTGTACAGACTATTTATTAAATGAACAAAATTTTTTGCATAGGCCTATTTGTTTCCGTACATTTATTTTTATTGCTTAAAATGACTATTTAATAGAGAAACAAGAAAAGTTGTATATTTATTTTAGTTTATTTATCTTTGAACATTTGTTTAAAATGACTTTTTATTTAAATAAACAGAAAGTCCTTATTTGAGATAACAAACGGCGCTACATATTAATGATAATGTCAATTCTCTTAATTATATTCTGATGTATAAAGTGAGATTGTTGTTTGCGTTATATACATGGGAATATAAACTGTATGTAGTGGTATGTAGCCCATGAATTGCAAAGTGTAGCTCAAAAATGCTTTATCAATATGACTGATTTTTCAGGTGCAAGTTTACCGACCTCCCAATTACACTGGTACTGTTGTGCTGGCCCTGCTCTTCACGTTGTGCGCAGTTTTCTTGTATGTTCAGCGAAATAACTTGGACTTTTTATGGAGCAAATTCTTTTGGGGAATGATGGCAATTGTAAGTAGCTCAAGATATTTCACCGCATTGTTGTTGATGTTGCGTATTCGCGTTAGTGTTTTTTTAATTGACTCGAAGTTGTAGATAAAGGTTTTAATAACATTCTTGCAAGCAAGATGTTCTGTGATTTTTTAACAAACTTTTAATGGACAAGTTGGGCTTAGTTTCCTTTGCATTGTAACTCTCTGCGATGCATAGCCGGCATTGAGAAGTTGGGTTTTATTTTCATTGTTTGGAAAAAAATGTAAATTTTGTAAAACTAGATAAACATTGCGGAAGTCACCAATAACGGCATATATGGTCAAGTGGTAAGGAGGGTTTCCCTTTTTTCCAGGAAACAAAAAATTTTCTAAAAAATTCTGGAAAATTCTCGGGATCCGAAAGTCCTCGGAATTCCCGGGATTCGGGAAAACTTTTCGGGAATTTTTCTCGAGCTTGATTATTTTGCCATTTTTTCTGAATTTCAGCATTTCAGATCTAATTTTTAGCATTTTGTTAAGTTGTTTTGACAAACTTGGTTGGAGTTCTTCAATTTTTTCGACAAATTGAGGACAAATTTTTGATCTCACAAGCATTTCGTTTTAAAAAACTTTGCGATTTTCGAAAAACAATTTTTAGTAAGCAAAAAAAATTTAAAAATTTGCACTAACACATTTTTTATGTTGGAATGATGGATATCAGTACCCCTGAATTCCTTACTAATAAACAAAAAATTTCCCGGGATCCCGACATAAAATTCCTGGGAAACGGGAAATTACAAAACCCCAAATTTCTCGGGAAATTTCCCGTCCCGACTTTCCGGTAGGCAACACTAGTGGTAGGAGAGTTTTCCTCTGGGGCTGTAGACTCGGGTTTGATTCCAATTCGTGTCAAACCAATGACTGTGGAGGTGCATTTACCGATACGAAGCGGCAATGCGACTACCATTACAAACTAGATGGCCTGCGACTACTTGCGATTAAGGCGATATAAAATTTGCTAGCCTGCGTCAAGCAAGCTCATTGTTCAATGACGTAACAATCACACGTGCATGGCCTCACTCCCGCCATCAAGGTTATTTCAAATAGTGAGCGATGAAGCGATAAAAATTGTACAGGTGCAATTCATTGATATCGCGTTGCTTTTGTCAGGTTGCTACGCCAAAGTCCAACGTCAGTATGAAATAACAAGAAAATTAGGTAGTCGCTTGTCGTGTATCGGTAAGCACGCCTTAAAATTGCTATTCACAGCTTCCCTGCTTGACGCTCAACATTAAAGGGACAGTTAGATGAACAAGTCGGCAAGTTTACTTTATAGTCGTTGATTTTGCCGTTGGGAAAAACGTTGAACGGGATTCCCCCATCTTAAAGTGGTAGACATGCTGGTAACTCCTAAGCGAGCTTGTTACGGCGCTGTGATCGCTTTCTCGTGATATGAGAATAAGTATGCAACTAAATACAAATGCATGCTACGCTACAATGTTAAATCTTGCGCTCTCGTCCGGTATTTTCACCTGTACTTGTGCCAACTTCATCATTTGTTTGCGATTGAGTGCGCATGAATGCCTGAACGCTGGTGACGTGTATCCGCTTGCGTTGTTTCAGTTCGTGGTTTTGACGATGACGTCAGGACAAATGTGGAACCACATTCGTGGGGCCCCCTATTATCATCGCAACCCCCAGAATGGTGCTGTTCATTACATCCATGGAAGCAGCCAGGGTCAATTGGTGGCTGAGACCCATCTCGTCATGCTAATTCACGGCGCTGTAGTGCTCGGCTTCATTCTTCTCAACCAAGTTGAAAATAAAGAATTTGAAGCAAAGAAGCGCCATTGTAAGTGAAATATTTCTGTGTTTGGTCGAATATGATAGGGCGCGGCATGACGTGACGAATATGATATGACGTGTCAACGACATGGCCTAGCGGTGTCGCTCGGCATTCTGCGTGACGGGTTCGATTCACGGCTGCTGCCGATCACATTTGACATATATACCGAGTGGCTGCTTACTCGAACTCACTTCGCAGTCTCCCTCAATTACTGTTCAATTTTCTGTTCTTTTCAAGTAAGGTTATGGGGATATGGGGCCTATACGGCCTCGTTAATTCTTTATAACTTCATCCACGCTTCCTCAATAAATTGGTTGTATTGTAGTGAGCGTAGACCGCTCTGCAACAGAGTGTCAAAGCTGGGAATTGAACCTGATGACTTGCAATGCTGGTCGACATCTACGTTTTCGGTAGACATATTAGAACCAGTATGAAGTTCAATTTGTTATTGTTTAGTAACGTCTTCAAACAGACAGGCTGAGTTTTTTTGTCTAGCGATTATTATTTCCTAAGAATCTATTTCAAAATCGTCCAATGTAAAAGTGCAACGGCTGAGTCATTGCTGTGCAATATATTAGGTGGAACAGGTTGAATCGATAGACTTTATTTTATTACAAACAATACAGCTAAGATACAGCTAAAAACACTTGGGCGATGTTTCGGCTCACATCTGGTGCCATTGTCAACGCTAAAAGCTTACGTTATGCTCGCTTTTAAGCCATGATGCAAAAAAAAAAGGAAACTGAGACAGAACCTGAAAAGTTCTAGTGGGTCACGTGTGAAATCGGCGGAGTGGAAAGGATGAGGAGTTTGTATGTGTCGGAGGAATAGGTAAGCAGCACCCACTCTCCAGACAAATATAAATTCCTCATCCTTAATTCCTTATTTATTCAACAAATCAAACCGGATCTTAACTTAGACTCCACATCCTTTCCACTCCGCATATTGAACACGTGACTTTTCCAGGTTTTGTCTCAGTTTCCTTCTTTTTTGCACCATGGATTAAGACCCAGCATAACGTAACGTAATAACAGACCCTGCATAACGTAAGCTTTTAGCGTTGACAATGGCTGCAGATGTGAACCGAAACGTTTGAACAAGTGTTTTTAGCTGTATCTTGGCTGAATTGTTTGTAATGAAATTGCTAACAAACTCCCAACTGTACATTTTGCAGTAGCTTGAGACCAGGGGTGTGCAACATTTTTTATCGGTGGGCCATCTAAACAACTTAGAAATCCAGCTGGGCCACACCAAAAATTTAGTTTTTCCATTTACGCAACGAACTGAAAATTTCTCACCATGTAAAATATTATTTGTGTAACATTTTAGCGGGACTTTTAAAATTTAATGTTCCTGAGTAGTTTATTAACATCAGCTTTGACAGAGGTTGCAGCAACCCGTTTTTAACTTTTTGCAACGACACGAGTAAACTTGCCGGCTTGTTCTCCACACTGTCCATTTATTGCTGAGCATCAAGAAGGGAAGCTGTGATAACCTAGGCTATATTAAAGTCTCTGATTTGATTGCACTTGGAAGCAAACCCGAGTTTACAGAGACACTCGTCGCATCGGCCATCTGAAACAAAACACAAATAACAAATGAACTGAAAAAACAATGGCGGCTTTTCTTCCTATTGCGATTGACACATTGTATCTAACGTAAATTTTCTAGACACAGCTGATAAGTGAACCAGTCTAAACAACAGAGCGAAAGAATGCTTACCTCGCATGGTCGATTGGTCGTACAATCATAATCAAATCACTGCGCTAAGCTACGAAAAAAAATACACGAAGTGTAAATCATCACTCTAAGTAAACTGTCGGATTATGATTCTATGCCTTGTTAGGGAAAAATGAGATTGTTGATGAGAGCTAGACTAAATGGCTGGACGGGCCGGGAAGTTGCCCTCCAGCCGCCTGTTGCACACCCCTGCTTTAGACTGCTTAGATAGCCCGGTGAATAGATCGTCCACCTCTGGAGCTGCAGACTATGATTTGATTCCGAGTGTGGTCAAATCAAGGACTTTTAAATTGCGATTCACAGCTTCTTTGCTTGACGCTCAGCGTTTAAGGGATAGTGTGGAAAGTAAACTGGCGAGTTTACCTGTTGTGTTGCTGGGAAAGACACCTCGCGGGATTACCCCACCTTGGATTGGTAGATAGGTGGCCAGCAATTCGTAAGCGACCTCGTCCTGGCGCTTTCTCGTGATAGGAGGTGAAAACTTAACAGTGAATATACAACTGAATAGTGATAATAGACTTTCTTCGTACCATTTATTGCAGTTGCTTTTTGTATCATTAGAATATAATTTTTTCTTTCAGTCATGGTTGTTTGCGGTCTTGTCCTCCTCGTCTTCTTTTCTAGCCTTCTCGTCTCCATCTTCAAGTTGAAGTACAGGGGGTACCCCTATCGATTTCTACTTCCTTAGTTGTCAGCCTTTGATAGAAGCCTCATAATTGTTGTGTTCTTAATCTTTTATATGCAAATAAACAATTTTCATTCGTAGTTTTTTTCAGCAACGCAGTGTAGGTGGCAGATGAAGTGCTGGTCACCGTGAAAATAATGATGATTTTTCGTTTTTATCCCACTGTCACGAGAAAGCGTCGGTGGCGTTATACATGGACGAATCCAGACTCGTTTAGGAGTTGCCTCTGTTTGGGTTGATTTTTGCTTCTGTCTTCTTTAGTTTGCTGCTTGTTAGATTCCACCAAGCAGAGGTAATTATCGTGAAGAATCTTATCCAAGGATGCAACGGCGAGGCTTTGGGTGGGAGTTGAACCATCAACCTTGCGATCATGGTCGTCAAGAAAATGACACTTCGAACCATTACGTCACGCTAACAACCAAATCAGTACACCTAAGCGACAGATCGTCTCATTTTTTGTGAATAGTTAGGCTAGTTGGACTTAGTCTGCTTAATTAATTCGTAAGCAGTGAAGAGTCCGTGGTAATCGGAACACGACTTCTTCTCCGAAGTAAACAACATGCTTAATGTGATAGGTGCGTTGTCAATCATTCATTCAACATGCTGGTATTTTTTCTGGAATGAATTCTCGTATGAGGAAAAGTTATAAACATTATAAAACATACCGGAAGAGACTAAATACCCATAAAAGGAATCGCTGCATTCGCAGGCTGTTCGCTGATGACACTTAATTATTGCTCGCTGACGCTAATTTGAATTCCTTACATGAAAACATAAACAACGAGTTAATCAGTTTAAGTCACTGGTGTAAAGCGAATAAGTTGTCAGTTAACCCTGTTAAATCCAACGCGATGATAATCTCCCCAAAGCAATACAACGCATACCCTACCCCTACTACTTCACTGCTATATGACGAGGTACCTGTCAAAATAGTCAACGAATTCAAATATCTCGGAATAGTTCTAGATTCCAAATTTGATTTTCATGCGCACATACAATTGATTGAAAACAAAATCTATAGAGCTGTTGAAATTATTAGCAAACTCAAACATTTTTCCTTCTGATGCTCTACTTAAATTATATTACTCCTTATTACATCCCTATCTCTTATATGGACTCCCTATTTGGGGATCCACTTATAAAACATACCAAGCAAGCTTGGTGCTCTTCAAAATCGAGCTGTCAAACTTATTGGTGGTGGGAACTTCCGAGACAGTCCAAACATATTTTATTCAAAATTAAATATTTTAAAATTACCAGACTTATTTAAACACGAAACTGCCAAATTAGTATATCGCTGTTTTCACGACGATCTTCCTATACTACTCTTACAGAATTATTGGTTAAAAACTCTAACGTTACAAACCGAATCACCAGATTCACTAATAATCGTGAGATGACTCTATACATCCCATCGTACACATCTTCGAAAATGCAACGCAGCATGAAGTATCAGGGCGTCAAAATTTGGAACTCTATTCCACGTCAATCAAATCCTCTTCCTTTAAAGCTTTCAAAACAAAATACAAACAACACCTTATTGCTTCCTATCGTTAGTACCTATATGTTATTCATTTTCAGATTGTCACACAGTCATAAAGCTTATAATTTATTTATTTTAAACGGGTCATCATTTTTTTAGGATTTTGCGGACGCAGCCGCAAAATCCTCAGCGTCCTAAAAAAAGACCACCAGTAGGGGTAGTCCTTTTTTTAGGATCCTGTAAACGGTTTGCTTTTTCCAACATTTTTTGGCATTGTCAGCTCCATTATGATGAGTTATAGCCAATAAACACCGGAAACGATCGATTTTCTAACCGCAACCTAACCAAAATCAACTTTAAATGCGTAAAATCCTTACCGTCCTGGTGGTCTTTTTTTAGGACGCTAAGGATTTTGCGGCTGCGTCCGCAAAATCCTAAAAATCTTAAAGATCCTAAAAATAGGACTACCGATTTTAAACTTATGTCTTTAATATCTACGAATCTTTGCAGATCTAGGGTAGCTGCTAGACTCGATAACCAAGAGGTCTTTTATGGGGCGCCGTTTGGAAAAAAACTATTCGTTTTGTGAACCATGTTTTTTGAGCTTATTTAGACCATAGTTTGTCCGATATGTATATTGGAAATATCCTACTTATATATCGGACAAAATGCACTCTAAGTCGGACCAAAATACGCGCGCAAAATAAGTCGGACAAAATCGTTTTTTTCCAAACGGCGCGTCACACGCCTTTTGGAAAAAAAAACGATTTTGTGACCCCTGTTTTTCGAGCTTATTTGGACTATAATTAGTCCGATATATACATCGGAAATATCCGACTTATATATCGGACAAATTGTGCTCTAAGTCGGACCAAAAAACACACGCAAAACAAGTCGGATATTTCCGACTTATATATCGAACAAATTCGCCGTTTGGAAAAAAACTACACGTTTTGTGAACCATGTTTTTTGAGCTTGTTTAGACTCAAAAAGCATGGTTCACAAAACGTATAGTTTTTTCCAAATGACGCCCCATACATATCGGACAAATTATGGTTTAAATAAGCTCAAAAAACATGGTTCACAAAACGTGTAGTTTTTTTCCAAACGGCGCCCCATAGTCTTTCGCAGTCTCCGTGTCGCTAATAATTCACCAATGCTTTGCTTTTTTTTTTTTTGTATGTGTGTATTGTTTCATGTCCGTTTTTTTTTTTTTATCTCGGCGACAAATATATAGTTTCTGATTCTGAAAAAAATAGCTGTTAACGGTGGGATTTTTTTTCTGTGTACCATCGATCTCGTTAAAGTTTTTTTATATAGTGAATCACTACACGTTTACATAAATGACAGCAATTGATTGATTTGAACGAGGGTACTTATTGCCGGTACCGGCAGTTGAAATTCTGAACTAGTAGTACTCGGACTGACAGTTGGGGTTTCATCGTCTTTACTTTTCCTTTCAAAGCAAATTCAATATTATGATGAACTTTTCCATCGGAAATCGCTGCTCACTGCAAAAGTGTTAGCGCACTATTGTGTCGTTTTTCTCTCAAATATGATGTCTTTTTTTCAGAGGAATACACGGACTGTTAGCTATAGCTAGATGTTTCGAAGTCATCAGACTGGATTTTTATTTCTAAAGAGTTGAATATATTGTAGCCTCATCTCTGCTGGTAACTAGCAGTTTAGCCTTGACTGCCCTATTAGCCCCAGTGTTGCCAGATTGGGATAAAAGTCGCAAATTGGGTTACTTTTAAAGCGTTCTTGCGCCTAAATTTTAAAACTTGCGACTTATGACTTTTTGGGCTACTTTTTGTTAGCAGCTTGCTATTTTTTTTTGTTTTGATGAAATTTTCATTCCAGAGTTAATTGCTTTTTTGAATAATTTTTCTTCCTTTACGGTAGATTTTTTCTTTGGTTTTCCAAAAACAAGATGAAAGATAGTCTTTTGCTTAACAATGCAATCAGTTAATTATTGTTGGTTGTTAATTTTTGGGGCAGTTTAATTGCTAATGTTAGATGAGCTCCGGTCAGTAAGGTTACCAGCTCACCAAATCAGAAAGACCTACCATAGGCCAATTGAAATATTTTTGGAGAAAGCAATTTTCATGTAGCCTAGTTACATCATTATAGGCCTACATTACAACATAATAGATCAATGCATTTATAGTTCACATTTTTTGGAATTAAGCTGTGTAACAACTGTTGCCAACAAAAGAATGTCATAACCAGGGCTGCGAACTTTAACTCTAACTCGCAAAAACTCGATCATTTTGCCGAACTTGAACTCGAATAAAACTGTTCGAGTTCATTAAAGAGATATTTAAATTGTTGAAAAGAAATAAAAAATCACTTCGAAATATAGTTAGTTGTTCAAGCAGTCACAATTCGTGTAAATTGAAGTTACGATTTTACCAAAAGAAAGCTGCATGTCGTTTATTTGTTCATGCCATTGCGACCTATATTTTTATCTTTTTCTTCGCAGAGCACCGGCGGAGAAAACGTTGTCGCTTTTTTGGATATTCATTTGCCTGAACTTGAACTCAAAAAAGCTTATTTTTGTCGAACTCGAACTTGAACTCGAAAAAGCTTATTTTTGTCGAACTCGAACTTAAACTCGTAAAAATTAAATTAGAGTACTCGAACTTCAACTCGGACTTGCTAAAATAGGTTGAACTCGAATAAAATTCGATCGAGTTCGCAGCCCTGGTCATAACGTTACATTCTAGCGATCCATAGCTACTGGTACCACTACCAGTACTGTACATAATCGTCAAACACTAAACATGTATATCAGTAGGTGACTAGGTATAGAAAAAATACCATTTCCTGAATCCATAACGTTACCACTAATAGTTAGTTAGTTAGTTAGTAGCATATTTATCCTTCTATCACGAGAAAGCCATCAAAGCGCTATTCGAGCTCGCTTAGGAGTTGCCTGCCGTCTGTCTACCACACCAAGATGGGGGAATCCTGCTAAGTGCCTTCCCCAACGGCACAACAAGTAAACTTGCCGGCTTGTTCTTCACACTGTCCCTTTAATGCTGAGCGTCAAGCAGGGAAGCTGTGAATAGCAATTTTAAAGTCATTGGTTTGACCCGACTCGGAATCAAACCCGAGTGTACAGCTCAAGAGACAGACGCTCTATACCACTCGACCATTTGAGCTGTTGATTCTCAAAGTGAACACTATTATTGTGATTGTGTATAGTGGTACCTTACCACCAGGGCTGGCGCAAAGGGGAGCTTCCCCCCTCCAATTGACATGCCTACCCCCTCCCAATAAAACAAGCTTTCTCTTTTGAAGAAAGCGGCTAAATTTGTGCTTAATTTCAAATTTTGACCCCTCCTGATAAACCCTTTGCCCCCCTAAGTAGACTGCTCTGGCGCCCGCTCTGTTTACCACAATGGAATTTGACAGACAGGCCTACCTACTGGTACATTACCGCTTTGTATTCTTTCGACCAATATGCACATGTAGTCAGAGATGGGCATTTATCGCGATAATTTATCGGCGATAGCTATCGGCGATAATTTTTTACCGATTATCGTTATCGCTCAAAATATTTTGGATTTATCGATTACCGATATCGCTTTTGTAATATATTTTGTTATCACCGATAAATTATCGCGATAAACGATTCTTTATGCACACAGTGTTCAAAGTTAGGGAGTTGGCGCTATGGAAAAATTCACGGTGTCGATAAAGTCTTGTTGCGATTTAAAAAATCTCTCTTTGCTTTGTTTAATCCCACGGCAGAGTCCGTGAAGTGCTTCCTTTTCTTGAAAAATCTAGAAAAACACTTTTGTGATTTGACTAATAAGAAAAAATTTCGTCAAACACGTTGAAAATTTACGGCAACATTCATCGGAAAAATCTAGCGGCGATAATTTATCGATTACCGATATCGCTATAAGAAATTAAGATTTATCGCTTTTCGGTATCGCTCAGAGCATTTTTGAAATTATCGTTAACGCTTTAGCACAGAAAGGTTTATCGTGCCCATCACTGCATGTAGTAGATGATATGTAGACTAGGTGATATATTTCAAATTTGCAGTGACCCTGAATCTCTTCGCTTCCTTGCACTTAAATCAGTCATCCCATAAGCTAGAGATTGATGCAATTAACTTCTGTTTTTGTTTCAAATGTTTTCTGTATTTGAAACTGGAGCACGCGTGCTTAATTGTTTCGTTAAAAAATTTTTTGGGTACTTTTTATGGCCATCTGCTACTTTTTCAGTGGATTTGGGCCATTAACCACCCAAAAAGTCTGGCAACACTGATTAGCCGTAAGTGCCTTAGTAACACAACATACCAGTACGCTAGAGATGAGATGGCATGGGCCGCTAAGAGACCCGCCAATGAGCCGTTAGCCGGTCTTTTTACTGGTCCGCTAACGTCCCGGTTCTATCTTTGCTCATCACTGGGCCGCTAACACTTCTTGAAATCTCTTTGAGTTTGATTAAAGGTTTGTAAAAAGAATGGGCTTTGGGCGGGCTGGGCTTTATTTTTAGCATGAGTTGCCGGGCCGGTTACTGGGCTAGAGGTTCCGGGCCGTGGGCGGTCTGGGCCTAAAAAAAGTCAGCCCGAGCCATCTCTACAGTAAGCAGTACCAAAGTCTATAGAACTCACAGTGTTTCCCGACAAAACCTGTCAGCTCAACTTATGCAGGCCTACGTGAGTTGAGTTCTACGGACTTTAAGCAGTACCATATTATTATTTTTTTTTTTATATTTTTTTTATTTTTTCTTCTTCTGCTATGAGTATATCGTTTATAATGGGGATGGGGGACCTTGACTCTGAAAACCGCAAGGTTCTTTCGGGTCCCCCTTCGACCTTGCAATTATTTTCTCAATTTGTGCGTGAATTGTTTACTGTTTATATCATATGCATCGTCGAAAAATAAACTATACTACTACTACTACTACCATAGCCTAGCAAGGCTCCCACGCCTGGGGTTTTGCCCCCAGGTTTTGGAATTTTGATGCTTGTATTGGGTTCTGGGTTTTTCAAACGAAGAACTGGGGTGTTTGGGGTAAAACTAGGCTATAGGCCTACAGGATACAGTCTGGTAATTGCAGTGGTGTAAAGTAGCAAAGTAGTTTTACTTAATAAGTACACTACTTGGACTAGGTATTATTACTTGGTAACTAGCCTAGTACTTACATAAGTGATTTAAATTTTCACTACTTCTACTTACGTAGTTCCATCTGAAAGTAACGCTACTTAAGTGGCTTTAAAAATGATAAGTAGTTAATATTAAGCAATGTACTGATGTATCGCGCAAATGATAAACACTCATGCTTGATACCGGTAATAAAATTGGCAACATTAGTATTATTTATTTATGAAATTTGACACAATGGTGTTGGGTTCAAACCTTGACACACTCACAAAGGTCATTCTATTATATACAGTCAAAATTTTAAAATTTTGTAACCCACCCTCCCAGATTTTGTTCATTTTTGGATATGCTATAGTCATGGATGAGTGATGAAAAATGACGTTGGTCCCATCAAAATCCATCATGCGGTTTTCGAGATATCGCAAGTGACATTTTTGTCACTAATGGCACTGTTTTTGCTTACCAAAAACAAAAACGCCAATTATGTCCTCATTTCTTTAGGTATTGGTGAAAAAAAGGATGTATTCCTACAGATTTTGGGGTGAGGATTTCAATTATGAAGTCAAATTTTTGTAAAAACCACAAGAAAGCACTCAAAAATTAGCACAAAAGTTCTTGATATGATTGATATGATGATTGGGGTGCTTGACTTTACCGCCCCATATCCAAAATCTGCAAGAACAAATTTTCCTCCAACCAATGCCAAAATGTTGAGACAGACTTGTTGGCTCATGTGTGGAACTATGGTAACATGTTGGTTCATGTGTGGAACTATGGTAACATGTTGGTTCATGTGTGGAACTATGGTAACATGTTGGTTCATGTGTGGAACTACTGTATGGTAACATGTTGGTTCATGTGTGGAACTATGGTAACATGTTGGTTCATGTGTGGAACTATATGGTAACATGTTGGTTCATGTGTGGAACTATGGTAAACATGTTGGTTCATGTGTGGAACTATGGTAACATGTTGGATCATGTGTGGAACTATGGTAAACATGTCTTTTTGCAAACTTGAGTTAATGGACTTTAACTTTTCACCATACGTTGTTTATTCTGAAATGATCAAAATAAAAATCACACTCATACTATGCGTATGCTTATGATGTCATAGTTGATAACAAATGTTCTAGAATTAAAAGCTGCTTTGGTTCGTTTACAAAAAAGCTGCTAGTCAATTTTTAAGAAAAACAGTAAGCCGATACGTGACCATTATTCAGTGTGTAAGAATGTTTTAAGATTTGTTTTTTGATTATTTTTAGTTTTTATGAAATAAATATAAATTTCTGCCCTGAAACAATGCATCACAAAACAGTGATGTGACTTGTAAACAATTTTGATGTTTTTTTCTGTTTAGCATGCAGCTATGAAAAATGTTCATCAAAAAAAATTTTTTTGGGGGGGGAAGGCAACTCTCACTGTGTCTTCTTGCAAATGCTATACCGTTACTGTGTTTTAATTTTTTTTTAAATCCAGCTAGTACATTGAGTATAAAGGCCCAGTCACTCCAGCTTTGCAACTGCTTTGTGACTTTTGAAATTAATACAATTTTTTTATAGCTGGACCAGATGCTTCAATGTAACTGGGCTAGGGATGGGCAATGTGGAACATTGAATCAGGTGCGATTCAAGTCCCAAAGTATTGGATACACAAAATTTTATTTATCTAATTGTCTGGGTTTGGATAAAATGATGGAAAATTCTATTTATCCGAATATCTGGATGCAGTAGGGCTGATTGGGACAGTGCTGAGGTCCAAGCGGACTGGAGAACATTTGGAGAAGCTAAATGTGCTCCACTGCGATCCGTCTTCTGTGCACGAACTACGAGGTTGAATCGTGCTGTTCTTTGATTATATAGTTCTTTTTGAATAAAGTGCAGTTACTGACGTACATTGCTTTGCTTATGAATGATAAACAGGATGATATATGACAGTACGCTTGAAGTGTTGCTGAAAACAAGATAGGGTGTGTGACTGATCCTAGTGAATATAAACATTCGGTGCTCCAGATTCGGTTTTGTGATGAAACAGTCATACGCTCCTAATTGCCCATCCCTAGACTGGGCTTTGGTGGCTGAGTTATTAGTGATGCAGACAAGTACAGTTTAGTGCCTTTTTAAATCGTTTAACTGCAGTGCAGATATTCATTACGATTGCATGTTTACAAGTGTGTTAAAGATCACAAAATGTTATGTTCTCACATATTTGGTTTATATAATTTATTACTGGTGAATTACAGTGGTAATTTGATTCTGATTGCTGAGTATAATTCAAACTGAACAATTTAAAATAATTTGCAGCAGTTTTTTATCTTATTTGTTAACCCTTACTACAATGTTTCAATTTAATAGTGTGGTGTATCTTCTCTAGTCTCGGTAGCAAACCCATCATACACTGAACATTGATCAATATCTGTGCTGTTTGTTAAATTCCCAGTTCCAAAGCTGAAGATGGATTCATTAGTGATAAAATTTTTGACTTTCAATTCTTTATTGTTGCTGATAAACCAGTACAAAACTCAGACATGAGTTTCTATTAGAACTAAAAACAACTTATAGTTCTAGAACATATTTGCTATCAACTATGACATCATACGCACATGCATAGTACGAGTGTGATATATATTTTGATCATTTCAGAATAAACAACGTATGGTGAAAAGTTGAAGTCCATTAACTCAAGTTTGCAAAAAGGCATGTTTACCATAGTTCCACACATGAACCAACATGTTTACCATAGTTCCACACATGAACCAACATGTTTACCATAGTTCCACACATGAACCAACATGTTACCATAGTTCCACACATGAACCAACATGTTACCATAGTTCCACACATGAACCAACATAGTTCCACACATGAACCAACATGTTACCATAGTTCCACTCATGAACCAACATAGTTCCACACATGAACCAACATGTTACCATATAGTTCCACACATGAACCAACATGTTACCATAGTTCCACACATGAACCAACATGTTACCATAGTTCCACACATGAGCCAACAAGTCTTTCTCAACATTTTGGCATTGGTTGGAGGAAAATTTGTTCTTGCAGATTTTGGATATGGGGCGGTAAAGTCAAGCACCCCAAAATTTTTGTGCTAATTTTTGAGTGCTTTCTTGTGGTTTTTACAAAAATTTGACTTCATAATTGAAATCCTCACCCCAAAATCTGTAGGAATACATCCTTTTTTTCACCAATACCTAAAGAAATGAGGACATAATTGGCGTTTTTGTTTTTGGTAAGCAAAAACAGCGCCATTAGTGGCAAAAATGTCACTTGCGATATCTCGAAAACCACATGGTGGATTTTAATGGGACCAACGTCATTTTTCATCACTCATCCATGACTATAGCATATCCAAAAATGAACGAAATCTGAGAGGGTGGGTTACACGGTGTGACTGTATTATAATAGAATGACCCACAAGTGAAGCAAGAAAAAAGACACAAAGTAACAAATGAATAAGTAAAATAAAAGCAATGCTGAGACTAATATACAAACAAGCAAATGGTGTGTAAGTCAAATTTGTTCAAACATTTCTTGAAGGCAATTAAAGCAGTTGAACTAGCAACAGATTCAGGTAACAAATTCCAAACTGAGATGGTGCAATTGCAAAAAAAGTATCAAAAAGAGTCATGCTTGGGTTTATGTTTACATCTCAGAACCAGGGTATGTCTACAAAATCAAAAAATCAAATCTTCATTATACTCGCCAAATTACGCCGAAGCGTTTAACGAGTTGCAGGGCCCATCTCGCAGCTTAGCGCCTGGGCAACACAGCTCCAAAGAAATGTCGCAACGATGGTGAGTCGTTGGCGACGCTGTGCTGATTTGACCAGCCCGGGAATCAAACCCCAGACCTCCCGCACCGATAGCGTGCGCTTAGCAACTGAGCTAACGCAAATTGTAATTATCTTTATCACATACGAAAAAACATTAAAATATTATTAGGTACTGTAAAATAATCATTAAAATATTAGGTACCATTAAAATATTAGGTGTTTTATTTTATATATTATCTAAGTTTTACAATTTCGTGATATTTACAGATTAAGTGGTCTTTTGTTGTTTGTGTTTGGCGTGGACACTGAGGTTGCATTTTGCAGATTATGACACACTTCACTTTTTTAATTTCATCAAATGAATGTGCTAATTATCCTAAATATACTTCAGCATAGGCAAAATATACGTCGAATTTGGAAGTGAGCAAATTATCTTTTTTGAAAGCTCAGCTTTTTAGCCTTAGTTTTGCAAACACTACTTTTTACTTTAGTAGCTTCAAATTGCTGGTACTTTTTGCTTTCACTTGGTTACTTTTTACAATTCCTACTTTCTATTCTACTTCAAATAGCTTCCGCTATCAGTACAGTACTTTTACTTAACTAGATTTCTGGACTACTTTTTACACCACTGGGTAATTGCGACTACTTTCCAGTATTAGTTGGTTTTATATCGTATTCATAGCCTACCTTGGGTTCAGGTTCGCAGAAGCAAAAATTTAAAGGTTCAAATTCGGATTGGGTTCAAGAATTTTGAAAGCGTCAATTCGACTTATATTCTGGCACACAGTTACGGGCACATTTTTTTCACAACTACTTTTTGTATTTAGGCTGACTGTATTTTCTAAGATGCTGCTGGTGTGTTCCATTATAATTCAACAAATGCTGTATACCCTAGGTTGGAATTTTCAACAAAATTAGTAATACATCACAACTTCACAAGATCATATATATAGGGTGGTAGTCTAGCAACAACAACTTAAAATTTTTTTTTTGAAATCGGGCTTTTGGTTAGTGATATAATTTAAGAGTTATATTTATCATAAAAGTTTCATTTTTGTGTTGAAATATATGTTTTTAAGGGTGAAGAATCTAAATTTGGGGTCAAATTTAGAATATTTTTTCAAAAATTTAGTTTATATATTAAATGATTTTTGGGGAGTAATTTTGGGCATCAAAATCTCTATGAAGGATTGCGTCAAACTTCCATGTAAAAATAATTTTGTAAAGGTTACAACTTGTTTTGGACAGGTTTTGGATTACCAATAAATGTTCAGCAAAACAATTATTATAATAAGCTAATTGATTTTAGGAAATGGTCAGGTTGCGAGGTTTCGAAAGGCATTAGCCTCAGCAGTCAGCATGGTAAGAGAGATCACCTTGCAAACTTACCACAACAGATCAATTCATAGGGTATTAGAAATACCAAATGCACTCTTTTTGAAGAGTTTGTTTCAGGCTCTGTGGATGAACAGCTTCTGGCCTTTTGTGGTCAATGTCTGTTTTGCCAATTCGCACCTGTTAAACCTAGCCAATATGGTATAAAAGTGTGAGATAATGAGACTGTGTGGACATTCACAATGCTTTTTGGTTGTGAAGTTGCGATGACTGATGAGTCTTGTTATACTTTTTCAAAAGGGTGCCAGAAAAATATTGTGTGACAACTTTTGCATCGGCGTGGAGTTTAGTAGGATGCCAATGACGGACCTGTTGATTCCTGCAAAAGTCATCCCAGAAAATTTAAAAGTGTTTGGCTAGCTTTCTCCAGAATTCGATGGTGATAAGAGAAAAGGCATAAACAACACTCAACAAAACCATGACCATGTCGACCTATGACAAGCCCATAAGTGCAATGCAACTAGTCCTTGTGCCTGAGGTGAAGAAGATATGGAAAATGAAGAGAAGAGAGATGTAATTGGTATAACAGTATGAAGAGTAGTGACGATACCACGGAGTAGCTGTTGTTTGAAACTATACCACACCAAGAGAATGACACACCTGTGGACAATGTCCTAATGTTATTGCTCTACTATATAAGGACTCTTGGTGTATAGTAGGCCTACACTGTACCAGCTAGAGTGTCTTTGGAAGCAGTCGCAAGCGGAGACGTAAAAGCTTGCTGATTCAGGGTGAGAAAAAAGTTGACGAGGTAGAAAAATTGGCAGCAATGTTATTGCTCTAATGTTTAATGTCTGAGGACTCTTGGTATACGGTAGGTCTACATACACTTTCCTAGACTGAGTGCATTTGGAAGCAGTCTGCTGTAAATACAGGGTAGGAAAATTGGCAGTATCGATGCTCATCTGTTAAAAGATAAAGAATATTATATGGTCCTGAGCATAGAAGAATTGATCTGTTCCAGCACTTTTATTTTGGTAAAAAAGACATAAACGAAAGCTTTCTCTGCGCAACACTGCAAAAATATCTTAACATAGCCTTCTAAAGTTGCCCTTGACATGATTGCTAGTTGAATTCTTTATTAGTCAATCAGATGTGAGCAATTATATTTAGTTCTTCATGAATATTAGCAACTTTACGACGTTGAAATTTTAGTAGAACAAAGGGAAATCTGGTATTACAATAAAGATTACGAACACGGGTCCAATGGACCTGGTTGGTAAACTATGCTATAAAAAATGTCTGGTCGTTCTAGGGCTAAACTGATATTGTACTAAATTTTTTCTTTTTTTGCATTGTGATCTTGGGTAGTATTATATTTGTCACATTTAATGTTAGCCAAACCGTGAACATTTCATGCCAATTTAAATACTATAAATTAATACCAAGAACCATTTTTTCTAATTCATCATTGCAACTTCATAGTTTTGTATCTAGTGTATGTAATTCTATTGTTTTCACTGTTATAAATATGTTATGTTTTTTTGCCATTTTTGTCGAGCGCTTTTGATCTAACTTGCCATCAGGAAAGAGTGCCATAGAAATTTATTATTATTATTATTATTATTATTATTGAAAATCGATCACCAAATGAAATTAATACCCCCTGCAGGCTGTTTCACCGTGAGGCTCTTCAGGGGGAAAGTTAAAAACTATAATTAGATCTAGATTTTATCATTTTATAGTTTTTAACTTTACCCCTGAAGAGCCTCATGGCGAAACAGCCTGTTGGGGGTTATTAATTTTATTTGGTGACCGATTTGCTATGTTTATGTTCGTTCAAACCACGTTTATTATTATTGTTTACTCAAAAGCTCAAGCTGTTAACCAGTTAAGACTGCTACCCTAGTATGGTATATTACCGTATCTCAGATCCTTTATCAGCTTATCTACGTGTTAGTCTGTGTAGTAACATAATTATTGTTGGTGTGTGTATGGGTAAAAATCGAGCATGTCTTCCCTTCAAAAACTCGTGCAAACGAAGGGTTTGCCCCCACTGCCTCAACAACTATCTGGCCCTTCTCGCAAGCTGTAAGTTTAATTGTAAGTTGTAGTTGTACAAGTGACGTAGAAATAGCTTTATATGGTTGAATTGCTAACTACAGGTATTCTGTCAGAAAAACTCATGCTTGTCTTACTGATACTTTGAAGCTTTACTGTCAGCCTACGACTATGCATTTTTTATGATAGTGTCTAGAGCACCGGCCCGGTTTACATTATCAAAACGCTGCTGCACCGGACTACTTGTTTGTTTCTTTACATGACGTTGCTGTCACGCTGGTATGACGTCGTCAGCAATAACTTCATGTAAAAATATTAGTGGTATTAGAGTACAGTTAGGGGTGGGGAGATTGGAGATAGGTTAAAGACTTAAAGTTAATGTAACTTTAAAGTTGGTGTGCGCAAGGAGTAATTTTAAAAGAAAAATATTTTTACACTTGTTTGCGTGAGATTTAGCTGTATAACAATTATTTCTTGCAGGAACTCCAGAAAACGTGATTATTCACCGAAATCATGGACGGAATATTTTGAGAAAAAAGATCGCATTATCATTGGCAGGAATAGTTTTCAATATTATGAAAGTGGGTCGAAATCAAGCGAAATCGCAGTTTTATTTTTGCATGGAGGAGGATTCTCTGGGTTAAGCTGGGCCTTGTTGACAGTGAGTGATGTTTATAGAACGTTGTGGATTGTTGTTGGTTTCAGTTGAAGAAAAACAAAATTCATGATATTTGTTTTGATATAAATTCAACTAAAAAAAGTTTGATTTTTGTTTGACAAATCTACAATCCGATATCGAAGAGCGATCAAAAAGATTTATTACCCATGCATAATTCTCTTTTCAAGTTGCAAAATATGGTGGGTTCTAGTGGAGTAAGTTTCAACTTTGCTTTGACAATATTTCGATCGTAACCAAGTTCAAGATTAAGTGCAATATAACCTGATAAAGATTTATATTCAGTGATAACAGTTTGATGATCTGTTATGATTGATTAGCGAAATGCAATTAATTTGGAGATTGTTCATGTTTTTGTCATAATTGAAATGTTATTATGTTCTTAATATACTGATGTTAATTTTGTTAACATGCCGTAGTATTATTCTATTAGCATGTTTCAAAAAATCAAATCTTAATTATACTCGCGGTATTACGAGTAGGGTTGGATTCATTCTTTTTTTTTTTCTAATTTTGAAATTCAAATTCATTGACGTTGAAAAAGCGAAATTCAAATTCATTGACTTTGAAAAATCCGCATCGGTATCCGCATCGGAAAAGCAAGTGCAGTAATGCGCCAGCTCCACCGATCTGTGGTACTGAAACGGGAGCTTTGCACCAAGGCAAAGCTATCCATTTTTAGATCGGTCTATGTTCCTATTTTGACTTATGGCCATGAGTGTTGGATCATGAATGAGAAAGTGAGGTCTCGAGTTCAAGCAGCCGAAATGGGATTCTTGCGAAGAATTAGCGGTTTGATCTTGTTGGACAAGGTTAAAAGTGCAGATATTCGTGAATCTCTAAACATCGAATCGCTGCTTCTCCGACTAGAAAGATCGCAACTGCGTTGGTATGGACATGTGACACGAATGCCCCAGGAAAGAACAGCCAAAAAACTGCTCTGTTCAACACCGATTGGTCGAAGGCCTAGAGGCCGTCCCAGAACTCGATGGCGAGATTACGTAGAAGATCTTAGTTGGTCTCGCCTTGGCATCCCAGCAGAGCATCTATCCTTTGTTGCAGAGGATCGAGATGCTTGGAGGCTCCAACTTGAGCTGCTGCCCCCGCGACCCCCCAAGGATAAGCGGGTCCAGAAAATTGATTGATTGATTGATTGACTTTGAAAAAAACGAAATTCAAATTCAACTTCATGAAGAATTTGTGAGCGGATTCAAATTCAATCCAACTTACCAGTCACCAGTATACGCACCAGTGTCGCCACTCATCAGCCACCTCTACTAATTCCATACTTGGTCAGCCAGATTGTTATAATTATGCGTTTAAAACAAGAAATATTTTTAAGTACTGTAGGTTTAGCGAGTTGCAACTTGTTCAAAATATTTTCACTCAAGAAATGCGTAAAATAAAGTAAAAGTGTAGCTAACTTTAAAAATAACAGTACAAGATGCAAAAAAACATAACTTATATTAAAAAACACGAAGAGCAATTAACGAAATGGCAGAGATGAAGTAGGCACACGAACAAATTTTTAACGACTGCAAAACATTTTTATTGCATTTTATATGCAACAGCCTCTGAAACATCTCCGCGCCTAGTGAAACCACTATTATTGAAACCATAGATCAAACGCAGCAATTTTACATTCAAGATCGCTGCGCATAAATGTGCATTCTACTCTATATGAGAGGAGAAAGCATTGTCCGGCCATCCGACCTTTATATTGATAAGCTACTGTAAATCGTTCTTATCTTGCACTTATAATTAATTTTACAAAAACAGTTTGAAGTTGAAACACCGTGTCTTTTCTTTCGAACGCCTGTTGGTGAAATAAACAAGCTTTACTGATCTCATGTGGAAAATTGCTGACGTAAAGACGAATTTCATTCTCGGCAACTTCACTTCATGTTAAAATGCCATAAAAACCTTTAAAGATGTGAAATCCGAGCGATTGAGTGTAAAGTCTATCCTCCAGCAGGTGCGCTAGGGAGGTTACTGTGGCCCAAAAACAACTTCAAAGCGCTTTGCAGCGTTATATTCGCCATCATAAACTTTCTGTTGGCGTGATAAAATTTTATGGAACGTTTGCAACATTAACTGATATAAACCAATTACAAATTGCTACATTTGCTTTGTAAGGTTTAATTCGAAAAACTCAAAGTTCGTCAAATTTGTTTAATCAAATTATTCAAATTCATTGACGTTGAAAAAACGAAATTCATATTCATTGACTTTGAAAAAATGAAATTCGGATTCATTGACTTTGAAAAAACGAAATTCAAATTCATCAAGAACTCGTAAGCGGGTTCAAATTCAATCCAACCCTAATAACGAGTGGCGGGATCCATCTCTGCGGTTTAGCGCCTGGACAACACAGCTGCGAAGAAACATCGCCGCCGTGATGAGCCGTTGGCGACACTGTGTTCGATTTGACCCACCGAGGAATCAAACCCCAGACCTCCCGCATCTCTAACGATGTTTTTCGCGAAGTGCTGTTGTTTTTTTTTTTTAAACATGCTGAATGTTATTAGAAATCGTTGTGTTCGGTGGTTGATTGTCGTTGCATTGCACTCGACCTTCGAGGTCATGGAGGAACAACAACAGAAGATGATTCTGACGTGGCTGCTCGTACACTGGCGAAGTAATCATTTTCATATTATTGCTAACAGAATGATTAAGCAATGTGGTGTTCTTCACTCTATGCTTAATCGGGTGTTGCGACCATGCCTACTAATTCCCTCCTTTTCAGATCTCATCCTCGCTAGCATGTTACAACGTTGATCGTTTTGTTGCTTCTTCCCTTTTCTGTGTCCATTTAAATTTGAAATCGTATATTGCTGTGTTCTATTTATTTTGACGGTGCCGAAATAAAAGATTCTACTACTACTTTAGAATCTTTGCCACTAACGTCAACGTTATGACGTCTCTTGCTGGTCAATAATTCTTGTGGTTGATTCCCAACGCCTGGCTCGACTTTTCATCCGATTTTTAGTTCAAAAATTAAACATAAAAGGTTGCTTCTAACAAACGAAATGTAAACACTGAAAATAGTGTTTAGTTTCCTATTTATCCTTTAGACACGAGAGAATGACCAAGGAGCGCTGGAACGAGTTTGCGTAAGAGTTTTTAACCATCTCTTTGCTTTCTGAGGTGGGGTAACCCCTATATGCCTTTTCGCGGGCTTGTTCTCCACACCTTTAATGCAGAGTCAAAAGTTTTTTTTCTACATATGCAAAATGTTTAAAAGTATATTTCTACTAGTTGTGGAGTTATAGGCCTTGGTTGTAATTTAAATCCATGTTGTTAAAAATCGTTCAATTCTTCGATTAAGACCTTCCTCGTTTCAAGCCCAACTTCCGACAAATTTTCTTTAAAAACCAACTGCACCAACGCAACCCGTGCTTCTGTTCGTTTTGTCGTGCTAAGTGTTTTTTTTTTGTTTTGCTTTTTTTTTACTTTGTGTCCGTGTCTTAAACTTTATCGAGGAAATGCGAACTTGGCGACCGCGCAACTTTTTGGTTGTAACTAAGATCTTCCGCATCTCATCACTGCATGCTTCTTTGTATTTTCGTATATTTTGAGAAATTCGTGGAAAATAAATGGACTTGCGGACCACTGCTACGGCAAGCAAGGAAGTTGTGAATACTAATTTTATGGTCATTGGTTTGATACGACTCAGAATCAAAGCAGATTCTACAGCACCAGAGGCAGGCGCTTTATCCACTCGGCCATCTGAGTTGTTATAATAGTTCAATAATAGCAGAGTGTTAAAGTGGTCACCATTTCGCTATTAGTTTTGTAAAGCATTATTCTGTGATTGTTTTGCATTGAGCTCAGGATTTCATCGTTGCTTTTTAATTATCTTATTTTGCGTTTCCTATTCTCGGGCTGCAGCAGTTTGTGTTGTACAACACCGCTTCTATTTATTTCAGCGACGTATGCGATGTGATTGCTGAGCTGGAACTCGACTGTCCTGTTGTTTTGATTGGACACAGCATGGGCGGAGCCATCGCAGTTCACACAGCCGTGACCAATCGCGTTGACAGATTAGCTGCACTTATTATCATTGATGTAGTGGAAGGTGGGATGATGTGGAGCCTGCATTGGTTCAGCAGATCGCAATGTAACTGTGTATTACAGGAACAGCATTGGAAGCACTGCAGAGCATGCACCACGTCTTGCATAATCGGCCACAAAGTTTTGATTCAATCGAAAAAGCGAATGAATGGTGGTAGGTAGAGCAGTTGCTGCGTCGTGGTTTCGTTATGGTTTTGCTTGTTTTGAAATTTTTTGCATTGAAAAATAGAGATGAAAGCAATCAAAAGTTATATTGTGTGAAGTTTCTCCTTTGATATTTTTTTTCAGTGTACGATCCGGTTATATTCACAACCTGGAGTCGGCGCGAGTTTCCATGCCCGGGCAATTGATCAGGTGAGGAACTGCCTTCAGCTACATTTTAATCTCTTGTATTTTTTTTTCTACAGTCAAAAAATTTTGCTGCAATCCAGTTTCCTCGTATCGAACGATTGGCGTGGCTAAACAGCTTTATCAGTTCGGTAGGTCTAGGGTTTGATTCCCGGGTCGGTCAATCGGACTCACTCTTGCCTCCGCTGTGATGTTTGTGCGACATGGCCTAGCGGTACCGCGCTCGGCTAACAACTCCTACGTGACGGGTTCGATTCGCGGCTGGAGCCGATCGTATTGACGTATAAACCGGGTGGCTGCTTACTCGAAGAGCGTTAGCTCACTTCGCAGTCTCCCTCAATTACTGTTCAATTTTCAGTTCAATATAATTTGAAAATAACCTCGATTGTTTATTTATTTGTTCGGAGCTGTGTTGTCCAGGCGCTAAAGCGCGGAGATGGATTCCACCACTCGTAACACGCTTTGGTGAAATACCGCGAGTATAATGAAAATTTATTAAAGAAATTTCAACACTGATTCTTGTAATTCCAACTGCCCTTAAATTACGTCTTAAACACGTCTCACGCAAATTAAATTTCATAGACGTGCCGCAAGTTGGCGCAATGGAGCAATGCAATGTGACGTAAATACCGCGATATATGTTGTAGTACCAATGCAAATGTGCAAAGACGTAACACTCGTAAAAATAACACGTAATTCACCTTGAAAAATAAATAACAATAAGGTTTGTGATGTAGGCGCGCTCAACAGATGTTGATGTTCTGTAAAACTTCAGTTTGTTCAAGAAGCAATTCGTGAAAGTAAAAAGTACTCCTTAGTGATTGTAAGTAACTAGACGGTTCGAAGCGAATGCATCGTCATCATCAGCACATTGCCATGCTTTGTAGCGGAATCGAGCGGGCGACGTTAGATCTTTCTTTGCTCGATTTCTCTAATAACAAACGAGAAATTTGTGCTGATCTCGCCATCACGATGTTTCTGCGCCATCTGCGGCTCAACATCGACGTGGTCGGTGGTGAAGGTCGCTTGTTTCCCCACCCAGTCCGTCACCGATGAATCGTCGTCGCGCGATGTTTTGATGGGCGACGCGACTTTCCGTTTGAGTAGATCGTGTGTGATCGCTGATTGCAAACATGATGCTCCATCCGGGAGATTGTGAGGTCGTGAACCGCTCTGACGTATGCGATGCCATAATCCTGTCTTCTTCAAAATCTCTCTAAATATTTATCAGGATCAGAACTAGTCGCTCATTTCGAAGTCATTCTTGCTGTAAAGATTATTATTACTGTTGTTCGCGTAGCACTTCAGGTAGCCACGTGGATAGAGCGTCTTCTTTGGAGCTAAAAACTCTGATTGATTCCTAGTCCGGCCAAACCAATCACCTTAAAATTGCTCTTCACAGCTTCCCTGCTTGACTTTCAGTATTAAAGGGACAATATGGAGAACAAGCTGGCAAGTTTACTTGTTGTGGCGTTGGGAAAGGCACTTAGCGAGTGCCCCCCATCTTGGTGTGGTAAACAGATGGCCGGTAACTTCTAAGCGATGTCGTTAGGCTGGGTTATTTTTTTCAAAATTTGACTTCGGTCAATTGACCCAACTGTCAACAAAAATTTCGGTCAATACAATTATTTTTCGGTCATGTTTGAAGTAACAAGACGAACGAAATATCCTCCTACTCCTTTTGTAACCGCAACAAATAAAAACTACTTTGGTCAGTTTGATGTTTGTTAAATCTGACACTGTGACACCGGTATTCCGTTTGCAATTGTTACTTGCTTATTGGCAAGATATTTACTTCGATCAATTGACCGAAATGCTTTAATTTTTGCGGTTTTTACGAATTTAATTTGAACTATGATTGAAATTTTACCGAAAAAAAAAAAAAAAACAAAAAACCAGCGTTATAGCGCTTTCTTGTGATAAGAGGATAACTTAGCGACTAACATTGCGAATTCTGTCAGCAAGTGATGAGTCTACACATTAGTGCTGCCAATGATTGAGCCCGCACGGCAGCCGACCTCGGCACATCAGGGTCATTTACCTTTCATCTTCGACTGTTCGCTCGTCTCTCATTCTCTCCATCTGCACGCGCACAGCCAGTTGCTCGAGGCGACGCGAGTCGTTTTCCTTCAATGCCTCGTTGCGTTTCAGAACCTGACGCAAAAAAATCAAATCTACATTATACACGCGGTTTTAGCCGAAGCGTGTAACAAGTGGCGGTGGGGACTGGCGAGCCGTCAGCGACATTGGGTCCGATTTGACCGACCCAGGAACCGAACCCAAGACTTGCCACGCCGGTACCGATGTCTTTAACCATTACGTCATCGTGCCGATTGCTTGGCAAGAATCAGACGTTGCTGGTAGAAATGAGAAAGTCGAGCTGCATCTTCATATTTCAATCGTTTGTTGAGCTAGTAACAAGAACACAGGTTGGCGCCCCGGGTTTGATTCTTTGGCTTCACAAGTTCATTCAAGATTTTTGAGGTTTTGCGATGAAGTTTTCGATAAACTTAATATCAAACTGATTGAAATTACCTCCAGTATATCTAGTTTTTCTTCCTCGGAAATCTCCTCCAACTTGATCACGTTCTGCATGTCCATCATCGATAAAATTATTTTGCTTAAAATCAGTTTGTACTAAAGATGTAATGGTTGATTGTGATAATAGATATTAATGCTTGCGAGTTATCTTTTGTATGGAGCTTGCAGGCTAATCACTGTTACCGTACGCTTACGCCTTGAAATTTTTTTTAACTTTTCGTGTTTAGACCAATAGCAAGTCGCTTAAAATTTTGATGGACTTCAAAAAATCTTAGAATTTCTCTGACTTACCAGTGCGTGGTATTCGCTCCTCGGCTAGTTTCTGTCCGATAGCAAATCTCTGTACATGAAAGTTTTAACGGGAGGTTCATTGACTGTTGAATACTATAATTGAAGGCCAATTGCATTGCCAAATCATTGCTGTTTGTTTCTGAAATATTCAGAAAGCTACAATTTTTTGATTTGTTTTATCACTTATAACCTGTCTTCAGGGTACTATGTCTTGCCTTTTGGTTTTTCTGTCAGTAGTTTCCTGCACTGTACATTTCAGCTCATTAATTTTCACACAAGAACAATCGAACGTTTTCCTGCAACTTCTTCACGCGTAAGGATGTAATTAATTAGCGTCGCGACCTGCGAGTTATATGAGGCGCTATTGTTTGTTTGTTTAGAAAAGAAATTTCCACCGATGACGTGCCAACGACCAGTGTCTTCACTATATCAGAAGAACCCGGTTCAGATTCAAACGAATCCGCACAAAGGTAAGCGACGATCATTGATTGATGACGTGACAATGTTACCTCGTTTCACATCACAATTATGTTTATATTATCAAATTTCTTGCAATGCGGGAGGTTATTCAACAAAGATTTGGTATTCGGTTTTCCTCATAACAATATCAGGGGCGAGGAAAAAAATCAAATCTTCATTATACTCTCGGTATTATGCTGAAGCATGTAACAAGTGGCGGTATCCATCTCTGCCGCTTAACGCCTGGACAACACAGCTCCGAAGAAACGTGGCAGCGGCGAGACGGACCTACGATAGCGATTTTCTTAACAACCGGTGGTTTAGGCGAGAGCGAAGCAATGCTTCCCTACATACAAACGCTTCTATCATTACTCGTCTATCTATCTGTTTCTGGCATGTTTTATTCGCATATGTCGTGATAATTTTAGCGATTATGCTGCACATCACCACCACAATGTGGTGATGTACATCACCATCACAATAAGGCGCTTCTCTACATTGTTTCCCGCTATTTATATCGCGCGCTCTTTGTGACGTATACATCTATTATGATGATGGATGACGTAATCACGTGTATGTGTGTTGATTTATGTGTGATTGTGACGTAATAATCTTCAAATTGTTACGTCGATTCCAGACATGACATCGATCGTTTGCAGTGGGAGTAAAACTTGCTTCAGGTCGAAAAATGTTTGGTTGTAAAAAATTTTTTTGCTGTAAATCGTGGTGGAAGGTTAGGGCCAGCGTGCGCTGCCGCTAATTAACTGTAGCTCGACGTAAGTGCCACGGACGGGATTCATGAGTGCCGTGTTGCAATGTAATGTCGGCCAGCACGACATGCAGTTGCGGATTTACTTTCTGTCAATTCCATTTTCCATAAAAAAAAAACTCCAACCATCATACTCGCGGTATTAAGCCGAAGCGTGTAATAAGTGGCAGGGTTCCTCTCCGCCGGTTAGCGACTAGACAACAGAGCAGCGGTGGCGAGCTGTTGGTGACAGTGTCCGATTTGACCGGCCCGGGAATCGAACCCCATACCTCCTGCACGATGCTGTTGTCATTAAAATCGACTTTTCTACAAACGTATCGGTCCCTAGTAGCGCACTGTCTTGTGACGTTACACTGATTGTGAGATTTATGTGTGATTGTGACATAATAATCTAATTTAGCATCGGTCCGATGTACAAATATGTTTGGCGGATTGATCTATCTCGCACTGAGCCGTTCTGGGAAGGATGGTTCAAGGGGATGTCCTCCCTCTTCCTGTCCGTTCCTGTGCCCAAGATCCTCATGCTAGCAGGTGAGTTCGCGACCCCGTTATTACATACAGGACTTTGCAAGTTAACGAAAAACTAAAGGTTGTGAAAACTGATTGCGACTGTGGGAATTGTTGCGAAAAAATGTCGGCCACGACAAAGTCGGTTTCACCCTGTTTTATTTCTACACTACAAAGACAATTTTTATTTCTACAGTTGGGAAAAGTTAACCTGTATTATTGGTGTTTCAGAACCCCACTTTTAACGTTGGAAGTTAAATTATGATGGATCTTTTTTAGTCAAATGATTGGTTTTGTAACTTGTTCTTCTTGCAGGCGTCGACCGACTTGATAAGGAACTTTCCATTGGACAAATGCAAGGCAAGTTCCAGATGCAGGTGAGCGATGTTCACTTGGTTTTATGTAACGACATGGCCTAGCGGTTTCTCGCTCAGGTTGTACATCCTACTTGACGGGTTTCATTCGCGGCTGGAGCCGATGGCTTTTGACACATATACCGGGTGGCTGCTGACTTGAAGAGCGCAAGCTCACTTCGCAGTCTCCCTCAATCACTGTTTAATTTTCATTTCAATATATTTTTTAAATTCCCATTTCACTCCGACACAACAAGCTCATCACTTGCGTCGTGTCACTGGCGTGCGTTGATACGTGACAGAAGCCGCGTGCTTCTGCAATTTGGATTTTCCTGCTCATAATCACCACATTGTTTGTTAGTAGTTGTGTGATATTGTTTACACATTTATGCGACAACATCAGTCACAATATGGCCGATTGTTTATCTAATCAATTCAGTAAATGTGTCTCGTAAACAATACAACTGCCGCATTCATATTAGTTTGTTGTCATTTATCACGTAACAAAGCAGTGATTGTGACGCGCTGCACGCCTGATGGCGAGCAATTAATTGGTTTTCTGTTGGCTCAGTTTTGTGATAAACATTGCTGTCGGTTCGGGGAGGTATGGGTTCGATTCTCGAGCCGGTCAAATCGGTCACAATGATGTTTCTTCGGAGCTGTATTGTCCAGGCGCTAAGCCGCGGAAATGGATCCCGCCACTCGTTACACGCTTCGGTGTAATACCGCGAGTATGATGAGGATTTTTGTTCGGGATCAGTTTATTCTTTCTGTTGATTTTTGTTCGAAAATATCTGCTGCTTCCTCGATCAGACTTTGAGCGTTGCTCAAGTTTTTTTCACTGCCTTCGTGTTTCCACTGATAAACTAAAAAAGAAACGATTCAAATGCTTGGGTCTGGGAAGCTGCGAAAACCCCGATATTAGTTAAATGCGAAATGTTATTCTGCTTCCACTAAATCTCTGTTGATCTGGATGATAGAGTTATGAGACTAAGCAAAGAAGGTTTGCAGCGAAATCTATCCAGTCTGGATATTAAGCTAAGAGTATAAAGAATTTCAACCCGAATATCACCCACTAAGATCTTAGACTGTTATTTTAAAGGTAGAATTTTGATTTAAATGAACTTGAGATGATTGACTGCTGCACTTCGCTGCTGGTCTTTCGTGTATATCTGGTTGTTTATAATTTTGTGACATGATGTTTCGTCTATCTGAAGTTTTTATCATGAAGCACGCAAGTAATTTACCCCTGGCGTTGTTGCGAGGTGGTCAAAGCCAAGGCAACAGAAGGCTGACGGGTTCCTCGATAATTTCGCGATACAGTGTTTGTGTGATATTCCTCCCGGAAAGGTGATTCAAAAGATGTTTCTGCTGAGTTCAAAACTGAAAAGTCGACTGAGATCTCGTGAAGAGGGACGTTTACCCTCGCCGCATGCCCAGTAAGGTGGTCAAAAAAAAAAAAAACGAAAATTTAAAAAGTAAATGGGCGTAAATAAATATGTTTTGTTCTTTGTAAAATGGTACCTTTTGGTGAAAAAATAACCCATGCAAATTTTTTTTTGAAAAACTAACGTTTAGAGGTGTCGCATAGGCCTTAAAGTTTGGGCCATTATTGAAATTTATAGGTTTCGACTAACTTTGATATATTTTTACAATCCTGAAACTAATCAAGAGCAATGCAAACTTGCAGCAGTCTTTGCTCATCACCGTGCAAAAAAAATAATTGATTTTGTTGAGAGACTTTAGAAATACGGCACATTTAGGGCCTTACCACTGGATGGCGCTGACACCATTAAACCGCCAGTTTGTCGTACAGAAACCAAATTGGTGTCTATTGCACCATTTTTCGAGGTGAGAAACTAAATAAACACACTGAAATTAGAGTAACTCGTTAGCGAATACTGATTAAACAACATTTTTCAAATGCCTTGCAGCATACAAAACAACGATGATTGGCGATGAAGCTTACATTTTATATTTTGGTTATCTAAGCTGTTATGTAGAAGCAAAGCAAGCAAGTAGTAATGGTACAATACAATCACCAATATCTCCAAAATAATTCGTGGCTATTATACCAAGCTCTAACGCTATCAATCTCCGAGAAATGGTGCAATAGACACCAATTTGGTTTCTCTGCGACAAACTGGTTGTTTGAAGGTGTCAGCGCCATTTAATGGTAAGGCCTTGAATGTGCTGTATTTTCAAAGTCTCTTAACAAAATCAATTATTTTTTTTGCATGGTGGTAAGCAATGACTGTTGCAAGTTTGCATTGCTCTTGATTAGTTTCAGGATTGTAAAAATACATTAAAGTTAGTCAAAACCTAAAAATTTCAATAATGGCCCAAACTTTCAAGGCCAATGTGACACCTCTAAACGTTAATTTTTCATTCAAAAATTTGCATGGGTTGTTTTTTCACCAAAAGGTACCATTTCATAAAGAAACTCATTAACTTTTTAAAGTTTTGTTTTTTTTTTGGACCATCTTAATGCTCAGTGGACCATCAAGATATTTGACTAAGCACAGAGCGTTTCAAAAGTGACATATCACTATAATACTGAAATACTAACTATGATTGTGGTATAAACGACATTTTGTTTCGTTTCCTTAACAACTTCCAGCATTAGAAAAACATATTTCCACCATGATGGCGCTATATTCCACGAGCAATGATAAAATGCAAGTTTCATCTTTCGGTATGTTACTTTTGAAACAACCTGTATTTAATGTCGTAATTGAAAAAAGTGATTATGACATCAAAATTTTGATTGTGATGCAGAAAGAAATATTGACCACTTTAACCGAACGTAATTATGAGCAAAGTAGAAGCTTTTCACTTCTCTCTACATTGTTGTTACCAGGTTATGTCCAGAAGTGGTCACGTCGTTCATGAAGACAAACCTGACGCTGTCGCTGACGTTATTTCAACATTTCTAATCCGACATAAGCTCGCGAAAAAAAGATGACAATTTATTATCCGTCGCGTTTCAACAATTTAATTATTTCTTTGCGGAACCGGAAGACTGGGAACCCCACCACGTTGCAGTAATCTCCGTCGATAGATTGGACCATCATGGCGCCGAGGCCTTGGATTCCATACGCCCCCGCTTTGTTCCTGCAACAACACGGACTCGTTGACTTGGAATAATTCGGACGTGAATTGTGAACATCATACCGTGAACTAGATTTTACTGTGAAGCTGCAACACAAACTGTCGCTCTCATGTGATTTTGCTTTCTGGGTTCGAACCTGGGTGGATCCATAGATGACTCTGAGTTTTACATCATATTGATGGAAATCACTGCCACTAGCAACCAACAATTTATTAGGACCACAAATATACTAACTGCCACACAGGCTGTAAGCAGCAAAAAAATGTATGGGAGGCAGGCCCCCTGGTTACATTACTGAGCCCACGCTCCAAAGCTAAGTCTTGTAAAATCGCATCGCTTGTGAAAACCATAGAAACTAGAATCAAAACCATGAAGCACATCAGGATGATCATGGTTGCGCCCGACATCCGCCAATATGATCATGTCAGAGTCTCCATCAATCCACTTTGGCCTGAAACTCAGTTTGCCGGATTGTAGCTTTTCCATTCACCATGTAACGACTGATCACATGGCGGAGTTGAAATATATTGTTTTGTTATGACTTCATTCAATAATGCACGGGAAGGAAGATGCGAGGGTTGGGGGGCCTCACTAGCAGAAAGTTCTCATGTAAAGAGTTGAAGCAGAATAACTCTTTGCCGGAAACGACACTTCCCAACTAACTTTGATCAAAATGAAGAACCCCGTGTTGGAAGGGGGGTGACCAAGAAATCTCCCCCAACCCTAAATCAATTTTCTGGCCACTGCCCGGCAGGGGCCCTTAAGTTATTAAGCAAAGTGTCTTCCTATGATCATGACAAGCCGTTTTATTCGTGATGAGGTTCCTAGGCTTCAACCTGCAAATTGTTGGTAAATCCGTCTCCCCTGACTGTTGGTTCAGCTAATTGTTATTAAGTTTCTAATTTTAAATATGTTCGTGACAAATGATGAGCTTCTACTTGTTCATTTAAACGACGCGAATTTTGTTCGATTGTAACGTTATTTAAAAGTGGCGCCCTTGGATCTACGCTAAATCGCGCTCGAGATTGTTTTATGAATTTCCATTAGTAACTTGCCACTATCTGCGGAGTCGTAGGCTATACTAATACTTGTTATCGTAAAGCGTAGTGATATGCTGAGTGCAGGGTTGACCGAAAGGTGAATAGAAGCAAATTACTGTATATCATTTAAAAACTTAAAAACGTTGCGATTTGTCAATGCAAGACGTTACGTGAGGAACTGATTGCATTTACCGGTACCTCAGCATGCATATAATCAACTTCTTTTTAATCAGAATCAACAATACAATGGCTGTATCCCGACTGTGAGACTTACAGTGGTTCTCCACTTTCCACGTAGCTCACAATATCCTGAGTCGTCATGTTGCCAAATCGAACCAGCGTCTCTTCAACAAAATTCGTCGATGAATGTGGATTAAGTTTGATAATCGTCACTCCGGTGTACACAGTGTGGGTTTGATTGTTTAGTAGCTGCAAGGTTTCCACGGCAACATCTGTGGTATGAGGTTTTCCGATGATGCGGCCATCATGGACCTGAACCACAAATACTCAAGTTCAAAATACCGATGTCTCGTACCTTTGCTACAAATTCCACTTTACAATTCTACAGCATTTAAGTTTTGTAGAATAGACTAAGCAGATACAGAAGGCGACACTCGATGCAATGTAGACGCCTTGAACACCTATGTTAAAACAATATTTCACCTACTATAACAGTGTCAGCTCCAATCACGATGCAGTTTTCATCTTTGTCAACTTTGCGAGCAACCGCCTGTGCTTTCTGCTCGGCAAGGTAGCTCACATATTCTTTGGGACCAAGGGATTCTTTTGAAACCGATTCTTCATCAAATGTTGAAGGAATAACTTGAAACGTTAAACCCTGAAAAACAAAATTACACCTTAGATCAATAGAAAGACATGGCACGTGCCGCAGAACATGAGACACGCACCAGAGATGTCCGCTGATTTGGAATTAAACGGTTTAGATTTTGGTCTAGCTACTGTAATTAGCTCTGACCCTGGTCCTGAACTGTCTCTGGACCACAGAGTCCAGACTGGTAACATGCTGAAATGGTTCCCGTTGTACCTGAAGATAGTTAGTCAATAGTTGTTTGTTAGTTGTGATCGATTTTTGGATTGCCGTACTCTGTTGGTGTCGGAAGCTGATTTTCTGCATGAACTCTTACTGGTTGGCATTTTTTTATTGAATCGTGAGCCATTTTTTTTGTGTTGAACAAATTTTTATGAGTCATATTATGGTTGTTAGTACATGATTGCTGAAGGAATGAGGTGCATCCGGCCACCTTCGGACACGAGGAAAAACCGGATTAAAACTGGATGATGATGATGATTATGGTTGTTAGATGAGAGGTCTGAAATAACAGACACAGTTCCGCCACCGATTCGATGTTTCGTCGGAGCAGGTCGCAGGATTAAGCCGCGGAGATGGACCCCGTCACTCGTTCCATGCTTTCCTGTAACACCGCGAGTATAGCGAAGATTTGATTTGCTCAATTCATCATTATTGATTACAGAAATCACTTTGTCTTTCTACAGGATCAAATTGATGACGAGTAGACGACTCAACGTATTTTAGTTGTGAAACTCAGCACTGTGAGAGTCCCACTAGAGCAGATGCATCATGGTCCTGGCATTCGGATATAAACGAGAAATGACTTGGGTTTGTTTCCTAATTAAAGGAAATTATTTGAACAATTTTCGCTTTGTTGAAAGAGACGACGTTGAAATCAACCACAAGCACTCCCAAAAATTGTATAACGGTCGCCACCTCATTCACTGAAGGTGAGAATCTATCGCGAACAAAGTACAATTTCTCTATGGTAGTTGCAGCTACTGACGACGATTCCATGGACAATTTTATTCAGCAGACTATTACCGGTATTTGTAATGTCTAGCAAAATTATTGTAGGATCGTGCATTGCAGTTACTAAAGATACTTTCTGTTTACACTGAGATATTGATCTGACCAAGAAAGAAGGCAAACTGGTTAAACTCTGCTCACTGCTGAAGCGAATCGAGAGAAATTCCAATCTGCTAATTATCTACTTCGGTGACCATGCCTAATGCAATTGGTTCGTTTTCATCAAAGCATGTTATGCTGTTTACAAAATTCTTGGCTTCTTATGCGTATTGCTAGCAAAAAAACGAAGATGTGCAGTATCTAAATCAACACAGTTTTAAAATACTTACGCATTTATTTTTTTCTGGCAAATTTTTATTTTGTCAACGTTATATAATTTTTTTTTGATAAAAGTTGCTAGCTCGATCAATTCGGCTTGTTTATAAATTATATCTTTTTGAAATACGTTTATTTCAATTTTTATTCGTTTTTAAGTTGCAACGTTTACGGATTAACAATGATGTGAAATTCGCGGAATGGAAGTGCCTTTCAAATCCTTTTCCAACGGATTCGGAGTGCTTTTCAAAAGTATTTAAACACTAGATTCAAACGGTTTTTGTCATATAATGGAAAATGCGTTCATTAGGAATGCTCCCCAAATCCGTTTGTAAATCTGTGGGATCACTTTTGCAAAAACCCGCTGAATTGGAAGTGCTTCCCAAGTTTTTTCGCGCTGTTTCGAGAATTGATCCGAAGAGTTTCCGATATATAATGTAAATTCCCGTGGATCTGGTTTATGAAATAATTAAAGAAGCACTTTAACTCCGCGGATTTTACTTAGATCCGCAGAATTTTGCATATAAATTTGATCCGATAATTTTGGGGAGCCTATATGACGTAAATCCTGCGGATTCTGAGTGATCCGGAGAGTTTCGATTATGGTCTTACGGCGGATTATGAGTGATTTCCAAATTCTTGTGTCTTCTTTTTTTTTGAAAACGTTCGGATTTGTTCGCTTTCAAATAAACCACGATTCAGGCAGTAATTCTGTTCTTATGCAAATAGGAAATTTGCCGATTTTTCACGTAATAAGGTTAGGGGGGGGGCATCGATAGCGTCCCAAAGTTGCGACGATAACCAGGATTGGATGTACCGCAGGGCTGGGGTGTAGCCGACGATAAAAAACAAAAGGATATAGCGGCTGAATCGAACCTATCACCATGGGATTTTCAGTCACCAGTGTCTCTATCCATCTGAGCTATCTCACTTCACATCAGTAGGCGGTAAAAACACAATCTTAAACCAAAAATTCCAATATTATCTTTATATAAAAACCATTCAAACTATTAGCAAATGAAGCAAAGATCGTAGTTTTCGACGAGCGCAGATCCAGATTTTTGAGCTTGCTCTCACATCAAATTTTCCTAAAACTGTCTAGTTTGAGATTGTCTGACCAGCAGCCCTTCAAAGATAACTTCGACTATTTGGAGCAGCTCTACAAGCAAGCAACCATTGAAGACTATTTTCAACGGAGATACTAAAATAAAAGTTTTGACCCAAATAACTTATTTCTTGACTGATATGATTACCTTTGTCCTTCGTGAGCCTCTGGACCACAATTTTGCGATTCACCGCTCAACGAGGCGATTAGGCTACATCAGTGGTTCTCCACAGGCATTCCGCAAATTTACAATGTAGAACTGGGTTCAAGCAAATTACTAAGTTAAATAAATGCACAGGGTTCCTCGAGCCTCTGGGATCTTTCATTGGGATTCTGCTCGACCAGAACGGTTGATAACCACTGTCTTAGTGTACAGCAAGAAATAACGATCGCAATGAAACTGATTTATTTAGAAGATAATTTCATTTTCCACAAGTCCGCATAATTTATAATAACGAAGAAATGCAACACAATGAATAATTGAATACTGGACGTTTCGACAGCATACATTCAGCTATCATCATCATCAGTTTTATACTGCCTTTCGTACACTGCTGATGATGACAGTTGAATCTATGTTGTCGAAACGTACAGTTTTAAGATTAACAATAAATACACAAGGAAAGCTGGACAGAAGGCACGGATCTACAATTTTTTAGGGGAAGGCGGCTTTTGTCATGTTTCAAAAAAAATCAAATCTTCACCATATTCGCGATATTACCATGGCATTACGCCAAAACGTGCAACGAGTAGTGGAATCCGCGCCATGGTATTACGCCGAAACGTGTAACGAGTAGTGGGATCCGCGCCATGGTATTACGCCGAAACGTGTAACGAGTAGTGAGATCCGCGGACTAAGGCCCGCCCAGAGCAACACAGCCGAGAAGTAACATCGCAGCGGTGGCGACATTGTGTCCGATTTGATGACCTGGGATTCCATTCAAAACCTACCGCAGCGACATTGATGTCGTAACAACTGCGCCAACAGGCCGGCTGCTCAACCGCGCTCTCCCAAATCTTCGAAACCCCAATAGGTAACAAAATATCAATATTTTTAAAGTTTTCGCAACTTGATTCGGTGCTGATTTGATCTTTATGCAAATTCGTGTTTTTTAAAGTGAAAACAGTTATCACACCAACCATGAACACAACAACGACGGAGCGGAAAACACACAAGAGCTGTCGTATTCTCGGACGAGTTTTGTTGCAATGGGGTTCTGTGGTTCATCAGAGCAGCATCAGACTAATGCAAATCGTTGATTGACAGATTGTCAATTTTAGCAAAGATTGATTCATTTCCGCTCACGATCAACTTTTCTTCAAATCATTGTCTTTTAATTTATCACGCGTATCTTCGAAGTTGCTTCCCGGTCCAACATCTGGACAACGAATCTTCATTATAGGCTACCCGAATCTACTGCTCTGGTGTGAATTCCATACAGACGCTCTACGCACTCGTCCATCGAAGTTTTCACCGAAATGTCTAAATTAGCGGTTCTTAAAATGGGCGCTGTAACTTTTAAAATACTCAGGGGGCGCAATGGAAAGCGTTACATTCAAAAGGTGTAAAGATAAGGCTGGCTTTTCACAGGATATCTGGAGTGGAAAATAGGACACCTGCAGACGCGATAAGTTTTTTTTGTCTTCACTGGATTGTTCGGGTAAAATAGGACTCCTACCGACGTTATGACTTTTTTTGGTCTTCACTGGATTTTTAGTGGAAAATAGGACATGTGGGCGGCAGACAAACGAAACCTCTGAAAAGAAGCGCTGGGGAAAAAAGGTTAAGAACCACTGGTCCAAATAATACTAGCTGCAATATTAAGCCATTTAAAAAATTCTTGGGACTTGAAATTGGAAAAGTTGAAATGAAACATTGCTTTCGTTTGGAAAAACATCAAACAATACCAAACTATGGCAACTAGTTAGGGGAGAACCTGGGTTGAAAGTAACTAACTACGTTGAAAGTTACCTTTCATGTGCGTAGTCCAAATAACAACTGCACGAGTCATAAAGTGAACTTCTTGGTTCAAACTGTGGAATTTTTCCTGCAAAAAACATCAAAAAAATTTTAATATTTTGTACTAAGAAAATATAAAAATCTGCACCGAAGCGATGCATCCACTTAAATATGGAATTAGCAGACTATGAGGTTTTCTAGTCTAGAAACTCATCGTTGCGCCTGCCATGGTCCAGCACATATTTACCATTCCTCAATAAATATGAAACAAAGAGAGCGAATAGGCCGACGGCATATTGTGCAATTTAGTAAAATATTCGAAGCCTTTCGAGAAGCACGATTTCAGCACACGCAAAAAGCAAAAGCACGTCTTATCAGGTGCACCTGTCAACAACTGCAACATAGAATTACTTCAAAAGTTGTTTGCAAAAAAAAAATTATAGAATCCGAGCGCTCTTGCTGGTTTGAAGTTTGTGGCACAATAATCCCAATCAAGCTAGCACCTCAAAAATAGGATGAAATTTCGTGCGAGAGCAAAAAATCTCATTTTGTCAATCTCACCTTGCACTCTTACGAAAATTCTTAGCTAGAGCAAAGTGGCTTAATTTTTGACCTTGCCAACTCTTTCGCTTTTTTTCTGGCTATGTTCCAGTCAGCTTCAATTCAAACAATCAATCAACATTTTGTGCCATCATATATTCGAAGCACCGGTCAGTTTAGTTGTAACCACATAGCGCAGTGCGGAAGGTCAGGGGTTCAATTCTTGAGCCTGTCAAATCAGACACAGTGTCGCCAACGGTTCGTCACCGCTGCGATGTTTCTTTGGAGCTGTGTTGTCGTTCTAGCGCTAAATCACGGTGATGGATCTCACAACTCGTTATGCGCTTCAGCGTAATAGCAAGCATTATACGCTTCAGCCTAATACCGCGAATATAGTGACGATTTGATTTTTTTAAATACTGTTGTAGCGCAAAGACAGTAACGAACCTCAACATTATCATCATCCAACTCACGTTTAAACAAAACTAATTCCAAGTGTCAACATCAAAATAAATGCGAGATTGATCAGAACTCTGGAGAGCAATTTGAATTTTTATATATAAGCTCATGGCTGACCATCCACACTGAAAACAAAAAATCATGAACAGATGATGACTGTAGCAATGTTCGCGGTTAATTTGTTAAAAACAAAACAAACAGTCCAAAAATATGGGAACATACAAACACCAGACTAATATCTTCCTTCGGTTAACTTCGGCACTACAGGCGATAATGTTTGAGATAATCTTGAATGATTATTGCATCATTAAGCACGACACCAGAGACGTTAAATTTTATTCCTTACGTGTCCGATTTTGCCATCAAGCCCAGTCAACACACTGGAGCAGATAAATCGTAATACAGTCGAATCTGGTTAATTGCATAGCACATAACTGCATAATCCGCTTTATTGCACAAAGATTACAAATCCCAAACCACAGTCAATTGTTTGTTAAGAAAATAATTTGGTTAATCGCCTAGCGGTTTAATGCTTGAATAGAATTGAACGGAATTCTATTTAGTCAAGCGAATTATGCAACAAACTTAGCGACAACTGCTCCACTTTCTAATGGAAAACAAACTGTTTCAATGCACAAATCAACTCGCCGATTGCCAAAAAAAAAAAAAAAAAACCGCGACCGATAGATCAAAAACACTACAGCGTGCAATGTGATTGATCTTCTTCAAAGATAATTACTGATTCAGAGCACAATCATGCAGGTCACTTGCGCTACTGCAAGAACGTAGAATTTTCTTCATCACATTAAAAGGTTAGTCACATCGACTATGCATTTATCTGAATTCGACAGTTCATACTAAAATCAACCTCCATTGCACTCGCGAATGGATTTGCTTCATCACATTATAAGGTTTTTTATCTGAATTCGACAGTTCATACTAAAATCAACCTCCATTGCACTCGCGATATTAGCTCAACCTCCATTTGCAGCTCAGGGGGGTTAGTAGAGGATGCTCGCTAAGCAGTTTGCGAGCTCGCAAACTGCTCGGTAAAAGCTTTTTCCTCGCTAATGCGCTTTTCGGGATTACAGGATTTTCCGAGCTGGCGAACTCGCTCGGCAAGCAGCTAGAAAAAAAAATGAGCACGTTAAGTTACCGAGCGACAATTTCATACACAACCAGCCATGGCAGAGCGCAGTTTTTTAGGTCATAGTTTATGCACAATAGCTAGTACCTAGTATATGACACACCTATAGAGCTTCACACAACTCCCAGGCTTGTTGTGAAACGGTAGATTCAAGTTCAAGTTTATTCATACAAGCGAAAGAGCCTAAGGCTCATCTAGTCGATACACTCTATCTCAAACATGACATATGTCAACAGAAAAAATCAGATTTTCCAAAATAAACAAAACAAAAAAGAAAAATGCAAAGCATAGTCAACATACAAATACATACACATCAAACTAAGACTATAAGGCTAGCTGCTGATTACTGGCTAGCGCCGAGTCTAGTGCTAAAGCTGTGCTAGTATTGCTAAGTTCAATGTTGGGGTGGTTTTAACTTGGTTACAGATAAGAGTGTATGTTGTAATGGTGTCTACAATGTACCGGTATAGGCTTGCTGTGAGGTGCCAGACTAGCAGCTGCTGTTTGCTGGCTAGCGGCTAGTCTAGTGCTAAAACTGTGCTAGAAGGCCTGTTGCAAACATGCGTTGGCTACAGACTTAGTCGGAGAGTATGTAGTAATGGCATCTTCCATCTGTAACTGTGTGAGGCCATGGCCAGCAACTGCTAGTCTAGCACCTCACAGTCACAACAAGCCTATGCCACTGCAGACACCATTACTGCACACATTCTTACCTATAACTATAACCAAGTTAAACCATCCTAATTTCGTAATACTAGCACAGTTTTAGAACTAAATTAGGTGCTAGCCAGCAAACAGCAACTGCCAGTCTAGCACCACACAACAAGCCTATACATATCGAGCAGTAAGCAAGACACTCTGCTTTATCGAGTAGCTGCTCTTTCTGCGAGCGCAACCAGTAATCCCAACTTTGCGAGCTCATTATCTCAGCTGCCACTCGGAGAATTAGCCAGAGGAATCGCTCACTAACACATAAAATCCTGTAATAACCCCCCAGATGGCCGAGTGGTTAGAGCGCCCTCCTCGAAAGCAGGAGACTTGGGTTTGATTGCAAGTCGGGTCAAACCAATGACTTTAAAATTCCTATTCACAGCTTCGCTGCCTGACGCTCAGCATTAAAGGAACAGTGTGGAGAACAAGCTGGTAAGTTTACTTGTTGTGCCGTTTAGAAAGGCACTTAGCGGGATTGTCCCATCTTGGTGTGGTAGACAGCAGATGGCTGGCAACTCCAAAGTGAGCTCGCACAGCGTATTGATGGCTTCCTCATAATAGGAGGATAAATATGCGACCAAATACAAAATATTACATTGAAGCATATAACGAGTGGTGGGATCCATCTCAGGACTTGGCACCTGGACAACACAGCTCCGAAGAAACATCACAGCAGTAGTGGGTCATTGGCGACACTATGTTAGATCTGATCAGCACAGGAATCAAACCCCAAACCTTCCACATTTATGGCAATGTTGTTACCACAACATTAAAAACAGGTAATTTAAGTAGCAATAATGCATTACGATACAGAAAACGTCTGTCACAAATTATTAAAAAGCAAGCAACCCTCACCTTTGAGAATAACACAGAAGAATGTTTCTCTGTTTCATTGCTACATATTCCTTAACTTTAGCAAATAATTCTTTTTGAAAGCTATCAGAATCGCCGTGGCAGGCACACACACACTAGGAGTCACTCTAAGCAATGTAAGTGGAAGATTGCTCCATCTTTCTGTGTTTCATGACTAAAATTCATGCAACTCGTCTCAATTTTTGAAGCATTACAACTACCACCTTCCTACTGATACATAAGCTGACCTGCTGGTCTTTGATCAGATGTCTCACTGCACAGGATGGATCAGTGGATGTTTGTATGTGTCAGGTTTTCATTGCTTACCACTGTCCCAAATTTCGATTTCAATAAAAAAATGCTCTTAAAGAAAATTTGATTCAATTTTTTTTCTTGAATTTGAGTGTGAAAAGTTTGTGATGCTTTTATTTCACATCAAAACATTTTGATGCAACTTTAGGTATACATCATTATTTCAGTTTGCATTTTCGAAAAACACGTCAAAAATTTTTCACTTTTTTCAAAATTTGCCTCTCGGAAGGAACAGAGTAATATTAGTAATTACTCATGACAGCAAGCAAGTTTGAAATCTCACAAAACTAACCACACAGCTGTGCTTTTATCAAACTCATTAACTGGAACTAGCCTAGAGTTTCAGCACCAAATTATATTCTGTATTATTACCACAGAATAGAAGTACTGCGAATGTTTTGCATTGACATATTCATGTTACTGGTATATACAGCAGTTATCATTTTGCATAATAAGTTAATTCTAACAAGTCTTAAATCGCATATCTGTACCAATATTATAACATCTGTCTAATGATATTCTGGCTTCAATAAATTCCGTTCACACTCTGCACCACAGACTGTGCAGTGCACAGTGTAGGCAAGCAGTAGAATAGGTTTAAATTTTTGTATATAAACCAGTTTGTCAATGTCACTATTTCTCCTCAATTAAGTACCAGTATTAGAACAAATTTGCCCAAATACAAATTTTTATAAAAAATTTAACCCAAAATATTAAAATTTTCACAACACATGATCTTTGCCTTAACACGAGTTTACAAACAAACTTCCAGTACAATTTTTCATTTCACTACTTTGCATTGAAACAGTGAACAGTTTCACCCAACTTCTAGTACAATTTTTCATTGTACTATTTTCCACAGAAACAGTGAACAGTTTGACCTAAATTTGGCATAAAGCAATAATCTCAGATGGCAAGCTTAAAAAAACTTAGGTTGGGGCACCCACAAAATGTTTGGGCAAATTTATACCAAAATTCATATTTGGGCAAATTTGCACCAGCTAAAACCTAAGAGGGAACAGTGCACATACTGGCAGTCCAATGGGCAGTGCACATACTGGCAGTCCAATGGCCAACCACTGACCAGCAGGCTCTGCAATGACAGAATGATGTCACACATAGTCTAACGCCTTACAGTTTTGCCAGCACCAATAACCGATCACCAAGACATTACTTGTTCTACCAATACCTAAAAACTGTTTTTAGCATAATCAGTTTGTACAAGTATTTTTGAAACTAGATTAACAGACGAACCACATACTGGAAAATACACAGATGTACAACTCACAATTTGTTCCAACAATTTTTTCCTCTGTGGTGAAGAACTGGCAAGAATCACTTTAATATTTCCCAAAACTTCTAATAAAGTCGACATTTATCAAAAAACTTGATGAATTTAGCCTTGTAGTTAGCCAGACCTGCACACCTCTGCTAGATAGATAATCGTGGTAATCAATAATATGATTGCCTTCGTGACATTCCAACAAGCACAGCAATCTTTGACTCCCTCTAGCGTCAATCGCTACACATAGATTCTTTTCCTTTGTATGGATGAAATGGCGAAGCAAAAGCGCTCCTTTGTATGGGCTCAGGTGCGGAATCTTCGAACGTGAAGTGTTTAGCTGACAAATGAAGTGTTCAGTGTTCAGCTGTCAACACCCCCCCCCCCCCCTGTTGAAGATTTTAAAAGAAATGAAAACCTTTTTTTGTAACAAACCGCCTTTTTTCATACAGAGATTGCCTAAGTTGCTCTCATGTTTTTCTGTGCTATCCAACTTGCAATAAAATCTTGAGAAACTTTCATTGTGATGCAATAATAGGCCTACCTTTTACAAATTACTCAAAACGAAGAGGAAGCACCTGACTAGATAACTTTCGGGTTCTTCGGTGTTTCCTGGACTGGTAAAGTTGTGTGCTGAAATACTTTCACTCGTATTAGCCTGCATTTTTTGCCAGCCTTGAAATAAATAAATACGGAACTACCGGTAATCAAACTTTTCTGGTGCGCTGCGCTTGACGTTGACAATTGCAGAAAAAGCGAAACCTTTCTTTTTTGAAACGAACCGACTTTTCATTGTGCGAAGGTTGCCGAAACTGTTGTCATGTCTTTCCGTTCAGCCCAACTTTCTAATCTAAATTCGAGAAACTTTTATTACCATGCGATGCAACAATACCAGTACAAAAACTTTTCTCATGTGTTTTGCTTGAACTGCATTTTTGTCATTGATGCTGCTGTGAAGCAACTGGTAAGCAGGAGCTTGCTTAAATACGATGTATCTGCAGTAACTATGGCCGCGCACAACATTTTTTTTAAAATCAAATCTTCACAGTAGTCCAACTCGTTTCACTAACTTGCTGTAGTACCGAAGCGTGGTAGCGAGTGGTGGGGCCCGACCCTGTGGCTTATAGCGCCTGGGCAACACAGCTCCGAAGAATCGTCGCAGCGGCGGCGAGCCGTTGGTTACACTGTGTCTGATTTGACCTGCCTGGGAATTGAACCTCAGACCTTTCGCATCGATAGCGACGTCTTTAACCCTGCGCTATAACCGGCCGGTTTGTTCAAAAATCATTAAAATGTAAATACCTAAATTAACACTGCCTTATCCAAGTGCTGAAAATAAAATAAAAATACTGCCAAGGAAGACCAGACCAACGGAAGATTTAGAGAGGCCCAGGGGCGGAACAGGAAAGGGGTAGGCAAAATCGTTTTTACGGACCGTGACTGTCTCAGGAGCTGGAGTGCTCTATTTCCCAGACACCCCGATCATGTGCTTGAGAGTATCTCATGATATCGACGCTATGATTTGGGTGAAAAATACTTGGATAATATCGACGCTGTTTTTGACCTTAATCACATGATTAAAAATGACTAAAAATTGATAGCTCAGATGGCCGAGTGGTATGGAGCGTCTGTCTCTTGAGCTGTAGACTCGGGTCACACCAATGACTTTAACATTGGTTATTCACAGCTTCCCTGCTTGACGCTCAGCATTGAAGGGACACTGATTGAATTAAGTAAGCCCGGGAGAGTCACACCGGGTCTTCACCTCAACTGCTAAGAACAAACCAGACTGTAAAATCCAAATTCTTGTATTTGATCTTCAATTCGGGTCTGACAGGCGATTAAAGCAGATGTTGAAAGATGTCAGTTATAGCAGCCAAAGCAGTTGGAGCAGCAGTACAGGCAGTTACAGCAGCAGTCGAAGCAAATTTAAAATCAAGTGGTTGAGGGCGGTATTCACTCAACTTCCAAACTTCTAAGTTAAAAACCAACAGCCACAAAATAAAATTGTTAAAATTAAGCGCCTTCCTAGCTGTGCAAGATGCAACTCAAAATTCCAAAAAAAAACTGAAGGGTGTTCCAGCGTTACGTCTGTGAAGTCAACAAAAAAGTGCAGGAAAAAAGGCAATGACGTAACACTGCTGTTTACTTAAAATTTGCAAGAAGTTTCGTGTCTAAAAAATAAAGTGTGCGATTCTGTAACAATTTGTAGTGCCGTTGGGAAAGGCACTTAGCGGGATTCCCCCATCGTGGTGTGGTAGACAGATGGCTGAGCCAAGGCCTTAGGCCTTGGCTCCACCGGTCAATGCTTGGTCAATGACCATTTGGGAAATTCTCTTTGGTCAATGGCCAAAGTTTTGATGGAAATGCAAGCTTGGCTCCACTAGTCATTGACAAGGGAAATGACAGCTGAAATTTTCGCGTTCGTCTGGTCATTGACCGCTTTGCGAGAATTTACTAGTGGAGCGTAGTTCTTCGACCAATTTGACGAGAGTTTTATGTTTATCGTTTGCGCGTCTGACTACACCTCAACGTCACAATAGCATGTGAGTATACCCTTAATTAGTCGCAAAACTTCCGCATTCTTTTAAAAAAACCATAGCTAAAAAGATGGAAGAGTCAAGCAGTAGCGATGAAATATGTATGATATTAATTGGTATGGCACTGGCTGAAAAAAATCGGCGTAAGAAAAGGAAGCACAGAATGTGGGTGAGGAAAGTGTTCAGAGAAAGAAAAAAACGTGGCACATACAACCTGGTCCGAGAGATGGCAATGTGGGATAAGGAAATGTACTTTCGGTACATGAGAATGACGCCCACAAGTTTCGAATGTTTGTTAAGATTGGTGGGTGAAAGGATATCGAAACAGACAACTAACTATAGAGAACCAGTGCCTCCTGAACAGCGTTTAAGCGTCACAATTCGTCACTTGGCGACGGGTGAATCTCATATTTCGCTCAGTCTGCAGTATCGGATTGGAAGACAAACCGTGTCAAAAATAATTCCTGAAACATGCAAAGCTCTTTATGATGTACTCTCACGGACTGAATTAACAACGCCTGCAACAGCAAAAGAGTGGCTGGACATATCTAATGAATTTTATACGAAATGGAATTTGCCTCATGTAATCGGGGCGCTGGATGGAAAGCACGTTCGGGTGCGTTGTCCTAGAAATACGGGAAGTCTTTACCACAATTATAAAGGCTATTTTAGCATGGTCTTAATGGCGGTTTGTGATGCCAACTATCGTTTCCTATTATTCGATTTTGGGCAGTATGGCAGCAACAACGATAGCGGTGTATTGCTAAACAGCAAGATGGGTGAGCAACTTGAGCGAAACGAGTTTCACATTCCGGCCGCTTCTTCTCTCCATAAATGTGCATTCGATCCTCTTCCATATTTTTTGGTTGGAGATGAAATATTTCCCTTAAAGACTTACTTAATGCGTCCTTATCCTGGATCCGGCTTATCAGAGGCAGAGGCAGTTTACAATTATCGCCACTCGAGAGCACGTCGCGTCATTGAGAACTCGTTTGGAATACTTTCTGCTCGATGGAGAATATTTTTTACTGTGATCCATGGCAGTGTTGAAAACATTGAAAAGTCTGTGTTGGCTTGCCTCGCTCTGCATAACTTTTTGAAATCAAGTGACAGTGCCGCCTATGGCCCGCATGGATATGCCGACTTCGAAAATGCAGATGGAGAAATTACGTATGGACGGTGGCGCAAAGAAATTCCAGTAACAAGCTCTGGCAATGGCAACTCCGGACAGTTTCAAGCTCTACCGCAGCTCCGAGGTCGTAGATGGAGCAATGATGCAGTCGAAATGCGCAACTGCTTAAAAGACTATGTGAACAGTGAAGAAGGGTCGTTGTCATGGCAGCTGAATTATGTTCGCCGAACGAAATGAGTAGAGCAATGCTGCCACACCTACTGCAATAAACTGCTGCTTTCACTAAAATGTTTTCTTGTGCCTCATTTTATTATTCTTTTTCATTTTGAAATTACGCAAGTAAATTACGAATAAATTTTTCTTGTCTTATACCATGATGTAACAACGGAACTGTAGGGTGCGAATTGAACCCGAGACCTCTCATCTCAAGTCTTCTAAAACGACTCGGTCACGATGCCGGCATACAGTAGGTATGCTACAGATATGTCGAACTTCACTAGCCACTACGCCACAGAGACGATACGTTAAAACTACTTGTAGGAGACGGAGACGGTACGGTAGTACTATATTTTTTAGGAATACCGGAATACTACTTTTCAGGAATACCGGAATTTTTAGGAATACCGGTAGAAACAAGAAGTAACAAGAAAAAAACAAAATATCTTCAATTTAAAAGCGCAGCCATTTAGACCAGGCATCGCATTTTTGCAGTTCGATTTCTCTACGCTGCTGTAATGTTGAGCTGTGAAAATCACGGACAGCTTTTCTTTGCGTAAACTTGTACCTATAGCTATTCTGCTCTATGATCACTGCTCTCTCGAATGAATTAAAAAGTATTGCATTAAGGCTCAAGCTATGCTTTATTCTCGAATTTTCAAAAATGCACCATCAAAGTCGTGTTTATTGCAATATCATTATTTTTTAAACACCACCGGAGTCATTTCAGTGAACACAGATCTCGATTCGTCAGCAGCAGAAGAGCTGGAATGATGCTGTTCGTACCTCAAATCTGGCGTCGGCTGAGTGACAGGAACCGCATTGCTATCAAGATGTTGACAACTCGTACGAGGAGACCCAGCGCTGTATAGAAGCGATTGATGTTTAAAAATCACCTGGTTAATTTCGTGCTTGATCAAATACTTCAAGTTTTCCGGAAATACTTTAATTTCTGTAGCTATAAATTTTCCAAACATTTCATCTGCACCATTGTTACTGCTTTCTCTTCTCAGTTTCTTTTCTTTCAAGTAGGTTGTAATTTCGCCACACATTTCTTGCTCTGCATTTCTTTTTTTGTCTTTGCGTGGTTGTTGATCTGCTGCTGGCGATTGCTCCTCAGGAAGTGATTCGTTGTCGGCAACAGCATGGGAGCAGCTGCTGTCTTCATAATCTTCTACCAGGTGCATGAGAGACACATTTGAGATGGTAGTTTTGGGCCTCAAAAAAACATCTAACCAATTCAAAAACTTATATTCTTCTAAGCTTCTTCGAGCTTTTTCAACCGTTGCCAGGTCAGCCCCAGAAACGTTTACTTTTTTGAAGCGGGATTTTCTTTTGCTGTAGCGGTTAAGGAGTAGAGTCCAGGCTTGCAGTGATGCACCTGGGTCATTTCCAAGCACCTCGTCGATGCATTTCCATGCATTTTTTTTTGGTTGGCTCTCTTTGTAGCTAGCCAATGATTTGTCGAATATGCATGGAAACTTTTGCACTTCAATACAAAGCTTTTCATATTCGAGCAGTGACATAATTGCTGCTACCATCTAGCTAGCCGGAACACGAAAGAACTAGATTTTCCAACCATTGATTTTCATTTGACTTTATGACGTCTCTTCAAAGTTTTTCAAACCATAGAAAAAATGCGCCAATGTCTTTGATGAAATGCCTTTGATTCTATTGTCTTTTGATGGAACGCGCCTGTCTACAAGTAGCGCAAGCGCATTTTGGTCATTAATTCCCGGTCACAAATATCAAAACTTTTTGATATTCGTGACCAGGGAATATTCCCTGATTTTGCGGCATTGACATAGTTTGATCAAAAGCCGGCGCGGCTACACCAGTCATTGACCGAGAATTTCCCTTGTCATTGACCGCTCGATTCTGACATTTGGCTGTTCTGTTTCACTCCCTGAATTTCTGCGATGTCAGAAAAGAATGTCATGAAAGTCGGCTCCACTAGTCAATGACTGGAATATTATGGGAAATTCTCTTGGTCATTGACCGGTGGAGCCAAGGAAGCGCATTGATCGCTTTCTCGTGATAGGAGGATAAATATGCAACTAAATAAAATAAAAAAAAAAATTAAAGATTTCTCTCGCGCGTAATTTATTGTAATTTAATAATGTTTCGGTAGGGAGGGCAGTTTTTTCTCATGCTTCACTGTCTTCAGTTTTCAAGACAGGAGAAACTGCCCCTTTCATAATGAGAGCATATCAAATGTTTTTATCAACGTACATGTGCGTTGTTTATAGCCTATCAATGTTGGTTCTTGAAAAGATTTTTTTGGAGGGAAGCAGTTAGCAACTCAGATGGCCGAGTGGCATGGAGCGTCTGTCTCTTGAGCTGTAGACTTGGGTTTGATTCGGAGTCGGGTCAAACCAATGACTCTACAATTGCTATTCACAGTTTCCCTGCTTGACGTTCAGCATTAAAGGTAGCCTACAGTGTGGAGAACAAGCCGGCAAGTTTACTGGTTAATTGCCAGCCATCTGTCTGCCACACCAACATGGGGATTTCCTTCACCAAGATGGAAAACACCAAGATGGGGATTTCCCACACCAAGACTTGGATCTTCCCACAAGATCTTGGAGTGGGAAATCCAGAGGTGGGCATTTTTTAAAAATTGGTTGAAGCGCAGCGCAACAAAGCGCAAAAGTTCTGTTAAGTCATGAAACGCAAAGCAACTAGCGCAACCTAATTTTTAAATTGACTGAAGCGCAACGCAACTTTCGCAATCAATTATTTTTTCGCATTAAAGCGCAACGCAACTTCCGCAATTAATAATTTTTTTGCATTAAAGCGCAACGCAACTTCCGCAATGAGGTTTATACAAAAGAAAAAGCGCAACGCAACTTTCGCAAAGAAAAATTTAATAAAGCGCAACGAGTAGATGTATAAGTAATGCAATTTTTTCTTGAGTTATTTTTATAGGTGCTTTTAACAGCACGCAGTTGGCTACAACGCGACAACGATTTTAATGCAAGTGACTGTAACAGGATTTTGCGTGGTCAATGAACAGGAAAATTAACTAAGAAGCGAAAAAAGATGCGTAAAAAAGATGCATCTTGGTGTGGCAGACAGATGGCTGGCAACTCCTAAGCGAGCTCGTATAGCGCTTTGATCGCTTTCTCGTGATAGGAGGATAAATATGCTACTAAATAAAAATAAAATAAATAAATAAATAATTAGCCTACCTGTTTTACCCCCCTAGCTACACCCTGTTTGTGACGTAGCGGAAGCTAGCCTACTTTAGTCAGTTAAGAGTAAAAACGAACATCGTCCTTCCTAGCAAATCCAGAGGGGTGTTTGGCTGATCAAGGTCAAGTATTCCAAAGGATGAGTGTACCTTTACCTGAGTGCGTCTGATGAGGGCTGATAGCGCAAAACAGCGCTGTCCCGTTTTATGGTTTAATCAGTTAACCTTCCTATGGCCCAAAAATGAGGTCAACTAAAATTTTTTCAATAAATTAACCACGGATTGACAGCTTGAGTTTTTGTGAAACCTTTTCGCTCCTAAATGAAGCGCAAAGAATCAAGCAAAAGTGTGAAGTAAATATCTGGAATAAAGTATCTGGAATGTTTTAATAGCTGTGACATCACTAAAACTTACGTCATAACGATGTGACGTCACTGAACCCCCCATTGAAAAATCCTGCGTACGCCACTGAATAAATAAATGATGAAACAATTAGCACGTAAACGGATTTAAATTTTAAACGGAGTAGATTATGGTACTTTCTGCGGTTTTGGACCGTATTTGAATTTTGGTGTGATTCTCCGTTTAGATTTGGATTGTATTTGAATTTTGAAAGGAAAGCTATTTGGGATTATTTAGAATTTTATTGGATTTGGGTCGATTTATTTTTATTTAATTTTACATTTATCCTCCTATCACGAGAAAGCGATCAATGCGCTATACGAGCTCGCTTAGTAATTACCAGCCATCTGTCTACCACACAAAGATAGGGGAATCCCGCTAAGTGCCTTTCCCAACGCCACTACAAGTAAACTTGCCGGCTTGTTCTCCACACTGTCCCTTTAATGCTGAGCGTCAAGCAGGAAAGCTGTGAATGAAGACGGTACCAATTTTAATGTCACTGGTTTGACCCGACTCGGAATCAAACGCAAGTCTACAGCTCAAGAGAAGAACGCTCTATACCACTCGGCCATCTGAGCAGTTAAATTCAAAATTTTGAAATATCGAATTCCCTTCAAATCCAGCATCTCTGGCGACAGTTTTAAAAAATGCTGCAGTACGAAGCACTAAACAACAACCACACATCGCCGCTCAGCAGAAATCTGTCAATTACCGGTAACAGTGTTCATGCGCAGAATTACGCCAACTGCGATCCAATGGTTAGAGATCGACCAGCTGCAAATGCAGCGGCTGGCTACGGCGTGGTTCATATTGAGGTCTTCATGTTCGCTACAAGATTCAGGTCTTCATGTTCGCCAGGGCCGGTGCTAGGAACTGCGGGGCCCAATTAGAAATCTAATGGCGGGGCCCCTCCTCTTCATAGTAAAATGCATGGTGTAGGTATTTCATAAAACAACATGCGTACAAACCAACGAATAGACATTTAATACTTGCTATAAAAAAAATTAAGGTGAAGTGGATGCTTGTATCGTTTTATTTTTAAAATTATCAAGAAAAGCAAATTAGGCATTGTAAAAAAAAAGGCAAATCAGGCAAAATTTAACTTACGTGTCATGCCCTCAACCACGTCGCTATACATTATACTCTTTCAGAAAAAGACTTTTCTAGCTTATTTATTAGCAAAATCATTCAAAATATTTTCGAAGTCAGAATCTTTAGTAATGTCTAACGGTAGCTCTGTACTCTAGACTAGTAAAAACCATGCTTGCGCAATTATAGAAGTTACTTTTAACTACATAACATTGCAATTCCTGAAATAAACCGATTGTCGGATTGAAAAATCAGACTATGTTATAGTGTCTGGAATGTAAGTAAGGCCTACATGCTGATCCAAATTAGGTAATGATGGTGATCCGTACCATCTAGGGCGTTGAAGGTTGTTACGAAACCGCCCTTACGTCCGTCACTGGTGTTATCGCGGGTAGAATCGAGCTTCGTCACACAAAAGAAATCGTTGCTCAGGGGGAACTCCAAAGCCTTCATTGGCTTTCCCTCAAATCAAATAAACCACTTCTTGAAAGTAAAATATAACCAGATTTAATGCATAAAATAGGGATAACTAGCAAAAATTCACCAAGGTTGACTCCGATATAAAACTTCCAATAAAATCAAACTGTAACGGAACTTAACTTAAAAACAACGTCTTTTCACCAACTCATACAAATCAAGACTGAAACAGTAAACGAAGTGCACGTGTAATTCGGTATCCAATCGTTGCTAATCCCAACAACCGGTGTACCTGTTCAATTAGTGACTTGCTGCCAAAGGTTTAAAACGCAAACGAAGTTGCGAAATTACACCGCGTCGCAGTGCATTCGGCGTCTTCGATGAAAACTTAACAAACTAATTGCCTGTGTAGAGTGAAGTCGAATGATATAAAAGTGCGAGATCGAAACCCACTGAAGTTAAACTTGATATTAAATTAAATTTATAGCAACGCCGTGCTGGAACAAAGGTAGGGGCTAAAGCCCCCTCCCCTGCATATTTTTCAGCACCCCTCCTTTCCAAAGTTTTTAACTAAACCTCATTGCAGTTCAACAATAATTCATAGCGAGACTTGTGAAAAAATTTAACAACAAATTGCTTTAAAGTTGTTGAAAAAGCACTAAAATTGTAATTGCAGTATTTAAATTTTGAAAAATTTTTCGGGAAAGCATGCCATCGGACCTAGAACCGTTTTTACTCCCCATTTTACCCCAAATTATCTTTCCTGTTACCACACGTCGAAAGAAATCGCGTCTACAAAAGTCTCAAAGATTTGGCGTCCCACTGAGGAAACTTCTGGATACGCCCCTGCTTTAAGCAACTTCCTTTGCTACTGAAGTAAATTGTATTGCGCGTTATTTGATGCTGCGATAACAATCTGGGGGGGGGGGGGGTCTGGAACAGAGAAGCCCCAAACCCCAAAATAAGCTGACGTTGGCTTGGTAATGTAGATTTCAGCCCCCCATACTATAAGTACTTCCAACGCCACTGCGTATTATGAAAACTGATTAATACTGCACGATTGACTTTTTGTTACCATAAATCTTGAAGGTTTTTCGAAGCTTTTGGTTTTATCAAATGGAGTATATACGACAATATTTAACTTACGTGTCAATTGCTGAAAGAGGAGAGCATGTTTCCTTCAATGGGCTATATAGATGCTAAAAAGCTACAACTGAAAATAAAATTAACCCCCCAAAAACCATCTAAAGCATTTTCTTGTTAACAGCAAACCCACGCAATCAAACAACTGCGTAAGTTTTTTCTTTACCGATGCTTAGTTTTAGAAGCTACCGAGTTGCTAATTTTTTTTACCTAATTTAGGAAACGCTAGAAATGGTCCATATTAAGCACTGGTTCAACTTATGGCACTTTCCAACATTTTGTGCCTCATAATACAGCAACGGAACCCCACTAGTGCGGGGCCCCTTCAAGGTGCGGGGCCCAATTTGATAAAATCGGTCAAATCGGCTTAAAACCGGCCCTGATATTCGCAACAAGATTCAGGTCTTCATGTTCGCTACAAAAAGTAGTAATCACAAAAACCTAAGTACCAAGTCTCAAAGTGCAAACGTAACAAGTTGCATGAAGCAAGTAGTCCAGCATATAGTTTAATAATTAACTCACGCAGTGTTCAATTATTATGCAACTGATCGCATTGAAAGAGATCGCTTCAAATCGCGATAATCTTTCAATCAAAAATGGAATATCTCAATTTGGTGCACAATTTTTTGGAAAATATTTGGGAAAAACTTTTTGATGTATTTGAGCAAAATGAAAAAGCAATTTTTATGGCAGGTGAGTGACAAGCGATCTCGAAAAAATTATGCAAAGCTAAATGTGAACAGAAGCTAAATCTTGCCAGTGCGATAAATTCAACTCAGTAGTAGTTGCACATAGGCTACTCAGCTAATTGTTTAAATATTGAGCTCTATACTTTAATGTTGAATATTTAAACCAATTAATTCATTTATATAAAGGCGTTGCTTGAAATGAGGCTGCTATCACTTTTGCAGTTACATTTGTTTTTGCTTCTATAACCTGGTGGGTTTTTAGGGTCTTCAATGGTTTTGTTTTTCACTTTTTGTGGAGTCAACACCATGTTCATGTACCTCGATCTGACCGGAAAGCCACAATTCATGCTGAAATATAAAATACAAAAAGACAAAAACGTGCCGGTAAGCCGGGAAGTTGTTGGATGCAGGGAACCAGGATTGGGAATCGATACCCAAAAAAGTAAAGAAGTAATCGATATTCGATACTTCACCAGAAAGTAAAAAATTAATCGATTTCGACGGTAGTTTAAAAAAGTAAAGAATAAAGAATATTGTAATCGATATTACACTGAGCATTTAGCGGTGTAGGCTACGCCAAGCATTTTTTGTGATGTTTTCACAATCATGCGGTAACTTACAGCAAAGCGACTTTGCTATTAAAAATAAATATATATATTTTTTTTGGCACAAAAAAAAGATTTATCAGCAAAAACAAGGTAATGACATTCCGACAATTATTTTAAATTTACTAAAGTGAGATAAAGTAACCTGGACAAAAAGAATCAAATAAGGAATATCGAATTGCGCCAAAAAAGAGTGAAGGCGAGGCTTTGTGCGATACTCATTCAAAAAAGTAAAGGCTCCAGGGCATTCGATGAACAAAAAGTAAAGAATATCGCCACCAAATATCGATTGCAATCAATTTTTCCCAACCTTGCAGGGGACTATTATCCTGATTCCATGTTGACAAAAACTGACGGCTTTCCAACTTTCTGAAAGATCATTTTTTGAGGAAGCACATAACTTTGCAAAAATCAGCCTACAAAAAATGAAATTTTGTCGGATTGGAGCAAAGCCCGCAGGCGGAAAGTGCACAAAATGTGAACATGAGAACCATGCATTGAAAGATGAAAACCATGCATTGAAAGAATGATTTTTTATTGAAAATAACATTGTCCAAAATGTTTTGATTAAAATTTTTTGCAGCATTTCTCGAGTTTTGTTTTTCTTGATCCGATGATTTGTCATTTTTAGGTAAACTTACTGCGGTACATAAACTGCGCCAAAGTGTCGGTGACGAACGAACTGCTGAGTTGCGTCATGTTGTTTGTCCTCTACCCCCTCATGAGGAACTGGGGAATGTCCTGTCAGCGCCATCTACCGAGTTTCTGGAAAGTCCTGCTCGACGCTTTTGTGTATTTAGTATTTGCCGAATTCATCTTTTATTATTCGCACAGGTTGGTTGAAAAAACTTTTTTAAATCAATGAGTTTATGCAATGAAGTTTTGTTGTAAGCTACCGAAGTCCATTCAATGTAGCTACAAGGCTACAAGGGTGATTCAAGCTTATCAATTAATATACAGAACTATTTCACTTAGTGAATTGAACTTGAATAGAAATATCTAACCCACCAACAATCCAACATCTTAGGATAATCAAATGCAATCAGAAAAATTTGATTACGAGTGGGATTCGAACCCACGCCCGCATCGACCCGTGACATAAGTTACTTTATTTTTCGTTCTAACATTTTTGCTGAAATCTAATGAGTTTGAGAACTTTTTTTTTCTGGTTTTACATTTTTTTTTTATTTTATTTATTTCAGACTCTTGCATCATCCATTAATTTACAAACACGTTCACAAGAAACATCACGAGTGGGTTGCTCCAATCAGCTTGGCCGCATCCTATGCCCATCCTCTAGAACATATTGTGAGTGGATACGAGTCGACCAACTGTAGATCAGTGCTTCTCTAACTTTTACGGTTTGTGGTTTCTGCTCAGCAATGAAACTTTCTGTCGTATTTCATTTGTAGCGGCCATACAGCCGTCTGCGGGTCATACGGCCATACAACCGTCTGCGGGTCATACGGCCATACAGCCGTCTGCGGGTCATACGGCCATACAGCCGTCTGCAGGTCATAGTGGCCATACAGCCCTCTGCGGGTCATAGTGGCCATACAGCCGTCTGCGGGTCATAGTGGCCATACAGCCCTCTGCGGGTCATAGTGGCCATTCAGCCGTCTGCGGGTCATACGGCCATACAGCCGTCTGCGGGTCATACGGCCATACAGCCGTCTGCGGGTCATACGGCCATACAGCCGTCTGCGGGTCATAGTGGCCATTCAGCTGTCTGCGGGTCATACGGCCATACAGCCGTCTGCGGGTCATAGTGGCCATACAGCCCTCTGCGGGTCATAGTGGCCATACAGCCGTCTGCGGGTCATAGTGGCCATACAGCCGTCTGCGAGTCATAGTGGCCATACAGCCGTCTGCGGGTCATAGTGGCCATACAGCCGTCTGCGGGTCATAGTGGCCATACAGCCGTCTGCGGGTCATACGGCCATACAGCCGTCTGCGGGTCATAGTGGCCATACAGCCGTCTGCGGGTCATACGGCCATACAGCCGTCTGCGGGTCATAGTGGCCATACAGCCGTCTGCGGGTCATACGGCCATACAGCCGTCTGCGGGTCATAGTGGCCATACAGCCGTCTGCGGGTCATACGGCCATACAGCCGTCTGCGGGTCATAGTGGCCATACAGCCGTCTGCGGGTCATAGTGGCCATACAGCCGTCTGCGGGTCATAGTGGCCATACAGCCGTCTGCGGGTCATAGTGGCCATACAGCCGTCTGCGGGTCATACGGCCATACAGCCGTCTGCGAGTCATACGTGCTATCGTTGACAGGTTAATGAATTGTGCGTAGTGACCTCATGGTTGATGTCCATTGCCCCCTAGAGGAACCAGTGCTCCCTGATTAAGAACCTTTGGCCTAAATGTGGCACCTACCCTACCTGAACTTCCGCGTTGCCACGGAAGTCCATTATCTCTGGTTCTCGATTGTTTAAGTGACAAGTAATTGATGATCACTGATCTTGCTACATCTTTAAAAATCATATGGGTCACCTAAAAACACGGACCGGTCAACATACTGCATAGTGGCTACATCGATATTGGTGCGGGAGGTCTGGGGTTCGATTTTCTGGCCGGTCAAATCGAACTCAGTGTCGCCAATGATTCGAAGTGATCCGATCTATGTGAGACAAATACGCAACTCTGCTGGGGACTCTCAACCGGAATAATATCCTCTGTAATTTCCGATCAAACAGCTGCTATGGGGTTAATTTGATTTCAGATTTCGAACTTCCTCCCCCTTGTTGCGGGCCCCATCGTAATGGGGTCGCATCTATCCGAGATGTGGGTGTGGTTCATGTTGTCCCAGATTGACACGGCCCTACACCACAGCGACTACCACCTCCCATTTTTCTCCTCCCCCCAGTTTCATGATTATCACCACGTCAAGTAAGTTTGTCACGTGACATCGCAATCGCTCGTAGAGTCAAGTGGTAAGTTGTGAACTACTGTAGAGATGGCACGGGCTGACTTTTTGGTTGTGAACTTCTGTAGAGATGGCACGGGCTGACTTTTTTTGCAACCTGGACCCGCCCAGGGCCCGTAACCGTAGTCGACCAAGCAACTTATCCCTGAAATGAAGCCCCGTCCATCTTTCTTTTTTTTATGAACCTTCAACCATATTCAGTCAAAATTTTAAAATAAAGTACTCGTTAGTGGCCCGGTAAGGAGCAAAAGATAGAACTGGGTTGTTAGACGCCCAGTAAAATGTCCCGTTAACGGCTCGTTAGCGGGACTCTTAGCAGCCCATGCCATCTCTATTATAAACTGCAAGTAATCCGTAGCGTTCCTGAGTCCATTCCAATCCCAATGAAAAAGGATTTTCAAGCTCGCCAGTTGATACAATACCGATGTGAGTTGCATTTTTGTTGGTTTTTGATCAAGCCATTAACTTTCTTGAGCAGGAGCCTGGTACTACTAATCACAAAAACTTGATACTGTAGTAATTAATACATGAGGTTATTTTCAAATTAACATGATGAAAATTGAACAATAATCGAGTGAGACTGTGAAGTGAGCTTGCGCTCTTCGAGTCAGCAGCCACCCGGTAGACATGTGAAATGCGATCGGCTTCAGACGTGAATCAAACCCGTCACGTAGGATCTGTAACCGCCGCGTGGTACCGCTAGGCCATGTCGCTGACTGCACCAGTCAGAAGAGCAACTCACAGAACACGAGGAGCGAAGTTTTCACTTTCTGACTTCACCGCAGATTTAACGAGAATTTCGGGATCACGGGCTGGCTCGATACTTTCCACTCTACCAACGTCAACTACAAAAAATCCATTCAAAATAAACGACATGTCACTTTCTACGATCTCGAACCGATAACCGAGAAATTCCCGAGTAAAAACCCGAAGGAGAACTGAACCCGTAAACCTCTCGAACTCGTAGCTTTTATTTTTGTTTCGTGCAATAATTTTGATTTTCGTTGCAATAAATTTTTAGCATTTACAGTCGCTCCGGCCGGACATTGCGTTCGTGCGGTAGGCCGAGGGTTTGATTCTCGTAGGCCTACCGGTGAAATATCAGACACAATGTCGCAAATGGCTATCGGCCGCTGCGATGTTTTTTCGGAGATGTGTTGTCCAGACGCCAAGCCACGGAGATGAACCCGCCGCTTGTCGCTCGCTTCGGCGTATACCGCGAGTATAATGAAGATTGGATTTTTGAACGAGTTAAAACGAATCTTTGTGACAACCGAGTCAAACATAGAAAGAAAAAGAACCAAACTGGAGAAGTTTGGTCGAGATCCTTCTCGCCTTCCATCAACATCAGCAAAGGGTTGATTTTCCGACAAGATTGCGCATCGAGTGTTCGTAGCGTCAAACGAACTGGAAGACGTGCGCGTAAGTGAGCACTGCGCAATGACGTCACGACCGAGTCATATACTGTACTGCTGTTTCCGCCAATCATCAAATCTTTGCGATTGCTATGTCACAAACGTCAATGTGATGTGCACGAAACGACGTTTGATTGTGAGCAGATAATCGGGATCCCGAGATACGCGATAACAGCGAACTCGACAACACGAATATCGCTTTTTCAACAAAATCTTTTTTAAAATATTACGCAATCATCTTCTAGTGATATCATAACGTAGCAAATTACTGCTTCGACATGATCACGATTTAGAATTGAGGGTTTTATGTCGTTTATGCGGCGGTAGCTGCTAGTAGTGTCAGTTGGTTGAGCCGAGCGTTAGTTAAAATGTTAAAAATAATAGAACGAAATTTTACAACCAGTTAAAATGTTAAAAATGATAGAACGAAATTTTAAAACCAGTTAAAATGTTAAAAATCATGGAACAAAATTTTAAAATCAGTATAGCTAAGACACAAAAAAAATCTGAAAATTCAGCATACTGTATCATTTTACGCTAGCGTGACAATGATCTACAGCTGATTATTGTGTGACGTCACTAACTTCTAAGTAGTAATTATGTTGTAAAATTGAGAGAAACTGCAGCAACCACTAACATTAACGAGAACGAATAAGCGAAATAGCATTCTCAATGCCAAGAACATAGTTTTACGTAGTGGTTCGCAGAAGACTTGATTATTTGTAACGAGACCAATCCAGAGGAACCGCCAAGCAGCGCCGGCAATTTTGATTAGTTTTGAACTCTATTTTGTAAACTTTGCTTGACGCCGCCGCAGCTCGATCGAAATGCAGAAGAATTTGATTCGCAGAATCGAACCAGAAGATTGTGAGATCATCAACACGTTTTTGTCGCGAAGAATTTCCGCAAACTTTTTCTTATTTTACCGAAATTTTATTTTCACGTCAGCAAAAGTTCAGGTAGGTTTAGCGGTCATAGAGCGAATGTGATGGATATGTGGTAGATCTGTGGATCGGTATCGGAATTAGGCTTCAACGTCATACGCGACAATTACCCAGTCCACATGGTCAACTTTCGTACTCTTTAGACCAGTGGTTCTTGGGCCTTAGTTCTGCATTATTTTTAATTTCTTGATGTCATATATGACGTTGAAACAATTGATTATGACGCAGAACCAAGAGCCACGGGTTCAAAGCCCACCGAAATTATATATGTACAGGACGAACTTCACGATACGCGATAATCGCATCTTCTTTGTTTTATTTTACTGCTTAGCGATCTCGCGCAAACCTGCTACATTCACTTACATCATAAATTTCAACGCGTTGTCGTATGTCGCGTGCAATTAACGAAGATTAAATAGTTAATTTCATTAAAGTAACCGAAATGCTTAATATAAATTTTTTATGAGTGGTCGCAATTATATGATCGAAGCAAAGTTTTCACTTTTTTCCAGACGTCAATTTTCTTGTTTTGTTTTTGCATCAACCAGCTGTGGAAGCAGGACTCGTTTCCCGTTATTCTCTCCTTCGCTCTGACACATTTCTTCCTGTATTTCGGAGGTGAGATCACAGCAGGGTTCACCAATGAGCTTCGCAGAATGAAACCCAGGGGCGTCGTTCAGGGGGGAGGAGGTGGGTGCATCTCCCAACCAGCCATTTTCAACAATGTTTTTGATGAATAAAGATTTCGGTAATTCTCTCTTCGATATAACAAAAATCTTTAGGCCTTACGCACGCATAAATCGAAAATGTGCGAATACAATGCAACATATAGGTGAAGGATTAATTAGGAACAAACAATTTGCCTTAAGCATTGTTCAAAAAGCACTAAGATGGCCCTTACAGTATGAGAATTTTTAAAACTTTTCCGGGGAGCATGCCCCCGGATCCCCTAGAGCAGTTTTGGTATCTCAATTTGCTTCAAATTAACTCTTGTCGTAAAAATACGCTTAAAAATGTCAAAATTTGCTGCCTACCGCCTAACATTCACCCATCCATAACTGCATCCCCCCAACAAAATATTTTCGATCCGCTACTGGCGTCGTTACGAACGAAAGAGCTGGACACGATTAGGGATTTTTTCGTTGAAATCGGCCTAGAAGACATTTCTTTATTTCGAGATGATTCCAGTCATTGATCAGCAGCGGCAAACCTGAAATCAAAATAACCTACGATCTCTCATCGTTGAATCAGGCTTTGGGTTAGATTAACATGAACAATCTTGACCGAGAATAACCTGATTGTTGACCGAGAATTAGCTGTATTTGAATGAGTTGATTGGTTGAAGGCACAACACTTAAACAGTCCTCAATCGAACCAAGCTACTCTTATAATCCAGGTATGAATATATTTACCGGCCGCTTGGCGGACAGGTCTGGTGGTTAAAAAATCGGTGCGTAAAGTCTTCGATTCGATTTCCGGGCCGATGAAATCGAACACGGTATCGCCATCGCTGCGATGTTTCTTCGGAGCTGTGTTGTCCAGGCACTAAGTCGCGGAGATGGATTCCGCCACTCGTTACACGCTTCGGCATATTACCGCGAGTATAATGAAGATTCGATTTTATGCAACAGTTCGAAGAATCTGGATAAACAATCAGAGATCGAGCTTAGTGACGCCTTTGTTGCTGGGAAGTTTATATTGTGACGACAACCAGATCTGGGCTTGTTGGGAAAATGATGAGGTTCAAGGAACAGTGGGGACTGTGATGCATCGGAATCACGCGGGAAATGATGAACTGGAATCAGATTTCATGATATGCGCAGAAGTTAAAGTAAGTTCTAATGTTTTTGCATTTGGAATCAAAATATTTGCTCCATTCCTAAATCCGTTGATATAGTTTGATCCATACGTAGTGTAGCGAGATAAGTGCCGATGAGGAACTTTTTTGATGTAAACTGGGCTGCGGCTCGAACCCGGCCTTTTCCGCCAAACTACAACTCAAAAGTTCCAACTCGAAACAATTGATTGCGTTTGGAACTTACGCTAAGTTTGACAAAAATTACTAAAAGCCGATAAAAACTAAGTACAAACTCGCAAAAATTAATGGACTCGAACTTGCAAAATGAAGAACTAGAACACGACTTGCCAATTTAAACTCGTCTTGCTCGTATCTTTGATGTAAACCTGGCAATCGGGTCTCAACAAACCTCCTCAATGCCGCAGGTCAGTGAGAACGAACCAATCACTAAACATATCGTGTTTTCAGCATTTTTCCGCGTGCTCCTCTGGCAATCACTCAGCTGCGCGACAACTTCTGGATCAAGTGTTTGAACACATTTCACAACTAAACAGTGAATCCAAACAGCGAGTTTCAAATGTGTTTTTAATCGATGAAAATATGAATCCAAGTTTGACAGCTATAATCAAGCAAAGTGGATTCGAAGAAGCGGAGTCGTGGAATGGAGCAAAATATTGGGGATTTGCTCCGCCTGCAATGCGCCGGATGGAAAAGAGGATTGAATAATACTCGAGACTTATATCGCACAAACCATGTGAAGAAATGAAAATCTTTACGATCGTGGCAGACCTACTGCGGCGAAGCGTGTAACGAGCAGCGGAATCCAGCTTCGCGACTTAGCGCCTGGACAACACAGCTCCGAAGAAACATCGCAGCGGTGACGACACTGTTCGGCTCAGCAATGGAAATCCAGACCTCACGCAACGATAGCGATGTTTTTTACCACTTCGTCCGCAGACTGATGTGAAGAACTGCAGTGAACAAGTTTGTGCTTGATCGTCCAAACAAAGAGCATTTGAGGTTGAACATTACGGGTTTGAAGCCATCGAACCCGATGTCTCGAGCTGGAAACCACGACAGTCGGTGGCGGCAAACGATTCTCCAGAGTTAAGTAGACTTGCACTGTTACGGCAAGTTGAAACATATGGTAGTAACTTTTTGAGTTTAAATAAGTTTGTTATTGCGTTTTTCTCCTCGAAAGTCAAATTCTCTTAAGTAGATCGTAAACCAGATGCCTGTCAATCTTGAAAATGATTTTGTTTTGTATCGTCGACAATTAAACTGTTTCTTTCATGTAGTTTATTTTATTTCTTTTATGTGTAACATTTTCCCAATACATTAGTAATATCAGAGTATTAGTCATGCATAGTTTTGGGAAATTTTATCGACAATAACAAGTCTCCCCCCCCCGCTGCTTTCTTTGGAATTAATTTCGTAATGTTTTTTTCTCGCAACTTTACGCTTGATTTAAATACTCATGGGTTAACAACAATTTCATTATGGTCTTTTGGACTTAACTGTTGGAAAAAGTCGACCGCATGTGTTTACTGTTTGATTTCGTTTTGTTTAGTAAGCTGCAAGTTCCGTTAGGTCGCTAAAACAGTTAGTGAGTTAACTTTTAATCTTTCTAGTTTAATTCGCTATATTCGATTGTGTAAAATTTGTATTTAATTGTTTTCGAAAATCGCTACGCTACGCCCCATTACTTATCAACTTGTGTATTCTGTTTGATGTGTTGATGACGAGACGTAACACTGTTCGAATAACACGTTTGGAGCTGTAAACCAGTGGTTTTCAACCTTTTTCAAGTCCCGGACCCCTAAGTTAAGCTATTTGTTGTTGCGGACCCCATACAAATTAACACAAATAGACACGATTTTAGAATTGTTATTGAAAGTAATTTGAGTAAAAATCAAAGGCTACCTTCACCAGGGATGCCTTTTTGTTACCGCTTGCCAAAAGCTATCCATTTGAGGATATGATGGGCGGCACTTATTTTTTCAAGTAAAAATCCCTACTGCACAAAACACGACTCGCTGCTCACGCAAAAACAGCTCAATTTTTGGCGCTGGCTTTGATAACAAGTTGTATTTTGGGGAAGGACCAATATTGCTTATCTACTCGATCTTTTTCTTCTTTCGGCTTTTCCCTATTTGAGGTCGCCTCACCGCGAAAGTCTTCTCCTTCGGTCAACTTCGTCTCTCTCTCTCTTGCTCCAACCATCTCCATGTCTTCTCTCACCAAACCCATCCATCTTCTCTTTGACCTTCCTCGCTTTCTTTTACCAAATTGTTTATTTACTCATAATTACAAATTTATCTCGGAAACTAAATTAACATTGTCAGCGCTGCCTGTAAATAATTGCGTCTCTGAGCTTCTTGATCTGCAGGCTGTTGGTGTAGCTATTCTAGAATAGAGCTTGGTGCCGAGACGCTGTAGAGTAGATGCGCGTCAGGGCTGCGAACTCGAACTTGAACTCGAAAGAACTCGATCATTTTTCCAAACTCGAACTTGAACTTGAAAAAATATTTTTTCTGAACTCGAACTTGAACTCGCATAAAACTGTTCGAGTTCATTAAAAAGATAGTTAAATTGTTGAAAAGAAATAAAAGATCACTACGAAATATAGTTTGTTGTTCAAGTAGTCACAATCCGTGTAAATTGAAGTTATCATTTTACCAATAGAAAAGCTGCATGTCGTTTATAAATTTGTTCATGCCATTGCGACCTACAAAGTCCAGGGCTGCGAACTCGAACTCGCCGAACTCGAAAAATAAAATTCTTAAAACTCGAACTTGAACTCGGACTTGCAAATATCTCTTAAACTCGAACTTGAACTCGGTTAAAAATCGATCGAGTTTGCAGCCCTGATGCGCGTATAATCTTTTTGATGCGAAAGTCTAACACGAGTTTGGTACCCACATAACTGCGCATGGAGACAGAAGGCGCACGCACTAGCTGGATGTTTTGCAGAAAGCCTTTGCCAAAAAAACATCCCAGTCTCTCTGCAGTACCAGTACTTCAGGCGTAACGGGGGTGTTTTTTCTTAAATCAAAGACTTATTACTAGCGGCAAAAGATCGTATTCAGTGCTTGACCTTCTTAAATCACGTTTAGATCGTTTCACGTCACTACTGGTATATTTCACACACATTATTAGTAGCATCAGGAGTTTATAAACAAGTTTGAAAAAGTGGAGTAGGCTACTGTATTGCAAAGCCCTTGTAACTTCGTAGTTATACGGATTTTGTTGCATTGCAGTGAGGAAAAAATAAATATTAGAATTTACTAACACTTCAAATGTTTCTGCGGGCGATTTAGCATAAAAATTTTGAGGAGGCCACGGGCCGAAAAATTTTGACTGACTGGCTGGATCCGGGCCGCAGATTGACGACGCCTAACCTTAGCTATGCAAATTTTGGCACAATGAATTTGATATCTGGATGAAAATTTGTGAATGCAAGGCGTCAATTATTATGCAGTAACAAACGATTTTTCGCTTTTGTTTTAATGTGTGGAAGCACTGGAAGCATTTTCAACCAGGTATGGTTTTGTGAAAGGCAAAATTGTATCATTGCAGGCAATGGCTCAAAGTGTGGAAGCATTTATCTATCGTTTTTCTATCCAGAATTTGACATGCCGATAACCATTCCTAAGTAAGAAAGTTTCAGCTCCAACTGTTGGTTGCAAATTAAGCAGTGCCTCCTTATGCGTGGGTTTGCAGAGTTTCAATGATTCAGTCTTACCAAAAAAGGTCGAAAGAAGTTGCTTGGGCCCTAGAACTACCGGTGCCTATTTCATATTCTCATATCGTTCTGAAAAAGATCATTTTTTGAAATGCATTAATATTATTAAACCCCGGTACTTCAATAAACTGCCCTATTTTTGATGAAATTTTCAACACTTTGGCGGACCCCTTGCGGACCCTTTAGACCTAGCGGCCCCCTTAAAGTCATTCGCGGACCACTTGGGGGTCCGCGGACCCCAGGTTGAAAACCACTGCTGTGCGTGTTTCTTGGACCTATCAGAGCTCAACTGCAGTTACATGCACTCTTCGAGTCAGCAAAAAGTCGGTGATCTTCACTGTGCAACGCTACACCATACATTTAAGCGATACGCGGGCGCGATTTTCGATTACGACCAGTGTGTTTCCAGAGTTTATTGTTTTTGTCGCTATATCTATATTGTTCAGTGTTACGTCTTCCGCAAATATATTTTAAAGTTCTCGGCTTGTCAGTGATGCAGTCCTCGAGGACAGGTTTGTGAAGTCCTTGGCCTCGACCGTGTTGTCCTTGGCTCTCCGAGGTCTTGGATTTTGCGCTGTCCTCGGCTTGAGGACTCGTTATTTTTAAAAGTTCAACTTTGCGATTGTTTTCACAAAACGCAAGCTGTTTTAAGAAAAATGATCCAAATAACGATGAGCATTGGTGTAGCGTCGTTTATGTAGTTCTTCATAAAACGGCATTTAATCGAACCGTGTGTTGTTAGCTATTTGACCTTTCTGTGACTCGCAAGTGAGTAGCCGACGAACGCTGCAAACGCGCAGCTGTAACTGGTTTAAAAACAATCTTATCTTTGTTTATTTTTTATATCAACTACTCAATTGCATACTTGCATGTGATTTTCAATCGTAATTTGTATTTCCTGCTGTCAAACAAAGCAAGCTTTTTGGGCGGGCAGTCGAGTTTGGTGACTGGAAGGCACAGACGTATTATCTTGCCAGCTCTTCAATTTGTATGAAATTTACTGTGTTAAGTAACAGGAGAAATCTTAATCGAAGTTTAATGCCAATTGCTACCAAAGTTAAGTTGAGAGTGGATTTGAGCCGCTGCTCCCTCTCCTATGTACTATAACGTGGCCACTGCCACAGACCTCTAGTAGTTAAACTTAAACTGCTAGACAAAAACAACGTGGCCACTGCCACACCCTTAGTTAAGTTGGGCCACTGCCCCCTTCCGACGTGGCCACTGCCACACTGTTTGTTAATTAAGTTGATCCATTGCATAAATACTGGTTCGAATATCTTTATCTTTTTGGTTGTAACAAGGATTATTGCTTGCAAGAAGGAAAATTCTTTTGATAAGTGTGAATTAGTTTATTATAGTGTGCGTAATTTGTCCTTTGGAATATTTATGTTTAATGTTTACTTAGAAAACCGTTACCGTTGCCGCGCCGTTGTTATCCGGAACTTTACTGCATCCGACTTGAATCAATATATTCAACTGCATGACAATCGTGTGACGCGTGTTCAATTCTGCAAGCGAGCAAGTTCTGTTACAATTGGTAAGCTCGCGCGGCGGAGAAATGAAAGTAGACAATGCATGATAAGAAAACCTTAAAGTGACATTGTGAAAAACAAAATATAGACAATTCAAGATTTTATTTCTCACAATCTCTCCTCAATGTTTTTAAATTGAAATTGTGAGCAACAAAGCTTTTTGTGGAAAATTTAATCTGTGATAATTCGATTCTCAGCGGGAGATCCTTGAGGTTTGAAAACTCTGCTAGAAAGCTACTTTACACTTTTCTTTAAAGTTTCAATCAACTGTTGTTTATTTACTTTATAATTTGCTTAATAGCCATGCAAAGCAGTCTGAAGTAAAGCAGTCTCAAAAAGATAATGTCGCGCCGGCGATGTTATTTGATATTAAGTCTTTGTTAGAGGTGCTAATTGCAGCTGTCTACTTTTTTGCTTTCTTGTTTCTCAATGCTCTGAATTTTTCGTTTTGAGCACTTGGACTGAACTTGAGGTTTAGCATGGCAGTACGATAAGCTTTTTATCATGGGAAGTATGAGCGTATTCAGGGGGGGGGGGACCATTGTGCCATGGCCTCCCCCTTTTGACTCTGCCTTCTAGTAAAAAAGAACAAAACTGATGGTGCCAAGTGAATGAAATATGCCAGACTCTTTTGATAGTTCCTGTAGCTTATGGCCAGGGGCGGATCCAGGGAGGTAGGATGAGGGGTATGCATCCTCCCACCAGCCATTTTCAAAAATGTTTTTGATGTACAAGTTGCAATTTTTCCATGATTTCAAACCTCTTCGATAGCAATAAGCTTTAGCCTACGCCTTAAGTACGCATAATCGAAAATGTGCGAAAATGCATCATATTTGGCGAAGCACTCAGAATTAAGGTCAAAAAATTCAAACAAAATTTGCGTGGAAGTTATTCAAAAAGCTCTAAAATAGCCATTACAGCATGTAAATTTTCAAAAATTTTCCGGGGGAGTCTACCCGCAGACCCCCCCTAGAACTTTTCTTGTTTCTCAGTCAGCTTCAAATTCGCTCTGCCGAAAAAAACACGCTTGAAAAAAATGTAGAAATTATGGCCCCCCCTTTGAAAATTCCTCGCTACGCCACTGATGGGAAGTCATGCTGGCCAGGCTCATGGTAATTGTTTTTACATATTGTAGAACAGAGCTGTTATTTTTAAATTATATAAAACTGAAAATTCAACAGCAATTGAGGGAGACTGCGATATGAGCTTGCGCTCTTCAAGTCAGCAGCCACCCGTTACACATGTCAAATGCGATCGGCTCCAGCCGCGAATCAAACCCGTCACATACGATCTGTGATCTGCGCGCGATACCGCCAGGCCATGTCGCTGACGATAAGTTTGCCTGTAACTGGATTAGTGCGACGCGTTTTCACTACATTAAACAACTTACCGTTAAATAACAAGGAACTTTATGCTTGATTCATCGGGGTTAGTTTTAGTTTTTTTGTGGCGAGTTTCATCTAGATTCTAGAGCATCTTATATCAATTTACAGCCTTATACCTTGCGCCCAGTAGAACTGGCTCTGGATTGTTATCAATTATAGGCCTAATATTTTTGTCAACCCTGTAATTTTTGAAAACGATTGTCGTTGTAGGTCTGCAATATTAGACCATAAATTGTTTCCAAACCATTATTTCATGACCAAAAGAACCACACCATTTTGAGATTTCATACTGAAATTGGAAAAATGCTTTGCCCTTGATCTATGTCCTTGGCTTCGAAAAAATTTTAAAGTCCTTGGCCTTGACCTTAAGGTCCTTGGCCTCACTGCGGCTTGTTGAAGCATCTGAACGTGGCCTTATTTTACTATTAATACAAAGTCTACATTGTGACGTACAAAAACAATGCTGAAGATGGTAACTTCGTGAAACAGGGCTGAAGGGTAGGATGCATCGAAAAATGCTCGCTCAGATTAGCCTTCAGCTTGTACACTGACGTAACATCACCAAATCTTAAAACAATTGGTGCCATGCTGTTTGATTTTAATAACATTTAGAGGAATATTGAAACAGCAACCCAGAACCAACCCGATCCATCGCAAAGAAAATAATAATGATCGCAACGAAACATTCACGTGAAAAAATAGCGCGCTTTGACGTCATCAGTCCACCCGCCAATCAGAAGACGATTTGAGTTTATCGTTTTCTGGGCCAATCACAGCTGCGCCCGGGGAGGGAGTGTCAATGAGGGTGCTGGAACAAGAAACACATGTTAACAAGGAAGAAGAGTGAGGAAGAGGCGGGAATGACACCAAGACCAGGGACTTTCCCCTCCCCGAACAAGCATCAGTGACACAGTGTAGCGCTGCACTGGCTGCAGCAATTCAAAACCACGGAAACCAGTCAACGCGCAGAAAATCGTTGCAACGTTTAATCCAGGAGTTCTCACCACTGACCACAGGACAGAGCTATCGGGGGACTAACCCTGACGCAAGCGCAAGATCTATTAATGGCAATCGACCTCGCGAGGCCAGCAGGCAGCTGCAGCTACCAGGAATGAAATATGGACAAAAAATATTATTGCTGAGCAGCAGGCCACTGGCGTGGAGAATCTGCAGAAAGGCGGTCACAAATAAATCAAACTACTGTATATGAGGTTGAGAATTACTGGTTTAGTCAATCATATACGCATCGCCGTAATCTCGTGACAAGAAAAGAAAAACAAACAAAACAGCGCGAGCCTAGTACCATAATTGAACCAGCGCGTAAACCAGCTCTGCACATTGCACAGACTCTCGACAATGCAGGCCGTCCAAAGTGTCCATTTGTCCAGCTAGCTATCAACAAGAAAATCAAAAAAAAAATTACGGCAATTAGCTGGAAAAAAATTAAAAAAACGACGTATTTACTAAAAAAAAAATCCGAAGAAGTCCAAATTTCCTCGCAAAATCAAGTGAAGAACAAAAAATGTCATCACGTCCGCAGATGTCTAATTTTCCACGCAAAAGCAAGCGCAGAGCAAACAAAAGATTGTCACGCCCGCGAAAAAATGAAAAAAAAAAAAAAAATGAAAGTGGACACTGGACCGCCTGAACCACACGACCAGCCGCTCACCCTGCTGCGTGTATCAAGTCTTCCTTGCTAACCGCTAGTAACCTTTCCCTGTGTTCTTGTCTCATCTCATTGGTCAATCCACTCAGGAAAAATTCCAGACCTCTACTGCAGGGGGACACGGGGGCGTCGACCTACAAAACAATTTTGTCAACTCTCCTCGCAGGGATCAAACCCAACACTTGTGCTTACTCCTTGAAACACGGCGAGCTTCGCTTCATCAATATCTTGTTGCTTGAAAGCTCCGCTGACCAACCACCGGAGGGCGCTGTGGAATGCGTCGATCGTCGCGGTACTGTTGGGGTCGCGGTAGGAAAAGAAGCGAAACACTCCGTCCCCCCCGTGTCGCGCACCCCCACCATATGCTCCCCCTTTCTCCCTGTAACAAACAACATGTTCAACCCCTCATAACGTCATCCAGCAGCCAGAGGTGCCCAGGATCTCGGAGTCGAACAAATTTCACCGGAGTTTGGTTGCTCTTTTCATTGCAAATGAATTGACGTCATGCTTATGGACATAAGAGCAGTCGAAACCGGAGCTGGAGCAGGAGTCTCCATGAACAGAGTCCGGACACAGACTCACCTGATTTCTCTGTGTAAATATTTTGTTGTCAGAAGTCTCGCAGCGACGCGGAGAGCGGGTGCCGAGGGTTCCGGGTAGATGTGGGGGGTTGGAACGCAGAGAGACGCGAAGTTCACATGAAGATGAGGGAATTCGTGAAATGTTCTAAAGATTACGTCATAATCACAATCGTACCATTGTGACATGACAGAGCAACTCACTGTATGACATTGGGCGTGGTATCGAGATAACGTTTCCATCGAATCGGTCGGCAGATCACTTCCCCGTCAGCTTGTAAATATTCGATTTCGCCATTCGCAACAAGGCTGCCTTAAAGTGTGACGTAATGAGCGGGGAAACACCAAAAATGAAGAGCAACTTGGTACTCTCTCCTCACCAACTTACTTTGCAACTCGACCCGTTCATTGCGTTCAGGTTTTTCTTGCACGAACTTTTCCACCAATTGTCTAGCTCCATCTAGCGATTGCGGAGTAGCATGGATCATCGATCTACCGTTGTATTCATCCGCGTGCGTCATGACGTACTTACGTAATATGTAATCAGCGATATCAGCTAGATGCGCCTTCACATCGGTGACGTCATCTTTCTCGGCCAATGATTGCATAAGTTTGACTTGTTTGAGACCTGAAATTGAGTCAAAGATAAGTGATCATGACGAAATAGATACATCACGATACCATTAATTTTGAGGTTAATGATTCTTACGTTGTTTGTCAGCATGTGATTAAACGATATTGATTCAAAATCCAATCTTCATTTCACCCGAGGAAATACGCTGAAGCGTGTAACGAGTGACGAGATCCATCTCCACGACTCAGCGCCTGGACAACACAGCTCCGAAGAAACATCGCAGCAGTGACGACACTGTGTCTGATTTGACCGGCCTGGGAATCGAACCCCATACTTCCCGAGTTCCCGCACCCAGAGCGATGTTTTTTACCACTATGTCGACATTATCAAATAAAATGCAACTAAAACACGGCTTCTGTCAAAACTGAGAGGGGAGAATCATGGCATACGGATGAAGCTGAACCGGAAAAAACCAGCAAGTTTTGAGCCGGTGATTTAGTTGATATTTCAATCCCGATTGAAGCGACCCACCACTGAACATCTCCTCGTACGACGCCGATGGACTGAGATATTGTGACGCGCTCTTCATCGCGAACCCGTGACCGTTAAACGCCACGCCATTGGCTAGATCCTGAGCTGATTGACGAATCAGCGTTCGCAGTCGTGTGTCGTCATTTAAATTGACGCTGAAATGCAAGGAATGAACGAGTCATGGAATCAACCAATCAGAAACGTCCACGTACCCATGGAACAACTCCTGCCACAGGTCCAGCATCTTCTCCGTGTTCCGGTCCAGACAATGGGAACTCAGTTTGATCGCTGTCTCGGTGGCCCAACGCTCATGGACACAAGAGGTCGTCACAGAGGCGGACAAGCCCCCTGTACAAAGATCCTCTCTCTGTGAAAATGTCACGTAATCGACGTCATCGGTTCCAACCCTACAAAAATTGATGACGTCAATCACATTCAGCTATCCCGCTAAGTGGCGCCACAGAGACAGTCTAGATTATTCAATCAACCATGATGACAGCGAGTGCTGACGTCGATGGCAACAGTGCGAACATACCAGCGCAAAATCATATGGGACTGGTGAAAGTGACACCGACCTATGGGTTAAGACCATCACGATCGACCCAAAGGTCAAGGCCCACCCTACCAATGCTCGTATCGTCAACAGTTATATCACAATTTTTTTGAAAATCATGAAGCGATGCTGCGATTTGCAAGAATCGCGGCGCTACAATGCGAGCGGAGCAGGTTTTAAACTCGCAACAATCGCTTCCATAACTTACTGAGTGATGACGTCACAAAACAAAGGAACATAAATCTTCAAATCTTCACGCAATTCGTCAATTGGGATCATGTGGTTGAAATAAGTCACACCATTGGTCGGCTGCGATGATGTCACGATCACGTGAAAATTATCTGCGAACAAACCGCTGTTATGTAACCATTGCACCTCAATGACGTCACAAGAGCGATCTACCTTTCAATATCTGAGGTCCGATTTGGACCGAGTAATCTTCCTGATGGACAGGAATGTCGTCCACAGTGAGAGATGGGAGACACGTGGTGTCCTCAACTTGATTCTGATTGGCTAGCAACTCCTTGCCCTGTCACATGACGCATTGCGTAAACCACTAGATAAGGAATCGAGCCGGGAGGAGGTCAACAAAACGTGGGGGTATTTTTTTCCAAAACAAGATATCAGCTCTCCACGTCCAACATCGATTTATTTCATAAACAAAGATGTTGAAGTCGTGTAACCCCCCCCAGGTAATATAATCATGCTGTCAGGAAGTTACGCGAGTTCATAATTCTGATAACCTTGCTGTAATCAAGCAGTTTCTTAGCCATTGCAGTTTCAAAACTTAAAATTTTTTTCCGAATTCCCAGAAAGTGCCAAGTTGAAGCCACATCATGCACACTACAGGTACAAGTTGAAGCCACATCATGCACACTACAGGTACAAGTTGAAGCCACATCATGCACACTCCAGGTACCCACCTGGTCCAGTATAACATTCTTATCCTGCTGTGTCAATCCTGCTATTCTCTGGCTCAACGTCAGCTTCTCCGCTGAATCCGCTTTCTCGTTGAACTTTGAATCCGGTTCCATCACCAAACGTAGCCGGTGACGGTTGCTCTAAAACAACCGTTGTACGGCAAAACATCAACAAATTGATAAACTGAGCCATCCTGTTTCGGGATCACGTCCCTCATCAGTGACAATAATCAGGGAGGATCATAACGCATAGCTCAATCTGACGTTTGAGCGTTCAATACAGTGAAAACAAAAGCAGTTGTAGAAGACAAAAAGAACAGATACGTGGAGTTAGTTGAATTAATTCAAAGAGAAACAAGGATAACATTATGTTGCTGCGGATAAATATACACCGAGGGAACCGAACTCAGAGATTAGATTCTGTTCAACTTCACACACGAAATCAGCACCAACACACAGGTGCTCGAAATATTGCGTTATGTTGACATTGTTTATCGTGGTAGTTTGCACAGTAAACAACAAACAAGCGAAGTAAACAGAAACAACAACACGCAAATCAACATAAGATGATGAAACTTGCTGAAATAATACGGAGAAAACTCTTACTTTAAAATATTCTTGGCACTTATCTTTGAGGAAATTCGGATTCTCGTCGAGTTTCTGGCGGAATCCAGCAACTAGTTGATCGATCTGCAGCATTGCGACTGGGTCGGCGCCGTGTTGCCACACTGGCATCACATTCTGCAATGTCACGTCATAATCAATCGATGCGCAGCTTCATCGCTATGTCACGTAATCATCACATAAATATTATGTAAATATAGCTGGGGATGTCCCCGACCTGGAACAATAGCGTTCTATGACGTCACACTTATGCAAGTACACACTCGTGACGCGAATCAGTATAAAATCGATTGATTTATCGCGATACCAACTGATCAAACTTACGAACGTGAGTCCGAGACCAAAGCGACTACTCTGGTGCTTGTTTTGCAACTCGATTCGATGCAACACCGATTCCACTCGATCGTCAGAAAATCCGTTCCTGAAAATATCGATTTGTCACGAAAAACATCGATTTGTCACCAAAATATCGATTTATCACGAAAACATGAGCTGCCACAAAATCACCGAACTTCTCAAAAATCCTGGAACAACTCATTTGCACCCGTCTTACAAAATTTTGTGATAAGAATGAGGTCATGCATCTAAACCAATATGGCTTCCGTCAAAACCTATCTACAACTCATGCCATGCTGGATATTATGAGCAAAATCAACAACAATATGAACCAAAGGAATTTTACTGGGTTAATATTTCTCGACCGTAAAAAGGCGTTTGATACAGTCTCGCATGATATTCTGTTGCAAAAATTGTATCATGACGGTGTACGTGGTTTAGCTTATAGCCTGTTTAACTCCTGCCTGATTGCACGTAAACAATATGTATACACTAACGGGTGCTGCTCCTCGACCAAAATCATGCAATTTGGCGTTCCTCGGGGATCAAACCTGCGTCCTATTCTTTTTTCCGTACATGCAAATGATATTTTTGGTAACTTGAGTTTGCTCCAGTGCTATGTGCAGACGATGCATGTCTTTATGTTAAAGCTCCGAAAGAAGACTTGCAAAATTTAATGAATTGCGAAGTCGAAAAAGCTCATCTCTGGATGAAAGTTAATAAACTCACGATTAACGCCTCCCAATCTAACGCACTTGTTATATCGCCAGTAGCAAAGGCAATATTACCAAAGCCTGAAATTTTATGCGATGGCCAGAAAATAGCAGCGAGCGATTCTTTCAAGTATTTAGGTCTATGGATTGCTGAAAATCTCGCACATAAATTCAGTTGAACGTAAAATTCCTTGTGCTATCGGGCTTTTTAGTAAACTAAAGTGGTATTTTTCTATAGAAATATTGCTGCAACTCTACCATGCTCTCATTTACCCCACCTATTTGGGAATCTACCTAATAGTCTCATCTGCATAAAATCTCTATTCTTCAGAACAAGGCTGTTAAAATCATGATCGGCACGTAATGGGACACAAGAGCTAATCCATCTCATACCAACCTGAAGGTTCTGAAATTGCATAAACTGTATCAATTTGAAGTAGCCAAAATCATGCATACGTTATTATTAGGGAGATTTTTTATTGACCTAAAAATCTCAAAAAATTGACCTTACTTTATCAAACAATCGACTTTATTGACCAAACGAAACAATGAAATGAAAGAACCAGTCCATAAGAAAAACAAACACCAAAGTCACTTAAGTTAGTGCTTAGATTATAATGTACGCACATATAATTCAAGTGTTTTGCTATTCGCTGTATTGCAATCTGTGTAACATCAAAGTATGTTCGAATAACTAATGCATTGTCTTTTCAATTCTAGTGTTTTTGACTACCGGCACGTAGCGACAAAAATATGTAACAAATGAAAACACATCGAAAAGCTTATTTCATCATAATCCAATTTTGCTAAGATTGCAATCTTGCAAAGCTGTCTGAACAGATCTTTACAATTGAAATCAATCAAATCACATCAAGCATTACATGAATAAATTAAGCATGTGTAAAACTGTAATACCGGTAACAGTCAGGCGACAGCATGCACATCCCTGGTACCACCAACAGTTACGAACCTCCATCTCTAAATTATTCAAGTCATCTCTTTTTAAGGAGGCTATAAAGTAGAAACGCGCAAAAAAAGCAAGAAAGCAAAAATTGACCTAATAAAAAAAAATTGACCAAAACAACAACAAATTGACATTTATTGACTTTATGACTTCATAAACACTGATCCTAAGACCGTGAAACTTTGTTTCCACATTTTTAGAGTTATTTTCTACATCTAAAAAAAAAATTGACTTTATTGACCGTGAATCGCCCTAGTTATTATACTATAAAGAACATCCAACTAACCTAACTAAATTTTTCACAAAATCTTGCATTAGACACTCTCGCCTCACTCGCAGCTCTAACTTGCTCATGTTTACTGTTCCCCTTATGAAAAGTACAAAGCTCCAACAACCCTTCTCATATCAGGGGGTTAAAACATGGAACTCAATTCCGCACAACATCAAAACCTTCTCCTTCTCTGCCATCAAAACTAACTTTAAAGATCATTTATTAAACGACGACAAATAATGATTCACGACGTGTGGTGCGCAGCAAGTCTCTCCTAGCAATAACACGAACCATTACTTTAGTAGACCTGATGCTCATGATTATACGAGCAACAAGGTCCATATAGCGGGGGACCAGATGACCGTAACAGGTCCCTTCCAGTCTCCGGTCATTTTCTTTCAATAATTTGTTGTGTGGTAGATTTGCAAGTGTAATTATATGATCCTAAAGCGACAAATAAATTGAAACTGCTAACTGCATCGAGTAGTTACGAAAACATCAAGTTACAACGAAAACATCGAGCTGTCACTAAAGACATCGAGTTGTCACGAAAAAACATGGACTTTTGACGAAAAATATCAAGATGTCACGAAAATGTCGATTTGTCACAAAACATCGAGCTGCCACGAAAACATTCAGTGGTCACAAAAACATCGAGTTGTCACGAAAACAATGAGTAGTCACGATAACCTCGAGTTGTCACGAAAACATTGAGTCATCACGATAACATCACAAAACAATCACAATCCCCACTTACTGTGTCACTTCATCGATTGTCTGCTTCACAATCTCTTCAACTCTCGTGACGTTTTCTGGCGCGATTCCTTGCAATCCGACACTGAAGATACCTTCCCGGATGTGATTGTGGTAACCTACAACATGATCGTGCAATTTTGGACGGTTTCAACCTGATCAGACCTCATAAGCGTGCTCAACATCTATTCTGGCAATATCAAGCAAGACATGGCATGACCTGCAGACAAATCTTGATGTTGTGATATGACCGATTACCAGCAAATGTGAGCGTAGTTCAGCGACTATGAGATCAGAAATAATGAACTGAGAACGATAAAATTCAACATGAATCTCAGATAAGTTTCAAAAATTTTCCCACAACGAGATTAACTACACATGACGTCACCTGTGCTGGGGGAATAGTCCGACCCTAGTCCCGATTCGACCAGGGATTTGTAGAAAGGGGAAGCTGGCCCGTCCGTGAGAAGCGTGCCAAGAACCATGGCCACTAGACCCTCTTCAACATCAGACACTCTGAAAAAAGAATGTAGATTTACAAGGTTACAAAACAGTGTGAAGTGGAAGATTGATTTTTACAACTTTTCACTTGACTCTCTTCAGGCAAAATTATGTTTTTAATTACGGTTCTACGCAATAGCGCGATAATAATGATTTGATTTGACGATGAATTTTACTCACTCTGGTAGAAGATAGTTCAACGAGACGATTGTCTGTTGATCCGGATTCGGTGCCATAGCATCAGGAGGACAAGATATGGAGGCAGATTTCTGGAAAGACGAGGGTTTAAACCTTATGCAAGAGGATTATGCGACAAAATTTCAATTTTTACGGACACGAAAACCACCCCCCCGAATATAGCGATCTACCGATATCAGCATTTTAAATCGATACCGATCTTATTAGCGATACCAAATCTTTGATCCGATTCCACCCATACTTTTCCATTCCCAGAATAACTATAACGTTTGCAAGTATCACTAAAGAATGTATTTTTAAAATTTTTTATGGCAGTTAGTTTCGGTGGTCGGTTGATCAATGGACCATGTAAAACGCTGAACAGATGCTTTTAAAAAGAGTGAAAAAATGGACACAGTAGCATTTATCTATGAGAGTATCCAGTACAAAATCATTGCAAATGTAAAAAAAAAATAGCTCAAGAGAGAAAAAAAATTGACCGGCCGTTAGCTCAGTGGCAAAGCGCACGCTATCGGTGCGGGAGGTCTGGGGTTCGATTCCCGGGCCGGTCAAATCGGCACAGTGTCGCCAACGACTCGCCACCGTTGCGACGTTTCTTCGGAGCTGTGTAGCCCAGGCGCTAAGCCGCGGAGATGGGCCCCGCAACTCGCTACACGCTTCGGCGTAATACCGCGAGTGTAATGAAGATTTTGATTTTTTGATTTTTTTGAGAAAAAAAATTACAATTTCATTAAAACAATTCTTTTTTCCGTTTCTTTGAACTTCAAAGCAACAAGTATCGACTGTATTTGACCAATACCGATACTATTACCCGATTTCATTAAATTAGGCCGATACCACATGTCTACCCCAAAACTCACTTAAAACAACCCACAATTTTCCACTGAAGCAAGAAATATTAGCTCAAAAATGATGACCGCAAAAAAACAAATCTTCACTATACTCACGATACTACATCAAAGCGTGCAAGAAGTGACGGCCCCATCTCCGCGGCTAAGCAACATAGCTCCGAAGAAACATGGCAGCGGCGACATTATGTCCGATTTCAGCGGCCGGCAATCGAACCCAAGGCCTTTCAAGCGATGACGTCAACTGCGCAACAATATAACTTCCCGCACATCTACCCGCCCCATTCCACCTACCGGGCTTTCCCACTTTTTCTGAGGGGGAACGTCAGTGTTGGGGTCAATGGGGTCAAACTGGGTCATCACTTGTTCATTGATCTGTTCCAGATGCGATTCGAGGGGGAGATTACCGTATGTGATGATCCTAAAACACGTCGCTTGCGTCAAATGCATCACGTAGAGATTCTTGCAATAAAACCGAAAAAATCGCCAAGTCTCAACGATCATTACTTTATTCTTTTACTTCTTTATCGCTTTTACTTTATTTTTATCGAAATTTCTGCTCCCGACATGGGTGTTGCAAGCATGCCCACTCCTGTATTCAGTTAACTTCTCTTCTCCTACCTGCATGCCATGACGTTAATCGTTTTGTTGCCTCATCCATTTTCTTGTACCGCGTTATATTTCCTTGCTCTTATCGTATTCTTTTATTGTGTTGACGGTGCGGAAATAAAACACACTGCTGCTACCACTACCTCATGTTTATTTTTCTGAGGTTGCTTTAACTGAAATTACGTTTAAATTATTGACCTGAAATTTCCACAGTATTTAAGGGAGACTGCGAAGTGAGCTTTCGTTCTTCGAGTCAGCAGCCACCCGGTATATATGTCAAATGCGATTGATTCCAGCCGTGAATCGAACCCGTCACCTAGGATCCACAACCAGCGCGCGGTACCGAAAGGTCATGTCGGCGACGGGCCCTGAATATAAAGCCATGGCCAATTGCGTCACGATCATCATTGTCAGATCAAAGTGTCTGTTTCAAAATTTATCTTCCACACAACACAGCAATATCACAACGATCGATAACAACCTCACTTTGCATTGCTTGGATGATAATGTGACCGGTGGAAGTTTTTGAGGTCATTCCAAGTCAAATTCAGAATGTCGGAGGGCCTTCCTCCACTGCACACAGCGTAGGTGTGATCAGGTAGTAGATGATTTTGAATCGCGGTGCCGTACAGATAGTTGGTGTCCGTCTGAAAGATGAAGAGAAAGTTGAAAACGGTGAGGTTCAATTCTGGCACAGGAGCAGCTGCGCAGTATTCGATTTCATTTTTGTTCTCCCGTCACGAGAAAGCAACGGAGCCGCAATACACACGACGAAACCAGACTCGTCTAAGAATTGCTTCTGTTTCTGGTGTTGATTTTTGCTCATGACTTCTTTAATTTGCTTCTTGTTAGATTCTACCAAGCAAAGATGATAATCGTAACACATCTTATCCAAGCACGCAACAACGAGACTAGGGTGGGAGTTGAACCATCAACCTGCGATTATGACCGTCGTAATAACGAAGCTCTGAAGCACTCGGTCACACTGCCGACATTGTAACAGTGAATCAAGCGGTGCGCCTCATATACTCAATCTCAACTACATATTATCGAAGAACAACAGAACTCGACAACATTCCAGCATGATCAAACAAGAACACATGAAATTCTCACTTAATATTATGCTTTACGATTTCTGGCCAAAACGTCGCAATCGGCGCAGGAGGTTAAAGGTTTAATTCCTGGACCGGACATGTAGGACAGAGTGTCGCCATCGGCTCGCCACCGCAGCGATGTTTCTTCGGAGCTGTGTTGTCCAGGTGCTAAGCCGCGGAGGTGGACCCCGCCGCTTGTTACACGCTTCGGCGTAATATTGCGAGTATAATGAAGATTTGACTTTCTAGATATCTGGAGGAAACTATTCCGTAACGTCAACTCACCAGTAACCCTTTCATCTCGTTGAACACAACCCCTTTGAATACAATCGGTGAGTTTGAGTCCCCAACACGCTCGTGTTCTAGCCGCCAACCTTCCTAAAAATATAAACACGCTGAAGTGAGACGCAAGCCGGGATCAATGCGAATGGTTGATCCCGATTCTTCATTACATCTGCCATAACTCAATCACGTAGTAGCCATAAACATCAGACCTGTGTCGCAGGCTCCACTCGTTCGATCCGGGATTACCTGGAGGAAGTCCATCTTCCTGATCCTGGGGAAGAAAACGGAGTCGAGGTAGACGGAGAGCAAATTACTGAAATCCTTCGATGTTCGAGTTTTTCCATCGACCACCTCAGCGTGTTGTGTAGAGAAGGGGTACATCGTGTAATCGGAACCTACAAGTGTTTTCGCAATGTTGGAAACGGAGTCGGTCATTTATTAACCACCAATATTCTACATCCATGCAACCAGCTAGGTGACTTAAACACATCGCTATCAGTGCGGATGGTCTGGGGTTCGATTCCAGGGCCGGTCAAATCGGATACAGTGTCGCCGACGGCATTCTTCGGAGCTGTGTTGTCCAGGCGCGGAGCCGGATCCCGACACTCGTTCCAAGCTTCGGCGTAATGCCGCGAGTATCATGAAGGTTTAATTTATCCCTGCAAGATTCCTCAAGTTAAATCACAAATCTTCTTTCCTATGGTTGCACACGGACTCAGCGCGCATGTAAACAATCAGCAATATGACGTGACAATGACCCTGACCTGTCATAGCATTCATGAAACTCGACATGGACCTGTTGAGCATTTTGAAGAAAGGATCGCGGACGGGATAGCGGTGCGATCCACACAGCGCTACATGCTCCAACACGTGCGCGACTCCACTGCTATTCATCGGAGTCGTGCGAAGTAAAACACTAAACATTGTCACGTAATAATAAGTGATATCGCAGGAAAAATCACAGAAAGTTGATCTTGTTTGGTGCGAATACAAGCAGGCGCCAATCAGAATCAAGCATAGATCGACTGTAGAGTGAACTACAAAAAAAACTGATGTAGTGATGTCATTTTTTCATTATATTGAATTGAAAACTGAACAATATTGAGGGAGATTGCGAAATGAGCTTGCGCTCTTCGAGCCAGCAACCATCCGGTATGTATGTCAAATGTGATCGGCCCCAGCCGTGAACCGAACCCATCTCATAGGATCTGTAACCTGCAGTGGTACTGCTGGTCCCAGTCGCTGACAAACGCAGTTTATGTTGTGCTGCCCAGCATTTGGTCTTCTACATCTCGGTCTGGTTATCCACTCGACAACTTACTTGAATACATTATTATTATCATCACGAGCGAGATGAAGATGCGAACTTCCTGTCTTGGTGTGCGTCAACTCCACCGCTGTCATCGCAAACGTGGGAATATCCACTACCTGAAACAACAAGAAGTGCAAGTACACGTTTCGAAAAAATTCAACCATCAATCCTCATCAGCAGTGAAAGCACATCACCGTGACGTCATGGAGCAAATATTGAGAAACCAAGCGTTCAAATAATTTGAAGAATGCGGCAACAGATATGGATTAGTATACTATTTGCTCATTGGTTGGCTGACCAACCAATCAGCATCATTTTATCCGACTTTCCAAAAAAAAATTCAGATTAACAAGAAGCATCAGGACAAAAGCACTTCCTCTCGCTGTCTTCTTGAAATTCTGAGACAAGTGAAAGTGAAAAGTCTATGAGAAATAGAATGGAAACTCACTCGTCTCACTTCATATCCGTGTATGATGTTACCCTTCTTGTACGTGGACATACGTCCATGGGGAGTGGTGATCCACAGCCGTCTGGAACAGATAAAGGGTAAAAAATTGATGGTAACTGAATGCAACCGCAAATTCCAAATGAGGTAAAACTCTGTCACCACAGATTTGATTGATCAGGTTACTACACATCAGGGAGTCGAACCGTTTGATTTTTCCGGTTCAAGTTCGGTTTGGGTTCAACAGCGGTTTCAAATTTCGATTCAGTTTCGGTTAAGGTTCAGATAAAATTAAAACAGGTCGATTTGGGTACGCTCCATCAAAAAATATTTCATAACCTGTTTATATTAAAGTTTGGTTCAGGTTGGCAGTAAAAATGGTATAATTCTAGAAGCACAATTAAAAAAATGAAACATACAAAGCAATTTTTTTTAGCATTGACAGGCCAATATAATGCATAATTTTAACTTGTAGTAAAGCCAATTAACGGTAAAAGACTTCTTCCCCATGCATAGATTACTCGCATAAATGACTATTATTTTGAATTCAAACCACCTTCAAAGTGACGCGTGTGATCTCACGGAGCAAAACGCTCTTTTCAATCGGTTCGGGTTCGGTTAAGGTTCGCAAGTACTCAAATTACTTGGTTCAGTTTCGGTTTGCTCTTTGCGATTTTGAAAAATACGGTTCGGGTTCGGTTCGACTCCCTGCTACACATCTCCTGCTCGCTAGTCGCCCACACTTATAACGTAACAAACGCCAACTACATCAATGAAAAATTAGGTAGTGTCTAATGTTCCGGACCAGTTTCCATTATCAAAACGTTGCTGCACTGGACTACTAGTTTGTTTCTTTGCATGACGTTAGTGCCACCTTTTGTGACGTCATCAGTAGTCCTTGAAACGCAAACATCACCAGATATTAGAGCACAGTCAGGAATGGGGAGATAGGGTTAAAAACCTGACCTTAAAGCAACTTTGGGGTTGGTGCGCACAACGAGCAATTCAAAAGAAAAAGCCTGCCGGTGCTCCAGACCACTGACAAAATTAGTCGAAGCTATGATGCAAACAAAGAGCAGAGATTAAAGCCATATATTTATTACCTGCCGGCTTTGAACAATTTCATTTTTTCTCTAAACACAGACGAATTACACACATTTACACAAATATGGCCTGAAATGAATCAAACTCATGATTAACACTGTAAAATAACACTAAGAGTTTGAACACATGTAAACAGCAAATTCACATCACTAAGTGAATCAACATAGCTCAATGGAATGAAACGTGAGCAACGAAAAAGCACATCGTTACTTCATCAAAACATATTTACTCAACATCTAAAACGTTAATCTTAGTTTCAAAAAAACGACCATAAATACTCATTTCGTCGTCTAATAGATGCTGGGAGCCGATGAAAACATCACAATCAATCATCTACTGAGTTGAATCTTATTATCTTGAAACATTTGCAGCCAGGTAAATTTAATTGAGTTGAAAATAATTCTTTAATCACGGCAACTATTGCATAATGCAAGTCTACGGATAATGTGGAGACTGGAGGTTCTGTCGTCCGTATAGACAGCTGTAACAGTGACAATAACAATGGGAATGTGCCCATTAACCCAAATGCATTTATGACGTCATTATAATAATAACAACAACAAACCGGTCCAGCACAGAGGTGCTACGAGAAAACGATAACGTATATGAAAAAGCTCACAGATATAGTGAAAAAAATGAATACTAAAATAAAAAACAAAAAACAGCATCATCCACTTGCCGTCACATAGGCCTATAAAAAAAGCAAAAAAAAAAAAGAAAGCTATTCTACAGTATTCTTCTTTTTCTATCCGATTTCAATTCGGTTTTCTTCTTGTTACCAAAGGTGGCTGGATACACCTCATCCCCTCCGCGATCGCTCTCACACCTTCCCTCCATCTCGTTCGATCTGCAGCTTCTTTGATCTTTAACCTGACTTTCTTCACACTCTCTTCAACCTGCCTTCTCCATGTCAATGCTCTTTGTCTTGTATAAAAAACCGACAAAAAGCATTGCATAAAAAATAGATCATGCAGAAACCAACACTTAGTTCAAACCATAGCTCATTCACAACATCTCGATTTGGTTCATGTGTCAGCTGCCTGGTGGATAAATCAAAACTAGCAGCTTTATGAAAGACTTTACATCGTTGCTGCAATCTACATCTTGTCAAAGTCTTTCTCACAGTAAACACATACCAGTATCATTAGAAAGCTTATGATGAGAAAAATGTTGGAAGATATTTTAGGATGCATAAGCGGTAAGCAAAAAACAAACAGTTACTACGAACTGACATTATCGCAAAAAGAACTGAGAAGAGCAGCAATAGCCAACAGACATGTATATACCTGCAGGGGTACTTATCTGCATTTGCTCAGTTGTTATGCAGTGGTCTAGACTAGACTATACAGGTACCGCATGCCGGCACAGTATGCAAAAATATTGACCACAGTCAACTGGCTAAAACCTGGCTTTAGAATAAACTTGCCGCTGCAGTAGTTAAAAGCATTACCACTGTAACAGTCTTGACAGTACTGGCTGGTAACTGATTACCGGTACCGGTACCAGATCAAGTCACCGGTACTGGCATAGTTTTTGGTTGAATGCATGTAGGCTCCAGACAAAATCTAATTATTTAACAAAGTGGCTATTCTTACGGACCCGTACAAATTAAGAACTTTGTTTTTTTATATCTGCATCACACTCTCTGAATCAGGGTTAGCATGAAGCAATAATAGAATAAACTAATCCAGAGAGTGTACGAGCCCAAACAAATAGCCACTGCCATTACCGGTATTTAAAGGCAGAACACAAGACTAGACCACTAAACCACAAACATTGTATTTACAGTTTATCTGTTTGATATCCAACATTAAGCTGTTAAACAGACTGTGTCTCAGAGTGAACTTGCAAAATTGTGCCTAGACCAATACCATATCCTACCAGCAGACCAGCCTACTGTACAATAACAACAACAAACCGATTCAGCACAGAAATATCACGGCAGAAATCAAGCAAGATTATCAAGGAAATCAACAATCCATTTAAGGGAAATGTAGTAAGTTCAAAATTCCAATTGATATTCCAAGCATTTCAGTTATATACACAGTTCAAGCATATAAATTACACTAATTAACAATTAGCCAAACAAACAAGCATAAAAAACAAAAAGATAGGTTGGTAAGAAAAATAATTGACAATTAGTGAGCTCAAGCCCAGTTACCAGTAGCAATAATAATAATGATCTAACACCAGCCATACAAACAGTGTACCTGACAACGCAGAGAAAATAAATAATAGAAAAAAAGCAAGTTTGTGGAACAGTGTAAAGAAAAAATAACAAGTACTGGTAGTGTTCAGAGAAAGCAAGCAATTTCTACACAATGCAAATTTTCACAATTAGTCACGGGTAATCTTTTAAAAGCATCAGATTCACAGCTATGGTATATACACTTAAAAAGTAACACATATAATAATAACAATAAATGAAATATAAGCACTAGTGCTAGTGCTTTTACATCACATGGTAATAATCAGGTTCCGATTCAGTATATAGCTTATCAAAATATGAGCTATATACACGCATATGGTAACACTTCAGTACTATGGCAACAATACTATGGTAACACTTCAGGAACATAAACACTGGTAAGACATGTATGCTGTATGGTAACTATTCAGTAGTTATCGAAGTGTGGGCTACAGTATATGTTTCTATATGGTAACAATCTACTACACTTGCATTAATAATTGAAGATTACAAAAAAATATGAATACAAACACAGAATAGCAATCAGTTTGTGGAAACAGTGGGGTGAGAGAGTAACAAGTAGTGCTAAGAGAAAGCAAGCAACACAACAATGCACATTTTCACAAACAGTTAATCTTATAAACAGATAAAAGCTCCAGATTCACAGCAGTTTCATCACTTAAGGAAAAATACAAAATACTACTCTGTACTAGTCTACAAAAACACTACCGTACTCTGGAAGTAAAAACAACTGCTTACAATATAAAGACATTTAGCAGTTTAGATCGCCGAGTAACCACAGGTACGGTACTGCTCAAGAGTCATTGAAATTGAGTTCCTCATTTGTAAGACTACCTGGCCACTGTAAGCTATTGGTTTGTTTGTTTATTACGTGCTACTACAAAAGAAAGGCGTATTAAATGCAGAGTTTTTTATTTTTGCACCAGCGGGACCGTCTGACAATGGACTGGAGCAGTGTTCCCTATAGGATTTTGACTAGCCTAGTGCGAATTTGCCCGAATGATAATTTCATTGAAATTTTATCCCTTAAGATTTCGCTACTTTAAAGACCCCTTTTACAAATTTTTTGCATTGAATTTGCGTTTCCACGATGCAAGCTACAGTCTTGCATTAAAATAGCCTACCGCTATTCAACTCTTCAAGTTTTTTGTAAGTTTTGCATTTTATAATATTAATTGTCAGCGACATGGCCTAGCAGTACCACATGCAGGTGACAGATCCTACGTGACGAGTTCAATTCGCGGCTGGAGCCGATTGCAATTGACATATTTAACGGGTGGCTGCTGACTCGAAGAGCGCAAGCTCACTTCGCAGTTTCCCTCAATTACCGTTGAATTTTCTGTTCAATATAATTTGAAAATAATCTCAGTTATTAATTTCTGGGTCAAAATCAGTAAAACTAGCCCAAAAATTTTTTCGTTTTTCTCAAATTTCTCACTCTAGTCTAGAGGAAACACTGGACTGACTGGTCAGTTGGTGGACATGCCAGAGGTGCAGATCAGTCCTACAGGTTTTCTATACTTGAATTTAATTCAGACCTCAAGCCAACTCTGACTTACAAGTTGAAATTATTGATCTCCGATCTTGTCCTACCTCAACTATTCGTGATCTAGCGGTACCGGTATTGATCCAGTGGACTGGCTCGCGCGAGACTCGAAATGAAATCTCAAAACTCGCGCGAGCGTTCGTCCCACCATGGTTGCATGCGGATTGCGCAACACACACATTCCGCGGAGATTAACTCCGAAAGATCCCACGCAGCAGACAGCACACAAAAATTTGCAAGTTCTTTTAGTGCTGGTAGTCTGGTAGTAAAGTTTTCTAATGCAAATGCAATTGATACCGGTATTTGTTTGTTTAAATATTTGTTATTTAGGTGCAGCGACCATGCTTTCTTAGTTTTTAAATTCATTGTAGCTTGTAGGGTTGTACAATGTAGCCTACATTGCATGCTTTAACGGTTAACGTTCTGTCGCTGTTACCAAGGGCGTTGGAAGGTGGGGGCTGAGGGGGCCTGAAGCCCCCCCTACATTTTTTTCAGCCCCTCCATAAAAATTTTGAGCCACCCTTCAGCTCCCCCTTTCAAGAATTTATAACAACAGTACACCCTATCGCCCTTCAACAATGACTTATGGCATCACTTGTTAGTTAATTGTTTCTTTTCTCCATTGATACCATCAAAACCAACGTACCAACTTTGGCAACCTTGTGACAAAAGCAAACAAAATCGCAAAAACTGTTGAATTTCCTGGTAACTTCGTGTACAAGCTCTCAGAGCGAATTAATATGATGTCACAAGGAAATTTTCTTCAACTAAAAAAAAAACTTTTGGGCAAATAACAGCGAAACAACAAAATATCAAATTAAAATTAGGCATAACTTCCACATTTTTTCAAGCGCATTTTTTTGGGAAGAACAAATTTGAAGCTGATTGAGAAACATAAAAAAGCTGTAGGGGGTTCGGGGGCATGCTTCCCCGGAAAATTTGAAAATTTACACGCTGTAATGGCTATTTAGTGCTTTTTGAATAGTTTTTAGGCAAATTTTGTTTAAACTTTTTGACCTTAATTTTGAGTACTTCACCTAATATAATGCATTTTGTTCGCACATTTTCGATTATGCGTGCTTAAGGCATATTGCTATCGAAGAGGTTCGAAATTATGGAAAAATTGTAGGCTTATACATCAAAAATATTTTTGAAAATGGCAGGTGGGTGGATGCATACCCCTCAACCTACCTAACCGGTTCCGCTCCTGGAATAAGCTACGAAAACCATCAAAAGAGTGTGGCATATTTGTCACCGTTAATCTTGCTCTTTTTTTACTATAAGGCACAAAACAAAAGGAGGGATGGCATGGTACAATGTCCCCCTAAATATGCTTTTGCCTAGGAGCTTGTGAACGGATAATAAGCTACTTTAAAGGAGGTAAGCACCTTTATAAACGTCGATCAGGCTACTGTGTTTATGCTAGAGAAAAGCTTGAGTTCATCAAGCAGTCTCCAAATGACTTTTACTGAAGTAAAGTGCATGGCACGTATGATGTATGTTGCGATAACAAGGAAAGGGGTCTGGGGGCTTCGCCCCCCAGACGTTAGTGTGATAGCACAAATTTCAGCCCCTCCTACTTGAAAGTACTTCCAACGCTCTTGGCTGTTACCTTTTTTTTCGGCCGTATTTTATGATATGCGTTGTTTTTACGTAGTTTGATGGTCGTTGAATAAAACAAACTACTACTCCTAGAATATTGCATCCTGTAATGCTAACTGATCATGTAAGAAGCAACCAACCACAGGTAAATCTGTGGTTCCAATCTTTCTTGTGATCATTTTATTTTCAAATTACAACTGAAATTTTATTTCAACCTGATAGAAGGAGATTGCGAAGTAAATTCGCACTTTCCAGTCTATGTACAGCCCACGAAGTACATGCGATCAGCTCCAGCGTCCAGCGGTGAATCGAATTCCTTCGAAAAAGATCGACAGATGTGTTATTTCCAAGCTTATTTCTGTTCCTATTGTTCGAAATTCACACTAGGAGTAGAGAAATAAATCCAAATGTAAACCCAAGGAGTGACGCCAGTTGTTGGTGATAACTATTTTTAGCTATAGTGCCGGCTCATCGCTGATAACAAATAGACCTACGCACTAGCGTAGCCAAGATTTTGCAATGAGAGGCTGAGAATGACGTCACATTTAACCATACGCTGCATACAGGAGCGGATCCAGAAAGTTTTGGTTGGTAGGATGGAATTTTCAATTAGGTTGAATGTTAACGAAATGCAAAGACGTTTAAACCCGGAAATGGGCGTAAATGAGCCCTTTAAAAATGTTTCATGTCAGGGACGTGTTCAAGAATTTTTTTCAGGTAGTGGCAGAGATGGGCGCAATACTCAATTTCAGCGTTAATCGATACTGATGCACGATACTTGAAAATAGAGTTTATCGATACCGATACACAATACTTTGAAGAAGTGTTAAATCGATACCGATATCGATACTCGTATCGCCGATACAAGTATCTCGATACTGCCCATCTCTGGGTAGTGGGTACCAGTACCGTCATTTCGTCACTTTTTTAAACGCAGTTTTGCTACGGCAGAGTTAATTTTAAGCAACTTCAATACCAAAAACGTCTTAGAGGTCAGCATGTTCCCTGAAAATTTTTGAAAATTTGCATACTGTAATGGCCATTTTAGTGCTTCTTATTAGGTAACGTTTATCATATTTTTGGCCCCTAACTTTGAGCGCTTTACCACTGATGCATTTTGTTCGCACAGTTCCGATTATGTTCGCACAGTCCCGATTATGTTCGCACAGTTCCGATTATGTTCGCACAGTTCCGATTATGTTCGCACAGTTCCGATTATGTTCGCACAGTTCCGATTATGCATCTTAAGGCGACTAAGGCATATCGTTATGAAGAGGTTTGAAATTATAAAAAAATTTTATTCATACAAAACATTGTTGAAAATGGCTGGTGGGGGGATGCATACGCAGCATATCCCACATCCTCCCGGACCCGATCCTGGTTGTGGGGTAAGGTGGGGTATCGAGCCCTCCTTAAGCAACTTTTGCTCTCCCTGCCAGAATACTAAGTTTTTTAATCCAATTTTTGTTGTGATTAATCTTAGGGTTCAGAGCTATCTATTCCAACAGTCATTTTTGAGGTATTTACGAGTATCGATATCGGTATCGCTCTGGCTAATGTAGCCTATTAAGGTTTGAAAAAATCTCAAATCGGACGTTTTACCCCATGGGGTAGGGTAATACGCCCACCCCAAAATGCCAAAACGCCCACCGGTGGGGTTCTACTTCTACCTATAGGCCTACCTCTCAAAACCATTTTATTTTTTCACGATTTGAAGATAATGAATAAAAATGGCAATCTTTATTGGCAATTTTTACATTTTTATTTAAGATTGTTGAAAAAAGAACAAAGAAGAAAAACGATTTTGAGACCAATAGGATCAGTGGCGTAGCCACGTGGAGGAGGGGGGGTTTGGGGGTTGTAACTCCCCTATTAAGCCTCAAATGACGTCATATTTACTTCTTTTTCCAATATTTATTTCGAAGTGCTATATACTTTGTCATTGATAATCTGGTTTTGTAATTGTCACAATAACAAGAATTAAGTTGCCTTGTTTCCTGAATAATCTTGTTCTTTGCCGTTAAGCTTATGAAGCAATGACGCAATTTTATTAGCAGTGCAGTGCCGCTCCTGTACACGCAACTGCCCTCGGCCCCTAAGACCTTTCGTAGAAAAAAGACTGAACAATTTCAAGCAAAAATGATCTAGGTACTGTAGCTCAAAAAAGAACTAGGCTAAATCGCTAACGTTTGAATATCGTTTTATCAGTTCCACCAGAAAGCAGTCCTTTGACTTCCTTACAACAATCAGGCCTTAACTGCCTTCGGTATTATTAGTTTAGAACATATCTCTTAGATTTGAGACCATCTTTTGTTATTATACAACCAGGAGCGGATCCAGGGGGGATGTGGGGTATGCATCCCCCCCCCCACTAGCCATTTTCAACAATGTTTTGGATGAATAAAATTTTTTCCGTAATTTCGAGCTTCTTCATGACAATATGCCGTAGTCGCCTTCAGCACGCATAATCGAAACTGTGCGAACAAAATGCATCATTGGTGAAGCACTCAAAGTTAGGGGCCAAAAATGTGACAAACGTTCCCTAAAAATTGTTTAAAAAGCACTAAAATGGCCATTACAGTATGCAAATTTTGAAAATTTTTCCGGGGGGTAAAGTCGATTTTGGTACTTAACTTGCTTAAAATTAACTCGGCCGAAACAAAATTGTGCTTAAAAAAGAAACGAAAATTGATGCCAAGTCTTTGAAAAAATTCTGAATACGCCCCTGACATGAAACATTTTCAAAAGGTTTATTTACGCCCGTTTCCGGGTCTAAGCGTCGTAGTATTTAGTTAACATTCAACCTAATTGAAAATTCTATCTCCCCCACCAATACTTTCAGATTTGGATCCGCTCCTGCATATAACGTATGGTCAAATGTGATGTCATTCTCAAAACCCCTTCCATTGCAAAATCCTGGCTACGCTAGTGGATAGAATACATCTCAGAAATAATCAATGAAACGAAAAACATTTAGGTTTGCGAATGGGCAAATAGGCATAAATTATGCGCCATAAACAGCATTCAAACAAATGAATATGTCAAAAATCGATTTAATTCATCAAATTTTAGAAATAACACCGAATTCGCAGTTGGTACAAATAGACTAATCTATGCTTTTTCTTAATAAACTTCATTTGCACAATTTTGGCACAAGTAGCAACGTACCTATTGGAGGATCCAGGTGAGCAAGGGGTCTCAAGCCCTTTTTAGAGCTAAGTTCTTGCTCATTTTTGCTGTCGCTTTTTTTGGAAAAGCTCGTCTTTATAGAGAAAATAGGCAAAATTCATTCGGTAATACTGTACGCGTGGTACCTAATCAGTGGTGCCGATCCATGTTGAGCATTGGGGGGGATGATTTGCTTATTTTACCTATTTTTTGTCAATTTTGAACATTGGGGGGGATGCTGCTCGAAGTACATTTGCGAGTTTTGTAAGTTATGTCTGACTGCAACTTGCCAACTCCAATCTTCACCAGCACTCGACGGCATTAGGCGAGCAGTAAATATGAGTATTGAGTAATGCACAATCGCCCGAAATGAAATCACATTGTTTGTGTTCTATAACGATTTAACGTTTACGAAAGTTAAACCTGTTTCGAAACAATATTGCACCGACGACCGACGCCAAATGTTGGGGGGGATGCAGCCGAAATGTTGGGGGGATGCATCCCCCCCAGGATCGGCACCACTGTACCTAATAAATTTAATATAGGCAGTGGCTATTCGTACCGGCCCGTACAAATAAGTTTTTTGTTTCTTTTATTATCCCTTCACGTTCTTCCCGATTGAACGAGATTGTGACGAAGTATTAAAATATACCAAAGAGACAAATGTTACGGGCCCGTAAAAAGATTCACTTTCTTTGATATAATTGCCTTTGCGAAATTGTAACATCGTCTTGTCAAGTGTTATTTTGCACAATAAAAGTTGAATGGTCTTCTTATTCGACCAATAAGACAAACGGCGCTTCCTGGGGTAAAACGCACATGTGGGCTTTCTGCCCTCGGCACGTGGTGGGCGTCTTCCCCCAAACGCTAGAATTGATTTTGGCAACTAACAGCTCAGACTGTTCACGTTGATGCCTGATCTAAGTATGAGCAATTATAACTATACGAAATACACAACTCACTATTTCTTTTTGCTAGAATGAATAAACTATTTTGCTGACCCATTCCTAAAATTTATAAAATATTATAATTTTGCTGCCTAAAATAAACTTTATGTTTTTAAAACCTAAGTACCCAACGTCCTGCTACCTAATTTCTTGCCAATGCTCAGTAACAGGATGGCTTTCCTTTCCAATGTATATTCATAGCAATTATGACGTGGTTGCTAAGAAACAGCTGGTGGGCGTATTGCCCCGAGGGGGCGTCTTGCACCACTTTACCCTGACAAAATATGGCCTCAAATTTAAGAGATATGTTTTAAACAAAAAAATACCAAAGGCAGTTGAGGCACGATTGTTGTAAGGAAGTCAAAGGAATGCGTTCTGGTGGAACTGATAAAACAATAAATGTTTGGCGATTTAGTTTTTTTTGTAACTACAGTACGTAGATCATTCTTGCTTGAAATCGTTTAGCCTTTTTTCTGCGGAAGGTCTTAGGGGCCGAGGGCAGTTGCGTGTACAGGAGCGGCACTGCCCTGCTAGTAAACTTGCGTCATTGCTTCATAAGCATAACGGCAAAGAACAAGATTTAGGAAACAACGCTACGTGATTCTTGTTATTGTGACAGTTACAAAACCAGATTATCAATGACAAGGTTTATAGCACTTCGAAATAAATATCAGAAAAAGAAATAAGTATGATGTCATTTAAGGGTCAATGAGAGGAGTTATAATCCCCTCCTCCACGTGGCTACGCCACTGGGCCTACGTAAAAAACAGCGCGCACGCCATTTATTGGCGTATATTTGAATGAAAAAATAACTGTAACGCATTCTTAATAAATAACATCAAATTAACAACAATTACAGAAACCACAACAAATAAACACACAGTGGAATCACAGTAGAGTCGCCATGCACAAGTCTCGCCGTTGCGACGAATTCACTTGTGGAAATTAACCATGACAGAATATTATGATTGAAATTTTATGAATGGCATATTTTGGGAATTCCCCCTGTCATGATTACATCGATTTCAAGAAATGGATATTTTTTACTCTTCGATTGATGACATTTGTGACGTAATAAATGACAATGATGAAGCAGATTTGAAGGAAAGGTCGTCATGGTCGATTGATCAAAATGCAGTCATGATTAATGGTTACCATAACGAGTGAATGGCTGGCATGGCATCAGGGTAAGTTTGCAATTTGTTGCATGTTTATTGTTTATCCTCTTATCACGAAAAAGCGATCAAAGCGCTATGCGAGCTCGCTTAGGAGTTGCCGGCCATCTGTACGAGTGTCTACCACACCAAGATTGGGGAATCCCGCTAAGTGTCATTCTCAACGGCACGTCAACCCGCCGGTTTGTTCTACACACTGTCCCTTTGATGCTGAACGTTAAGTTTTTTTACACAATTGAAACGAGAAATGAAAACTCCCAAAACAGCACAGAAGAAATTGAAAAACTGGAGTTTCGACCACATAGGCTCTGCTGTTATCATCAGCAGTGTAAGCATGACAGCACAAAACTGAGAGTAAATTGAAAAAAAGCATTCGCGTCGTACCATTTTGTCTAAAAAAAAATTAAAATTCAAGAGAATCAACTGAACACGGGGTTTGTGTCGTCATCATTTTGTGGGGGGTAAAATGATTGTTGAACACGTGACTTCCTTTCTCGCTTCAGTTCGTTTCGTAACGCTTCAATCTGCGCATGCGCACGAACACGCGCTTTACGCTCTTGCAAAAAATCTTCTTTATATACTTCCGCCTAAAAATAATAAAAATCTTGATTATACTTGCGGTATTACGCCGAAGCGTGCAACGAGTTGAGGGGTCATCTCCGCCGTTAACTACCTGGACAACACAGCTACGAAGAAAAGTCGCAGCAGCGGCGAGCCGTTGACTACACTGTGTCCCATTTGACCGGCCCGGGAATCGAACCCCAGACCTCTTGCGTCAGTAGCGATGCCTTTAACAACAGAGTTAACGGGCTGACCTAACTATAAAATAGGCCTAATACATAACTTATTGAGAAATTGCGCTGCTGATGGCGTAAAACTCGAATAAAGGAATTTGAAGCAGAAATTTAAGAAAATTAATCGAATAAGAAACTGTGAAAAAGACGCTTGAAAGTGTTAAATTTTAGCAAAAAACTACAAAATGCGAAACGGTTACAGAATACAAGCAGACATAAGCCAACGCTAGGCAATGAAAAAGACAAAACAAGATACACAGAAGAAGCTTCGCTCGATTGAAAGGGCGTCCACTCACGTAGGAATTTCCCTGCCATTCGATGGAATTTCCCTCTAATTACAAACAGCAGACTGAACATTGTAATTATCCTGAGCTGGAGATCATACCCGCTCAACGATCAAATGCTGGTCTTTGCATTAAAATGTTACTTTGGCTTCAAATAAAACTTTTTCTTAATCCAAACTTGAAATGTTTCAACAGCTCCAACTTAACCTGTGCTGTTTGATTCAAATAAAAGTGCGTTTACCGCTACGTGACATGCGACAACGCGATTACCAACTGCACTGGCGCGCGATTACAGCGATATACGATGTGCTAGCCTGCGTAAAGCAAACTGATAGTTTATTCATCTTTCAACACATTTTTTTCAAATATTTTGCATACATCGCGATGAAGCGGTGAAAAATGGACAAAGAGGTTTTTATCGCGTTGTCGCGTTAAAGTTCAACGTCAAAATGAAATAAATTAGGCAATCGCGTCGTTGCGTATCGGTAAACACAAATTTGGAAATTCGCTCTCTGTCCAACTGTTTCAGTTCGGAATGTTTGAAAAAAGAGATTTTATAAACAAACTGGAAATTACGTCATAATGAAAACTCACTTGATGCGTCAGCATGTCCACTTTGTCATGGTTGAGTGGGCATGGTGACGAAGGGTGAGAACCGGAGGTCTTTTCCGATTTCGACGCGGTAAGTCGCGACGATTCGCTCGTCTTTCGCGATGATCGCAGTTTCTCTTCCAGTTTCTTGATCTGACTTTCATAACGTTCTTTCATGAAACGAAACTGAACGGCCCAAGATCGGTTCGCTGCCAGGAGCTGCAAGAAAAAAAGGATCATGACGTCATCATGACAACACGATTGCAAAACTCACAAACAGATCGCGCACCACTGTTTCGGCGCTGAAAAGGTCTGGTGTCTCATCAGATTGAACAGAGAGAAGAAAAGTGTTTTTAATTTCCAAAAAATTTTCAAAAAATCTGACCACATTCGGCGCCCTCACCTCTGATCTTTCATTTTCCAGATCCAACATCCGGGCTAGTAGACGATCTACGATTCGCTGTGTGATCATACAATCGGGCCCGCAATGTTGCACCAACCGCGGGGAATTCTGCAAACATAATCAGCGGAAGCTCGTTATTTGCATATGTGATTGATGAAAGCAATAAAAACGTCATAAGGTTAGTTTATATTAACATAAACATTTGAAACAGCAACTGCTTCACCTACACTATTTTCCTGATTATTTTCATGGACTGAAACCGTGTAAGTTACATGATGAGTGCCTTAAAGCCGAAACAATTAACAGAATATGGTTTGAAACAATGATTTATTATTACTTATTAAGTCTCAAACGTTGCCCGAAGCGAGGCGTTGAACGAAAATTACTAGTTTTCGATTTGTTTGATCGAATTGAGGCGGGCAATAATCATGAAAAGAAAATTCCCAAGCTCAAAAATAATCAAATCTTCACTCGCGGTATTACGGCGAAGCGTGTAACGAGTGGCGAGATCTATCTCCGCGGCGTAGCACCTGAGCAACACAGCTTCAAAGAAACATTGCAGCGGTGGCGAGCCGTTGATTTAAAATCGAATCCAAACCTCATGAACCGATAACGATGCGCTTCACAACAGCGCCACCGACCGATCTCAATTCCAAGTCGCTGACATGATTCTTGGCATTCAAAGTTCATAAAAAACTTCCAAAACGTTTAAGAAAAACCTTGGATAAAAAAGTAGACCGCAAAAATTCCAGTGACATTTCGATGGTTACCATGCCGCCAATGACGTGTTTACGCGTTTCATCGCATCACCATATTGTTACCGAACATGGTCGTTGAAAGATCGACCAAAGCACTCGGATGAATATTTCGGAAACTGTTAGTCACGATTTTTCAATAAATTTTTGTTTAATTTCAGCCAGTCTACACCAGCTTGACTGCATGAAGTGACCAGCACTTCGTCTGGAAAACTTTGATTTGCTTCCGGTCAATTGAAACATGATTCCTGGTCACACTTACCCTGTCCACATGTCCAAGTTTGGTGGGCTTTAGACCCCCTGTCCTTGTTTGTGCGTCATAATCAATTTCTTGACGTCATATTGTCGAAAGTAGAGGGAAGAACTGCGGCATAAAACCCACGGAAGCATATGGACAGAGCCAGTAACTGGGCAGTCCTACAATCTGTTCCTTACCTTGTTATCTCGGTCGCTTTCGGTCGGAGATCCGCTTTCGGAGTTGCTTAATTCCAATCTCTCCGCCAGTAAATCGGGGAGTGGAGAAATATCCGAGTCAAAATTGAACTGACTCTCCTCGCGGTTCGAACCTTCATCATCTTTCTTGTTTCCACAACTCATTTCATACGAATCCTACTTCGCGTGTTCGTTTCTCGACTGCGCCTTTCAATCTGCGCAACAGATTTGCTAGTCTGGCATTATATACGACACGTCACACTAGTGTACGTCATTTTACGTAAAAACGTTCACGCACTGACGTCACAACGGATGTGAAACAGCGAGAACGTGATCGCGTTTCTGCGCGACTCTTCTATGGTAAGTCTCTGTTCACGGCGCTTGCCATGTCTCTGTTGCTGTGACGTCAGCACTCAAGAAAACTGGAATCAAATTCTCCTCTGACGTAACAATTGTATGATAGTGACGTCATAGGTAATTTTTGTGATTGTTTGTCAGCAAGGCGTTTCAATTGTGACGTGTCTGGGCGAATTTTTGTAAAAATAGCGACAAAACCTGGAAACTTTCACAGCTTCCACCTTTTAAAATTTTTCTAAGTGAATTGCATCGAAAAATTTCCTGTGCTTTGTGATTTAGGTTTTCAAATTTATTTTTTAAAATTTTCCATTCAGTGAAATCAGCGCACGAGCATGTAGCGGTGGGAAATTCCCCTTGCTATCAAAACGTAGTTATGATCTATGACGTAACAAACTTTGTTGACTCAACAATGGGCGGGGTGTTCATATATTTGCGGTTTCAGATTACAGATCGTCGTTCTCCAACTTTCCGAAAAAAAAAATTCATGAACATACGGATTCGAATCGGCGCTGTGCAAACTTTAATTTTTTTAATAACGTCATTGAGGATCTGTCGCTAATACATTGATGACGTCACAAACAAAAAATAGAATTTCAATCACGAATAAATGTCATAATTGCTGGATTGCTGCGCATGCGCGGAAGGCGTGGCCCGCACGCTGCATTCATTTGATTTTAACTCTGCTACACTGATCAGCTGCAGAGACCCACATATTCACCCCCGAACCAATAATTAATGGACCAAAAATATCGGCCCCATAATCGAAAAGTATTTATATAAAGTCAAATCATAATTGGAGAAAATTAACTCATAAAAGCTGATTATTAGTAAAATTTCATTATGATGTCATTTCCTACTTGTGAATCACGCAATCAATTTTTTTGAAGCGAAAGTCGCGCGAAAGTGATCCAAGAAATTCGAACGCAATTTCGCCGAGGAAAATTTCCGGAGCTTGATTAACGTAAATGCGAAATACCCTCCCCAAAACAAACTGTCTCCTGGCATATAACTTGACCGAGAATACAACCCCTTTCTTCGTATTTCCTTACACTGACTCCCACATCTTACCCATCAGCTCACTGCACACGCTGCTGTCATTTGTTCTTTGCTGCAACCAGCGATTGATGAATGCGAAATAAAAGTGCTTTTACAGCGCGCGTGCTGTAAAATCAGTCACACAGCAGAATTTAGCTTCGGCGTATTCACAAAAAAGCAGCAATTCGATTCCGATTAGTAGGCTGGTCAGTTACTGGTTGGGTCTATTTTGAATAACGAATTTTTTTAGTGTCATTAATTTTATAGTAGGAAACTTTTCTTCAAATGGCAACGAGGAGCTGGCAGGGCCGTAGCCAAGGGGGGGCTGTTAGGGGCTAAGACCCCAGAATTTATTTTAGCCCCCTCAAAAGTATTTATGTCGAAATAATGACGGCAGGCTTAGTAAATTCAATGGTTTATAGTTTTTTTTCAAAACAGTTGCTTCAATCGATGTTAAGTTTAAATCTCGAAAATGATTTCTGATTCGCATCTTAATACTAAACGCAGAAGGGATTTCAATTTTCTTCGTTAAATAGACTGAACGTCTGAGTGTTGTGCAATTGCAGATAAACGCAGCAAACGCAATGTGCATTATGAGAACACAACCGCTGGTTATTAGCACCGCAATTGGATATTACTATGCTGTAACTTCCCCGCTAATGTTTCCTGCTCTAGACTGATCAACACATTTTACTTCTCTCTATCATTTTATCTTCGCTTAGGATTGTTGTAAGTTTAGAGAGTAGCCTAACTAGTAGGCCTACATCAGCGCAAATTTACTTCTTGCGTTTTTCGTTTCCGCTTGCAAGTTCTTTTTTGCATGACTTTTTACTTGACCGAAATTGATCTGTTCTGGCTTAGGTAACAGCAAAATACAAAATTAGAAAAAAATTCGGTTGATTTTTAAGCCCCCTCAAAATACATTTAGCCCACCCCCCAAAATATGAAGGCTGGCCACGAGCCGGGGTGCTGGTCACGTCGTAGAGGGAGGCTGGCCCATAACTACCATGTCCACATGGATTTGTATTTGGTTATTGTACGTAATTATTCATCCTCTCATCACGAGAAAGCGATCAAAGCGCTATAACGAGCCTGCTTAGAGTGTTGCCGGCCATCTGTCTACCACAACAAAATGGAAAAAATCCTGCTAAGTGCCTTTTCCAACGGCACAACAAGCAAACTTGCCGGCTTGTTCTCCACACAGTGCTTTTAATGCTGATCGTCAAACAGGGAAGCTGTGAGTAGCAATTTGAAAATCATTAGATGACCCGACTCGGAATCAAACCCGAGTTTACAGTTCTTGAGGCAAACGCTGTTAGCCCTCGACCATCTGAGCCACATGTCCAATTTTTGCGAGCTTTAGGCCAGCGGTTCGTGCTGAGTCATCATTTTTGTGGGCTAATCTTTCGGTTTCCGTGGGTTTCGTGGCCCATGGAAACAGCTGGTTTTAATAGCCCACTAATCTCATGGTCGAGTATTGTGACCTCATAGTCGAGTATTGTGACCTCATTGACGTTGTTTTCCGGCATTTTTTGAATCAAAGCAACAGCAATTTTGAACATACGGACGCGGACCAAGAAAGCTCACGAAAACTTTGTGGTTCTGGAACCACGAACCACAGGCTTGAAGCTCTCAAATATTGGCCATGATTGTGGGCAGGATAACTGTTGATTTGCCCAAATATCAATGTAATTTTGATTTAGCGCTGTCCTGTCTGCCATACAAGTGGCAATGCATTGTTGCGATTGTTGCCTATTACTTTTCTCAAAGTTTTTCAGCCAGTTTTTCTGTATTTTGTGAGAAAAGATCACAAAATGTTCTGAAAATCGACAGGCACGCAATTCATGCCTGCAAAAGTGCAATTATAAGTTTTTTCTAATTACGAAGCAACTCCTATAAGCGAGCTCGTTGATGGCGCTTTGTTATGATTGGAGGGTAAATATGCAACTCCCTGTAGGTGTCGGTGAATGGATGTGAATGGATGAATGGATGTGAATGGATGAATGGATGTGAATGGATGAATGGATGTGAATGGATGAATGGATGTGAATGGATGAATGGATGTGAACGGTGTCAGTGAATGGTCACTTTGCAGCTCCCTGTAGGCAGTGGCGCTCGCAGAAAAAAATAATGGACGAACCAAATTTCTGAATGTGATGCAGATAAGCCTTCTGATGTAGCAACAAGTGATTGGTTAGTGGTCACGCTTGTTTGGATGCGTAATGGACTAATGTGCAGTTGTAACACGTTCCGTTTGGCGAGGGATGAGCGAACTTTTCAGCGCAAGGATTTCATTCAAAATTTAAGCGGGCGGCGTATAGTAGGCCTATAATGCTCTCCAAACAGCAAATTGGAGTAAATCAAAAAATTCTTATCATTGGCAAAAAATGGTGAAAACTTCCAAACAGTTGTGTAGCGAGGAATTTAAAAAGGGGCGCATAATTTCCTTTTTTTTAAGCGTATAATTTTTTGGCAGAACAAATTTGAAGCTGATTGAGAAACCGAAAAACTCAAGAAAGGTGGGGGGCAGGCTCCCACAGTAAATTTTTGAATATTTACATGCTGTAATGGCTATTTTAGTGCTTTTTGAATAATTTTCAGGCAAATTTGATTTAAATTTTTTGACCCTAATTCTGAGTGCTCCGCCAAATATGATGCATTTTGTTCGCACATTTTTGATGATGCGCGGTTAAGGCAGGGCTGCAAACTCGATTGATTTTTAACCGAGTTCAAGTTCGAGTTCAAGAGATATTTGCAAGTCCGAGTTCAAGTTCGAGTTCTAAAAATTATATTTTTCGAGTTCGAGTTCGGCAAAAATGACCGAGTTCAGCGAGTTCGAGTTCAAGTTCGAGTTCGCAGCCCTGGGCTTTATAGGTAGCAATGGCATGAACAAATAAACGACATGCAGCTTTTCTTTTGGTAAAATCATAACTTCAATTTACACGGATTGTGACTACTTGAACAACTAACTATATTTCGTAATGATCTTTTATTTCTTTTCAACAATTTAAATATCTTTCTAATGTACTCGAACTCGAACAGTTTTATGCGAGTTCGAGTTCAGAAAAAATATTTTTTCGAGTTCAAGTTCAAGTTTGAGTTCGGCAAAATGATCGAGTTCTTTCGAGTTCAAGTTCGAGTTCGCAGCCCTGGTTTAAGGCGTGAGGCTTATTGCTATCAAAGAGATTCGAACTTCGAAATTATGAAAAAATTCAAAAAATTTTTGTAAATGGCTGGCGGGAGAATGCATACCCCTCATCCTACCCCCCTGCATCTGTCCCTGGCCATAAGTTACAGAAACCATCAAAATCATTTTGAACTGGGGGGTAGGGGGGTACAACCCTGAAAAAACTCAACAGATTTGTGCAATTTGGAAAAATGGCCAAAAATTTATTGGGGGGGCAACTTGCCCCTTCCCCCCCCCTGCAGGCGCCTGTGCCTGTAGATGTCAGTGAATGGATTGTAACCTTACTGTTTTTTCGTGTCTTTGTCGTATTTTTTGTAATGTACTAACATCTGCAATAAATTTCAAATTCAATTTCAATGCATGAAAAATTTCAGGCGTAACCAGAAAAATTTGATTGCAAGTTCGTTCCCGTAATCAAATTTTCCAATTGCCTTTGTTTGACCTAAGATCTTGGTGGGTTAGATTTAAGTTCAATTTATAGAATGTGAATGTTCATTACTAAATTATAGAATGTGAATGTAAAAGAATACCATTCAACGCTACTTTACAAAACAACTTCTGCTTATTATGCACAAATTTGGCCCCTCAGCCAATGTGCCCCCCAATTGGAGGGTATGGGGGGCGGCTGCTCTGGCTCTGACTTGATCTCTCTGACAGGCTTGATTTTCACAAAGTTTGAAACAGTTCTTTGCTGCCACCTTGCGGTGCGACTTTTCACACTAACGTTAATAGTTGATAGTAACAAACTTCACCGCCTTCCTGTCAGCACAATCAGCACAGCACAAAAATAAAGGAAAAGAAGGGGGAGGTATGGCGTCACTAAGCAGTTTCGCAGAAGCAAGATTAAGCGAGCTGACAAAATTTAAACTTGGCTTAGTTGAGCGAAGTCAAGCTCATGGCTAATTTACTTCAAAGTGACACAAACTTTAATGTAAAAATTATTGGAAACAAGACAAGTTCAAAAAAACCAAAAGTTTTTAGTGCGGGAGAAATCTTTGACGTAAAACTTTTCTGTGCTTATTTTTATTTTTGTTTCAAATTTTCATCTGTTTCTAACTGTATCAATTCTCTGCCTACAGCACACTAACTGAATTAAACAATGAAGAAAGATGAATCGCGGTCACGTAATCAGATCAATTAAGAGCAGCAAAGCTGCCAATCCGAAGTGGCGATCTGAAAAAGTCCCAGAGCTGCAGACTCGGGTTTGATTCCAAGTCGAGTCAAACCAATGACTTTGAAATTGTTTTTCACAGCTTCCCTGCTTGACGCTCAGCATTTAAAGGGACAGTGTGGAGAACAAGCCGGCAAGTTTACTTGTTGTGCCGTTAGGAAAGGCACTTAGCGGGATTCAATCAATCAATCAATCACAGAATTGATTCCCCTATTGATTCTGTGATTGATTGATTTCCCCTACCTTGGTGTGGTAGACAGATGGCCGGCAATTCGTAAGCGAGCTCGTTATAGCGCTTTGATCGCTTTTTCGTGATGAGAGGATAAATATGTAATCAAATACAAAATACAAATTCATCAGTGTGAGGGGAAATTTCCAAGCTTTTGGGGGTGTGATATTCAAATAAGGAAAACATATTCTTTTAAACTATATTAATTATGAGGTGCATTATGGTGATCACATGTTTCGCTGCATTGCTTATCGCACTGCGTCGGAGTCGGGATAAATAGCTCATGAAGGACTATAGTATTGATGATGTCATAATTGGGCTTAACCAACGATGACATTATATCATAACAATGAAGTTTGTTCGCTGCCAGCCAATCACGTTGCAGCGACGATAGAAAAAAAGCGTTTTGAATCGATTTCATTGACGGAGCGCGCTTTCTCTCTTTAAGCACAATGATTCTTCCCATGAGCGCGTTTACTCTGTTTGTTCGCTCATAAAGAAACAAATAATCGCTCTTTGCTCGCGATTACAACCCGGCGTTGTAGTTACAGTGAAAGCGGCGTGCTCGGGCGAAAACCTCGAAAATCTTTCCGTTGAATTTTTGAATCTTGAACCGAAGCAGGTCGAGTTGTGAGCGCTTGAAGTTTTTGATTTTTGATGCAATAAAACTTAAATTTGCAAGACAAGCAGTTAAAAGGGGGGTTGCAGCCCAGGATCTAAAATCGAGCATCAAAAGTTTAAGCACCCCCCCCTCTTTGAACAAGTTTTTGGTTTGCAACCAGCTGAAGATTCATATCAGTTTTGTTGAAGTTAATCTCTTAGATTAAGATAACATTGACAAAGCTGAATTAGGTGAAAAGTTGGATTTGGCACGAGAGGTTAGAACTTTAGCATAAAATTGACTCAAGCGCGTCAAAAATTCGAGAAAATTGTGCAAGTCAGGCACCCCGAGTCGTCTAGTACACCCAGTCACAGTGGGGAAGCGAGAGGTTTTAAGAGGAGAGGGGAAGCAGAAACTACAAAGAGCCTTCAAAAAAATCAGACACATTTCTTCAGTCACCTAGCAACAACTGTCCTTTCTGTACGAAAAAGCATAGTAAAAAAAAAGGGGGGGCGTAATACCAGTCCCCTCTGTTTCGCTGCAAACCAGTGGCGCAGACAAGCAGCCCTAAGATTGCCCCACCTTCTTTCGACGACTCCGAAGCATACGTGCAACATTTTTATAAAGACTGCTATTTTGGCAGACTAATTTGTGGCCAATTGTAACTCCCTCCTCTCTAAATTATTGTCTGGCTCCCCAACTGGCAATTTCCTCCCCCTAAATTTTGGTTTAGCCACGTCCCTGCCTATGTTGAAACTTTTTCCTCTTCCTAGGCAAAAGCTCATTCTTGTTGTTACTTGCTATCAGAGTTGGAAAAAGGGGAAGGGCTATATGCTCCCCCTTGATGTAGAAGCAGTGATGGGCACGATAAACCTTTCTGTAATAAAGCGATAACGATACTCGATAGTTTTAAAAAAGCCCTGGGCGATACCGATAATTGATAAATCTCAATCTCTCAAAGCGGTATCGGTAATCGATAAATTATCGCCGATAAATGTTGCGGTGAATTTTCAGCGAGTTTGACAAGTTTTTTTTTTTGCAAGTCAAATTATTGCAAAGATCTTTTTCCAGATTTTTCAAGAAAAGAGAGCAGTTTACGGACTCTGCCGTGGCATTGAATAATACAAAGAGACATTTTTTAATTGTAACAAGCCTTTATGGGCACCGTGTATTTTTTGCAGAGCACCAATTAACTCACTAACTTTGGACGCTGTGAACGTAAAGAATCGTTTATTGCGATAATTTACCGGCGATAACAAAATATATTACAAAAGCGATATCGGTAATCGATAAATCAAAACTATTTTAAGCGATAACGATAATAGGTAATGAATTATTGCCGATAATTATCGCCGAAAAACTACCTCGATCAATGCCCATCTCTGTGTAGAAGCTCCCCGGTAAATCACGTGCTCAAAAAAAGTCTGCTGCCATCGTTCAAATCAGTGCAAAAAAGCCCCGAGTAATCAATGCCGGCGCCCCCAATCTTGATCGGTCCCTGTTTGCGATGATGAACTTCTTCATTGTTGAACTTGCGGTTTTAATTTTGTTTGAGGCCGGTTAGCTTGTGAAGCACATTGCTATCGGTGCGGAAGATTTGAGGTTCGAATCCCGGGGCGGTCAAATCGGACACAGTGTCGCCAACGACTCGCCACCGCTGCGAAATTTCTTCGGAGCTGTGTCGTCCAGGCGCTAAGCCGCGGAGATGGATCCCACCACTCGTTACACGCTTCGGTGTAATACCATGATTTTCGTAGGTGCTTTTCGGGTGTTGCGACCATGCTTTTCGGGTGTTGCGACCATGCCTACTAATGCCCTCATCTTCAAGTTTCACTTTCGCTAGCATGTTACAACGTTCATCGTTTTGTCGCTTCTTCCCTTTTCTGCGTCCGTTTGTATTCGAAATCCTATATTGCTGTGTTAATTTATTTTGATGGTGCAGAAATAAAAGACACTACTACTACTATTATTCGACAAAACTGACGTTTCATGAATTGTGTTGCAGCTGATTTGCTACAAGCTGGAAGATTGCGCTGATGCGGATTTGCCGCTAATTTTGTTTCATTGAGTCGCGACAAAGCGAATCGCGATGTCGCTGGAATCGCGCAATAAAAGCAACGAGCGATTGATATCTCATCTGAACCTGCAAGTAAGTGCTGCTGGTTCGATTCCGTTCATGTCGTGCTGTGAGTTGAACTAGTTCTCGATGATTGAGTGTTGAACTTTACCTAAACTTGACGAAACTTACTCGGACTCAGCATGAACTCACTAAAAATTCCTCAACTCGCAAAGTTAAAAACTCGGACTCTTTCACTGAACTTGCGCTCAAATAAAAACACGTGCGACTTGCGAGTTCGCAGCGCCGCACAGGAAAGCGGGGATTAACCGGGAATTTCAATCTCAGGTCGATTATCTCCAACAAACAAACCAGGAGCTGGAAGACAGGATCCGGGAGTTAGAAGATGGAAAATCCGTGGCGATCCTGGAGAGTCAGCGGATGCAAAGTGAAGTGGATCGGCTCCATGATGAACTCCGCGGGATTGATAAGCTCGCTCAGCAGCTGGAGCAAGAAAAACAGGTTTGGATCCGTTTTAGTAAATTTAGTAAACTGCTTGAGTTAGGATTTCATAACAAAGTTATTCTTTGAAGGATGCCGTCATCACAGCGGATCGTGAGATCCAAGACGCACAGACGGAGTTGAGAAATTCGAAAAGGATTGGAGCAAATACGGAGAGCCGGCTGCATGACGTCATCGCTGTAAGTTGTGCAGATTTTTTCCAGAAACCTGTTACTAAGCACCCCGCTGTCGGTGCGAGAGGTCTAGGGTTCAATTTCCAGGCCGGTCGAAAACGACACAGTGTCGCCTACGGCTCGCCAACGCTGCGATGTTCTTCGGAGCTGTGTTGTCCAGACGCTAAGCCGCGGAGATGGATCTCGCCACTTGTAACACGCTTCGATGTAATACCGTGAGTATAATAAAGGTGTGAATTGATACAGTTTCTGGTTCAGGCGCGAGACAGTTTGATGAGGGAAAATAAAGAAATTCTAGCGGAGTTGGACGGAGCAAAGATGGATATGGAGCGGTTAAACGGACTTCTGGAAAAAGTTCAAGCGGACAAACGTATGATGGGGGAAAAAGTACAACTGGTCACCAACCGAGGTGAGGCAAATTGCAAAGGGAAAAAAATCCACCTCGGTGAAAGTTAATTTTCCTTTTTTTGGTACTGTGTCGTCATATACGCGGCGAGCATGATTTAAGATCCTTCTGGAGTTAGTGGACGTTGCTACATCACGATGTCGTCATGATTGTTCAAGTTATTCATAATTCAGAGATCAATAAACAAAATTGATCAGTATATACTCCTCAGAGCGATCCCTTGTTCTGGAGTTGGAGCAATACCGCGCCAGTCCGTCAAAAGCCAGGAGGAAAGATAAATCCGCGAGCAAGTTGGATAGATTTGTTCGAAGTCTGGAGGAGGAGAGAGATCATTACAAGGAGGAGTGTGACGCCTTGCAGGAGATGCTGCAGGTGGGGATTCTCTTCATGGTGTTTTTCTCATAACAGCTCAGATGGCCGAATGTCCAGAGCGTATGCCTCTGACGTTGTAGACTCGGGTTTGATTCCGAGTCGAGTCAAACCAATGACTTTAAAATTGTTATTCACAGCTTCCCTGTTTGACGCTCAGCATTAAAGGGACAGTGTGGAGAACAAGCGGGCAAGTTTACTTGTGCCGTTGGGAAAGGCACTTAACGGGATTATATAACTTATCTTAGAGTGGTTGGCAGATGGCTGGCAACTCCTAAGCGAGCTCGTCATAACGATTTGATCGCTTTATCGCGATAGGAAGATAAATATGCAACTAAACTGATTCAAGCCCGATCCTGGTGTAGAGCCTACGACCTTTTGTTGAAATCTCCATTCGACCTTCTTTTATAAGTTCAGATTTTGAACGCGTGTGTATAAAAAGTCGTAGAAAGCTTTATTCGATGTTTCAGGCCTTTAAGATTCGGGGTCGTTCATCAAGCCCCCGAAGTAGAAGCCCCGCAAAATCAAGCCCCAAGAAAAAAGCGAAGGTGAGACAGAATCGTTTGAAAATAATTAGTGTGACAATGAAACTTTGTCCAGACACCAGAGTGTGAGCTCAAATCAAACCCGCAGATATGCAAAGATTTTAACGACGCAGTTCTTTGGCCAACTTACCATTTCATTTCTTTTCGAAATCTCTGCATTGTGATCTGCATAAAATGTTTTTAAAACAAAAAATACCCCAGCGGTGTTGGTAGCTATGATGCTTCTGTTGTCTTTTTTTTCTGACCGTCATTTTTATCGTTTTTTCATTTTGTTGTAAATTACTGCTCCCGACCTGGGTGTTGCAACCATGCCTACTATTGTGTTTTTAACTCCTCTTCTACCTGCATGTTAAAACGTTTTGTTGCCTCTTTTCTTGTACCGTTGTTACATTCTTTCTATCTTATCGTATTCTTTGTGTTGACGGTGCGGAAATAAAAGACACTTCTACGATCTAAGTAGTGATTCGACGCAGGAATCGAACCTGTGACGGATAAACGTCAATTTCTTTAATTTCTTAGCTTGTGTGCAATATGATTTGGCTGTCCGACATTTTTTTGCGCATTTATCCTCCTATAACGAGAAAGCATTTCTTTTTAAGGGCACAACAAGTAAACTTGCCGGCTTGTTCTCCACACTGCCTCTTTAATGCTGAGCGTCAAGCAGGGAAGCTGTGAATACTAATTTCAAAGTCATCGGTTTGACCCGAATCTACAGCTCCAGAGGCGGACGCTCTATCTACTCGGCCATCTGAACTGCGCAAACTTTTTTTCCAGCCATAATCACAGCTTAACTTTTTATATTAATGAAGCAAATGTTTTTTTTTTAAGCCCCACAATTGCAGTTTGGGTGTTTGTATGAGTGAATTATATGCATCATGGAAATTGACCTACCTGGGCGTCGAACCCGCAAAACTAGTTCCGGAACCCCACATACCTACCACTCGGCCAACTCCATGTGCAATGTGCAAGCAAATGATGTTAATTAATGTTGCTAACCAAGTGTACATACGCCAGCAAGTGGACGGGCATAAATCGCTCAGTGACCGCTTGGCGGAAGCAGAGAGCGAGCGAGATTTCTACAAGAGAGAATTGAAATTGCTGAACGCGATTACGAGGCGAGTCGCGAAGTCACGCGTCGCCCCTTTCACGGTGGGTCGCACACGCATGCATAAATCACGTGTTTAAAAAATGATTACGTCATCAATTTTCACTACACTTTGATTGATGCAATTGTTGATTACGTCATCAATTACCTAGACGATTCGGGCACATTCGCATTGTCGTCATCTGCACATTATGACAAATCGCTACAGCGAGAAAATTAATCACGCTGATGGTGACACTAGGTTCGGAACACTTTATTGTTCACTCACTTATATAAATCGACACGTCCCTGCTTGTGTGATTGTAATTCATTTCGATCCGACGCCACTGGGTTTAATCCAACAACCTCTGGATCATAGAAGAGTTTACTTTTCGGCCAATAATCGTGCAAGTGATCATCTGATAATTTGCTATTCAACGTTGATATATTTTGGCGGATGAATATATTCTTTTATTGCCAACACTCTGACATCACGTCCGAAAGATGTGTCCGCCTTAAATTCTTTTATTCTTCATCATACTCGCGGTATTACGCCGAAGCGTGAAACGAGTGACGGGATCCATCGGGTTAGGGTTAGAGTTATAGGCTTATAGAACTTGGACAACACAGCTCCGAAGAAACATCGCAGGGTTGAAAACACTGTCTCCGATTTGACCAGCCCGGAAATCGAACCCTCGACCTCCTGCCTTAATTTTAATCATCTCAAAGTTTCTGCTAAATATTTTTGAATTTTTTGAGAAATTTGTCTTAACTTTGATTGGTTGTTAGGGAAGCGAATCGAGCCAATCATATGATCGCTTACTCCGCGAGCGAGATGAGCTCCAATCAATGCTGAGCAAGTTCGAGCGCCACATGGCGGAAATTCAGACCAATGTCAAAGTTCTGACGAAGGAGAGAGACAAAACCAGTTTGCTCTATGAACAGGTAAAATGGGGTTGGAAAATGGGGTTGGGGCCATGGGGGGAAGTGGGAGGAAAACGCAGACATATCTCAAAACCATCAAATTTTCATTATACTCGCGGTATTTCACCGAAACATGTAACGAGTGACGGCATCCATCTCCGCGACTTAGCGTCTGGGCAACACAGCTCCAAAGAAACATCGCAGCGGTGGCGCGTAGTTGGCGACACTGTGTCTCGCGGTGATTTAACGCGGACGAATGTTTCAAATTTAAACGCAATTTGCAGTTTCCACAGCGTCCGTTTCATGCGTCATTGCAATAACGAGATCATGATGGTGAATTAAACCGGACCTGGAGCCTGTGCTTTCTGCTCCACGGCCAACTGCCTGACCTTCCCAAATGTTTTCCCTGGAATCTCTTATTTTTGCAGACGAACGACGAACTGCAAAGATTGAGGAGGGAGTACGTACGTTCTCCGCACTCTCCCCGTGCCTCACTGACCGCACAGGCAATCTTGCGGCGTGTTGAGGGGGAGAGGGACAGTGCGATTGCCGATGTAAGGAGGATGACCACAGAACGGGATAGTTTGCGAGAAAGACTAAAGGTGGGTGATGGGGGGAAGGTCAGCAAACATTGACCACTAACTTGACCAATAACTTCCAGGTTCAACAAGAACAATCGATCAGCGAGAGATCGCGACTCGAACAAAGGGTTGAAGATTTTGAGAACAAAGCGAGAAATTTGAATGAAGATAAAATTGATCTGCAAGTGAGTAATGGGGAATTCCTCGGAACGTTCATCGTTATTAATGGGAAGTTTTGTTTTTAGTCGCGTATTTATAGAAAGCGATCACAGTAAACTTACTAGTAAACTTGCCGGCTTGTTCTTCACACTGTCCCTTTAATGCTTAGCGTTCAGCAGGGAAGCTGTGAATGCCAGTTTTTAAGTCATTGGTTTCATTCGACTTGGAATAAAACCCGAGTCTACAGCTCCAGAGGCGGACGCTCTTACCACTCGATCGTCTGAGCTGAGCTGTTAAGGGTTGAATGGTTAAAAACCGTTGATGCAATGTTATTGCTTGCGTTTGTTTTGTTCAACTAAGCGAGCCACCATTTTTTTACGCACCTGGCGTGAGACCCTACTCAGCGCAGGTCTATAGCGATAACGATGGCACCAGAAGTGAACCGAGACTCCATCTCAAACGTTCGAGCTGTTTCGTGGCTCGAATATTTGTCATTGAATTTTTCTGAACTTTCTCTCTCCAGGCCCGTCTAAATTCCTTGAAAGAAATCAACTTGACCATGGATGACGACATCAAAGCTCTCCGCATCAAACTCCAGCAATCAGAAGATGAATATCAAGCTACCAGGGTCGAGCTAGATGAAATAAGGTAAGGGGGAGAGCTACGAGGGCGGGCTATTGGTTAAATAAAGTAAGGGGGGTCTAGATAAAATAAGTAAGGGGGGGGGGTTATAGATGAAATCAAGTAAGGAGGGGGGCGATGGTGATTTCTTAATCAAATATTACCCCACCGAATATCTTTGGAAAATATTGTAATTTTAAAGCTAAACTTTTTACTCGATTATTATGCTCTGCTCCCACCTTGCGGTTGGAAAAATATCACAACCACAAAATTTTGTTTTCCTTTGAACAGATTTGACAAACATGGAAAAGTTTCTATAGTTTTCAAGATTCTGCGTTTTTTTTTTTATTTTCGCTTTTCATCTGTTTTAGGATATTAAAATCTCAAGCTGAGTCTTCGCTAGAAAGCAGCCAACGGAATTTATCGCGAAAAACAAACGATGTTGTGATGGCTGAAGACAGGATCAAGTCTCTAGAGGTCAGTATTGCTACCCCTCCACGTTACGATGTCAGCTGCCCATGATTTCTTGAGTGAGACATTTTTTAGCGAGGTGCCAGTTGACAAATTCCCTTTTGAGAAATATTATTTTATCGCTTTGTTTTGTTAATTCAGGACCAAGTTCATTTGAAATAATCTTTAATCTCATTTTGTCAATAATTTCTGGCGTTGAATGAAATCAAAAAAAAAGAAGAACAAATCTTTATTTCTCTTGCGGTATTACACCGAAGCGTGTAACCAGAGGCGGGATCCATCTTTGCGACTTAGCGCATGGACATTGGACAACACAGCTCCCAAGCAACATTGCAGCGATGTCGAGCCGTTGGTGACCTGGACATTGGACAACACAGCTCCCAAGCAACATTGCAGCGATGTCGAGCCGTTGGTGACCTGGACATTGGACAACACAGCTCCCAAGCAACATTGCAGCGATGGCGAGCCGTTGGTGACCTGGACATTGGACAACACAGCTCCCAAGCAACATTGCAGCGATGGCCGTTGGTGACCTGGACATTGGACAACACAGCTCCCAAGCAACATTGCAGCGATGGCGAGCCGTTGGTGACCTGGACATTGGACAACACAGCTCCCAAGCAACATTGCAGCGATGGCGAGCCGTTGGTGACGCTGTGTCCGATTTGACTGGCCCAGAAATCGAACCCCAGACTTCCCGCAGCGATAGCGATGTCTTCTACGTCAACTGGTTATTCCTAATCGATATCCACAGGTCAAACCGATAGCGTAGAAAGACCAGGGATATTTTGCAATGTGCTCGGATGATACGGGCATATCCATGATCCATTCCATTACTATATTTTGATCCATTCCACAGGATCGCATAGGAGAACTTCTGGATGAAGCGGAGAAACACACGGATGATATGGTGACCCTTCGCGCGACCACCACAACTCTGGACAGGGAGAAGGACGCTCTCCAAGCGGCTTTGGATGAACGAGCGGAGAGAATCGCATCGATGGAAGATCAATTATCAAGAAGGGAAAGAGAAATCGCGGAGTTGAGGAATTCCGTCAGTAATTTGGAGGTGAAGATATTGGCTTTAAGTGTTTTTTCACGAAGTAAAAAATTGAAAAACAAAAAATTGTAGCCTACTACATAAATTTACGCATGCCGATCCGTTAACATGGTGGGGAAGATATCTTTGCTATCGGTGCGAAAGACCTCGAGTTCGATTCCCTGGCCGGTCAAATCGGACACAGTGTCACCCAGGGGCGGATCCAGAAAGTTTTGGTGGAGGGGATGTAATTTTGAATTAGGTTGAATGTTTACTAAATACGAAGACGTTAAGAGATTTAGACCCGGAAAAGCAAATAAGCCCTTTGAAAATGCTTCATGTCAGGGGCGTACTCAGAAATTTTTTCAGGTAGAGGGCACCAAATTTCGTCACTTTTTCATGCGTAGTTTTTTCCGGAAGAGTTAGTTTTTAGCAACTTAAGTAACAAAAACTACTCTAGGGGGGTCCGGGGGCGTGCTCCTTCGGAAAATTTTGAAAATTTGCTTACTGTAATGGCCGTTTTAGCACTTTTTGAACAATTTTCAGGCAAAGTTAGTTCATATTTTTGGCCCCTAGCTTTGAGTGCTTCACCAAACATGATGCATTTTGTCCGTACAGTTTCGATTATGCGTGCTTAAGTTGACTAAAGCATATTGTTATGAAAAGGTTCGAAATTATGAAAAAATTTTATACATCCAAAGCATTGTTGAAAATGGCTGGTGGGGGGATGCATCCCCCACATCCGCCCCTGGTGTCACCAACAACTTGCCACTGCTGCCATGTTTCTTCGGAGCTGTGTTGTCCAGGCGCTAAGCCGCTGAGATGGATCACGTCACTCGTTACTCACCTCGGCGTAATACCGCGAGTATAATGAACATTTGATTTCAGCTGAAAAAAAAATCTAGAACAAAAACATTTAAGAAAAACCCATAAAACAATTTTGTGTCATTCGCATGACTTTATGTCAAATGTATGAATTACTGACGTAATTACCTCTCAATGACGTAATCTGTGTTTCCTCAGAGCAAATGTGAACGGACGGCGGATGAGTTGTCGAGTGCGGATCGCGAGTTGAGGAGTTTGAGGCGACAACTCGAGATCGTGCAGGGAGATTTGAACGAGTGTGTGCGCGCCAAAGAAGCAGGAAGTAGAGAGAACAGGAGGTAGGCTATGTGTGTGGGGGGGGGGGGGCAGGAGGTATGTGGGTGGGGGGACAGGAGGTATGTGGGTAGGGGACAGAAGATACGTCGGTGGAGGTCCGTCGTTCGGGTGATTGAAGTGGATTTCGGTCGTAGGAGATTAAGGAGCTTAGTTGTAGGATAATGTGTGATTGGGGGTTCGGTGGTAGAGGGGCATAACTGAGGTCGAGGTGCTTATGTTATGATGGAAACTGCAGTTGTATTTAGTTAGTTAGTTGCACATTTATCCTCCTATCACGAGAAAGCGATCAAAGCGCTGTACGAGCTCGCTGAGGAGCTGACAGCCATCTGTCTACCTCACCAAGATGGGGGAATCCCGCTAAGTGCCTTTCCCAATGGCACAACAAATATACTTGCCGGTTTGTTCTCCACACTGTCCCTTTATTGCTGAGCGCCAAGCAGGGAAGCTGTAAATACCAATGTTAAAGTCATTGGTTTGACCCGACTCGGAATCAAACCCGAGTCTACAGCTCAAGAGACAGACGCTCTATACCACTCGGCCATCTGAGCTGTGTTTCATGATTAGTCCCGTTTTATTTCTGTCATAAACATTTACAGTAACTAGAACCACAAGAAGTTTCAGAGTAAAATTCCAAAAAACATCAAATTTTTGAAATGCCAGTAAAAAATTGAAGTTAGTTCAATATTTTAACAAAAAACACATTCACGGAAATCAAGATTAGCCGAACTTGGAGTCGAAGCATGAACCTCTGATCAAGATTCAAACCCACGTACTTGGTTCTACAAAACTCAATTTCTAGAAAATTGATGACGTAAAACTTAATATATTTTTGGTTAGGTTGCAAGATGACGTCACTGCTCTGTCTCGAAATCAGCAGGATCTTAATATTGAGTTGGATGACGTCATAAGAGCGCGCGATGATTTGAAACGACAAGTTAATGACGATATGTCACGCATCACTGATCTGGAAGGAGCAACAGCGACAAAGGTATGGAAAATTTCCGGCCGGTGGCGCAGATGTTACGCATCGCTGTCGGTGCGAGAGGTCTTGGGCTCAATTCCTTGGCTGGTCAAATTGGACGCAGTGTCGCCACAGCTGCCATTCTTCGGAGCTGTGTTGTCCAGGCCCTAAACCGCGGAGATGGATCCCAGCACCCGTTGCTTCGACGTAACATCGCGAGTATAATGGAGATTTCATTTCAATATTTCAGGAGCGGGAACTACAAGAGGTACGCGATCAATATCGCAAAGTGACGTCAGAACGCGATGCAGCGGAGAGCCGATATCGCGCGAGCAGCGACGAGTCCCAGGCCCTTAGGGGGGAGCTGATCGCAACAGATGGAGACAGGAAGAGATGCATCGACAAAATTTCTCTTCTCGAGAGAGATTTGAGCGACCAGAACAGAGTAAGTGCTGTGTGAATGCAGCTCTGTGTGAATGCAACTCTGTGTGCACTAGTGCAGCTCAGATGGCTGAGTGGATAGATCGTTCGTCCCTGAAGCTGTAGACTTGGTTTTGATTCCGAGTCACAAATCAGTAAATTTAAAGCTGGTGAGTTATTCACTTCTTCGCTGCTTGACACTCATCGTTGAAGGGACAGAAAAGAAAACAAGCCGGCAAGTTTGCTTGTTGTGCGGTTGAGAAAGACACTTGGCGGGATTTTTTTCCCCTTCCTTGGTGTGATAGACAAGTGGCCAGCAACTCCTAAGCGAGCTTGTTGCAGCGCTTTGATCGATTTTTTGTGGTAGGAAAATCGATATGAAACCAACTTGTTGTATGTTCCACGCCACTGGTGCCAGCAAACGCTGCGCCATCTTAATTTCTTGCAAGTTTCTGGGAGTTTTTTACATTAAAACGAAATTGTTTATCTTCAAACTTTCCCCCACTGCAGGCTCAACAATCTTATGAAGCCCAAATATCAAGTTTACGATCGACAGTTTCGAACTTGGAATCGGATCTCGAGCGGATCAAAACGGATCGTCTTTCCCTCCAGGAAGATCTCCATTCTGCTCGTGATATGAACGCAAAGTTGGATTCAGGAAAGGAACAAGCTTGCAGGCAACTGGCAGCGAAAAACTTGGAGAATGATCAGGTGTCTAGCTGCGGTAGGACCACGTTTTTTAGGGGATTGGAAGTAGGGATGTGCCGAGTCGAGTCCAAGTACTCGGCCGAGTATTAAGGCATTTTCATTACTCGGACTCGGCCGAGTATCATTTGACACTCGACCGAGTACTAGTTTGTAAACAATTAACGTTTTTTTTTACTTAAACCCAAGTTACCAACTCAACGGTAGTAATTTAGCAAAACACGACCGTTAATTCATAAACATTACTGTCTTTTATGCTTGATAAGTAACCTACGGGGTACATTGTCATTATTGCATTGTAATGCCCAGATGTTGCCATTTGACTGTAAGCTCAATATACCAAAACCAAATATCATTGTTACTGATTAACCCAATGATTCTGAAGCAGCCAAATGCAAGAAAACCAAAAAGGCAAAAGCGTACTACCCATCGCGCGTGACGTCATAGATACTCGCCGAGTAATGCCGTAAATACTCGTTACTAGGCGAGTCTGAGTAATTTTCTTTGAGGCACATCCCTAATTAGAAGTAGCAGAAAAATGCTCATCTTGCAGCAAGTGGCGAAGAGAGAGATTTTGAAAAGGGGAAAAACTACAAAGTCATGAGAGTCTGAGCACATTTCAGTCGCTTCGCAACATCAAGTGTTCTTTTTTCCTCAAGGATAAGCCAATAAAGGGGGAGAATGGCGAAATCGTCCTTCCCTGGATGCTCTACTGCTTGCAGCTTTGCGAGGCTAGAAGCACGTAAGCACCAATGTATTTCTATAACCAAAAACTGGAAGGAATGCTTGATCTTCTTCAGCTTCCCCTGGACCGAGTGATTCATCTCATTTGCTTCGGTTATCTGGCGCACTGTCCGAGTTAGTACAATAATTGCCTCATCATCATCATCAATCCCATGGCCGTTGGGGCACTAGGCCTACTGATGATGAGTTGTAAACCAGATCTCTATTCCTTGCTTAATAGTCATTTATTCTCAGTTGAAATCCAACTGCGAAGATTTGAATCGAGAACTTGAGATCGTGCATAAACACTTGGAGGCGGAGCGAGCAGGGAACAAAAATCTGGAGGATTTGATCTCGGGAGCTCGAGAGAAGGAGTTCCAAGCTCAACTTGATGCGCAAGAACAGAAATCTGAAAGCCAGCTGCTCCGTGATAAACTGGCGCTGAACGAAAGCAAGTTGTAAGTTCGGAATAAGTTATCACTTGCTAATCATATCTGTATTTGACATCTAGATTGACAATGGCTTAAGAATGGATCGAACGCCTCATAACTATTCAAATATCATCAGATGTAATTTTTGTAATTTACGCTATAAGTTTATTGCAAGGTTTCTTTTTTGTTTTTAATGAAACAACATATTTGCACAATTCAGACAAAGCATGGCACGCGAAATCTCTTCTTTGCGCGATCGAACGTCACAACTGGACGCCGAATTAGAAGCGACTAAACGTCATCTGTCGAACGAGAGATATGAAAGGTGGGTGACGTCAGCGCCAAAAACTTGTTTGAAAATCAAATCTTCGTTATACTCGCGGTATTACGCTAAAGCTTGTAACAACTCAGATGACCGAATGGTAACAGCGTCCGCCTCGGGAGTTGTAGACTTGGGTTTGATTGCGAGTCAGGTCAAACCAATGACCTTAAAATTGCTTTTTACAGCTTTTCTACTTGACCCTCAGCATTAAAGGGGCAGTGAGAAAAACAAGCTTCTTGTTTACCAGTTGAGCCATTGGGAAAGGCACGTGCGGGATTCCCCCATTTTCGTGTGGTAGACAGATGGCTGTCAACTCCTAAGTGAGCTCGTAAAGCGCATTGATCGCTTTCTCGTGATAGGATAAATATGCAACTAAAACACACACACAAAAAAAACAAGTAGCAGGATCCATCTCCGCCGCTTAGCGCCTGGACAACACAGCTACGAATAAACATCATTCATTCTTTATATTTCTTAGTCCGTAAATATTGTAAGTTCACGTGACGATAATCAAAAATATATTACAATTAAACAACGGAGACTGCGAAGGGACCATAAGGTCTTCGAGTCAACCAGCCATCGCAGCGGTGGCAACACTGTCGGATTTGACCGGCCCGGGAATCGAACCCCAGACCTTCTTCACCGCTTACGATGAGCTTAACAACCAAATATTTCAGAGAACGAGCAGTGCAGGAGTTGCGTCGTCATGGATATCCGTCGCCGGGACTTTCCCGAATGAGTCGTCCCCTTTCACCCACGTCCAGGGGAAAATCCGGAAGCCCGACCAGATTGTCGTTCTTGGACAGTTCAAGGTGAATTCCCGAACATATCCAAACTTGTCGTGCCATACTGTAACTCAGTTCCACACCTCTTCAACCCCCTCAGGATTATCACTGTTTGATCGCAACAGTTTTTATTGGAGATATTTTTGTTAACTTTTTGCTCTACATTAGATCTATAGGCCTACAGTTTTATAAGGTTGTTTTTTAAGCACTGTAGATCCAATTAGTTTATTCTTATTAGGGGCATTTTCGTCGTTTGCCCCTAACTACTTCGTCGGAGGTTCAACAACATGGCGGCCCTGTTTGCAGTGTTTGATTATTTCAAATTGTTGCAACGCGCGTACCAGTAGTTGTAGAGCTGCACAAATTTTTATTACAAGTTTCTATTTCACCTGAAAAAAAAAAAGATTCAAAAAGTGTAGTAGACCTATCCGGTCTAATAGTGCCTCAAAAATTTTTCTTTGGTGAAATAGTCGCTTTGTTTTTTTTCAGTATTTTTTGTTCACTTTTACAGCAAATATACGTCAATGATTTTACGACTGTGTATTTAGTTGTATATTCATTAATATCTAAAAAAGCAATGTCCTTCCTGGCCTACTGGACGGGAAGTCATGACAACTTCCTCTTGTTGGGTCGGAGGCTATACCAGCTCTCCATCACCAACAGTGCAAAGCACTCCAATCAAACGTACCGTAGAGCGGGACAGCGCTATTTCGGGATATTAACCCTCATCAGCCGCCCTCAGGTGAGATACATTCATCTTCCAGAACGAATGAACCCTGGCCACGTAAAGGATTTGACTAGCGTGGTGACGTAGACACAGGAGTGGCTACGTACCACAACAAGATTAAATTCTAAGATACATTTATCCGAAGGGATGAGTGATCCTGGCAAGATTATTCGTTCTGGAAGATGAATGCATCTTACCAGAAAGCGGCTGATGAGGGCTAATAGCCCGAAATAGCGCTGTCCCGCTCTACGGTAGCATATTTATCCTCCTATCACGAGAAAGCGATCAACGCGCTATACGAGCTCGCTGAGGAGCTGACAACCATCTGTCTACCACACCAAGATGGGGGAATCCCGTTAAGTGCCTTTCCCCACGACACAAACTTGCCGGCTTGTTCTCCACACAGTCCCTTTAATGCTGAGCGTCAAGCAAGGAAGCTGTGAATACCAATTTTGAAGTCATTGGTTTGACCCGACTGGGAATCAAACCCAAGTGTACAGCTACAGAGGCGGACGCTCTTATCACTCGGCCATCTGAGCTGTGTCATACTCGAAGCTGGACAATGAAAGAGCCTGGGCTGGTTAGGTTTAAATTTTGCTGCTGGTGGTTAACGATTGGATTCATTTCTAATAAATCAATAGAGGTTTTCATCATCGGATCTTGGACGGTCTCGCTTAATCGTGTCCAGCACCTTTTCATTACTGATAAGGCTCCGACGCTTCTTCGGCTAGCAAAGTTTATTGGTAATTCTAGCCCTACTCGCGCAGAGCAGAAAGTGCAAATTGCATTTAATAAATAACGACGACTGCAAATCATCATCGCGGCAACAAAATCTGCAATAGATTTTATAAGTTTGGTCATTCGGCAATTTTGATGCTGAAACAACAACTGTGACTCTTTGTGCGATCGTCTTCATAATTTCAACATAAATTAACGATGTAAAAATCTAGACATGAAAAAATTAACGTTATAATTCAAGCACCGGCAGCAACAAAATAAAGCATCGAACAGAAAAACATGATCTGAGCGTCGCCTCTACAGCGGTAGACTCGGGGTTCGATTCAGAGTCGGGTCAAACCATGACTTTATGCGCAGCTTCCTTGTCGCTCAGCATTAGAGGTGCAGTGTGGAGAACATGCCGAAAACTTGTCGACAAGGAAAAGAAACATAACGAAATTTTTCACTTTTTAAGCGGTAGACATGTGGTGGGCAACTCCTGAACGAGTTTATTAGAGCAACTCGATCGAAAATATGAGCTAGAGAGTAAACCCTGAGCGCAATGGGTCATGCCCGCGGTGGCAGCCTGACCTTGCAAACTGACGCATATACCAAAATCAAACTCAACGAAGATTGCTCACGCAGCACAACATAAGCAGGCACTCCAACACGAACACCCAAATCTCTTTCTCAGTGATCTGGAATCATCTACAATCTGCTTCGTTACAAATCAACATGCCGGGACATTTTTGGGCCATGTCTTTTTGCTTTTTTGTCAAGAAGTTTCTGTTTTCGTTTTGCCGCTTTATACAACTCGCTGCGTTCCTCGGTGGTTAATTCATTCTGAAAAAAAAAAAAAAAATTTTGATGAAGCCGAACAAGAAGAGGAACATTAGATAAAAGATTACGATTAAGGTCTTGGAAATTCTGGGTTAAAATTTAACAAATTACTTCTTTTTTAATTTGGCCCCATATTGTACAAACTCAATTAAACAAAGGCGTCAAAAAACTGCACAGAGAAAAAACCGTCGCGCTTGGTTCAAACATGTGCCATGCTGGAACTGCGAATTCGGAAGCAATTTTTTAATCAAGTTCACGTTCAACAATTTTCAGCGAGTTTACGACAAATTCAAGCAGTTTTATCGGGTTTAAGCAAAGTTTTAACTTTTTTCGAGTTGGAGAAAAAGTCGAGCGGCAAAAAAGGCAGAGTTCGGAGGGTTGGAGTTCGCATCCCAGGTAAATACCAGCAAATGCTAAGTGCGAAGCAGATCGCTCCACCAGTTCAACCATGATTAGGCGAAACATAATGTTTAACCTTCGAAAGACGTTTATACTCTGTGAAACCGCTTGAACTAAAATCATAAGCAGCATCTGCTGTTCATTGAAAACCTGATCACACACTTCAGTTCAAAATTAAACGTTTTACTGCGGGCAAGTCCAGTCAGAGAAAGTCAGGTCGGGTAGTAACAACATTTAATCGCTAGTATTTAGTCGCATATTTATCCTCCTATCACGAGAAAGCGATCAACGCGCAGTACGAGCTCGCTTTGGAGTTGCCAGCCATCTGTCTACCACACCAAGATGGGGGAATCCCGCTAAGAGCCTTTCCCAACGGCACAAGTAAACTTGCCGCCTTGTTTTCCACACTGCCTCTTTAATGCTGAGCGTCAAGCAGGGAAGCTGTGAATACCAATGTTAAAGTCATTGGTTTGACCCGACTGGGAATCAAACCCAAGTCTACAGCTCCCGAGACGGACGCTCTCACCACTCGGCCATCTGAGCTGTTTATTGGATTCGAAAAATTTCCAATGAAAAAATCTTACGCATTAACAATTTCAACCTTCAAAACTTCAAAAAATATGTTTGGAAAATTTAAACATCGTCCATTAACTAACAATATATACCGTACAACACCGTGTGCACTTGCCTGGGGTTGATCTTGTTCAAGAAAAGGATTCTTGTATGAATCATCTTTCGCTCCGATTTCTAATTCTTGTTTCAGCTTTTATGATCAAAATACATTTTAGTAAATTAGAAAAATTATGATTCCGAAACCACAAACATCAAAGTTGAGCTTAATAAAACATAAACTGTTTCCTGCCACTACCTGATGATTACCATCTTCACGAGAAAACATGGTATTGTACTTTCTGTGACCATTAAACTCATGTTACAGTAAGATCATAACAAATGCAATTCAGAGATACGAAAGATGCAAAAAGAACAGAAAAAAAAACTAAAAATATATAACATAAAACGCAATTTTTCTTACATTATGTAATAATGTTTCATAGTCCCCATCAAAAACTCCCGAATTTTTACATATATTTATTGCTTGAGTCATTATTTTCTTCCAAGATTTTCTCTTTCGTTTGTAAAATATATGGCTCGGTTTCGGGAAACGAACAATTAAATCAGTAAAAAATGCAGTGTTTTCCAATACTTTTGACAATTCTGAAAAAAAAAAAAAAGATACAGTATTGAAAACCGCAGCAGTATCAACACATCATCAATAATATCAAATTTAAGCCATAAACACTTCTTCGAACAAACTGAACTTGAAAAAATATTCACCAACAAAAAAATTCATGAAATATCTACAAGTAAGAGAACAAGATCGGGTTTTCAAGGACAACAGTCATTGGCACAAACAACAAACCGGTGCAGCACCACAACTACCGCGTTTACATTGCAGCACCACAATTACCCCATCCACTTGCCCAATTTTTTAGGTCTGCGGTTTTTGTTTCTAGTTTCCGCATCATAATCAATTTATCAAAATCACTTGTTCACTTACGTCATCAAAACATTGATTATGACGTAGGAACCAGAAACAAGAACTGCAGACCTAAAGCCCGCCAAAATTGGTCACGTGAACAGGAGGATTGAGTGATAGAAATTTTTGCATATTTCTAGAAGAAATTTGAATTGAAAAGAGACTGGTATATCTGGACATCCCATACAATCTCTATTTATCTAAACCTGCATCTACCTTCTCTGGTTGATTGATCTTTGGGAAATGGTGACCCCATCCCATAACCATTCATCTCCAATGTAATGATCGACTTGGAAAGAGTCTAAAAAATTTGGGTGATATTACTATCGGCCCGCCAAATTGTTATGATGTAACAATTGCAATTATTTATAATAACAGCAAATAGTATACTAGACCCAAAAATTTAATCGCAGCAGAATAGTAACAGAAGTAGAGAGAGAGAAAGTTTATTTTTCTTTGACGATTACGATACACAAACAAATGAAAGTAGTAGTGTCTTTTATCTCTGCATTATCAAAATAAACATGACACAACAATATAAGAATTCAACTGCAAACGGACACAGAAAAAGGAAGAAGTAACAAAACGATTAACATCGTAGCATGCAAGAAAAAACGAGAATTGTAGTTAAAGGAAATGGCAGGCATGGTTGCGACATCCAATGTTTCAAGTAGCTTAAAAATGCTTTGCAAACCATTACAGTTTCCAGATAAAAATGCATGATCCTGATGTACTGATATTTCTACCATAAAAATCACAGTAACAAAACTTCAAGAGGAGAAAAAGTAAGATGGCGTGAAGCAAAAGATTCTTCATTCTGACGATTTCCTCTGAAGAGCGTCAGATGACAAGCTTTGGAAAAATGAATCATTTGCTTCACACAGTCTTCAAATTCTGTATCACCAAACGCCTGTTCAAACAAAGCAAGATTGCCAACCATAGTTACCTCAAAATAAGTTTGTCAGTGGTCCCTCCAAGGTACATTTTTTGAAAAAATAAAAAAATTTGGGCAAAATTTTCCAATTTTTTCTTTAAGCTAGCCGACTAGAATGGTGATTGTTGTCCGAATTTGAATTAAAATGTTCAATATTTTGGTGCAAAATAGAAGTTACGTACTCTGAAACTCAACTTTGAGACAAACACTGCATCAAACTTTCTTTAAACCCCCTAAATCTTAGGGCAAATTTTTTAGTAAAATTTACATTTGGGCAAATTCGCATTTGCTAAAAACTTAAGAGGGAACAGTGGTTAACATTATATCGATATAATTTAAACCATAATTTTAACAAAACACAAAATTTTAACAAAGTTGCTATTTTTACAGACCCATACCAATAAGGACTTTGTTTATATCATTACTTAGTCACGCTTTCTAGATCAGGGTTAGTGTGAAGCGCTTATTTGTACGAGCCCATACAAATAGCCACTGTTAAAATTTAATGTTTCAAAAAGAACTTGCTTTTTCATAAATTACAAGGAACAAATGCAAGCGCCATACTGAAAACATAATGCATGAAACAAAAGTTAATATTTTCAAGTTACGATTGGCATTTACTCACTTCGATAATTTTGCTTAACGATGCATCAACAAACGATGCTAACTTGGCAACGTCATCAACCAAAATTAATTTCTGAACAATCGCTAGATGATCTTTTCTTTTAACTTTAAACAAATTTTTGTACAAATTCAGTCCTGTTACTTTGGCATCCACATTCTTCTTGACTGTTACATCATCGTCACAGATCGAAACATCAAACAAACTGAGCATTACCAATAATATCACATTTAACATAACTGCAGATTTTGATAAAAGTATGCACATTGCTCCGATTTACCAGCGTCTAAACATTTAGCTGTCAAATTGATTTAACAAGAAAGTTGAGCTGGAATAAAAGTTATTTTCAGTTTTCCAAACATGGAACAGATAAACTGGAGACTGCCAAAGAAGTTTTGAGAGTTTTTCACCAACTTACACTCCACGCACAATAAATTAAATTGTCAAACAGGAAATGTGATCTGGTGATTAGTTCCGGTTATTTTTATTTATTGTATATAATAAATTTACTCACTTTAGTTCTGCTATTGTGTAAGTATGTCTGCTTTTGTGTAAGTAACTGGTGTAATGTTTTGGCAATGAAACTAGAACTCATCAATTACAGTGCATATGTAATAAATTTATCAGATTAGTAGTTTATTTAGCTTAAAGAGATGTGAAAGTGTGAAAAAAGTGATGAAACAAAATGGCCCTCTCACTATCAAACAAATTTATCAAACTGAAATAGACTAGCTATATATTCATGTATAAAACTGTTAAAAATAATCCAGTTGCATTACAGAACTTACCGGTATTTGAATCAAAATCCAGTCGAATATCTATCAGAAGTAAAAGGCCTACCGCTACGGCACTACCGGTAGTCTACATATCTCTCCGGCATACAGATTAATTTTATGCCACCAATCAATAAAATTTTGCAAGCCCAAATTACGGAGTAATGAATTACCAAATGCGATTAAAGAGTGTAAAAGTTTAAAATCTTTCTCTAACAAAGTCAAAACTCACTTTTTAAACATAGACTAACAAAGTAGATAAAAGCTTGATCGATTAGCTACACAGTTGTTTGATTAAGGTTCATGAGTTGAACTGCTGTGGTGCTGCTGCTCATTTTTGTTTGCAGATATCCCTCAGAAAAAGCTGAAGACATAAAGTGGAAATTCTTCAGAGATTGGGCCTAGCACAGTAGCAATGACTTGCCCTGATTGACCAACCACATCACCAACATCAATGAAGCAAAAGGACAATTTCCAGTGTTTTACTTTGAACAGACTGTAAGGCCTAAACTGCATTGCCATGATTCTCCTTTTATGTCATATTGAATCTTCAAAAATGATCCGTATGATTGTACCGGTACGTTTTGGCATTCGTACTGCAGAAATAAAATTTTTTAAATTGAATTTATTATAGACTACATTGAATCAGGGAGCATCTTTGGTCCAGCAGTCCAGCTCACAAACTGCAGCCTGATGCCGGTAGTGTGCACTAGCAGTAGAATATATTAGTCTGCTAGTACTTACCGAGACTGTGTCAAACTAGACCAGGCCAAGCTTTGAAGATAATGCCTAAGCTCAGAGCTACAAATCATATACGGATATATATTATGTAAGTGTGGGCTCTGCGTTTGAAACGACATGCGCTGTTGACCACTGTCATTTCAAAGAAAGCACTGATCAGACGATACATCTGCCTAACCCATGTCCTGATGGTTAAATTATACTTGTTTTTTATTCGGCAAGGGGTAAACAACACAAAAAACGTTAAGAACTCCTGCTCTAGGTCTTGATAGGATGAAAGAATTTGTGACCAACACATGAAATTTGGTGGTACAGCAAATTCGAATTTTAGCGGATTTTCTGCCGGATTTCAACCATCTATTTAGCGGATTTTCAAGTATGATTTAGCGGATTTTTGCCTTCCATTATTGGCAACACTGCTCGCACGCTCGATCTGTTCTGTATACTTAATTCGCTAGTGCTGAATAAGCTCTATAAAACAATAAATTATACTGAATAATGTAAAAAATAACAATAAAAATTTAACTGATAATTTTAGTATTAGTGATGACTGGTGAGTGGAAAAGGAGTGACAGAGCTGCAAACAAATCGATGTTGTTTAGTTGATCAAAAAATATAACGTTAATTATTGTTTCATTCAAAAACAAAATATTTTTAAGTAAAGGCAACGTTACATTTACGTTTAAAAATTCTAAGAGTTTTGCTGAAACGTTGGATTGAAATTGAAAATATGCTTTAGCTCAGCATTTATTGCATATTACCCTTGGTAGGGGTTTTTAAGAAAACTTTAACTGCAATACAAAAGGTTTCGATTTCTTTTGAGAAATTTAAGCATGTATGGAATTTTTTTTAAAAAATTTGCTTGAAATATTTCATGTTGTGGTGAACTGTATGAATTATGTACCGGTAATCTAAAATGTCACTGATGAGTTTTTCGCACATTTGGCGACACATATCCGAAGAGATTTTACCAACCTGTTCATTTATCACAAAATTCCGCTAAGTATAAACCTTGGCAAACTGTTTAATTTAGACACGGTACAGTTTTTCTTTATAAGAAAGTTCATTTCTTTATTAAAAAGCTTAAACGTTTAGAAACAATGTGCGGACTGGGGATTAAGTTGAGCCTACTGCCAACCTACGATTGTACAATTTTAAAATCAAGCATTTCATAACACTCTATCGTAGTGTTGAAAAAACTGCTACAAATGAAGACGAATTTGTTCCTACTTACATATGCCCAAAGAAAAATTGATTAGGACTAGGTGACTGTACTCGTGGATTGACGTATTTTGGACGGTCACGATCGCATGACGTATTTTGAACGGGGCGCCTTGATGCTTTCTCGTGATAGGAGGACAAGTATGCACATAAATAAGTAGATGAAAAACCTATTCAACATATTGCGTTGACTATTTAATTGCTCATACGATATGCTTAGCAATTTAACGATATGCTTAACACTGCGATTGCGAATGCTACCGTGCAGATCTGGCGCCAGAGCAGTCGACTTAGGGGGCCTAAAGTTTGAAATTAGGCACAAAAGCGGCTGTTTCAAAAGAGTAAAGCTTGTTAATTCGGGGGGCAAGCATGTCGATTGACCTGGCCCTGCTATTATAAATTTACAGTATAGATAAATTTTGTAGCTAAGAGGACGGCGATCATTTTTTTTATTATTATTTTTTTATTGTAGAGACAAAAAATCAGTGGTAACATTGTCGTTGTGAGTATAGAACGAATTCAGACTTGCGAGAAATTTCTGTCATATTCAAGCTTTTTCATAAAGTTCATTTCTTGCTTTGGTAACTCTGTCGAGCCTTTGCGAAAATCATATCCAAAAATGCAACAACAAAGCTTGGGGAGATTAAATAACTATTGAAGCAATAGTTTTCTGATCATTGCTGCAGCGTAAATTATATGCTCAGAGCCGTATTTAGACAATGAGAAACTCTACGCTATTTCCATTTTTTTCACTAGAAATCGGTGAAAACCAAAAAAAGATCTTATGTCCGCAGATGTGGTGTTTTCACGAAAAATATCGGTGAAGACCAAAAAAAAGGTCTTCGTTGTTCAGGATAAGGCCCCTCATTTTCTCCGAGACCTCCCATTGTCTTCGAGGATCTAGGCTTCAGCTTGCTTAGCCTATGCTTAAATCCGGCCCTGCGTATGCTCCAGTAAGCAATACCTCACCTGCTGTGCCAACAACGAGAGCCTATAAATATTTATCTATTGTACGCGGAGATAATTTATCGTATTACAATGATTATGACTACTTCGGAAATAGCAATATCGTAGGCGCTGAAAGTTTTGTACACCATATGCAATTGAATAGACTCATTACGTTTTCATTTTCGTGCAAAATTTGGCTAATAATAATAACGCTTGCTATATTGCGCAACAAACTTTTGATAAAAACAAAGCAGCAGAGAGTAGAGACTGGTGATATATTCTTGAACTTCCGAATTTTGCGGTTTAAATTATAATATCATAGGCCTATCGCTGTAATGAAAAATACTGTTGAAATCAATACCACTGAAAAAAAGAAAACGGTGCAGTTTCAAGAAAATTGCGAAGAAGCGACGGGCAACTCACAATTCGCATGCATACGCACTTTATATCTTTTAAAACCATCATATTGCGTGCTATTTATGCTATTACTTTTACTTTTTTTATAAAGCGTGTGGGGTTTTTTAAACGCAAAATTATTGAGTAGAGTTTCATAATTTTGATTTTACGAACCGGTTCATGTCGCATTTTTTCTAGCTTTTCATTTCACCGTGAAAGCAGCGGAACTATAAATACCGTGGTTGAATTTATGGTGTCATCATTTCGGCATTAACTTATTGCAATTAAGACTATAGAAATGTTAGCGCTTCAGTCAAATCTCGATACTATGCCACTCCGCTATTATGCCACTCTGATACTATGCCGCTTTTGATCGTCCCAACGAAATTTAATAAAAAATAAAGTTACTATGCCATCCCTTTATCTCGATACTATGCCACGTAAGATTTATGAATGATTAGAAGAAAAAGAACCTTGTGACGAGTCAATGTATAACAGTATGGCACGTTTAAACGAACCACCACTTCTCCAGAATCTGTGCGGATTCATAATCACACGGAGTTGGAGGTGTTTCAAACTTAGAATAATCCGCGAGTTGAATGCTTGCTTGAATCACGACAAGCTTTTTCTTAGCCCTCATTAATACTTTAATACTGCTGTCGTTTCTCTTCTTTCAACAGCAGCCCTTTCAGTCAGTCAGTTAATTTTTTTTAGTTAATTTAGTATTTGTATAGTCAGTTAATTTAGTATTTGTATTGTGTCGCATAACTACAACACAGAAGCCCACAGCACTTTCGAAGTCAAAATTTCGTTTCAAATCGATATTTTACCCAAAATGTTAACTAAGAAGCGCAAGCGAACTGACTTAAACCAAGCGAGAAAACGACTCCTACTTTCGTTTCATAATGCTTTTGACTGACAAGTCAACAAATTCCTTCACGCTTGTATGGCAGACAAAATAGAAAAAACATTCGTTTGCCGCGAGCTTGAAAAGTGGAATCGTTTGTGAGTCGAATCCTTAATGATTACTAAGTAACAAATATTTTCTCTTTGCTTGTGAGCGTCGTGGCAGACAAAAGTATGAGGTGCCGTTTGTAAAATACGTTTTGCATGCACTCTACGGACAATTTTACGCTTTTCCCATTCTAAGCCAAAATGGTAACGAAAAAAGTTGGACTGCATTCTGCGGACTGTAAAGAAACATTGCAACAAGAAAGGATTTACTTAAACGCTTTTCAATGCAGTGCCATTTGTAAAATTAACATTACATACAGACCAAAGACAAATCAACAATTTTCTCTGTCTCGATACGAAATGGCAACGTAAAAAGTCGCGCATTTTGCGGACTGTAACCTAAACACGCTTTCATCCAGTCCAAGACAAAACCCGAAACGAGTAACAATGCGACGAAAAAGGATTTCGTTTCTAATCCTTTGACGAAGAGAAAATGAAGTGATTTATCTACGCGACGAGTAATGCCTAGACTCAAGACCAGCTTCGGCGGCCAGTAAAATAGTGCCGTCTGTAAAATAGTGCAAATCGTAAAATCCATTCGAAAGCGATTGGAAAACTTACGTCATTCAGTGGCACGAGCGTTATTCGCGAGCGTTTCTGGCGGCCACTGAATGACGTAAGTTTTCCAATCGCTTTCGAATGGATTTTACGATTTGCACTATTTTACAGACGGCACTACTTTACAGACGGCACAATTTTACTGGCCGCCAAAACTGGTCTTGAGTCTAGGCATTACTCGTCGCGTAGATAAATCACTTCATTTTCTCTTCGTCAAAGGATTAGAAACGAAATCCTTTTTCGTCGCATTGTTACTCGTTTCGGGTTTTGTCTTGGACTGGATGAAAGCGTGTTTAGGTTACAGTCCGCAAAATGCGCGACTTTTTACGTTGCCATTTTGTCTCGAGACAGAGAAAATCGTTGATTTGTCTTTGGTCTGTATGTAGTGTTAATTTTACAAATGGCACTGCATTGAAAAGCGTTTAAGTAAATCCTTTCTTGTTGCAATGTTTCTTTACAGTCCGCAGAATGCAGTCCAACTTTTTTCGTTACCATTTTGGCTTAGAATGGGAAAAGCGTAAAATTGTCCGTAGAGTGCATGCAAAACGTATTTTACAAACGGCACCTCATACAAAAAAGAAAAATATTCGGTTGCCGCGTGTTTGAAAGTTGGAATCGTTTGTGAGTCGAATCCTTAATGATTACTAAGTAAAAGATATTTTCTCTCTGCTTGTGAGGCGTCATAACGGACACAAGAGAAAAAATATTCGTCGTCGCGTGGTATTTAATTGTTTTGATTTTGCTGCTCTTTTTAGATTCGAATAGATTTTGATTCGTGACTGCTAGGGCAACCAGATTTTGACCTAAAAATTTTGACGTTGTTTTTTGTGATTTAGTAGAAGTTTAATGGCTTTCTGAGCCAGGTAATAATAGACTTACCATACGTCCCGGTTTAGCCTGGACAGTCCCGGTTTTAACGCCATGTCCCGGCGTTCCAACCGGTCGATCAAAATGTCCCGGTTAAGCCCTTCAACCAGCTAACATACTGTAGCTCTGACTTATTAATCAAAGCGGAGTGATGAGTTAATTTACTTCGTTTTGTTGGGTGCAATGCAATTGTTATGTCATTAATGTTATTGTAGCGGCCAGGCTCTAACGTTGCTACTATGGCAATGGCATCGTTAAAACTGGGAACGTATAGTGTTACATTTTCTTGTCGATGTATCACTTCATGAACCAGTCATTTTCAAACTTGAGGTGCAGCAAGAAAAAGCAGCACTAAATTGATTAGCTAGAGAAATTGCTAAATTAGGAAAAAAGTTTCAGGGTGAATTAGCCGGATAAAGCAAGGAACATTACGGAATACCAGTGACGTTGGAAGTACTTTTAAGTAAGAGGGGGGGGCTGAAATTTGTGTTACCATACCAACGTCTAGGGGACGAAGTCCCCCAGAACCCCCTCCTTGTTATCGCAACATACATTTTGCGTATAATGCACTTTACTTCAATAATAGTTGCTTGGAAACTGCTTGATGAACTCAAGCTTTCCTCTAGCTAACACAAACACGTAGCTAGAGATGGCATGGGCCGCTAGCGGACTTGTAAAAAAACGGTTAACGGCTTGTTAGCGGGTCTCTTAGCGGCTCATGCCATCTCTAGCTTCTGTGTTTGTGCTAGCTAGAGGAAAGCTTGAGTTCATCAAGCAGTTTCCAATTAAGTTTGAATAATGTGGTTAAAAGTTTATAAAAAGAATGGGCTTTGGGCGAGCTGGGCTTTATTTTTGGTGTGAGTTGCCGGGTCGGTTACGGTTACTGGGCGAGAGGTTACGGGCCGTGGGCGGTGTGGGCCTCAAAAAAGTCAACCCGAGCCATCTCTAACAGTAGCCAGATCGACGTTTGTAAACGTGTTAATCTCACTGAACTAAGTCAGACTGTTTTGATGGTTTCTGTAGCTTATGGCCAGGGGCGGATCCAGGGGGTAGGATGAGGGGTATGCATGCTCCCACCAACCATTTTCAAAAATATTTTTGATGTATGCAATTTTTCCATAATTTCGAACCTCTTCGATAGCAATAAGCGTTACGCCTTAAGCAAGCATAATCGAAAATGTGCAAACAAAACGCATCATATTTGGCGAAGCACTCAGAATTAGGGTCAAAAAATGTAAACAATATTTGCGTGAAAATTATCAAAAAACAGTAGCACTAAAAAAGCCATTACAGCATCTAAATTTTCAAAGTTTTTCCAAGGGAGCATGCCTCTGGACCCCCCTAGAGCTTTTCTAGTTTTTCAAGCAGCTTCTAATTTGTTCTGCCAAAAAAAAAGACGCTCCAAAAAATGTGGAAATTATGCCCCCCCCCTTTTAAAATTTCTCGCTACGCCACTGCTCCTCGGATAAACTAGTGTCAGCAGTCCTGTATACACACTTGCGCATTTGCATTTAAATTAGCACTCTTAATTGTTTGTTCGGAATCGTCCCGGTTTGTAATTGCAAAAATGTGGTAAGTCTGGGTAATAATATTTGACTTTATTGACTTTTGGTTGCCCTAGCGCTGATTTACTTAAACGAATACAAGTAACGAATAAAAATATCGAATATCGTTTTTAAAGTAATCCCTTAAAACCGTTTCTCAAAAGTAAAGGTTAAGCTCATCTCTAATAGCTGTTATTGCGCGAGATCAGCCAGACATCGCTGTCGACCCAGAGCAACTGAAGCGTAAAAGAAAAAAGGCATGATTCTAAGCAGGGAGTCGAACCGTTTAAAATATCGCTCCGGTTCAGGTTCATGTTCAAGAAATTTTATTTTTAACGGTTCAGTTCCGGTTCAGGTTCATGACTTTTCAAAAATTTGGGTTCAGGTTCGGGTTCAGTTGCACCAAAATTTAAAGGTTCGGGTTCGGTTCAGATTCAATGATCTTAAATTTAAACGGTTTAGGTTCGGTTCGGATTTACCGAAAAAAAGCGGTTGTTACCGGTTCGCGGTTCAGGTTCGGGTTCGGTTTGACTATACTTGCTTGTTTCAGACTCATTAAATTTTGAGAAGCAGAAAGAATGTTACGCATCGCAGCACATGTCTAGAGATTTTTATAAATATTTTTGAGAATCAGCTCCGGCTCAAACATTGTTACTAAACGATTTCTGTTCAGGTTTATGTCCACAAAATATTATAGATTCGGGTTCACTTGCATAAAATTTTAAAGGTTCGGGTTCGATTCAGGTTCACAGATTTGAAATATTAAAGGTTCGGGTTTGGTTCAGGTTCAATGATCTCAAATTTAAATGGTTCAGGTTCGGTTTGGGTTCACTGAAAAAAAGCGGTTTTTACCGGTTCGCGGTTTAGGTTCGGGTTCTACTCCTTACTACTACTACTACTACTACTAGTTTGATTGATTTGATAGTTTGATTTCTTCATCTTTATCCTCCTATCACGAGAAAGCGACGGAGGCGCTATGCGTAGGACGAATCCAGACTCGCTTAGGAGTTGCCTTTGTTTCCAAGTTTTCCGCTTGAATTTTTTTCTGACTTCTTTAATTTGCTGCTTGCCAGATTCCACCAAGCAGAGATAATCATCGTGAAGCATCTTATCCAAGGACGCAACAACGAGACTAGGTTGGGAGGTGAACCATCAACCTTGCGATCATGGTCGTCGTAAAAACGACGCTCCGAACCACTACGCCACGCTGCCGACTACTACTCCCTGATTCTAAGTTTTTACTACTACTACTACTCCCTGATTCTAAGTTTCCAGTTTATGTAAAAAGTCTATGGTCTAATGGTCTATTGTTATAAAAATGTTTCAAATTCAAACATTGATTTATTGTGAAAATGCATACGGTCCAATAACAAACTTTGCAAGGACCGGCATGGGGCCGCAGTCCGGTGGTTGCCGACCTCAGTTCTACAACAACGTGGTTTCGCGGTACTTTTCCAAGATGCTTTTTGCGGAAAATCCCGAAAATTTTCCGCTTTTGCTCTCTGAAGTATATTTAAAAAAAGTTACCGAAATATCGAGTAAAACAGTCTAAAAAGTAACGACGGTGTGGCAATCAGCATCTTACGTACCACAAACTTAAAATCTTGCAACAATGAATGAGTTATATAACAATCGGAAAGTTGATCAACTAACGCCCGGGCGCCAGAAGCGCTTCTCATACGAACGATCGTTCTTTCGAATTATTCAAAAATGGTACATTTTTAAAAGATCGACTGTACCAATAACGGTACTGAAAAAGCACCGCGTTAAAGTACCGCTCAACTCTGCAATCAATCTGTTTGTTTAACGAATGGTTAAATACGCCAAAAATCATTTTTAACAAAACCGCTACAGCAATTTTGTGCTACTGGCGGCAGTTTTTAATAATAATAAATAAAAAACCGATCCAGCTCAATGCCTGGTGGGATAACAGAGAATTTTTTATTTATTCTATTACCCCCAGTCTTCCCCATCCCGAATAAACAAAAAAATTCTGTCAGCCCACTAAAAATGATTAAGTTACGCAGGGAAGAAACAACTAGTAGATTGTCTATCTAACCCATGTCGTGCCTCAGATAGTCCAGCGTACTCTCCGTTATATTACGCCGCTGTTGCCAATTCACTGTGAAAGTCAAAGACTGCGGTAATGACGAATCTGCTATCACGCCCGAGCTTCGGTGATCCTATCTGAATATTCTGCTTCTCTGTCGACGTGATCAATCAGCCACTAATAGTTGGAAATTAACACGTATATTAACAATTAAAATCACTGACAGAACTTTGGTTTCCTAAACCCTAACTGTTAAACTTGACTGATATTAGCGATACGAGCTAGCAGGTAGGCGTCCTGTGGACAAGATATAGAACACATAAAAAACCCACCCTAATCTAGCTCTTTTATGGTCTCCTAGCGTGTCTTTGTATCAACGTTTACGCTACATTGAGTTTTTTGGCATTATTGAAATTTTGAACTGACTTGATACTGGTACGTCAATAAATGAAGGAAGCGTCTATTTCACCGGAAATTCCGGTTACCAAAGTTCGAAAATCGTGGTTTGCGGAACCGAAAACATCCCCTAACGGTTCCCCTACTGTGAGAGTCGCACTACAGGAACCGAAAACGGTTACGCAACTACGATTTTTCAAACTTTCGGTAACCGGAATTTTCGGTGAAATAGACACTTCGATAAAGGAATGAATGAATGAAATGAATCTAGCCCCTGAGGTTATTTAACTCTCATATTATGATATCAGTAAAACGTAGGCTTTGACGCTGCTGAAACTAAGAATCCTAACTAAACATAGAAACATTTTACTGAGTAAACACTCCTAACTGCATTGCCTCTCGCTCGTCTGCATCTCTATTCTGTCTAATTAAAGCACTGAAAAATACTAAAACACTTGATCAAAGTAGAGCTGACTTCATTGGGCTAAGTACTGGCTGATATTACGCTCAAATAAAGTAAATTAATGGAAGTCTCTATGGCAAAAACAAACTTTGAACTATGACGCAACAGTAGTCAAAGAATCTACATTCTACAAACAATTGTGACTAAAATAACAAAGCGGCTATCATTCTCCTACCCACTGCAAAACTTTTGCATCTATACCCATCTCGTTATTATACGCAGTTTTCTTACGCGTCACATGATTATCAAAAACGCGATTTTGTTGAAAAAGTTTTTTCGAATATTTAGTTTCTAGTGTTTGTTTATTGATCAATCAATCAATTTAAGTAATCAATCAATCAATCTATTTCTGCAAATACGGATAATGTTTTTTTGTCTGGTAAGGTTACCAGCCCTGCAACGTACTTGTCAGGCAAAACAACTTTTGTCCGAGGTAAGTTACGGTACCAGCCCTCATGAATTACTGTACAATTGCATTTTCTTTCTTGGTCAATCTCAAAGAATCCCAGGATTGCGAGCTTGGGTTTTCTAAATCAGTCCTGAAATCCCATCTCTAGTTCAAGCTTTGGAACCACTTAGCGTAGACATGAGGACAACCTGGGTACAATTGTTAAGCTCAGCAAGAAGAATCAAATCGATCCAATCAAAAAGAAATACACTGATACAGTAAATTTAGACTTTGGCCAGTAAGCTAGCAGAGTTGAGAGTAACACCAAGCTAGTTGATCTGTTGATACTGGTATGAAAGGCAGAAGGGCCAAAAATATCTATCTTCTGTTGTAGTGACTGGGTAGCCTAATTGAATTAGCTTACACTACCAGTTACCTAAGAGTAGCGGTGTCGGTGTCATTAGACTACAAAGCAGTAAAAGTGCATTACACAAATATCAAGCAAATACAACAAGTTGACAGATGACAGTGTCGTAAAAATGTGAGATTCATATATACCTATATAATCTTGAGCTTAATTGTTGCTGTTAGCCTTAGTCAAGTTAAACAGTTTATTTGCCTGAATACAAACGTAAACAAAACAATGCACTTGGCACAAATAACAGTCAGTTTGTTCAGGCCAGGAAGCATCAACAAACCCTTCGGTTTTTAAATCAAGATGCATCCTAACTTGTTACTTCGCAGTGAAACCAACAGCTAAAGCAAAACAAAGAAGAAAAAATAAAGCCATTGCTAGGCTACCGGTACTTTTGTCACTGTTCAATGTTCATATGCAACTAGTTACATTTTTGGTAGTGTGTATTTTGCCACTTTAATTATTATTGTTGCCTGTAGATCCTGATTGGCCAATTTACACTCAAAACTAATTGTTTTTTTTTCTTTTCTTACCCTACTTTAGTTTAATTGAGTGTTGTGACCATGTCTACTAATCCCTCATTTTCAAGTTTCATTCTCACTAGCATGTTACAATGTTAATCGTTTCGTGGCTTCTTTCTTTTTCTGCTTCCATTTGTAGTTGAATTCCTTGACTATAATGCTGTGTTCTACCTGATATCTATTTATTTGACTGTGCAGAAATAAAAGACACTACTACTATTAGTCATGTGTGATTACATATAGATGCAAGCCAATCAACAGTCATGCGTACAGACACAAGCCCATCAAGATCTAGCTGTTAATAGCTGAACAGACACTGCCTACATCTTTTGCAAGTATTTGCATTCCTACTAATTACTACCATCCCAAGGTTACTTTGACAACTTGTTGTTTTTGCTTGTGAAATAAGCTAATAACATATAATATTGGTAGTGGGTAAGGTTACATGCTCATAAAAACAAGCTCTTTTATGTTTCTTGTATTATCCTTTCACACTCTCCTTGGTTGTACGAGAGCGTGACAAAGAAATCGAGCCCATAAGAATAGCCACTTCATAGGCCTAATATTTTGAACCGAACTACCGAATTTAATTTAAGCTCACAGCTCTGTCTAATGCTTAAAATCCTTAATCACTTATCTCCAATGTACTTGCGTAATCTGTTTCACGTATATATAAATTCCTTCTCATGTCTATTATATATATGCCTAAGGTCGGCAACTCTGAATTGACTGTTTGAAAATTAAGACAGATCACTGTTCTAACAAAGTTGTTTCCCACAAAATGTGTGTTGCTTGAATGTGCTTGTTGCCTGTAAAGTTATATGCTAGTTCCTCAGTCCAGTGTCTCTGTATTTAAAAAATTGCTTAAGACTCTCAACTACAACCTTGCTTTTCAAATTTAATGCTCTGTTGCATGAAGAAGTGTTGCTGTTATTGCTGTATATATATAATTTTTGCATTACGCTGTTCCATTGTTTAGTTTACTTGAGATAATTTTGTTTGGTTTGCTTGTTTTGGTACATCTTTAACTTTGCTTGCGTATTTTTAATCTTGACACTAGATTTTTCATGCATAGAGCTGCATCACAAATAGCTAATTATGTTCATATTTTTTAATACTGTAATATTTCACTTCTTTCATTTTGCATTTCCTTATCTCCCTAATCTTAACTAATATTCTTGCCATGCTGCTTTGAGATCCTCAGGTAATTTTTTGCCCAGATAAAGCGGTATACTAATACTTTGTAATTATTATTATTAACCTTTACGTTTCAGCAGTTCAGTGTGTATACATACATGTTGGTATTGATGCTGTTGTATATTGAAGTGAGTGAATCTGAATAGTTGTGCTGGGATATTGCTGTTGTTTCCCATGTCTGATAATTAAATTATAAATATGTTTCATTTTCGAGCTTTGAAAGCTCTGGAGAAATCTTTTTATGCTTCTCAGGTATATCCTCATATATCTTCAGTGTGCCGTAATGCATCATCTGTGTATGTTGTCAACGAAAATGTCTTGACAAAATCTCAAATTGAAAAAGAAACTTGCAACAGACTTTTGCTTTTTATTAAGCACAAGCAACGTCACAACCTGCATGTTAACTTGGGCACAATTGAAAAAACCACGAATCTTCTCTTGCGTCATGATTTGTTGAACGAAAGCAATGCACGATTGTTAATTTCTGCTTGTGGCAACAACATGGTTTATCACAATAACAAAAAAACAGCTCAAGCTCAAAAAATATTTGATGTTGTCGACAAAAAGTCCACTGCTCTAGCTAATGAACTTTTAAAAGTCTTGTTAGAAAATGGCATGTCGTTTGATTTTTCTCAAATATTAAAACGTTACGATCGGCTGAATATCATTCCCGATGAAAATACCTTTGTTAGGTTAATTGCTGGCAATTGTTTGGAAGGAAAGATGAAGTTGGCATGCCAAGTCCTGCCTTTATTTTACGAACATGGCTTTGAGATTCCGACTGAGGTTTATGGCTATTTTGCATTTGCGCTTTGTGAACGAGGCTCTTCTGAAGCAGCGATTAAACTTACAGAGCAGCTTTTAAAACATGAAGAGAAACTTTCTTGGGATCTTTTTTACTATTTACTGCTTGGTTTAACAAAGCAAACTGATCTGAGCGTGGTCGATGACGTGGTGGAAAAATTTGAAGCCAGACTAGATCGAGATTTAAGTACATCTTCTTTAGTGAAAATTTATAAAGAATTTTTGAAGCGAGGAATTGGCGAAAAAGCTTTCGACATGATGAAGTTTGCGAGAGTCCGGCATCTTGACGTTCAGAAATGCGCGGAAAACTTCAAGCAAATCCCAGTACGAGATGCAGCTCCTTTTTTAAAGCATCTTTTAACTCACTTCAGGGGTTATTTGAAGTCCGGTAGCTTGCCCATCCCACTGCGCATAATTTTGTTGGATTGTTTGCGCCGTGGAAAAAGTTTTGATGATTACTGGAATGAGATGTTGTTCATGAAACAATTTGATCAAACTCTAGATGGGGTGGAATTTCTCGCCTTTGCACTTTTGGTCAGTGGAAACTCAGAGTACTGCGAGTTATTCGTTAACAGATTGTCGGAGAGAGGAATTCGTTTCTCGCTTCCAATCTCGACACATTTTACTCAGAGCCTGGAGAAGATCAAAGTTGATCAGGTAAAAATTGAAAAATTTGTGGAATCACTGGAAGCCGAAAAAAAATTTGAGTTTGAGAGTGTTAAGGAGCCAGAGAACGACGAAGAAGATCAGTATAAAGTTGTTGCTCACAATTAAATATAGAATTATTTATTCCATTTATCTCTCTCTAAATATATTTGTAAAGTTTTTGTACTTTGTGTTGCAAACTCACTTCTCACCGATCCAAATTTGTTGAGTGAGCACGTACATGCCTTCTAGTACATGATCGTGAGCGCTGCTTACTGACATTTCAGCTCCTCTTTTTAGTAATTTGATTTTGCATTGTCATAAAATTGTGGATGTTTTGTTAAGTTTTTTTTGTATGTCTTAGAGTTTGCTTTGGGTAATGTTTTGTTACGGCCTTTAAAATTGTTATGACGTCACAATTGCAACATTTTATGGATAAGGCCAATCCTACTCATTATTCGATTGCTTTCATAGCTCACAAACTTGGTTGTGAGTTGAAGCCATAGGCGCACGCAAGAGGGCCACGGTGTCATAGCTCCCCTTTGGCCCTGTAATAAGGTGCTAAAACCCAACTTTCAGACTATAATTTCTCAAACTAATAATGGTTGCCGCCTCCTTTTTACTTATTTTAGCCAAGAATCTGCTTTTAGACATAAGCTGCGAAAATATTTTCGCATTTTCTATGGTGACTACACTCGCTGCATGCCCTTTTGCGATAAAAAAAAAGTGCGCTAAAATGAGTGTTTTTAAGTGAAAACCGCGAAAAATCCTGGGCGGCTGGGGGCTGAGCCCCCAGATCCCCGGCTGTGCCCCCCTCCCCCCCATTGCCAAATCCTGGGTGCGTCACTGCTGGTGGAAGCAGGGAGAATTATGTTCACAGCGAGTTATATTTGAAGAGATCGATTGAAATGGTGGTGGTGGCGCTTATAATCTGCTGATAATTTACAAACCTTCGTGTTATAATCTCAGACTTCTTGAATCTTGATCAAAAAGTTTTTTAATTTATTTCTGACTGTGGCTTAGGTTGGACCTTGGCTGACAGATTGCCATTAAATTTTATAATCCTTCTCAACGACTGTCAGCGACATGGCCAAGCGGTGGCGCGCAGGTGACAGATCTTACGTGACGGATTCAATTTGCGGCTGGAGCCGATCGCATATGACATATGTAACGGATGGCTGCTGACTCGAAGAGTGCGAGCTCACTTCGCAGTTTCCCTCAATTTCTGTTAAATTTTGTGTTCAATATAATTTGAAAATAACCTCAACATTAACACAGAGATGAAACATTTTTTTAATAATCTGATGTAGATCAAAAACTCCTACATTGCTGCGCACATGTACATGATAACTAGTGGGCTATATGAGGCAAAGTTAGTGATAATGATCAGGAGGATACCCCAAGCCTGCATTAAGAGGCACGTTACGTTGCAAGTTTTTTACCTACTTGTACACGATTTTATGACGTTTACGTGAAAATCATTGTAACTTGCCAGAATTCTCAGACAAAAGATGGAACTTTCAATGTTGGGTTGACGCAGCTTTTACTTTTTATGTTTCCGTTTTGGTGATAATCTATTCAGTTTTTTTTACTTTTTCTGTCAAACTATTTGCTTGAAAACTCGTCATCTTTTAACTTATCCAAAAACTGATCAATGCATGTTCTCTTTCACCGTTTCGTGTAAAATTTGAGTCAAGGAAATGTCAGAATCTGACATCAAAATACTTTATCTTGTTGTGTCCGGTGCTCGCCATTAAAGAGGATTTTCATGCATGTGTTTGGATTAAGTTGAGAGTCGGTTGAAATTTAGTCAGAGTACAGTTGTTGGCAGAGATTGGCATTTATCGGCAATAACTTTTTACTCAATTGTTATTGTTCATCGCTCAAAATAGTTTTGAATTATCAATTACTGATATCGCTTCTGTAACATAATTTGTTATCGCCGATAAAGTATCGCGATAAACGATTGTAATGTTTATGCACACAGTGTAAAGTTAGCGAGTTGGCGCTATGGAAAAAATACGCTGTGTTCGTAAAGCCTTGTTGCAATTCAACAAAATCTTTCTTTGTTTTGTTTGATGCCACGGCAGAGTCCGTGAACTTGTTCTCTTTTCGTGAAAAATCTAGGAAAACATTTTTGCAATTTGACTTACAAAAAAACTTCGTCAAACACCTCGAAAATTTACCGCAACATGTATCGGAAAAACTTATCGGCGGTAATTTATCGATATCGCTTTAAGAAATTGAGATTTATCGGTGTCGTCCAAGGCTTTTGAAGTTATCGATTATCGTTATCGCTTTCACCGGCGCTTGGTGTATCGGTTAAGAGCGTCCACTTGGTAGGCGCTAGACTGGGGTTTTCTTCCCAGTCGGGTCATACTAAAGACTTTAAAAATAGTATTCGCAGCTTTCGCGCCAGGCGCTCGGCACAGGCGGAACTGCGAAGGGTTTTGTGAATGTGTTGTTCGTCATGTTATGTCCCTTTACAGCGTTCAATCATTCGTGATTGAAAATTGTAATGGGCCGACAACTGAAAATGGCCTACACAATGTGTGCTTGCACCCGCTGTCCCGTACCTTTACCTTTTACAGAAAGGTTTATCGTGCCCATCTGTGGTTATTGGCTGCGTCGATGGTGATGCTGCCAATCTGAGCGTGCAAGTTCCAAACATGGGAATGACTTGGGGTTTACCCTAATTGTACCTTGAATTCAACTCCTCGGCGGTGAAGTTTGCTTTACAATTACGTAAAACTTCAGGCATGAAGAAAGAACCGAATTTTCTGTTTAGATTGTTGGCAAATGTAGATCCCAAACTTTCATCTCTGACCTGATTATTGTCAGTGGAGGCTTTGGCATTAGAAGTAGCACTCTGCATTTATCCACATTTGTGGCCTACGTTGGCGGATTTCGAAGGGTAGGCTCAATTCCTCCCTTAAATTTTTAGTTGAACGTACTGTATTACCAGCACCATCTCGCTATTTTGAGATGGACCCCCGACTGCAAGATCAACACTTTTTTGACTCGAGCCCATCCAGAAATATTCTAGACCCGGCCCTGATGTATCGCAATGAAGAAATTTAATTTTTTATGACCGTTGGCAGAGCTGAGAGTGTAACTGAGAATTCACTCTTGATCTTGTGAAGTCATAACTTTGTTTAAACTTGAATTTGACATTCCAAGCCGGGTCGGCACTCTGCACCCACGAGCCGACGCTCATGACAAGTGGACATTGAAATGGGTTAGCCCAAAATCGAGCTTTTTGTCTTTATAATGACGTGTAGCACGGCGTTAACTTGTTCAGCCAAACTATATACCATTATATACAAAGATAGATTGTTGTCAATGACCGAGCTGTTTGTTCAAATCGAACACAGTGTCGCCAACGGCTCGCCACCGCTGCGATGTTTCTTCGGAGCTGTGTTTCCAGACGCTAAACGAGATGGGTCCCGCCACTCGTTACACGCTTCGGTGTAATACCGCTAATACAATGAAGGTTTGATTTTTTTTTTTTAAGACATGCAGCTTGACTCAACTTGCTAAGCCAAGCTACTAATGATTATAAACGAAGAAATAGATTGCTATCAATCTATCGTTTCGAACGCTGGATAAGGTTGTCAACACAGTAGATTGGAAGCGAGATGATCAACATCTTTATTGATATTTTTGGTCTCATTCTTTCAACTTTGGTTCATAAGTTAGCAAAATAAACACAAGAGCCGGCAACATAAAAAATCACAGTGGCTAGAACGCGGCGAAAGCAAGCAATACAAGGAAGAAAACAATAAAAAATCATAAAAAAATTGATTGATTCGCAATTCGATCCTCTCGGGAGGTGGGGTCGCACCTGAAGAAAGCAAACAGTGGAGCTAAGGACATCTGTGCTACTCAGTGTGTTCTCGTAAAATGAAGGCAATAACTCATCAGAGATTCTTAGGCCTATACTTTGGTGAATTGCACGTTTCGACCGGAATCGGAAAATTCCGGATAAATTTCCGGGTTCCAAGTTTGTTCAATTGTGTAACGTTGAAGTCGGCCTTTGGATAAAATTTCTTGTTTTTCCGAATCCGACCACCGAGTTCGTAAACCGGATTGAATCTTCTTTTTCTCGCGAAGCCAAGCTTCATTTTCCGCTCGACGTTTTGCGTCATTTATGACGCGGTCACGTTCTTGCTCTGCTGACGTAAACTGAACGTCATAGACACGTACATCGCTGTCGTCATCAACGTAATATATTATGACAAGAGCGTATCCCGACTCGGCTCGCATTTCGTTTCCATGTAAACGAAGCGAAATCAAGCTGCTTGTGACGTCATTTCCGCTACCGTAAGCGCTACGTAACGTCCGTTCTCGACCATCAGCTACTTGCATAGTTTGTTTATCTTTGGCGAAGGCACTGGCGGGTTTGCTCAGAAACAAAACCGGTTTGCCTTCGTGGTTCTGGCTCATAGCTGCTAGTGACGTGTCTGCTCGGCGACCAATCAGCGCTTCAGCACCACTCACGACACTGCTGTATCTTTTTACGTCATCAGTCGCAGTATCGGTGACCTGCGCGGTGATCGAACCCCGGTCTATTGAGATGATCAATCCTTGCGCAAGCATGGATCCCCCTGCAACGTACACAAGCTTAACATCGTATGTTGCGACCGACAAATTTCTTTTACAAACCTGGCGTGAAGTGGGAGGCGGGGTGTCTGGGGACCAGTACAGAGGGGGTTGACGTCTGCAGGTTCATGTAGGTTGACAAGTGACGTGACAATTGGCACTCGGCGCTCGATTTGTCCTGGAAATTATAAAAACATTAAAATCGTGCAATCAACAAAATTTCATTCTTTCTACCTTCTGTCGTCTGGCAATTTGCGGATCTGGAGCAACATTTTGCAACTTGAATCCGAGAGCGTTCAGCCAACTCCGTGTATCGGTCATGTGATCCAAGTATGGAGATAAATTCACCGCGTCGTTCACTTGATATAATCTCATCGGAAACGAACCAGCTCCGGTCAAAGGAATGAATTTGACAGCAGACGATGTAAATTGTGCAATCCGCGGATCGTAATCAACTCCGTAAAATATCCTGAAGGATTTTTCCTCACTCCTTCCGCCGACACCTAGTGGTTCTGCAGAGGAAATTTCGGATCTTTTTTGCGGAGTTAAAACGTCTCGGTTGTGGAAATGCAATAAGCGTGTCGTGGGGTCATAAATCTCTCCACGGAATCCAACGTGTAAAATGAGCCCAGGATTGGAGTCAAAAATGATCTCACCGAAGGGAGAGTACCTGTCCAACAAAACATTCATGTTAAGCTTTAAGGTAAATCTCGTACTAAGTTGATCGCCAGATCGTGTTAGCTTCGCTCTTCTGCTTTTTTAAAACTTAGTTCGAAGAAACTCAGGTAGAGCACACGAGCATATTTACCGAGGCCACGAATCAAATTTTTGTAATCTTTAGGCTTACGGTTGTTACGGAATGAGTTTTGCACAGCCTCTCGGCGATCCTTCACTGCACTTGTTACTGGCGACTATGAGCAAGAGATCCAACCAACTTGATAAATTACATTTTTTTTTAAATAAAATCCAACGGAATTTTATTACCAGCGACTGCAGAATTTTGATCACCAGCGACTGCAGCAAAAATTAATCAAGGTTGACTCGGCTTACTGCAATCGCGACTCCAAAACGAAATAGCTTGAACTTAAAAGAAATTAAAACGTCTTGCCATCTCCACGTACACTAAGTGTCTGAACCAAGGTGTCAGTTGTAGCAGTTAACAGTGCATCAAAATAAAAAAAGGTTGCAAAAAAAGCGTGGAATTGCAGCAGGTTGCTTTACTACAAGGAAGTTGCAGCTGCGAGTCTGAGTGCCCGTCATCGACAACACACAAGCGACAAGTTTGAAATGAGGGTTCGAATCTTGGTGAGGATTATTACCAAATAAATTTTTTAACCGTGATGGAACAACGGTTCTTGGTTCCAGTTTTTGTGTCACAAACAACGACATCAAAATATTGATTATGATGCAGAGACTAGAACCGCCGGCCTATGGACCACCGAAATTGGACAGGTGGACAGGGTAAGCGTTGAGCGGTTGCCGGGAAATACTCCGAGCAGTAAACAAGGAGCGATGCTTTGTTGAAACAATGCAGCATTAAAAAAACGACATGGCCTAGCACTAGCAGCATCCCGCCATTGCACTTCTTTTGCACTGGATTCGAGTCACGGCTGGAACATAAGATATTGTCTTTGAGCGAATGTAACCTTGAAAATCCCCATTTATTTCGGGGATTCCCGAATCAAATTTGCGTTCTCCGATATTATACAACAAGATCCTGACACGAAAGGATTTGAACCCACCTGATCTGTTTCAAAATCCTGGTTCCCTGCTCCAACACTACGATCGGCGTACCCACGTGATCACATGCAATCAACCATGACACTCCATCGCTTCGGTCTAGTGCAAACAGGTGACCTTCGACGTCGTAACGAAAAGTGGTGACTAAACCTACAACAAAGTGACGTCAGCGCTTAAAACAAATCAGAGAAAAGTGACGTAAATACCTGAGGTGACGTTGAAGACATGGGTCAAACGATGGGGGAGTATGACGTCAGCATAGACGTAGCGGACCACTTCGTCCCCCATAACCCTCGTGCTCAGTCGACCGAATCCATCGTATCCGTAGTCAATCTGTAAAAGTCACTGTGGGGTCACCAAAGAAGATTGCGCGGAGACGCATATCCGCTTTTGACAAACTAGAATTATCCTACAATTCGACATTCCATCATCTTCCTACATTTTTCTACGAAGCAGGCACCTGAGAAACTCCAGAGATGGAACGAATCGAAACACTGCAGGGATTTAAGCGTTTGGAACGAAGTTTTATGTCTGGTCACATTAAATGTACAGTGGACCAGGAGCAACCTGGACAGCTGATCCAGACTTCCTGAAACAACGAGCCAGCCTACAACGAATTAGAATGTTTGCTCAGGTTGGCTTGAATGAGGCTGAATCGATTGCGAACTGGCGCAGCTCGATCCTCCATGCACAGATGAGGCTCGCTCCTTCGCCGGATGTGAATGTGATGCATTTGAGCCAACAGAACACGTGATCTCCATTTCAACACACCTTGCACCACGGTCCATGGTCTGCTGCTACTGGATGACGTAGTAGCGTAGGGAGGGGGGCCATGTTCCCCCCATTTGACTTTGTTTTTTAGTAAAGAAACAAATGTTGTTAGGTGAGTGAAATATGCCAGACTCTTGTTGATGGATTAATGCCCTCCTCCCGCCCCCGTTTTAAAATTTCTCGCCAGCGACTGGAACCAGAAGCTGGCGACATCACTGCTTGCTCCTGATCCCGGTCCAGGGTAACAATCTGGGCCGGTAAAACGTCGGCCCTCGGTAACCTGAGTGTTGTTTGCCATTGATCCAGAGTGGACACTCGAACAAACGACAAGTCTCACCTCGTAAGTTCCCCGCATATCGTAAGCTTTCACCAAATTTCCGAACGAGTTGTATTCGAACACTTCGTGTCCTCGTTGTTGCAGGAACCCGTCCTGGTCGTACACGTACTCAACGTCTCCGAATGAGGACAACCTGGGGGGATACAATCACATTAAACACCAGTTGAAGAAGCCTAAACTTTATTCACAGAAACAAAGCAATTTGCGAAGTTAATCGGAAATGTTCGGACTCACCTTCCCTGCTCGTCGTATCGCAGCGCAGTCAGAGACCTTGAACTTTGAACTTGTGTCAACTTTCCATCATTGTCATACACATATCTCCACATCATGGCTCCGTTCCTATCGACCCTCAGCAGCGAGCCAACTTCGTCATAATGATATTCATAACTTGAAACATTGCTGTGCAATTCAAACAGCGTATCCTCATGCGTCACCCGCCCCCCAGATCCGTACTTCAAATTCGTTCGAAAAACTACTATCCTGTAAAATTAACAAACATGAAGCAGGAATATTTACAATCCGGGTTCAACACCCGGTGAGGTCTGGACACTCTGTGACAATTGCACACCTTTTGAGCAAGTTAGATAGAACGAATCGAATATTCTAATACTTTGTTGAACTTTGTTTCAACATGAAATGAAGCGAACCTTCCAGGTCACACTTACCCGGGCCACATCCAGGTCACACTTACCCGGGCCACATCTCCAGGTCACACTTACCCGGGCCACATCTCCAGTTCAAGTCGACCAAAAAGTATACGGACTTTCTGCATCATAATCAAATGTTTGATGTCGCAATTGAAAAAGGTGATTACGTCATCAATTTAATTATGATGCAAAAAGTCCAGTAGCGTATTTAGGGGGGTAGGGGAGCATTGGGCCATGGCCTCCCCTTTTGACTCTGCCTTTTAGTAAAAAAGAACAAAATTAATGGCGCCAAGTGATTGAAATATGCCAAACTCTTTTGATGGTTTCTGCAGCTTAATGGCCAAGGGCGGATCCAGGGTTAGGATGAAGGGTATGCATCTTTCGACCAGCCATTTTCAAAAAGGTAGTGTCCATTTTGCCGTCAACGGCAAAACAGCTTTTAGGTCTATTTTGCCGTAAGTGACGTTGTGGGTTTTTACGCGCCGTTTTGTACTAGATTGCCACGACTTCTCGATAGCTCAGTGGATAGAGCGCTGTGTATAGAGGGAAGCGCTGCACTAGTATTGGGTTCGATTCTCGTCGCGGCTTCGGTTCGATTCGGATTCGTGTGACCTAGGGTTAACAATCGGGTTCGTGAAGACAGTAGCATAGAATGAGATGTAATATTCGTGTGACATGGGGTTATGTAGCTGCGGCAAAATAGACCTAAAAGCTATTATACCGTTAACGGCAAAATAAACACTGCCTTTCAAAAATGCTTTAATGTATACAATTTTTCCAAAATTTCGAACCTTTTTGATAACAATAAGACTTACGCCCTAAGCACGGATAATCGAAAATGTGCGAACAAAATGCATCATATTTAGCGAAGCACTCAGAATTAGGGTAAGAAAAATAAAGAAAATTTGCCTTAAAACTATTCAAATAGCACTAAAATAGCCATTACAGCATGTAAATTTTCAAAAATTTTCAGGGGGAGCATGCCCCCGGACCCCCCTAGAGTCTTTCTTGCTTCTCAATCAGCTTTAAATTTGTTCCGCCGAAAAAGAAAACGCTTAAAAAAATTTGAAAATTAGGCACCCCCTTTTAAAATTTCTCGCTACACCACTGAAAAAGTCTGTAGGCTTTTTGGCCCACTTAAACTGGATAGTGGACTGGGTGATGTGGAAATGTGACATGTGGACAGGGTGATGTGGAGATGTGAGCAGGGTGATGTGGAGATGTGTATAGGGTGATATGGAGATGTCAGCAGGGAGATGTGGGCAGGGTGATGTGGACAGGAGGAATGTTTGCACAAAAATTATCAATTTTATTCAAAGTGTCGCCCGCTCACCCATAAGCTCCAATCCACGAAGCGATCATGCGCCCGGAGTTGTCAAACTGTTTCGTCAGAGTGAAGAATTCATTTCCAATTGCGTAAATCCTAGATGACATATCGATGACCCGATACGCTCCGAACGTCATCAACTTACCAGATACGTCATTGTAACTGAGATATTCCACCGGAAGTCCAGTTTCGTTCATTTTGACCTGAAAAGTTCAACAGTATCTCAAAAATTACAAAAACTTTTACTTGTTCCACGATCAACCTCGACCCCCCACATCACCATCCCCTGCATTAACTTCATCCCCTTGATTAACCCCGCATCACCTCGAGCAACTTAACATATTCACCTCTATACTGCGGGGGCGCAGATTGACGTCATAAGTGAACTCAAACGTTGCCAAAAAACCGCCATTGTTGGTTGAGGTAATCACGTGGCGCTGAACAAGGGGCCCGTTGCGATGGAAACGCAGAGTGCAATCTGGGGAGGAGAGGGCGACAAGCTCACCGGAATGAGGATCGCGCAACATTGACGTCATTGTTGAATCATAAATGATCTTGGTCATGTGACCGTGTACGTCATAGCGGAACGCCACTTTTCGTTTTTCTCCTGAAAACAAAAAAAAACAAAGGAAAATATTAACACGTCATGGATTGATGACGAAATGTGAGATTAATATCCATAAAACGTCTTCGCCACAAACTACGTGACGTCACCAACGCCAGGTCTAGTACCCCCTGTACTGCACATACACACACACACACACACACACACATACATAAAAGTCATACATACCCGGATACATGAAGGCAAGGATGTTCCCACTATCGCCCCTGTCCTCTGTGTACAGTGTGGAACCACTTGGACCACTGACAGAGGTCCGGATGAACCCGACACCCACCATCTTCTTGATGTTATAGGACTGACCCGAGGGCAGAGTTAGTCGACGTAGGTTGTCCTGGTCATCATAAGTGAAATCGTACTGGGACGTTGATCCAGGCAGGACCATGGTCACCCCCTGCACAATGATCGTGTTCATTATAACTGGGCCAATATATTCGTTTCACTCTAAATAATGACGCAATGAAACCGGAAGTAAAAGCTGTCTTTTACATCTTTTCCGAAATGATGTATTATTGCAAACATCACGAACGCAGCGAGAATCGAACCCAATACCTGGTCATTATAATTCCATCTCCAGATTGATCCATCAGCAAGCTGACTCATTAGTTTCTGTCCCTTGACGTCATAATCAACTTTTTCACTTTCTCCACCTCGCTGCCACGTCACTGCATGACCCATGTCGTCATAAGTGACGTTAACAGGGGTAATTCCCCCACTGGGCATCCACATAGAAGGCAATCCTTTTTCATTGTACTACGAAACATAAAGTAACTTCGTGTGAAAAGTTTTTAAATTACAACAACTTCAATCAACCAATTGACGACGTTCAGGTCTGGTTGTGAAAGCAAAGTTTTATTATTGCATCAAAAACTGCGTCATGATATCAAAAAAATCAAATCTTTACACTCGCGGTATTGCCGAAGCGTGTAACGAGTGACGGGATACATCGCCTCGGTTTAGCGCCTAGGCAACACAGCTCCGAAGAAACATCGCAGTGGTTGCGGCAATGTTTCCGATTTAACCGGCCCGGGAATCGAACCCCAGACCTTCTGCTACGATAGCGATGTAGTTAGCACCTGAGCTTGCGGACAGCATTTTTTCTCCAGCGCACAAGCTGATCGTATCTCTACGCAAAGCAATTAGAATAGGCTCCAATTTCGACGCAGAGCATTTGGAACATCCACTTACTTGAACGCGAAGCATAAACTTGGTGTGGTCGTCATAAATCTTTTCCATTCTCATTCCTTGCGAATAATCAAGTGATAAGATGTTGCGGTTATTTACACGCATCCGTCTTCCAAGTAGAACCTGATCTGCAGGATAACCTGAACAGATGTGAAGATATTAGCCTCGGATGTATTTGAACCTTGGTCCATCGAAGTCAGAAAAAGATGGCACCTGTCCAATTTGTCCATGTTTGGTAATTACCACTCCGAGATAGAACCAGCAAGTTAAACTTTGAACATTCAGTAGCATATCCAATTATCCTTCCTCCTATCACGAAAAAATGATCAAACCACTATAACGAACTCGCCTGGGTGTTGCCGGCCATCTGTCTACCACAGCAAGATGGGAGAATCCCGCTAAGTGTCTTTCCTAGCGGCACAACATGTAAACTTACCGGCTTGTTCTCCAAACTATCCCTTTAATACATAGTGTCAAGCAGGGAAGCTGTGAATATCAGTTTTACAGTTATTGGTTTTACCAGACTCGAAATCAAACCCGACTGCACTGCTTCAAAAGCGAACGTTCTTATCACTCGACCATCTGAGCTGTTAAAATTGCGAATTCGATCGCAATTCTAAATAACCTGGAAGACCGCACCCAACCATTCAACTATCGTAGCGAATCCTCACCGTTTTCTTCTTCTTTCCGCCTCCTCCATTCGATTTTGCTCTCCAAGGGGTCGGAGGGAAGCTGGATGGTCCGCTTAGCAAGAGATGGGGATGTCAGGCCCAACACTGGATGGGGTTTTGTTTCCAAGATTAGTTCGGATTCATCAAGATATCTCACGGATATGGAATTATCTGTCCATATCCGATACACTGTCCGCATTGCGCCTGCGCACAACCAATCAAGAATAAGTGACGTCACTATCCTTTCGTCTTCCAAATTATAATTATCTGTTTTACCTTCTACTGTTGTGATGACGTCACATATGTAGCCAGGTTCCGTAGAAATGATGACGTTACGACTCCCAACCCCGGTTTGTTCTTCACCAGCAGATGTCGCTATTGTTTTCATCGTCACAGTATGCACTGTGGCATTGGATGACGCGTGCAATGACGTCATTGCACCGGTTGATGACGTGGTGCTGACAAGGCGTCCTTGTGCGTCATAAATATAGAATGTTGTCGCGAAACCACGAGCCGAAGATCGAAGCAATCCAGTGACGTCGTTATAGGTAAAAGAAGCGATGCCAGAAGACGCTGCAAACAGATTATGACGTCATCATCTAGTTTCGAATTCGAATCGTGGAGAGGACGAAAAATTATTTGCAGCACAGATGCCCTCTGCTTCCCCCCTCACCATTCTTCCACCTCCCGTTTCCCTTCCCCATCACGCCCTCCTCACCTCCTGAAACTTTCTCCAGAAAATTATCCGAACTCACTCCCAATGCGATGACGTCATTGTTGGGAAGAATCATCCGCTGAGGGCGCTGTTTAAAATAATGAGTCATCAATAATCTTGGGTTGTAACCATAGCTACAATCGACTTACCCCCGCCGAGTATTCGATCCTGAGCGAATTGTCGTTGACGTCAGAAGCGGCGGTCAGGTCTCCCCCACTAGTATAAGAGAAGTGATAAAGCAGCGCGTTAGTGATGACGTTGTTGGTTGCCAGGTGACGACCGTGGGAATCGAAAATATAAAGTTGGTTCGTTTCCGGATCGGAAATGCTGTATCGATCGTTCGACTTCTCAGGGAGGGAATGCCAAATCTGAGACAAATTAATCCTTTGTAAGTATGGTCTGTAGTGGGGAAGTCCCACTTGCTTCTCAGGGAGTATGGCGGGGTGATATCATGTTTAAATTACTCTTCGATAATTATGATTCACCGTTTAACCCCATCTTTCGTGTTCCCGATCCTTTGTATCCCCATACATTCCGTATACCTCACCTTTCGCACTCCTCCTACCTTTCGTATTCTCAAATTCAATTGATCGGCCACATAAACACTTCCATCAGTTGTCGCTGTTATGGAAATAGGGTTGTGTAATGATGCACTGCGGGCAAAACCTCCATCGCCCCCAAAACATTGGCATTCCTGCATAGCGCAATCGCATTTCGAATCCATTCCTGCCACTGTAGCTATCCGGTTGGTGTAAGGATCGATGCGACGGATTCGGTGAATAAAACTCTGATCCGTCTCAGCCACATACACGGATCCATCTAGGGGGGACACGGATATAGAAGTAGGGGAGATGAGATGAACTTTGCGGGCGTCTCTGTAATATAACGAGGTGGTTAGTGAAGCCGTCAATAAACAGCAGGGACAATAGCTGAGATGGTCGAGTGGCGGTAAAAGCATCTGCCTGTGGAGCAGCTTCAGCAGACTCTGGTTTGATTCTGGATCTGGTCAGAACCAGTGACTATATAATTGGTTTTCACAGCATTCCTGCTTGACGCTCAGCATTAAAGGGACAGTGTCGAGAACAAGCCGGCAAGTTTACGGTACTTGTTGTGCCGTTGGGAAAGGCACTTAGCGAGATTTTCTCATCTTAGAGTGGTAGACTGGTGGCCGGCAACTTCTAAGCGAACTCGTTATAGCGCATTGATCACTTTCTCGTGATAGAAGGATAAATATGCAACTAAACTCCCAACCTTTCATCTGTGTTTCTTGTAACTGTCCTAATGCAATGAGGCGGAACACCTGCAGCCAGCGAAGCATGACGAGTGACGATATCCATCTTAATTATGACGTCTTGATCCAGTACATAGAGGGAGCCGTCTTGAGGGTCAAGGGTCAGATCGGTTGGATAATCAAGTTCGATCTGCAAGAAAATGTTTCTGATTTCAAAACTGTCAATAAATGAATTGAACTTAAATCTAACCCACCAAGATCTTAGGCTAAATCACTGGGCTGGTAACACGTCACTGGTGGTGAGGGAGGGGGTTTGAATTCCATTCGTGGTTTTCCGGCTGCGTTTGATTTGGCCTAAAATCTTTGTGGGTTACATTCACGTTCAATTCATTAATTATAATTTTTTACGTTGATTTACAAGCTGAATCACTCTCTTAGCCTCCTGGCGAGACTGGATAGATTCGGTGCAAACCTTCATTGCTTCATCTCATTGATTCGTTAATTTCCAAAAGAAAACTTTTCAGATGAGAGCAGAACACTCAGAACACTGCCAGTTCGTTGAACTGAACATAATCTCGAACTGCTTACCTGGTCCAAACTCATACTCCCAGTGCAGTGCAGGGGTCTGGTCCTAGAACCGAATCTGCCTACAAATGTGTCAATAATTCCACTATCTGGATCTACAGTTCGAATACTGGTCCCATCTACAAAATACAAGCGGCCTAGGGCGTCCACAGCAACACCCTTAGGCGAAGAAAGGCGGGCCGAAGTAGCTGGACCACCGTCGCCGCAATTATCTGTAAATATTGAGAAAAATTATTTAAAAAGCGTCATCACTGCTTACCACATCGAGATACGACCGGATCGGTGGCCTTAGACTGAACTCATTCAAGAAACCTTTGAAGTATATCGAAAAAATTAAACTCCTTATTATACTCATGATACTACGCCGAAGTGAGCAACGAATGGCGAGGTCCATCTCCGCGGCTTAGCGCCTGGACAACACTTCTCCGAAGAAATATCGTAGCGGCGGCGAGCCGTAGGTGGCACTATGTCCAATTCGAAGGGCCCGGGAATCGAACCCCAGACTTATCGCGCCGATAGCGATGTCTTAACAACTAAGCTAACCGGCCGGGTTAAGGTTTAAGCCTCAAGACAATATTCTGAAGCATTCAACGTTTTCCCGATGTTGAAAAAATGCATCGCATCGAAATCGGACATTTTGAAACTCGACCAACCTTTTTGGAGTGGATAACATGCGGATCCGGTTCCAACAACCAACTCCGCATTGCTGATCAAGTCACGTGAGTGTCTATTCTTGGGCATTGTCATACGACGGAGTCGGAATATCCGCTTCTGGTTCGGATCGGAAAAATATAAAAATCCGCTTTCCGTGGGGCTGACTGTCATGTAGTACTAAAAAAAAAGTCAAAATGTTTATGATTTGTTTGAGGCGCAAGATTTTCGGAATTGGTAGTATGAAGAGTGAAAGATTGCCGATAAAAAATGTACTTGACACAACTGTCCTCTGGTTAATCGCGTACTACCGGTCCGGGACAAGTTGGACTCTGGGGCGAGTACTCTCCATCGCTACTGGATGATCAAACACAACCGCAACACACCTTGGATGATGGATTCCGCGTGTAGAAGAGACTCGATACGTTTCCGGTAGTGTCCAACCTCCGAATGTGGTCATGATCGGCAACATAAACATTGCCATGGGCGTCACTGGTCAGTGAGACAGGCGCAAGAAGCCGGGACATGGACGCTGGACCTGTAGAAGTCAATGACATTAAATTTTTCAAAAAAAAAATTTCAAATAAAGCAAAAGGGTTCAATACCACAGTCGACCACCTCCTACCACATGACCTGCCTACGATCACGTGGTAAAAAGAGGCCACCATGGCCGCTGGGACGCGAACAAGGACCAACATTTCTGTGGACCTCAGGCAATAAATTATGTTGGTCTGTTATAAAACCTTAAGCGCAGACACAACTCTTCATCCCAACTTACCATTACATTTGTTGCAAGTGACGTGTCTAGAATGCCCATCCCCCATCACGGTTGCAATCATGGGGGGCTGCTCCAGCAACTTCATCTGTCCTCCACCCCCCAGATAAACAACCCCCTTCTCAGGGTGGAAAGTGTGGTGGATGTCCAGAGTCCATGAAGAAAGAGTCCAAGAAGGGTCATGACCTTGGACGGTGGTGACCAGTTTCTTCCAGATGACGTCACCACACGAGTCGTAAAGATAACCGACAAGAACTGCAGAATATGAAGTGACGTCAGTACTGGACCAGTGGACATGGACCGGTCAATTGAAATAATGACCAAGGCTTACCTTCAGCGAAAACTTTGCCGTAAACTTTTTGACCGTATGCGTCATTTCTTCCCCATTCGAACGTGTACTTCAACTCAGACTTGGGTTCAAATTTCTTCTCAAACACTTTCCCCTCGAGCGAGATTTTGACTAGAACTCGACGGAGGTTGGGCGGGACTTCCCCGGCGACGAGCAGAATTTCGAGTAGCGATTTGTATCCGAGGGAGCGGCTACTCAGATAGACGAGTGCCGCTTGAGTGCTGGGTAGTGTTAGAGCTTCCCTCACCGCCTGATTGTGCAAACACAAGGAAATCACTTTGGTCGGCAATGAGCCGCGTCAAAACCGTCACGCCTAATTTGCAACAAAGTTTACGCGCGGGTTAACTCTCGACTTCGCTGCGAAAGAAGTAAACAAAATCGTCCATGTTTGGTTTATAAATTTGGTCGATCAGATAAAAGTCTATTATGTGGAGCACGAACCTTGTCAAATTGATCAAAAAATAAACAAAAATTATGAAAAATACGAAATGAATTAAACTTTGAAGAAAAGTTTGTCACGAAAATACAAAAATGCGATCAATTATGCAATAGACTAGCTGCCACCCCTTCAAAGATTTACCTGCATCTCGGGGACAATCGTCCCTTTCTCCGCGCATGTCGCGGCCGTGTACGCTTGAACTGAGGAAGCTAGCAACGCTGAGTTGGGAAACGAAAACAAACTGACGTCACAACTTCCGTTCCCTGCTTGGAGGGGGACAGGTTCTCGGGGGGTTTTCATCATAATTGGGGGTGCCACAACGAAGCGGTTCCAGGGTACATAGACGGTAGCGGTAGCAGTGAGAAATGCTGGCCTCTGCAGAGTGAGGAGCACCGACCCCCCCCCGTTCACCATCAGATCAAACCTGCACAAAAACAAGATTATAATGTCGATGTGAAGAAGATTTCAAATAGTTGGTGAGGCAGAAATTATTTATTTTGCCAAATTTTTGTAAGATTTCTAACTCGTTAAGACAACCCTATCAGCGCAGGAAGACTTGGGTTTGATTCCCGGGCAAGTCAAATCGAACAGGGTGGCGCCAACAGTTCGTCACCGCCGCGATGTTTCTTCAGAGCTTTGTTGTCCCGAAGATGGACCCCGCCACTCGTTACACGCCTCGGCGTAATACTGTAGCATAATAAAGATTTAATTTTTTCGTCACTTTCTTCGTCAGTGCCATGCGCACAACTCACCATCCATCGCTCCTGGTTTTAGTCGAACCATATTTGGGTTGGTTTTGAACTTGAATGGTGGCGCCCACTAGTGGTGATCCGTCACTGGTTGTGACCAGGCCTCGAATGACACTCACTCGTCTGTGTACACAATTTTAGTCAGTGTTAAGTCGATCAAGGAACCAGAATTGTTTCTACACAATGGTCATATTACCAAGCATAAAGAAACTATCTCGTGATGATGTTGATAGTACCGAAACAGTTTTCAAGCGACAACTTTCCAGTTCGAAACAAAAACCAACCTTTTAAGAAAATATGAGGAAACCGCGTTCATCTGGACTCCGTTTCGATGAGTAAGGAATTTGACCCGGTCAAAAAATGAGGCGGTAGGGGAAGCACGTCCCTGCTTGCTGGTCACTTCATGGGAGGGGTCCAGACCCCCCCTACACTGAGAAGTCCGGCTGCAGGATCGGTGAGTACAACAATCCGGATCTTGGCAATCGATTAGAGTATCTGCGGAGTAAAACGAAGTTGAAACTGTGGAATGGAGATTAAATTAATCCATATAATTCGTTTTATTTTTCACCACAACCGAGCACACATCACTCCCCCAACCATACGTCTTTCCTCCCACCTTACCATACCATACGTCACTGCCCCACTTCACCATATTCCACTCTCCCCACCTTGATCATCGTCTCTTCCATTCCCACAATCTCTTTCCACCATCACTGAACATCCGGGACCTTTCCGTCCACTTCGGCACGCACAGTACCACTCTCCACGGGGGTCCAGGATGCAATCCCCATGATCAGAACAACTCCCGGGACAGCCAGCTGTGAAAGTGTAAATATGAGTATCACTCTAAACTCGTCAAACACTTTAGCGTGTTCATGGAATCAACTCACCGAAGGTGCACAGATTCCCGTTCCATCCAGCGTCGCACACGCATAGACCGCGCACACAACGACCGTGCTCCTCGCAACGTGCGTCACATTGACGTTGTTCACATGCGTCACCGGTCCACCCGTCCATGCACCGACATTGTCCAGACACACAGATCCCATGGTCACAAGTCGGCCTACACGAAGCTGTGGAAGATGGGACAGTTGTAAAAGACCCAGACACTTCTTAGTGAGTGGCAACAAAAAAATAACACAAGAGTCACGTGCAAGGTCGTGTTGATGACGAAGTGGTGACGTTGATGATGACGACAAACAGTGCAACGATGACGTGTTAGTGAAAGATGACAACATGAAAGAAAAACAAGAATCACGTCACAACAATGCAACTACACCACCACTACGGGGGGGAATCATTCTGCAAATGAGCGAGAGCATTCCATACAAAAATGGGGGGAAACGGAAATCATTGATCTTTGAAACATCGATTCATTTGTTGTGATGAGTTAAGAATCAAACACATTGTATATTTCGACAAATGAGTTCCCACCCCCCATACTATGGCCGCACACCTACAAACTACCACCTCAATCAGTCTACACACATTGCATGCATAACTACGTCATAATCAATGCATTCACGTCATCACCTGTGGAACAATCATCTCCGTACCATCCTACGTCACAAACACACGACTCTGTGACGTCACTGTACGTCCCATGTCCAGAACACGTCTTCATGCAGGACCAGTCCTGCTGGGCGCAGAGCGTGCCCACCCACCCATGGTCGCAACGACAAGATCCTTCGAAACAGAGTCCGTGTCCTGAACAGGATGGGTCCAAGCAATCCACTGCAACAAAAAACAATGACAAAAATAAGCCAAAAAAGAAAGACCAGACATAAAAACTGATGAGCACTGTATGATTCGAAACAGCTTGTAGAGTTTCACTTACACTCTGAACAAGTCTCTCCTTTGTACCCGGATGCACAGATACACTCTCCTTCAGGAGTACATTGGCCGTGTCCTCCACATTTTGGATCCATGCACTGATCTGAAGGAGTTGAGCAATCCATTCCTTTCCATCCGGAGAAGCAAACGCATTTTCCTTGAGCGTAAACTCCGTTTCCTCGACAAGTGACGGAACAGGAAACTGCGAATGAATATTTTTTGATTCGTTTATTTTATTTCCGCTTTTTCAATGCGGAAAAAACAACAAAATCAGCCCAAGAATCAAACTCATTTTACAAAATATGAAATCTTCACTACACTTGCGGTATTGCTGTATTAAGACGAAGCGTGTAACAAGTGGCGAGGTCCATCTCCGCGGCTTAGCGTCTGGACAACACAGCTCCGAAGAAACATCGCAGCGGTGGCAAGCCGTTGGCAACACTGTTTCCGATTTGACCGGCCCGGGAATCGAACCTCAGACTTCCTGCACCGATGTCTCCAACCCCTAGGTCAACGGCCGGTTCACAACGCTGATAATTTGCAACAATAACTTGATTGTAGACGACTTTGTTTAAACATTAACCACAAGAAATATGGCGACTTCAAAAACACCGTTGTGTGTTCGCATCAATAACAATGTCAACAAAATACGACGAAAAACGCGGTGGTAAACAAACTACGACAATACTGTCATAAATAATTTGAAACAAATGAACTCAAAAATAACGATACTATGTGGCTAATTTGACGTCATAATGAAAACAACCAATATAGATCTCTCGTACAATTGTTTCAAATTTTAGAACAATAAACAAACAAACAAAATATTTCAAATAATTTTAATGCCCGGTTGAAAACTAAACTCCTGGGTTTCTAATTCATTTAATCAAACGGAATTTACATCATCATACCTTGGGAGCAATCCCTTCCTTGAAATCCGTGGAAACACTTGCAAACTCCGCCCGTGCAATCTCCATTCCTACTGCAACTCCCCGGACAATTCGTCAAATTTCCTAAACAAGCAGATCAGTGACCACCACTCCAACAAATAGGACCCAAAGTGACCACCATTCCATAAAGTAAGGCCCAGTGTGAACACCAACCCAACAATAGGGCCCAAAGAGATCACAAGCCCAGCAAATGAGGCTCAAAGTGACCACCAGCCCAGCATTTAAGACCCACATGGTGTTTGATGCGGGGTCAAAAACACTTCGTTTGAAAACGAAATCTCAATGCATGTGATGGCCGTAAGTAACTGAGCGCAGCTTAGCGAGATCAACTAACTTGAGATTGAGGCCACAAGTTCCACTGAATCTTCTTCACTCAGATCGTTATAAATTGCCAAATACCAGGAACCCGCATCCAAATACTCAATAAACTCGCTCTGAACTCGAAACCCGACACTCCTCCTGCTCCGCGAGTATTGATTGGTGGTTGTGGTCAGGGCCAGGAATGACGTAGATGAGGGGGAGGTGGGCAAGACACCACCGTCAATTCGTTCGAAAAAATCAAACTGAAAAAAATTACCAGAAGTTTAATTCGGTGCAAAATTCTCGGGTTCTAATCCTCAGCAGCTAAAAAAATGTCACGCTCATGTCATATATCGCTGTTCATCGAGGAGCCCCTCCAATTACACTAAGGTCATGAATCGCTGCAAAGTGTCTATGAAGTACAAACAACGCTGAACAGTGCGAAACTGTTGCTTCGGAACACTCGCTTCCGCGGAGCAGCCAGTTTGGTTACCCCAAGCATCATAAAATAAACACAAATTTGGTCATCAAAACATTAAACGGACGATTGATCAGCTTAAATTGGAAGCTGATATTTTGGAAACAACAAAACGCTGCGCAGTTCGAGATGAAACGTCATAGTTAGGAATTTAATATTCATGAAACTTGCAAAGTAGGTTTGGACGTTGAAGTCAATCGAAAGATCGCAGGTTCGTTTCATCAATGTTGACTATATATCAGTGAATTCAAAACAAACCGTATAGGGATATGCCGGATAGCAAATTTGCCGTATACCGGATACCCGGTGCGTCACTATCCGGCTGGATACCGGATAATAGCACTACGCCAAAATTAATATTTTGATGGTTTTTGTCCATGCTATTGTCTGGCTCGACTGGCGAGCCATGAAACTATTGCACGAGATCATGTGACACACAGGAAACTTCCAAAAGTATCGCGTCTTTAAAAATGAACTTCATTACTCCATCTAAGTTGGCCGAGTCCGCAACGCGATCAAGCGGCAGGAGCTAAATCGATATAATGACCATCTTACTGATCGCTTTTGATTCAATTCCGATCCACGACACTACGTTTGTGTAGCAACACGTTTTCAACGCTGGGCTTTATCTTTTGAGTACCGGCAAGGAGAATTGTGTTAAAAGTGTGAATTTTGGTCAAGAGTGTGCCGAAAATCGGAAGCCAAGTCAACCGGCCGCCATAGGCGTCTATTCGGCGGGAGCAGGACCAGTTCATCCTCGGGTCTAATACTAAAGGGGGCGACATACATCTGGCCTCCGTGATTTTTTTTTACTATTATATTTAAAAATTGCCTGCATGCACATTGCACAGTATAGCTAAAACAGTTCCAAAATCATTGCAAAATCTTGGGATTGTTTTGACGAATTTTGAGCTCATGCTATGTATACAGCGAGAAGCCAACTATCAAGCGTGTGACTTGCGTCAGCGGCGTGATTTTACGAGTAAAGCAATCAAGTTGACAATCACCACACAATGTTGATTTTTTGCGGTTTTGCGTGTGTGAGCAACTGGTGATACTTTAAAAAAGATCAAATTTTCATTAAGTCTATACTTGCAGAGTCGTAGTATTACGCGGAAGCATGTAACGAGTGGCGGCCATCTCTGCGCCCGTCCAACACAATTTCCAACCCCGAAAAAAAAGTCGCAATGATGACGAGCCTCCCACGTCGATAGCGATGTCTTTCACCAGTCACCAATACGCTAAGCGGTTGGCAAGTTTGAATTTTCACATGTTCTGCGCTATCATCAAAGCTACTGAAAAACGCTTGGTTTGTAGTTACTCTACCTCAAAGTCACTGCAAAAAATCGATCCTGCGGTAAATCTGTAATGACGGGTAAATTACATCAAACTTTAATGCAAACAGCCGATTGATGAACTAAAGGCGTTGAATTAAAGACATCAACTTACATAACGTAACAAAACAGCACAACGTTTAAAAGCAGAAACGCATCCATTACAATGCTACTGGTATCTTAAAACGTCGTTTTTTGAAAGAAGAAAACAAAGTTTCTATGAAAATTTTCTCCTCCTGCTGTTTGCCTTCGTAAAAAAATTGGCGCCTATGATGGCAGCTAATTGCATTTTTTTTTCATTTTGAACAAAAGACGAACAGGCCAGTTATGGGAGAGAAGACAGGCTTTTAAACGTAAATTATTTGCATGGTCCTTACGAATGAGACAACGGTAGTGGTCATCGAATTTATACCGTCACGGTTTGAAGCCGATTGATTACTGCCTTACAGCTACACCAAAACCGGCGCTTGGTGTATCGGTTAGGAGCGTCCACTTGGTAGCCGGTAGACTGGGGTTTTCTTCTCAGTCGGGTCATACTAAATAGTATTATCAGCTTTCGCGCCAGGCGCTCTGCACAGGCGGAAGTGCGAAGGGTTTTGTGAATGTGTTGTTCGTCATGTATGTCCCTTAACAGCGTTCAATCATTCGTGATTGAAAATTGTAATGGGCCGACAATTGAGAATGGCCTAAACAATGTGTGCTTGCACCAGAGCTGGAACGAGGACCGAACCTACCGAGACCGAGACGAGACATCATAGCTTCGAGACCGAGACGAGACTTTAAAGTTATGAGACACGAGACTTCATAAACCAAAAATTAGAAAATATAAAAACGATAGTAATACTCTGGAGTATGGGCTCTACTAAGCCAAGTTATTGAAATAACTTTATAGCAAAATGACATCAGCAAAAACAAATGAAGCAATGAAGCCGTCGAGGTTATGAACTGATGTAGCCTATTATAAATGTGCTATTGGTCATATCCTTTTAACGATTACAACTAATGATTTAATGAGTTCACCATAATAACAACGAAACAGTTTATTATCACAGAAGATTTAAGTCCTAGTAGCTTGCAAGGCAAGCAGTGCCTCTCGCAGACGATTACACGGCCCAATATTCTTTTTTAATCTAACGAAAAAGATGTCAAGAAAACTTTAAACAAAAAGTCATTGGTAGGCTATGTTGGTCTAGACCAGGGATGTCGGCATTGCAGCCCACTATCCTCTGTTAAAACAATTTTTTAGCAAGTTTATCAAGAATTGAGCACGAGAGTGTTCATGAAATTTAATCAAAATACTTTATATTTGATAAATAATAAATTAATTAACATAAACATTTTGAAGTTATTGTGACACTATGCATTTTTGAAAATCTATCTGGTTAATAACTTTCTCATAAAAAGAGCTAGCTCAAATCTGGAAGCACTTCCCATGTCGGTAACCAAATTTCCCGCAACCGTAATCCCTGCACTTTTTTCGATTTGAAGCCTTTTTTGGGCCTGGACTACTTAGAATAATCTTTTGATAGCTGTTGTAAACCAGACGAGAAAAGCATCTTTCATAGGGAACAAATTTGTAGAAATCTTAATTTTATGACATATGACACGTTACTCTCTTGAAAATGTTTTGATTTGACACACCGTTTGTCCGTAAAAAATATATTAATTTTTTAGACATGGCCTAGCGGTCGTTATGTCTTTGTGTGAAGGCTATATTGTTAAAAGTTAAAACTAAATTAACATTATTGGATTAATTATTACATTAATTAATTATATTAATGGATTTTTAAATTTTCTTTATAGTTAAAAAAGATGCATTTTCAGCAAAATGCGGCTCAGTACAAGGCCTACCTATCAATGGTAAATTTTTTTCTTAGAACTATAATATGAAATATTGGAATTCTGGTCGCTTTGCGGTCCAGTTAAATATTTAATTTTGCAATGGGTCCCTAATAAATGAAAAGGTTAGACATCTCTGGTCTAGAGTAGATTACCATCGAATGCATGCGCTTAGTGGTTGAAATAGACCAGTTTTCATATGCTGCTCACAAAAAGAAAGCAAAAGCCTGCAATTCTGCGGGCTGAACAACAAAGCAAAATGGTCTCAACAGAATGTGGCCAAATGTTTTTGCAAAGTGCGAAATCACGCACAATGTTTTACTTTGAATACATCGGGTAAGTACCATTGTTGCTTCCGTATCAAAGACCTGAATGCTGTTTCAAATCCAAAATTTTTTCATGTCTCGATCGAGACATGACCATTTTCCAAGACTTTCAAGGTCCGAGACCGAGACATTGGCATAACGAGACCCGAGACGAGACCGAGACACTCAAAAACATATCTCGAGACGTATCACGAGACCGAGACACGTCTCGAGACATCCAGCTCTGGCTTGCACCCGCTGTCCCGTACCTTTACCTTTACAGCTACGCCATCGAAGTGGCTTTCCTGATTACAAAACTCGCAGCGCCGAAAAAAAAAACTTGTAGGCCTAAACTAAATTTAAATCCAATTGATATAAAAAATTACAGAGTCCAAACAAAATTAAAGTTTTCTAACTAGCTCCAAATTTTTTCTCATAGATCGAAAAGGTAAATTTTATTTTCACCAAGTCTACTCCACGCAATTTCTCAGAACTTTAAAATACGCGGTATCCGGCCGGATACCGGACATCCCTAAAATCGTACAAACCGCTGATGTGCGCATGCGCAGTTGCGTACCTTGATGTGCGATGGCTTGAGTCCCCGGCGACCGTACACGGCCAGCAGGGCGTCCGCACTAATGGAGAGGTTGAATTTGATATGTGATGCTTCCTCCACGTAGATCTGCATCCAAGTAAATGATCCAGGGAGGATTCGAAACGTTGACATTCGTAGCAACTGAAGTTCAACCGGAGAAGCTGAGAATAGTTGGGAGTTATGCAACTGTATCTAACCATTCTGTGGCTTATTCAACACCAGACCCGATTTTGACTTCTTATATTGGGCTAATTTGCATTTTTGATTTAAAATTAGTTGTACAAGGTTCTCACTACATTCACCTGATGAGTAGTGATAACAACGAAAACCGGTTCGTGGATTGTGATAGCCTTGGCAATGTTACTGAGTAAATATTTGGATCAAGGTTGTGATTTCTTTTAGAGGTGTCTGATGGTGGGTGTGATGACTTAAGAAGCTACACAAAGATTTGGGCATATTTAGGTGTTTGGACGCACATAGACAATTCAGCTTGTGGCAATGTACCTTGCTGGAAATATCGCGATGAAAATGCTTCTGGTCAATTGTTTTAAAGATAAGACATTTCACAGTACACCAACCAGTAGCGTGAAGTTTAAAAAAAAGAGCATAAGCTTCAAAATCCATCAAAAGAGTATGACATATTTCAATCACCTGGCACCATTTGTCTTCTTTACTAAAAGGCAAAGTCAAAAAAGGGGGGCATGACGCAATGCCCCCTCCCTAAATACGCGACCAACTCAAACATCGCCGCTTTTTAAATGTCATGACTAGTTTATGCAAGGCAGTGTCTAGAGCATCGGTCCGGCTTCCATAATCAAAACGCTGCTTCACCGGACTGCTTTGTTTGTTTCTATATATGACGTCACTATTTTGTGGGACCGGTTTACATTATCAAAATTCTATTATACCGGACTGCTTATTTGTTTCTATAAAAGGTTTAACGGTGCTCTAGACACTTCCTTTATAAATATGTAATCCAACTTACTGTCAGCGACTGCATGGCTGCCTGGTCCATCTTCTGATGAGGTACAAGGATACGAAATCACTTCTTCAACAATCGCTGAATTATTGCTGAGAGATTTTACTGAAGCAAAACATTATGTCGTCAAACAAAACAGTTGCCCCTAAATTATGTCGTTATTTGACGTAAAATTCTCTAGTGACTCGTATTCATATTGTTTCAAAAAATATAAATTTCAAAGCAAGTAGTAACGTTTTTCAAGCTGCCGAAGATGGCCGAGGAATTGTAGTTGAAACGTCGTTTCCACATCAGTCAGTTTACATTGAACTTGAATTGATCCAACTCAGTTATTGTCCAACCTCGGATCAACTGCTCGAGTTTAAACAGCTGTACAACCATCTTGCCAGGTTTGAACAATCAACACAAAAGTTTTCCCCAAAATAAACAAATCAAAATTTAAATCATGTTTACATTACCCAGTCACGAAATAAACTCACCAATAAATAACGAAACAAAGGCAAGAAGTAAAAGAAATGAAATGATGACGAACGCGACAGCGCACTGTTTCCACGTGCATCGACCTCCACAGCGTGCTTGCAGCTTCCTGAATGGCCCATTGTGTAGACGATTACGTCGCGGTATTGCTGGGTCGTATGACGTATGTCTACCCCCGTATGACGTCATTGGGTGGTTCATAAAACGAGTAGCTGTGTTATCTGCGGGTTCGTTTATCGTGTTTCGGGAATGAATAGCAGAAGATGGGAATCCAAACTGTGTTCTGCAAATGGATACAAAGTTAGATATGTAACAAATTAACTGGAATAGCATCACAATCTCTGAGCTCAAATGCAAACTATTCCAGAACTTTTTACTACTCGCAATTCACAGCACTTAGTCGAAACACGCAAATCACAGCACTCAGTCCAAACACGCAAATCACAGCACTTAGTCGAAACACGCAAATCATAGCACTCAGTCGAAACACGCAAATCACAGCACTTAGTCGAAACACGCAAATCACAACTCTCAGTCCAAACACGCAAATCACAACTCTCAGTCTAAACACGCAAATCACAACTCTCAGTCCAAACAAGCAAATCACAGCACTCAGTCCACACACGCAAATCACAGCACTTAACCGAAACACGCAAATCATAGCACTCAGTCAAAACTCGCAAATCACAGCACTTAGTCCAAACACGCAAATCACAGCACTTAGTCAAAACACGCAAATCACAACTCTCAGTCGAAACACGCAAATCACAGCACTCAGTCGTAACTCGCAAATCACAGCACTCAGTCCAAACACGCAAATCAAAGCACTTAAGTCGAAACACGCAAATCACAGCACTTAGTCGAAACACGCAAATCATAGCACTCAGTCGAAACTCGCAGTTCACAACATTCAGTGAAAACTCGCAGCACTTAGTGGAAGTCGCAGTTCACAACAGTTAGTGGCAACTCGCACTCAACTTTGACGTGTGTTGTTTAAACAGAACTGTTTATTTTCATTGCCGTGTTCTTTTCATTGCCGTGTTCATAAAATTGACCAATGTTTGGAAAAGAAATGAATTTGTTCAAGGAAAACTTATATCGCTCGTCAATTGCCACAACGCGATTTGACCAAAATTTCTATTTTTGGTAAAGATTGAGCACAACGATAGAAACATTTTGAGCAACTCCAAGCGATTTTGCTTTTTATCAAGTTAAGATCAAAGGTCAAACAAGAACAGAGAAAATTTAAATTTTCTCCTAAATGTCAGCTCATAGAACTGCCACACGCTTGCGATCTTTCGAGTGTTTGCACACAGATTATTTATGGGTAAGGTTCAAAGGGTCACTAGCAGGAGTGGAATTGAGGGGATTTTAAGGTCCCCGAATTATCTCAAGTTCATAAACGATTTGTTTTGCAAAAATGGCGTTAAATCGAGGGCAAGTGAGATAAGTTGAAGCAAGACACCAGACAGATTCGAACAAAAATCTTATTTTAAAGTCATGACCTTCCAATTAAACAGTGACTTTTTTCGACTTTCAACATAAGTCACGCATTTTCTCGCACAATGAAGCGAGCACGTCAATCAAATCAAATATGTCACAATGATGATTCGAGCAGAAATGAAGAATTACACGCTCAGATCGCGAATTATGTTGAATGAGCGCGGTTCGTTAATCGAAATGTCGCGCATGCTCGCAATCTCAACGCGCAGATGCGTGCGTATTCATGCGCATCGAGTGCTACAAATCCATAAAGGTGGGAGACGGGAGTGCGAAACACGGAGATGAAACACACCGCAAGGGAAGAGCTTCGTTGCTGGTTCTCGGTACTTGAACAATTTTTGGAAACGCTCAAGAAAATGTTTCCGTTCCTCCCTGACGAGGACGATTTCGGGCGAATCGGAATTGTTGCCATGTTGGTTCAGGTTAATCAAGGTTAAAAACTACGAAGTCACAAAGTTCATCACCCTTTGTGCTGTAGAGTTGTGGGAAATACACAAACATAAACAAACAAGAAAAACAAGTTGAAGATGAAAGAAAATTGTTGAGAAATCTGACTCAGCAAAATTGGCCGACACGCCGGTAAACCCGCGAATGACCGCACGCAACCGAACTGGCGCGGTCGGTTTCCCAAAGCAAAAGGAACTTGGTCTAATTATAGCCGAATAGTGCAGACTCTTGTATTATTTACTAATGAATTTTTGTAACTAGCAGCCAGCGCACAAAAACTTGGAATATACTGTATAATCAAAAATATTTTGGGATCATTTCCGAATTTCCACCGAATCCAGTAACAATGATATATTTGCGTAACGAGATTCCAAAAATCGAATCAATTTGTCAAAAGTTGTGAAGAAAGTGAGAGGGTTTAACTAAATGATGCGTGCTAACATGTTCCACTAAATTATTTCGAGATGGATTCTTTTTACAGATCAACTCCGTTTCTGGGATTACTCATCTCACTAAACCAACACAAATCATGAGATAGAAATGCGCTAGATCGCGGCTTCACTATCCCAGCACCGCTTTGAGGATGAATTGCGTGTTTGGTGGAAATGAGCCTCGGAGCGTCTCGTCAAATAACCAAAACTTCGCGAGAAATAGAAATTTGGACAGAATGTTTATTGTTTTCCAGAAAAGTTATAAATATCTCTACGATGAGATTAAGTGGATCTGCTGTAAGCTCAGATGAGCTGGACTTCGTCTAAATTCTGTCAAGTAAACTGGGAGAAAAGACATTCCGCCAGCATCAAAAATTCAACTTAAAAATATTTTATCAATTTTTTATTAATTTTCACACCATGTTCACATGATTACGTCATCATTTGATTCTGCTTGTAAGTTTACATAAAAAGCGCTGACGTCACATGTTGTGCACTTTGATTATGACCAAGAATTTAAGATTGTAACATAACAATATCGGACGCTATTAATATGACATCATCACATTTGTAAACAAACATGAAAACTGACGTTTCGATTATCTTGCAAAACCATCATCGACCAAATATTAGCAATTTACCTGTCAGCGTTTATCCCACTGCCGAAACACCACTTCCCGGACTCGTCCTCCTCATGGGCCATGTTTAAGTTGCTGGACACTGGGATCAGAGACGGGTTGGAGTGATGTGGGCGGCCAGAGGAACTCTGAATATTATGAGGTTAAAAAACGAAAGAAACGAAAGAAACAAAAGAAAATGAGTTTACTTGTTGGTTGTGGAAACTGGCAGATGGCACGCAGCCAGAGGAATGTGCCACTGGCACTGGCACATATCCAGTTCCCATCCGAGGAACGCCAGTGTGCTGGCGTTGATCCTTATATGGTGCGCCTGAATAAACACAAGATGTTTACAGATGATTCATCTTTGAACAGAATGAGAAGCCAAAACGCGAATGTCCACAAACCGCGCGAGTCCCCGACTACACACGGCACAATGCAATCTGCTGCGTAGACATCTTTCGACGCTAATTCGCGAACAAACAATTGGAGAATTTTCTTAATAAGCAACGCCCGATTGTCAAATCGTGCACGCCCAAATATTAGAGTTGGATATTGGCTGTGAAGCTTTGTGACTTAAAAATACACACTGTTTCTCACCAATCGTCCCACTCATGAATACTACAACAGAAATGACCACAAATATGCTTGGATCTCAAGCATCATTTAACATCAAACTGAACGAAATTTAAAAATTTCGGTGAGAACAAGAACACCGTAAATTTTCATCCAAAATCAATTTTTTGATTTGCTGTGAAATTGCCACATCCCAAGGCTTAGTCCATGACCGCTTCTTGCCCTACGAAGTGGACAGGATAAATAATGGACAAAACAGAACGCTTGACCTCTGCTGACCTTTATAAACGAAGTTCAATGCTATTTCAAAATATCACAAAATATTTTTCAAGCCCTCCACTTTCGTATTTTGATCAATGCAACCTACTTGGTTTGGAGTCATGTAACCGGTCCGTGTGGGCATGGGCCACATATGCTGAACTTCTACGGTGAGGCTGGGAAGTGTGGTCACCAGTTGGGGGGGAATTCCGGTGATGCAAAGTTAAGGGAACTTCTTCTTCGCGAATTGCGACGTCATCGTCTATATCGTTCTGTACGCTTCCGGTTTCATTAAGGCAACGAGATAATCGACTGTTTGTGCCGTCATCATGGCTGTTTGTGACCTGTTGTTGGCTGCTATGTGGAGAGGATCCGTAGGTTTGACCGGTTTGAACCGGTTCGTATCGAATAGAAGACCCTCTAGTATCGCTCGATGATATTCCTGTCGAGAAAAAAATTACATCTTCTTTAACTAACATATAACCGTTGTTTGGAACCTACAGCTTCCCTCAGTACCAGAGAGAAAATTTAAGAGATGAGTGATTAAAATACAAGGGTATCAAACAATGTGGACCACCAACTGGGTGGGGAACCACCTAACCTTACCGGTCCGAGCATGGACAAACCAACCTCTGCCTCTACTTATCATGCAGCTGCGTAAAGTTACAACAAAACACAAAGATGCAATACAAAATTTCATAAGAAATGTTGATACATAACAAATCCTGTGCAACAACAACACAAACGTCATTGTGACAACCACTCATGCTTTGATGCATCATAATTGTCTTTGCTATTCAACAAAACAATTTAAAGTCCAGCAAAAATTCAAAACACTTTGAACAATAAGGAGATGTTCATCATAAAAGAGGTTTGAGGAGGTGCATTCTACGGCGAGTGTTCTTGCCCCCCAGAACAGTTTGACAGCATGACCATGCAGATTACCCCTCCTACGGCGAGTGTTCTTGCACCCCAGAACAGTTTGACAACATGACCATGCAGATTACCCCTCCTACGGCGAGTGTTCTTGCACCCCAGAACAGTTTGACAACATGACCATGCAGATTACCCCTCCTACGGCGAGTGTTCTTGCACCCCAGAACAGTTTGACAACATGACCATGCAGATTACCCCTCCTACGGCGAGTGTTCTTGCACCCCAGAACAGTTTGACAACATGACCACGCAGATTACCCCTCCATTTAGGTGATGCGAAGTGGGTCAAAGTCCGACAGTTCCGCCCCCGGATCGCTTCAAACTCGTACAAACGGCAACTGGCCCCTTTCAAAAAGCGGAAACTATTCACCCCTAAACAAACAACCACCCTCAATGCTGGGACAAGTGTCATGACCGAAATGCTGGGACAAGTGTCATGGCCTTAATGATGGGACAAGTGTCATGGCCGGAATGCTGGGACAAGTGTCATCGCCTTAATGCTTGGACAAGCGTCATGGCCGCAATGCTGGGACAAAAGTCATGGTCTTAATGCTGGGACAAACGTCATGGCTGCAATGCTGGGACAAGTGTCATGGGTTTACCCTCAATGCTGGGACAAGTGTCATGACTGAAAGCAAATCAGGAGGGGCATGACACTGAAGCATAACCCTCGCCTACGTCAATCAACGTCATACAGACAACTCTGGGGATAAAAATAAGTGCAATGTTCGACAACCAATTTAGGACGAAACTAGTCAAAGGAGGAAAGATAAAGCCGAAGTAATTCTTAGAACTGTACGCTTCGACGACACAGATTCAGCTGTCATCATCAGTAGTGTACGCAAGGCAGTGCAAAGTATTGCGCGCTCGAGTCATGTACGTGATGCAAGATAAAAATAACTTGTAATTTCAAGTTTTTATCAAGGACACGGACGCGCTTGTGCGGCGCCATCGGTAGCTGCATGAATCTATAATACACGCAATAATCAAAACAAACAGACTGATAAGATCACATTGCGAAGCAACAAAGAACCCCTTTCTAAAACACCACAGTTTATTGCGCGATATCAGCGGCATCGACAATCTCACAAAGTTTTTGCCGGAAAATTTTGACGTTTGTGGGTAGAATCAATAATTTTTTACCGATCCTTTTCACATGAGCGTAACGACTCAAGTTTTTTGCCCAAGACTGCCATTTTTTTAGGCTGAATAATTTTCAGGAGATTAACTAACTTTCGATTAATATATTTCTGGGGACAGAGCTGCCATCTTAACAGCGTCATCCCACTGGCATAAGTGATTAGCAACGAACTAACGAGATTAGAGGACGACGAGTGTTTTTTGTATTTGCGCAAAATTGTGGTGTTTTGTACCATTTTCAACGAGCTTTTGTGTCTGACTGCGTTACTCGTGACACTTTCAATGTGGTCGTGTGTGTGACTACTGCGCTACTCGTAACACTTTCAGCGTGTTCAGGAGAGTGTGAATGGCTACTGGTAAAACAAGACTCGCATTTTCGTGGATTAACATAATCCACTATAGCAGGGGTGGGTAAACTACGGCCCGCGAGATCATTTCATGAGACCCGCGAGCACTTACAGAAAGATGAGCCCAGCACTCTAGTGAAATTGCAGGGAATATATGACGTTTGCGGTCTTGATGACCTTTTTTACTTTGCTTTTCCAAGCAGTGCGGCCCTCGGCTTGAAAATTTTTTCTAATGCGGCCCTTCCTGCAAAGTTTGCCCGCCCCTGCACTAAAGCAATTGCGTTGAAGCGAATAAAATAATTTTGTTTGTGAGCAAATAGAGAGCAAATTAATTAGCATCGCGCAGCTGTCAGTCGGTTCAAAACAATCGAGGCTGCGCGCGAAACAGCGGGCACTGGTGATTTCATGAACTTCGACAAAACTTAGCTCCACAACCTCATTAAATGCGAAAGATTTCGAGCTAGATTAGCTTTAAGATTACAAGTTATTCAAAACTATTTATCTTCACTTTCCAAGTTAAAATAAACAAACAAAATCGTTACAAAACTCTTGCGTAAACAAAAAGTTTGTTTATGAAAAGTTCTAGATTTTTTGATGTTTCTTTATTTTTGATTGTGACGTCACATGGCAGCAATAAGTAGAGAGCTTATTTCGTCATCAATTAACACCTTGTGTCACGCGGATATACACAGCAGAAATGTGCAAAACTTTCAGCTAACCCTGACTAGATTTCAAATTCAAGATCGGCGTGTAAAGTGTAAACGGTTTTAGGTACACGGAAGCACTAAATATCCAAGGGCATCCCCAAAGAGGGAGCTGACCCCCCGCTTTGACAAACACTAATTTGAAGCACGCTTAAACCAGTCTTATAGAATACCGCAAAATCTTTGACCTATTGCAATTCGCACCCCTTACATTTTTTTAAGTTATGCCCTGTGGCATTGGTTCTAGTTGCCAGCAGAAGTTGAATCGAGGCTGGGATCACTGAGAATCGCTACACCATTGTTCGTAGCGATCTGTGGCTTGCATTGCATCTGACAACAACTCGCTAGACAGCTTACCACTTTCTCACGTTCACAGCTGCCATTACTAGTTGCCAGCAAACACGAATTGTTGGACACATCAACGACTAGCTTCTATCATCAGGTTACAAGGTGAAAATTGTAAAATGTTTTTAATTCAAATTTCTATCGAACTTTGAGGCAAAAATTAAAAAGCAGGAAAGCAACGTAAAAATTAACGATCGCGCTGAGTGTTCTGTGGAGTCTAGTGGACATTTATAGAAAATCCAAGAGCGTTGAGAAATTAAAGCGAAAATAAATTCTAGGTCGACCAAATATAAAGCAGTGAACTACTCAGCTTTGCTTTAGCGGTGCTCGCTACTTCGACGCGCGATGAAGTGAACAAGCCTTAGAGAATGAATACAATCTGATTCTGTTCACGGTCAAAATAACGCTGCGAGTTACCCCCAAAGTGGGCACCCCAACCATGTCATATGGTCGGCAATCTTACATTGCCGGCACTCCTCACACCGCCGGCCTCCCTCAGAGCCGTTACCCACCTGAGGATCCAGTATCGGTGAAGCTGTTCATCTTATTCCGTTCCCGTTTCAAATCGCCCACTTCCACTTTCATGTTTCCCGACATCAACAAGAATCAACATCTAAGTCTCAGCTCAAAATCACAAGAAATTCAACTTTTATGTTTACGAACCTCTTTACTATCAAATATCTGTCATGATACAACTTCATTAAAATATTTCATTGACATTTTTGGAACAAAAACTTCACCTTTTTTAGACAAAAACTTAATCATCATTAAATCTTACAATTTATTAAGATCTCAACAATCGCAGCTCCATCAACAACAATGCGGTCTGTATGTTAGGTCATAAACGAGTCGCTCTCAACAATAAACGCGGTTTGACGGAGACAGAAATATTTTCATTTACTTCTGGTTCTAACTTTCATTAGGAGAGGATTAAAAACTAATTGATGACGAAATGGAGCGAGTAAATAGCGGGAAGGTATATTCGGCTCCGTATTATTAGAAAACAAACGAAGTGCGATGGAAGCGCTACGCGATGGAACATTTCTAATCTCAATTGTTTTCACAATAACAAGATATCTCTCCACTGATGGCAGCAAATTTAATGGCGACGAAGTCCACGACTTTTGCAATGGTTCACCGTCTTTACTTCGTTTATTGAATGAGCAAAATGTAAACCGCTAAATATGCCACAAGATGGTGAACTACGTCAGAGTGCCCTCCTCCTACATTGAGCAAGAGTGCCCCTCATATTGAGCAAATGTGCAAAAGTCCTTCCTATATAGTTACATTATGCAAATGTGCAAAAAGGTCCCCCTATGTTGTACAAGAGTCTCTCTTACATTGAGCAGTTCGTGGTGAAACTACTACAATTTACTTGTGAGCCACAATGACGTCACGTTATAACGTTGACAGAGTGGTTGTGAAAATGCTGCAACGTCACCGGGTATCGATCCAGTGGCGTAGCTAGAGATTCTGCCGCCCGGGGCGGTTCAAAAAATTGCCGCCCCCAAATGAGCAATAATTTTTTAAGCATTAATCAGCTTCAAATGCGGCCATCTCCATGACAAAATAAGCGTCAATTAAAAGGGCGCTGACTCGCAAACTACAGCAATGATTTGGATGCAAGTGTGTATTAACCGGCTTAGTTGGTGAGTGTCTTTCATTTCCGTACCGTCAACACCAGAATAATACCCAAAAATTATATGCAGTATCAGTGGCGCACCCAGGATTTGGCAAAGAGGGGGGCACAACCGAGGGTGTAAGGTGAAACCTTCAGCCGCCGGAGGCCAAGAGGGTGTGGGGGCGTAGCCCCCAGCCGCCAACGAATTTTTAATGTTTTCACATAAAAAACACTCATTTTAGCACACTTTTTTATCGAAAAAGGGCATGGGCATGATGCAGTCACAGAGTCACAATGGAATGGACAATGCTAAAATATTTCCGCAGCTTGAGGCTTGCTGAGTGTCAGCGATTCAAATAAAGCAAACACGAAGAAGAAAGCAGTACGCAATCGTGACATAATAAACGTTAAAATCAAATCTTCATTATACTCGCGGGAATGCGCCAAAGCGTAAACGAGATGGTGGGCCCATTTGCGCAACTTTGCGCCTTGGCAATGGGCAACACAGTAAGATGATTTACGATTAGCAAATCAGCGATATAGCAAATAAGTAATGGTCGTTCAAAATACTCAGGAAAAAAAATTACAATAAGTTTATCCCAAAATGCCGCCCCCTAGGCGGACCGCCCCCTTGTTACGCCACTGTATCGATCCCACTTACCCCGACCCAGGACCCGTAACAACACGGGCGGCGACATCTGGTCGTTTTGTTCAATGTTTGTTTTGTTTATTCGTGTCAGAGGTCAGCAGATCAACAAGAAAACAAATGTTTAGAAACAGAATTAGAAACGGCGCCAACGCTGCTACCAGAAAAGACATGACGAGCTCGAAAAATCACAAATATTTCCAGCAAAATCTCACTTTTCCTGTGTGGTCTGACTTCAAAAGATGTAAAAACAGTGATCGTGAAATCTTGCTTCATAACTTGCCCGGTCACACGAAAACAGGCCATCAAACATTCTCCTTCGAAATATTATCGCAGAAAAGTGTTCACGCAGTCAACTCCCAACCATGTTCAGCCACAAGCTGGTAGTTACGAGGTTTAACCAACCTTTACATGAGCAGATGAGCGCTGAGCTTGTCAAGTTATTCAAGTTGCAAAACATCAAGTTGCGATTGAATTAAGGGCTAGCGAGAAGTTGCAAAGCTTAAAATAAACAAACCCAAATCCCTGTGAACTTTCTGTTTATCTCCGCCCTTCGTTGGAACACAGTGTTTAGACAAACAAACCACAGGCAGGATTAGTTTGTTCGAATTGCTTCGGAGGAAAAGTTGGTACGGCCCATAGTGGACATTACCCTACAAAGAAATGAACGTCTACCACGCCAAGTCATTCAATATCGTTTATCGCTGAATTTTCCCCGATTATTAATGCTGGTCTGTTACTTTCCGATTTATAAACATCGAGCTATAAAAATGTTCGCTACAAATTTCCGAGCTCACGGGATTCGTGAAATCAATAAGTAATTAGCGGGATTTAATTACTTTTGCTACGCTATCTGCTGTTAGTCGATGCTATTGCTTGTTTTTAATAATTGTAAACAACAGCAAACCTTTTTCTTAACGAAATTCAAGTCCTACTGAGTTGAACTCATCATAAATTTCGTAACCACCTTTCAATCAACAGAACTTAACACCAGAAGATTTAATTCAAAAATTAATTGTAATTGTCAGATTTTAAACTGCTTCTGGACGAGCAAGTTTGTTCATAAATAATTCACATCTTCGTCAGAAACGTAGAAGTCAGTACAGCAACTTCACAGTTGCTAAAAGCAAGGATTTCAAGAAATCATTTCAAACTAATTTGAGGAAAAGGATCAAAGTTTAAGGGTTAAAGGTCATTTAAGTTCACACGATGATCGTCTGACATTTGCTGATTTCTTACTGAAATAATTCCCAATCTTGCAAATTCATCAAAATGACAGCAACGTCATAAATGAAACTACGACATGAGCGACCTGGACGTATGCGGCTGGATAAGTTTAAAATTTTTGTTTCGCGAGTATTGGCTGGATAAAAGGTGACACAACTTATCTGACAAAGTGTTGTAACCCACAACAACTCAGAATTAACTCGATCAAACAGGATCCCAATTGAATAACAAGCCTCATCAATTTGATCGAAAACCCTATGATATGAATATGATTACAAACAGACGCGCACCGGTACATTGGAGTGAAAAATCAATCCACCCAAAATTTTAATTTCTTTCTCGGTTATTTCGACAATCTGCGCCGATGTTTCTTTCTATGCGCTACGATTTAATCTGCACAGCGACTAACTCGCAGTTGTTTTCCGAACTTTCCAAATAAACATCTAAACACTTTCAACCTCAACAAACATTGTCACCAACAGAAGATGTCTCCGTTTTTTATTTTAGAGTTTTACTCAGTTCATCGCCATTCTCTACGACTTAACTGTGGTGACATCAAAATTTTCCACTGAAACTAACAATGTATGAGCATTTTGCTTTGAGATCACTTCGCAGATCACACTGCTTTTATACTTGTTTATGTATAATGTAAGCAATGCTAATGGACTGCAAACACAATTTTTTAACTCATATCTGTGAACTATCTTCCATAAATCCGGTGGATAATCCGTCTGCTGGTTTGCACCTGCCTATCTGCACATGGTAGAGACTTGCTCGTCCCTCCAGCTCACTGCCCGTCCCTGCTACTTATCCGCCCCACCAGCTAGTTGCCCGTGCCACCAGCTTGACGCTTGTTCCTTCTCGCTCGGCACTGCATCAAAATGAAAAAGAATTTGTCTAACCTCAGGCGTTCATGCGTCATGACGCGCGACCACCCACGCACGCGCGCAGCTCATACATTATCCACATTTACGTTTGTTTCTTTGACACAAAACAACAAAATGAGTAAATTGAGATTTTTTTATAAATCGTTTTTATGAATTCACAACGAAGGAAAAATGGATAATCTTATTCTTAATATGACGCAATAAATCCCGTTAAGCTTTAAACGAAGTCAAATGGCATAAGCAAAAAATAAAAAGAATAAATGAAAAATAAAAACAAAAATAAGCCAATTTCAGTAAGTTGAACGCCTGACGATTGACACAATGCTGATAAGTTGAATCTGCTCAGCGTCAAAACATTACTAACGTGGCACGAACACCAATTAGGTTTCGAAACCCTGAGGAATAAAGTGTCAAAACTTTGATAGAAATCAGCTCAACACAGCGGGGAAGTACTTTTGTATTTATTTGCTTATTTATCCTCCTATCACGAGAAAGCGATCAATGCGCTATACGAGCTCGTTTAGAAGTTGCCGGCCATCTGTCTACCACACCAAGAAGGGGGAATTCCATTAAGTGCCTTTTCCAACGGCACAACAAGTAAACTTGCCGGCTTGTTTTTCACACTGTCCTTTTAACGCTGTGCCTCAAGCAGGGAAGCTGTGAATACCAATTTTAAAGTCATTGGTTTGACTCGACTCGGAATCAAACCCAAGTCTACAGTTCCCAAGGCGGACGCTCTTACCACTCGGCCATCTGAGCTGTTTAAGTTGACATAACCACAAAGTCCCTCGAAGCTTGGCGCAATCACAAGCAACTCATGGTATGTTTTATTGTGCCGTCACTTCACTCATTATGACGGAGGGCCGGCGCCAAGGGGGGGCAGGGGGCATGCCCTAATGGACATGCTTGGCCCCCCCGATCAACCAACTTACTCTTTTGAAGACGGCGGCTTTTGTGCTTAATTTCAAACTTTGGCTCCCGATGATAAACGCTTGGCCCTCCTAAGTCGACTGCTCTGCCACCGGCTCTGTTGTGACGTCATAGATAAACAGAATATGAGCAAGTGATTAGAGAAAACGCGTTTTTTGCAGTTTTCACGAAAACTTTCGCGGCTGGTACGGCCAAATAACATTTATTTATGACGAGGGTTGTGGGGTTGAAACCAGTGAATATCAGCGAGGCCGAGTGTGAGAAAACCCTCTTGTTAAAGTCGAGAATATAACCGATCCCTTTCTCATCGATTTATGACATAACAATGCTATCTATACAGCTGAGTATTACAAGACAAGATAGTAAAAGTTACTCATCGAAGCTTTTGTCCGAGCCACTCAACATACTCGCGCTGAGCTCTTCGATATAAGTGCCAGCCAATCACACAAGATGGATTCATCAGTGTAACATCGAGTGTTTACACAGTGATAACACACTTTGTAGCAGAGGCAGTTTATGACGCTGTCACAATATACTTTTCTGCAGTCGAAACTATAAATCAGCGATGGAAGCACAAACTGCTTGGTTATGAGCGTATTAATTTTGCGTTACACTCTTCTCCTAAACATTATGACCTCTCAATATCGAGTTACGACACAGAGTCACAAATTTATGGCCGCCTACTACCGACATAAAAGAAGTGAAATTAGAGAGTCGCAAAATTTTTTAACAAACAAGCAATAAAATGAATCACTAACTGGCATATTACAAGCAGTGAAGATACGCGGGCAGGTGGAGAGCTCTCGAAGTGATGCTCGCGCGAATTTGTGACGAATAATCACCACTATGGCGTCGAATATCTTCCATTAAAACACTTGAGTTCACTTCGATAGAAATTAGCATAAATAAAAAAAGCTGAAACCAAAATAAATTGTTAACAAACAACTCAACGTCTTGAGTTCGATCCCCTGCAACGTCGCGCACTACTTTCTTGCTACTTTTTGTGCTTATAGTGCCATAACTGTTCCGGTCACGCAACGGTACGGCGGCTCATTGCCTCTCACTGCCAAGAATAGCACCAACAATCATCTTACCGTGATTTCTTGCGCACATTTTCAATGTCATCTTCAGCTTGTTGAACAGATTCTATCACACCAAAGTATTGTCGCAAAAATTCACGCCAGTCTTAAGTCTATTAAAACATTCAAGCAAAATACTTGCAAGTCATAACAGTTTTGCCACAACCTGTCTTACTCTGGAACTAACTTTTATTTGGAAAGATATTTCAACTACTTTGTTGGAACTGCGCTAAATAAATAAACCAAAATAAACATCCGAAGCTTTTCAAATCTCCTCAGTAACTCTTGAAAAGGTAGAGAAGCAAAACGGAATTGGTGAGGCAACAAAGAAGGAGGTTTGCCTCAAAATCTTGTTTTATTTACTTGAAATCTTCGCCTGTAATCACTGAATCAATCAATGCGACACTGATCACAAGCAGACGCACAGTTCAGCGTCGGGAATTTCGACTGTTCTCGTGAAATTTGCAACAAATATTTTGATTTCTCATGCTCGACCGCGTGGAACGAGGTGGCTCGAACTGACTGATCGAAACTTCGAGCTCTGATCTTTTCCCACCGCTCGTTTGCAAACTTTGTTTTGCTTGTAAACTTCAAAAATAAAAATGATTTAAAAACAAAAAAAAAACTCTCGAGAAGTATCAAAAATACTACAAAAAAATTTGAAGAAAATATTAATACAATCTGCTGAGATATAAGAAATGTCGAAATTTGAAATTTTCTAATAACCTGTTCACATAAGTCATAAAACGTCATCAATCGTTTTGAGAGGTTTGATCAAGCGGAAAGTTAGTAAACACAACAATTGCTTCGATATCGACAACAAAACAATCGATATCGAAGCAACTGCCCTCTCAAACCTCATCTGATTACTAATCCCGACTCAAACTTTATCTTCTAGTTTTTCAACTCACTGGTTGTTCGGAGAGTGAACTAAGATTGGAATTCAACAACACAAGATGGTTTCTCACTGTGTTTTCTCGATCTTTATTTGGAAACACTGCTTTTTACAACCAGTCCCATTGCGCTTGAAGATTTCGCAAGTTGGGAACGACAATTCCTGCTCGCTTGCCTGTGTAGATGTTTGGACACTAGTTCACACCGCAACATTGATGATCAGCTTGCTTGCCTGTGTAGATGTTTGGACACTAGTTCACACCGCAACATTGATGATTAGTATGTGCTTGGTTTTGTCAACTGAGGTAAAAATCGCAACGTGTAACCGCGAGTTTTGAAGGCCACAGAAATTTTATTCAATTTTGTTTTACACACACACTTGATGTCGTCGACGCAGAAACAATTAACACACACACACAGCTGTGTTTTCCGACCTCATTTGATATTAATGCACGTGTGGGTGTGTCGCGTCTGTATCAATATCAAAGATAATCTTTATGATGTCATAAGTTACTCACTATGCCGTTACTGCTTGTAAAATGTAATGCGAAGCTAGTATGTTCATTGAAGCAGAAAATTTGGGCATAATTTTGAGCAATTTCCCGGGGCCGAGACTTATATGGTCACGGGTCCAGGCTCGCATGCGCGTGATAAATTGTCTACAAGAAGATTATATCAGAGCAACAAGCACAGGTGCTGAATATTGTGGTTGGATACATTCGAACCCCAGCAACATGATGGTGTTGTCAGGTGCTGAATATTGTGGTTGGATACATTCGAACCCCAGCAACATGATGGTGTTGTCAGGTGTTGAATATTGTGGTTGGATACATTCGAACCCCAGCAACATGATGGTGTTGTCAGGTGTTGAATATTGTGGTTGGATACATTCGAACCCCAGCAACATGATGGTGTTGTCAGGTGCTGAATATTGTGGTTGGATACATTCGAACCCCAGCAACATGATGGTGTTGTCAGGTGTTGAATATTGTGGTTGGATACATTCGAACCCCAGCAACATGATGGTGTTGTCAGGTGTTGAATATTGTGGTTGGATACATTCGAACCCCAGCAACATGATGGTGTTGTCAGGTGCTGAATATTGTGGTTGGATACATTCGAACCCCAGCAACATGATGGTGTTGTCAGGTGTTGAATATTGTGGTTGGATACATTCGAACCCCAGCAACATGATGGTGTTGTCAGGTGTTGAATATTGTGGTTGGATACATTCGAACCCCAGCAACATGATGGTGTTGTCAGGTGTTGAATATTGTGGTTGGATACATTCGAACCCCAGCAACATGATGGTGTTGTCAGGTGCTGAATATTGTGGTTGGATACATTCGAACCCTAGCAACATGATGGTGTTGTCAGGTGCTGAATATTGTGGTTGGATACATTCGAACCCCAGCAACATGATGGTGTTGTCAGGTGTTGAATATTGTGGTTGGATACATTCGAACCCCAGCAACATGATGGTGTTGTCAGGTGTTGAATATTGTGGTTGGATACATTCGAACCCCAGCAACATGATGGTGTTGTCAGGTGTTGAATATTGTGGTTGGATACATTCGAACCCCAGCAACATGATGGTGTTGTCAGGTGCTGAATATTGTGGTTGGATACATTCGAACCCCAGCAACATGATGGTGTTGTCAGGTGTTGAATATTGTGGTTGGATACATTCGAACCCCAGCAACATGATGGTGTTGTCAGGTGTTGAATATTGTGGTTGGATACATTCGAACCCCAGCAACATGATGGTGTTGTCAGGTGTTGAATATTGTGGTTGGATACATTCGAACCCCAGCAACATGATGGTGTTGTCAGGTGTTGAATATTGTGGTTGGATACATTCGAACCCCAGCAACATGATGGTGTTGTCAGGTGTTGAATATTGTGGTTGGATACATTCGAACCCCAGCAACATGATGGTGTTGTCAGGTGTTGAATATTGTGGTTGGATACATTCGAACCCCAGCAACATGATGGTGTTGTCAGGTGTTGAATATTGTGGTTGGATACATTCGAACCCCAGCAACATGATGGTGTTGTGGATGTATTCCAGAAGTATTCGATTATGTCAGCGTAAATATTGGATTCGTACTTTAACAGTTGCAACACTGGGGTTTTACCTGTAAGTGTTTAACTCCTTCATAAAACTTCTCTCAACTCGCCGACATTTGCCTAAGATTTTAGCCCGACTTATTATCCCACAACCCCATGAGCAGAGCCCACAGTCTGTTTCGAAATCTTCGCCCTCCTAAGCAGTCGGCAACATAACTCACGATGGAAATTTTTCAAGGAATTCATCGCGCTATGACGCTAGTCTGCGATAATCAAGTGATGATTCGCTAACAATTAAAGATGTTGAAGATCAACATTGAAGCGGAAGTTCTCCCGGCTATCTCCATGTGATAACGATGACGCCATTGTAGGTTGACGCGCGCACTTTGACGTGTGTTTATGAAAAATGATAACTGTCCATCACAAACAATAATCGACACGACATTCTTCACCGTCAATGATTCACTGTCATTAAGCAAATATGAGTTCGAACAGTGGAGTGCTGGTTCAAATCTGCAGTCAGCGTATTAGCAGTGACATTGATTCGCGGGATTTTATTTAGATAAGCACGCAACGAACCCGGGCCCTTCCATGCAAACCAACCACGTCTCTTTCATGTAACTGGATAAAGATGTTGCGTCATGTCGCAACCATTTGAATAGGAGGATCCCCCTAGCTCCTTGTTACGCTCCAAACCAGCAACCAAGGAGGAAAATAAGTGAAAAGTGTGAGCGCAAAAGAAGCAATCACATTAGCACGAATGTGATCAACAAAATTATGTTGTCATAATGAAACAGCTTGCACGTCACAGAGGTTACGAAGCGTCAATCGCGTATTTGATGAAAATTTCAACAAATTTCAAATGGAAATGAACAGATCTGGAGTAAAAGCATTTGAAAGGTCGCACTGTGTGAATGAGAGCAATTTCTCGTCGGATTAAATCGCATATGAAGATTGTAAGCAATAATATTGCATCTGTCGATTTCAATAGGTCAGTGATGAAGACATTTCAAGTTTTGGTTTCAATGGAAAGCGAAAATATTTGATCGATGGCTGGGCATTGGGCAATATCATGACAGGATGAAATGTTACATAAAGAATCTAAAAACCTCTGCTACCCTGATAACCTCTGCTATTTGTCGTCGGTGTTCTGTAAAACCTTCCCAGTTTTCCTGTTTGAAGCAAGTTCAAGCGTCATAATGGTTCAATTCAAACGCATCGAGGACTAAAACTTCAAAAACATGTCCACGACTAGGCCAAAGATCGAATCCAGGAGACACTTATTATGCGAGCTGCCACTAATGATGCTCAGTTTGTTGTTACTTCTGTTGAACATAAACAAAAAAACTAAACATAAACAAAAAAACACGAATCACCGAAAGAAAATGATACGAAACGCTGACGTAATATCAAACTCATAAATCGTGGCAATTTGCGTGTTTTGTGTTTTTTGAAGATTTGAAAATGAAAGTTTAATTCAAATCTACGTCATTACGACAATCTGGGACATAAGATTGGTGAAATTCAAGCAAAAAGCATCCCATTCAAGCAAAAAGCATGCAACTGAACGGACGTGCTTTTTGAGCTCTGTAGTGAGTGAGGCGATCAGTCAAAGTTGCAAATTTAAACAGCAAAGTGGCAACAAATTTTACGAGCTTTTCTGGTAAACTATCAGGCTTACATTTAAACAAAGGCAACAAGTATGGATCTAATCAATGCGAAACTCGACAACATATTAGATACTTTGAACAACAGAATGGACAAATTAGAAGAAAATATTGAAAAGAATGCAAAAAAACTAAATGAAATAGAAGAAAGCCTAAGCCTACGTTGTTCAGCTTTAGAAGGAAAAGTACAGACTCTCGTTGAAATAACTGATTTTGAAGATCTGAAAGAAAAAGTTAAAGAATTCGAAGAGTTGAGAAAACTTAACGCTGAAAAAATAATAACTCTCAACTCAAAATTAACTCGCCTTACTGATGAAGTAAATAGTTTTCAAAAATACACCGCGCACGAGCTATTGGCAAAAGAAATTTATGACAAGAGATTTAATATTCTTGTATATGGCATCGAAGAAAATAAAGACAAATCTTGGGAATCAAAATATGAGTCTGAAGAAAAATTCAGGGCTTTTCTCAGTGAAGCCTTGAAAATTCCCAATAAGCATAAGATATCTTTAGCAGATGTTCATCGTTTACCGCAGCACACTGTTTCTAAACACGGAAAGCGCATAACTCGACCTATTATTGCTAAATTAACCAGCTCTACTGATAAAAATCTAATCATGCGTTCCTTGAAAAACCTTCGGGAGCACAACCTTCAACGAAAAACGGAGCATGGTGATTCTGCGGAATATGTCTATGTGACAGATCACTTACCAATTGAGCTTCAAAAACAGAAAAAAAGACTACTTCCAGTGTTTAAAGCAGCTAGAAAAGATGGAAAAAAGGCTACTTGGAAGATTGAAAATTCGAGCTGCAATCTTTATATTGACAATGTCAGATACTGCGAATCGCCATAAAGCTGGCTATATGAACTAGGCCTATTCATGATATTTTGCTGCTTGTTATTTATAATCCGTTGCTTATTACCGTATATCTATTTGATTGATTGATTGCTTTCACGCTTAAGGTACAAATGGCGCTTGATACTGATATGGATCTATATAGTTTTCTTGATCCTAATCAAGCAGCCACCTTGAGGGAAACCGACCGTTTCACTGACGAAACAAGTGAAGGCGTTTTTCATTCCTTAACTAAAAATATTAAAAAGTGTAATTATTGTGACCTAAACCAAAATCAATTTTTTATTAGTAGAGTAAACTCCTTGGTACTTTTGCATGTGAACATACGTTCTTTACACAAAAATTTCGATTCTTTTCATGATTTCTTAATTGCATTAAATGTCTCTCCAGATGTTATTTGTTTAACTGAAACCCGCATTAGAACTCATCTTCTGAGTAACATTGAAATTCCTAACTACAGCTTTGTTCATGTTGACTCTAAATCTGCCGCCGGTGGTGTTGCGATCTATGTCTCTTGCGGACTGCAATACGAATTATGTCCTATTCAGCATCATTTACATGATTCTGAAAGCCTCTGGATAAACCTTTTTGAAAATAAACCCAATAACAATTATACTATAGGTGTAATTTATCGTCATCCAAGTCAAGTAAATATTAACGATTTTTTAGAATGTTTTTCTAATTGCCTTACAAATTTATCCAAAAGCAAAAATGTGTATTACATTCTCGGTGATTTTAATTTAAATATTCAATCAGATAATCGAACTAACTATGCCACTGAATACATTAATTTAATCGTAAGTAACGGTGCTTTTCCTATAATCACAAAACCAACGAGAGTAACTGAAAATTCTGCCACTATAATTGACCACATAATTACCAACGACGCAATGCATGTTCTAGAACCAGCTATAATTAAAACTGATCTAACCGACCATTATCCAATAATTTGCTCGGTTGAAAAATTCCAGCACAAAGCAAAAAGTAAAGCTCCCAAAATATATCATAGAGATAGATCACGATTTTGTCCTGAATCTTTTTGTGAAGAACTTGAATCTAACTTATTCGACTACTTTTCTACCCAACCCGCTTTAGACAGCGGAAACTTTAACAAATTATTTGATGATTTCGCTCGTATCATTTTATCTGCAATTGACTCCCATGCCCCTATTAAATATTTATCAAGAAAACAAATGAAACTTCATCGCAAACCTTGGATAACAAAAGGCATATTAATTTCCATTAAGAAAAAAAACTCAATGTTCAAGACCCATTACATAAATGGCAATCTAAATAACAAATCTTATTTTAAGAAGTATTCCAACAAATTAACAAAAATCAAAGCATTATCTAAAAAGTTGTTTTTTACTAATAAACTTCAAGAAAATCATAATAATCCCCGCGAAATGTGGAACGTTATTCGTTCAACTCTCCCTAATGGCTCGAAACATTCTTCTCCGAATATTGAATCGTTACATATCAATGGTAATAAAATCGCAGACAGTCAGCAAATGGCTAATCATTTCAATGATTTTTTTTGTAACATCGGAGCGCGCTTAGCCAAGGCTCAAAACATCTCTGATACCAATTCAAAATTATTTAACAAATATCTTCGTGATCGCATCTCCAAATCAATATACCTGGATGTACCCAATTACTCTGAAATTATCAATACAATATTTTCAATCAATATGAACAAAGCTGTAGGCCATGATAACCTTCCTCCCTTCTTTCTTCGAGTAGCCTCGACTGTTATCACTCCTTATCTCCATTCATTTATGGAGTATTCTTTTATCAATGGTATATTTCCTGGTAATTGCACTATTGCCAGAATAGTACCAATCTTTAAAAAAGGTGAACGTGACAAACCAACCAATTACCGTCCCATCTCAATTCTATCTTGTTTTACCAAAATTTTCGAAAAAATAATCTACAAACGGCTTATCAATTTCCTGAATAAACACAATGTAATCCAAAAAACACAATATGGCTTTCAAAAAAATATTTCCACTAACCATGCTCTCATTGATGTCATAACAAATTCTTTTGATAATATTAACAACAACTTATATACAGGACTAGTTTTTCTCGACCTTACAAAGGCTTTCGATACCGTCAGCCATGACATACTTCTCCATAAACTTGACCATTACGGAATTCGAGGGAAAACCAATGATTTAATACAAACTTTTCTGCAACGAAAACAATATGTTTCTGTAAATGGTGTAAATTCAAATGTTCTTGCCAATAACTACGGGGTGGCACAGGGTTCGACTCTAGGGCCTCTTCTATTTTTACTTTATATTAATGATTTACCATCCTCAGTTAATTGTGTGCCGAGGTTTTTTGCCGACGACACCTGTCTTGTCTACTCCAGTTCAAACCCGTCAACACTGAATACAGCAATTAATCAAGATCTAAAAAATATCTCACAATGGTTTAAAGCTAACAAACTTACTGTGAACCCATCCAAATCCAATGTATTAATTATTCCCCCTAAACTAAATAAAACCGTTCCCAACATGAATTTTTTTTTGAATAACACCTTGATTCAACAAAGCTCCAGCGTTAAATATCTAGGAGTAATTATTGACTTCAAACTAAGTTTCGATATCCACATAAAATCATTAGAACATAAAATCTCCAGAGCTGTAGGAATCATGTCTAAATTGAAATATTTTATGCCCAAAAATGCTCTTCAAACCATCTACTATTCTTTTATACAATCGCATTTAATCTATGGTCTTCCACTTACATTGCAAACATTTACTTACATTGCAAAGCTGAATAATTCAAATTTGACTCACTATTAAAGCAAAGCTGACACGTTTCTACAGTGAAGCGATCGGTTACCTTTAGTCTCATAATGACTACCAGGGTGGCGGCTGACATAGATGACCGAAAGGTCTTTCGCCGTCTCCCAGCGGTCGAAACTATTTATGCGATCAAATACCGTAAATGGAATTTTTTTTTTTGTGTTGTATTATGTATTGTTTCCCGTAAATAAATATGTATGTATGTATATGTATGTATGTATGAAAAGTGAAAATAATAGGGATGAAAATTCGACAAAATGTTTTCCGGTGATGAAAAGGTTCAGTCGGTCAAAAATAGACCAAGCATGTCAAGCATGTGCTGGGCCTATTCATGTGCTCTGAACTGTGACGAATTACTTGTAATTTTACCCATGGTCACCTACTGCGGTCCGCCCACGGTCCAGTTACCGTGGTCCACCAATGCTCGCCCTTGATGGACAAGTTGGACAGTTGCTCGGATGACTGGCAGCTAGAAGCTGCCGGGCAGAAATTACAAAAGCCAGTAATTTCCTCGCGATTACCAACATTAATATAACCGCGCTGTAAATCGATGAAGCTTGCAAAAAATGTCTCGACTTCGCAGCAATTATGACGTAAGAAGGAGAAACCATGACAAATTCGTCTTTTTGTTTTTAGGGAGAAACGATGACAAATTCGTTTACATATTAATCGAATACAGAATTCACTTGTACACTCGAATTGCAGCAATGGAGATGCACTAGCGGAGACAAAAATCGACGTTTAGTTTGTAAAATGAATGTCTGATGATCACAAGCCTAACATATATATTGATGTCTGCTGCTACTTAATAAGTTCATATAACAGTATCTGTAGTGTTGCTGAATGTTAAAGACAAATTTAACCTCCAACAACCTTTTTCACTCTGTTAGCGATCTTCAGGTAGAGTTATAAAACAAAAACTAATTGAAAGCAATTAATGTGCGAAAATTTTGCTGAAGTAATGCATATTTGTGTTATCATCAGACAAAAGCAGGTTTTGAATTTCTGAACCAGGCAGGAGCCAAGCAGAGCTACGCACCTTGCCAGTTACCACTAGGCCACGGGAGCAGTTGAGATTCTAATTTGATTTCAGGCGCTACTGCCGTAGGTTACAGTCTGCTCACGTTGTAGGCTAGGAACGGTATCTCAGCGATTTACCCAGCAATTTTAATTCCTTGCTTTAAGTGGGCACACAATAGCCTACGGCATCATACCTAAAATCAGATTAGAATTTCAATTGCTCCCGTGGCCTAGTGGTAATTGGCAAAGTGCGTAGCTCTGCCTGCCGAAATCACGTTTTCATCAACGTCTTACCGACCATTTCTTCATTCTCTCCTTTAACCTCATGTGTCTGAGTATTTTTCATATAAACACACAACTGACTATCACATGCCTAGTGCTTATAAGTTTAACTCAAGTCAGAACAGTAGGACCACGAAGCATCTCCATTTTGTCAACAGCATGCCATCTCAAATGTGGGGCTTGCTTCCAATTAAAAGCACGTATTTACTTTGTCTCGCTGTCAATGCTAATGCAGCCGCGGCAGAATGAATGTACAGCGCGGGGTTTCTCGGCCAGCGGCGCGGCCGCGCAGCTGAGAGGAAACGTAGCTTATGACGCGGCCATCTGAGCCAGGGCCGGATTAAGGCGGGGGATGATGGGGCTGCAGCCCCAGGCCCACAATCAAAAATAGGCCCACCACTATTCTAAGTCAATAAAGTGATAAAAGAACTAAGATAGCGAGGCTACTAGAAATCTCCCACTTATCATGGAATTAATATAAAAAATATTAATCAATAGAAATCAAAGTAATCAAAGAAAGCTATTAAATGAAATTAATATAAAAATGGGAAAGCTGACAATTCAAGAACAAAACAATGCAAAATATCTGGGAATCCACATTGACCGAGCTTTAAAATGGAACTTACAAATTGAAAATGTTATAAAAAAACTTGCAAGTGCAGCGAGAATCTTACGTAAAATCCGACATTATGTAGATCGACAAACACTAATTAATCTCTATTATACATTTGCATACCCTCACCTAAAGTATGGAGTATTGGCGTGGGGCAACGCCGATAAAACTTTAATGCAAAAAATAACGGTTATGCAAAACAGGATCATTCGAATTATTAATTTCAAACTGTTAAAAGACCATGTCAAAATGAGTGTCCTCTACAAAGCAATGAACATTCTACAAGCACCTGACATATTTAAACTAGAAGTTGGTAAATTCTTGCATTCTTTTCACCATCACACACTGCCTGAGAGTTTTCAGAGCTATTTCACCCCAACTAACGCTTCTCACAAATATGTTACAAGATCTGTAACTAATAAAAACTATTTTATAAAATGAGTAAATACGCAAAGTGGGCAATCTTCGTGCACGTATACTGGAGCTAAAATTTGGAATGCTATTTCACAAAATTTGAAATTAATGTCAAAGTATAGATTCGCCAAAGAGTTTAAAAAACAAATAATTGCTAAATATTGATGTCACAGCCTCTACTCATCAAATGATGTCGTTTATTTTTTTTTCTCTTTTTTTTGTTGTTTTGTTTGTTTGCTCATTGTCAATTTTTTCGAATGTCTTATCTTCATATGTCATGGGCAGCTTGACTTTGTTGACCGTGAAACGGTCTTTCGCTGTCCAGTTTTGCTGCTGCATGGTTGCCAACCTATTGACTTAAATGCTTGTTTTTCGCTAATTTGTATTAGCTATGTGGAACTGTGTCGGCGTAAACAAATAAACTTACTTACTTACATGGAAAACACTGTTCAATTTGCGTCCATGCACTGTCACCGCTGTCACTGTAAAACCCCACTTGTTGACTATGACGCAACAATCCTTATTCGCGGCTGCTCGGCCAGTTATACCAATACCATCGATAGTCGATTCTAGTATGAAGCTTGAAAGGTAGGAAATTCCATATTATGTCTGCTAGCAATGGCGTACTCACGGGGGGGGGTTTAGGGGTCAAAACCCCCCATTAAAAATTTTAAAAGAAATGAAAACCTCTCTTTTTGGAACAAACCGCCTTTTTTCATACAGAGATTGCCGAAATTGCTCTCATTTTTTCTCTGCTATCCAACTTGCTTATTATAAAATCTTGAAAAACTTTCATTGTGATGCAATAATAGGCCTACTAATAGTCAAACTTTGCTTGTGCGCTGCGCTTGACGTTGACGATTGCAGAAACAGTGAAACCTTTCTTGTTTTTAAGGCAAAATCGTTTTTACGCACCGTTACTGTCTCAGGAGCTGGAGTGCTCTGTTTCCCAGACACCCCGAGTATATGCTTGAGAGTATCACATGATACCGACGCTGTGATTTGGGTGGAAAATACTTAGATATAATCGACGCTGTTTTTGACCTTAATCTCATGATTAGAGATTCCTCTCGCGCGTGATTTATTGTAATTTAAAAATGTTTCGGTAGGGAGGGCAGTTTTTTCTCATGCTTCACCGTCTTCAATTTTCAACACAGGGAAAACTGCCCCTTTTATAATGAGAGCATATTAAATGTTTTTGTCAAGGTTTATATGTGTTTTTCATATCAATGTTGGTTCTTGAAAAGATTTTTTTGGAGGGAAGCAATTACCTGTTTTACCCCCCTGGCTACACCCTGTTTGTCACGTTGCGAAAGCTAGCTTACTTTAGTCAGTTAACCTTCCTATGGCCCAAAATGAAGTCGACTAAAATTTTTTGGAAAATTTTTAACCACGAGTTGACAGCTTGAGTTTTTGTGAAACCTTTTCGCTCCTTAATGAAGCGCAAAGAATCAAGCGAAAGTGTGAATGAAATATCTGGATTGTTTTCTTCGTTATGGCATTATAATAGCTGTGACGTCACTTAAACTTACGTCATAACGATGTGACGTCACTGAACCCCCCATTGAAAAATCCTGCGCACGCCACTGTCGGCTAGAGTAATTTGAAAATAAAAATGAGGAAATATAAAAGCGGTTCGAAAAAGGAAAAACCTAGAAGAGAAGCAGAAGATAAACTGAAAAAAGTTACAGCAAAATCCAAAAAATTGACTGACTTTTTTGATGCCTAAGCGAACCGAAAAGCAACAGCGTAGAAGCGAGGTCCAGTAGGCCTGATGAAACTGCTTTGCGTTCGAATCCTTACGCTGCACCTTTGTCTGATGATTTCTAATTGCTTTCGCGAGCGCTCAATTTCAGCGCTAAAAAGAGTAAAGAACCATATGGGTTTGTTTATGGGCCAGAAAAGGTTAAATTCCTCAGCTTCACTCTGCATAGAAAACGAACTTTTGGAAAGAATAGACGCTGATGACGTTATTAAGAGCTGTGCATTTGCTAAATCCACAAAATGTGTCATTTGAATGTGTGCATACAAAGTAAAAGCTTTGTTTATGTATTTGTGCTTTGTTTCAATTGGCTTTATAGTTTTTACTTCAACAAATAGGATGAAAAATAGGTCCCTGACTATCATATAGCCCCAGGCCCACAAAAACCTTAACCCGGCCCTGATCTGAGCGCTTCATTTATTCTTGGCGGAAAACATTTTTTGGTGAAATTAGAACCAAATTTCTCAACTTTCCACAATTTGATCTGACAGATTTGTTTGATGACGTTTTACTTTTACTCTATACCAGTGGTTCTCAAACTTGTCGGAAGTATCGAACCCAACAGGTGTCATGCAAGCATATACATCGAACCCTTAATTATAACCAGGAGCGGATCCAGAAAATTTTAGAGGGGTGATACAGTTTTGAATTAGGTTGAATGTTAAATGAGTGCAAAGACGTTAGACGTCTAAACCGGAAAAGGGCATAAGCTCTTTGAAAATGTTTCACGTCAGGGGCGTATTCAAAATATTCTTAAGGCGGTGGAGGGTGGCATAAAATTTTTACATTTTTTAAGCGTATTTTTTTTCCGGAAAGTTAATTTGAAGCAAATTGAGGAACAAAAATATGGCTCTAGGGGGGTCCGGGGGTATGCTTCCCCGGAAAGTTTTCAAAAATTTAGACACTGTAATGGCCATTTCAGCGCTTTTTGAACAATTTTTATGGCAAATTCTGTTTAATTTTTTTGCCTCTAACTTTAACTCCTTCACCAAATATGATACATTTTGTTCGCACATTTTTGATTTATGCGTGCTTAAGGCGTAAAGATGATTGTTACCAAATAGATTTGAAATTATAGAAAAATTGTATTCAACAAAAACAGCGTTGAAAGAGTATGGTGGGGGGATGCATCATTCCACGCAGAGATAGTCATTTACTACAACTGTATGCCTTTTTGCAAAAACTTATTCTAATCTTAGCCGAACCCCTGCTACAGCCTCACCGAACCTCTGGGGTTCGGTCGAACCCAGTTTAAGAACCACTGCTCTATACAAACGTGAGTTGGACGGTTAGCACACCGCACTGTACGCACACGCCGCATACATGCGCACAGAAAATCTATCTGGCGATTCATAACACAAGCGCCAAAATCTAAACCATTGTGAATTGTGATGTCATAAACCGTTTGTTTATTCAATTCAGCGGCGAGATCAAAGTGAGTTTATCTCAAACTTAGAGTGAACGTCACAAATACGCAATATTGTTGCGCCAGTGTCGCTTCTGTGACGTATCAAAGCAATTTGTAACCTAACGGAGCGAGTTTGTGTAAAAGCGACAGATTCATTGACTTCATCACTATCATGTGTTTGAAGGAAGACGCAGAACTCGAATAACACGCTTGTGTGTAACACCGTGCGAAAACCTGACGAGAGGCGATTCTTAAATTTTTTCTATTTTAAGTCGAAACACAAATATTTGTGCAGACAAAAAAGAATATTTTACAAATGGCAGACTTTTATGAAAACTTGGTTGAAAGCTAATCAGGTTGAAGTTTGATAATCCAATATGTTGGCGACGAGATAAGCCGGTTGGATGTAAACACGACACTCTAGCCTAGAGGCGAATATCAATCACATTTCCTTTAATATTTGAAGCGAAGTTGACTACAGGGCAAAAATCTTCGAGAATTTAATAAAAAAATTCGAAATTCAACAGCTGCTTGGGGAAGTGTTTAGCCATGGGCACCCTCAGGAGGCGCTTGTCCGCCCTACTAAAATATCTGCCCATCCTCATGACTTTATCCCTGTTTCATATGTGCATAGCGTCATCATACCTGCAACGTCATGTGGTGTGGTGACACGTGACAATGACGTCATGGTTCCATCAGGAAAATTATTTGTATGATGTTGCTGCTTTCTTTCATTAAGCTCTGTTATCGACCGGGTGGCATGCTCATTTGCTGGAACCTGATTGTGACGTAGCTTGTGACGAAAAACACCGGCTACATCACGACTTGCAAGGAACTGATTACAATGGTCAGATTGTTTCACTTGTGACGTCATGGAAGGTTGATCATTCGGAATTCGTAAAATTGAGCACACCTAAAGTTAAAATCAATAGCTCAGATGGCCGAGCGGAAAGAGTGTTTGTCTCTGGAGCTGTAAACTCGGGTTTGATTCTGAGTCGGGTCAAATCAATGACTTTGAAATTGCTATCCACAGCTTTCCTGCTTGACACTCAGCATCAAAGAGAGTTTGGAGAACAAGCTGGTAACTTCACTCCTTGTGGAGAACAAGCTGGTAACTTCACTCCTTGTGCCATTGGGAAAGGCACTTAGCGGGATTCTCCCATCTTTGGCGTGGTAGACAGTTGGTCGGCAATTTCTAAACGAGCTCGTTATAGCGCTTTGGTCGCTTTCTCGTGATAGGAGGATTATTATCTAACTACATGCAAACTATAAAAAGTACTAATTATGACGATGTGTTTGCTACGTCACAACTGCAGTCATCGCACATTGACGAGGATCAATTAAACGTCACTGTGAATATTGCCTCGTAACAATAACCAAAATGAAAAATGATATCTTCAACGTCAAAAGTTCGCAACGTTTCTGTTGCTTTCATCAAAAAGTAAAAAATTTTTCAAAATTTCACAGATTAAATTTTCAACGTCATAATTCCAGAAATCGATCGAAGCGCAATAAATCGATTGCTGAATGAAGTGTTTTGTGTTTCCGACTTTGAACAAAGTGGTTTTGAAAATGGTAAACCAATTAATCTGAGCCCAGTCGAAAATGCAATTGCGTTTGCTGCGCGATCAAGCGACAATTTCAATTTGGATTAACTTCAAAAAAAAAACAAAAATATTAATGATGATGTCAGTGTCACGGATGGAGAAGCATGATGACGTCACGCAAGGGAAATATTGTTTTATGACCTCATAATTACCATAATTAAAATAGCGATTGAAAACCGCGAGCACAAAAAACTTGCATTTCATCAAGAACAACTGTTTCGTCCGACTCGCTCTCTTAAGTTGCGAGCATCACAGAGTTCGAGAAACATGTGTTAATCATCTGAGGGGTTGAGCCGCACGTTTAACCAGAAGAAACCTTGTCGATAAACTGAGCTCGAATCCCGAATTGGAATATTACCAATCATCCAAAATTTTGATTAATTTTTTGTTCTTACACTCATCAGGGGGGACTCACCTCGTCATCAGCCACTTTGTCCGAAGATGAACTCAAATAACCTCTTCCACAATCACGTGATGCAAATACCATGTGCTCACGTGATCTGCTTATTTGCTCTGAAATAATAAGACAAAAATATGTGACAAAATTGTGAAGGGGGGAGGGGGGATGGTAGGGTGGGAGAGAGATGGGAAGGTGGGGGAGGGTTGGGAAGGATGGGGAATATAACAGCCAAGGAAAGTGGTCACAGTAGTTTATTGAGACCAAGATTTTTGAAGAACATGAAAATTTAAAATTTTATTTTGCTTTAAATCTTTATTTAAAATCTCGATAATGTTGTCATAAATACAACGAAATATATATGATTGATTGTGAAGTCATAATAATACCATAATGGCAAAGATTTTGAAATAGAATATTTGTAATTTTGTAAATCTCAAAATCCCGATCAGCTGTGTTAGGTCATAATCTTGGAACATGACGTAATCAAAAGTGGCTCGGTGAACTAAAAATGACATGACGCTTCACTGTGTTAAAGTACGCGTGATGTCAGTCACGTGACAATAATAAGCAGAAACATTTACAACCCCCTCCTCCCAGATAGATGCAACCCCTCTTCGATGGAAATATTTCATCAAGCATTTTGCTTATTTTAAGTTTCCCAGAAAAATCAATGAATCCAGGCGAGGTTGTGTCCACAATTGATGGTGTTAATGGGTTTTAATTCGTGTTAATGGGTTGTAGTGTGTTTAAGTGTCGCGCAGAGACAACAACACAGACATTTTATTGTTTCTGCGAGGTCAGTAGAATGCGTTGTTGCTCAGGAAATGCGGGAAGTGCAAGCTGGTGTCAACCGCTGAAACCTAACTGTCATCAATCCCCCACACGCACCATCTTCCCTCCCCCGGCGTGCCATGAACCCCCCTACAAACTTAGTACAAAATCTCGCCATGTTTCTTTTTAGTGAAATCTCGTGATCAGTAGCTCGTTTCCTTTTGACGTCATAATGAACAAAATAACTGGGAATATATTTATGGACGAAGCCGGGAAATCGAAGTTTCATGAAATCAAAGATCGCGGATTAGCGAATCGATCGCGATCTCGCTCAAGGATTTAATCGATTTTACAAAGTTTATATAGACTTTTGTAATCTTTTAAAAACTAATTAAAAACTGTTTAAGAAAAACAAAAAGGAAAATTAAACAAGACATAAAAAGGAAAAAATCAAAGGTTCCTGTCAAAATTATTCGAAAAAATTTCGAAATCAAAGTCATGTGATCTCCAGCTATTTGGAGAGTAGTTTTTTAATTTAATCAGAAAAGTAAAGCGATAGTAAATCTCAAACCTGGACGTTTCGACCAGTGATGGTCTTGGGCAAAGGGGGGGCCTGTGCAACAATTATAGGAGGGGGCTTTTTAGGATCCTAAGTTCAAAACTGCTTTAGTGGGTACCAAAGCACGTTATAATAGGCATTGACTGCTGCTTCTCAAGTAACTTGAGAAGCACACAGTCAATCAAGCAAGCTCATTTAATGCATGAAATCGAGAAACATCATTTACTGCCAGTAATTGGTAGGTTATAACAAGGCTAGGGTTCATTAAAAATCTCCCAGAACTTAAGAAAAATTAGAGACATGGAATGATTTGCTTGTTATATTCCACTGTATCCAATATTGGTAGCTTGAGTAAACCACGAAGTAGTTATGAGCATCTAATTGGTCATGCAAATCATTTACGATTTCCTCTTCTCGTGCAACAGTAATTATTTTTTGTGCTCTGGTAACTAATTCATTTTGTAAAGTACTAATAGCATCTTTCTATGGAACATCACTAGCACTTGTACTGTCCTCATCATGAGTTCGAACCAGTGGCGTAAAAAGTATTTTGAAACTGTACTTAAGCAAAAGTATTGTTACTGACGGCAAAACTACTCGAAATAAAGTAGAAAATATTGACTAAAAAAAGCACTTAAGTAAAAGTAAAAAAGTAGTCGTTTAAAAACTACTCAAGTAAACGTATAGCGTTCTCAATCGTTAAAGTGTCAACTACACACTTGCCGATGATGACTGAAGGTGGCAAAATGGTAAACCAAAAGAAATTATTTCAGATCAGATGGTCGAGTGGATGGAGCGTCTGCTTCTGGAACGGTAGACTTAGGGTTCGATTCGGAGTAGGGTTAACCCAATCACATAAAAGTTGGTATTTATAGCTTCCCTGCATGACGTTTAGCATCAAAGGCCACAACGTGAAGCCGGCAAGTTCATTTGTTGTGCCGTTCGGAACCAGGCTTAGCGAGATTTCCCCATCTCGGAGTGGCAGACAGGTGGCTCGAAACTACCAAGCGAGCTCGTTATAGCTCCTCTATTGCAAAGAAGGATAAACGTATGAATAAATAAGCATTAACTCGCAAGATTTTAGGTGCAACGAGGGATTTCAAGTGAGACTTGTAACTCAAGGACTACTTTGTACTAATCTAAAACAAAAACTACCCAAGTAGTGTTATTTCATACTAAAAGTACTTAAGTAAACGTAAAAGTAGCCAAAAAAAAACTGCTCAGAAAAGTACTTGTGACCGAAAAAAAAAAAAAATACTCAAGTAATCTACTCTAGTAAAAGTATTTTGTTACTTTACACCACTAGTTCGAACTGATTGGCTTTGAACATCACTTTTATCAACATTTTCTTGAGCATCTGTTTGACTTTTACTGCTACGTCGATTCCGATTAATTAATGGAAGTCTGATCACCAGAATTTAGTACAAAATATTTTGACATACAGTAGATTCTCGAAGTGGTTCTGGAGTAGCCAGCCATTGTCGTTTTCTTTTCTTTTTTCAAAACCAAAAGCACACTGACTATGAACACGAGGCATAACAGCAATGGAATAAAAAATTACGTCAAGTTATTGTCTTGAGACTTTACAGCACTGACATATATTATTAACCTAGACAGCAAGAGGTAAGCTAATTACAAGTTAAATAGGCTACTGACATGTTTCTTCCATACAGGGGCGTAGCCCATACAAAGGCGTAGCAAAAGGAGCAATATTTTCAGTGACCACTAGTCTACAAACAAAGATAATAATGCTATAACGTAAATCTACTATCAACGCCAGCAGGGGTGGATTAAGACCACTTTTCGACAAAAAAACTGCGCTAAAATAAGTATTTTTCTTGCAAAAACCCTAAAAATTAGTGGCGGCTGGGGGCTCTGCCCCCAGACCCCCTTAGTCTCCGGCGGCTGGTGGCTTTGCCCCACACCCCCGGTTGGGGCACCCCCTTCGCCGAATCCTGGGTGCGCCACTGAAAAAGCCTTTGAAACTTTGCCCCTTCCGAAATTTTGGGCTGGCTACGCCAGTGCTTCCATATTAATATCAAAACTACAAATTGTAATGACAGCTCAGTCTATAATAACCATAATATACGGTACAGAAATTGCTAAGTTTCACTTTGAGGTGGTTCAGCTTCGATTAGAGATTAAAAAAAGAAATGGTTCAGACAAATTGTTTGCTTTGTTTTAATGCAAAAAGTTTTATTAAAATGAAGATTTTTTTCAGGGGAGCTTAAATTTGGGATAACTAAAATCAACCTTAATAGTTTGATTCAAGTCATATTTTCAAACTTTTTGTTTTGAAATTTTAATTTTGAGGGGGACTTATTTTCAAAGGTGGCAGAAGGATAGTATCTACTCAGGGGAAATAAAAACTAATTGTAATGGTGTATATGGTTCAAGTTTACAAAAAAAGTGTTTTTTTAAGTTGATGAGTCGATTCTTTTTTTTTTGGGGGGGGGGGGGGGTGCGTATTTACAATGGAGGTAGCTTCCTTTAATTTAGATAATTAAAAATAATTTTATTGATATGGTTCAAGTTTATATAAAAAAAGTTTTTTTTTCACAATTAACGCGATGGTTCTATTTGAGGGAGGGCCTTCTTTTTTAGGGGGGGCCTGTACGACCGCACAGTTCGCACATTCCTAAGACCACCACTGGTTTCGACAGCATAGATTCAGCTGTCATCATCAGCAGTTTCGTACTGCCTTGCTTATACTGCTGATGATGACAGTTGAATCTATGTTGTCGAAACGTCTAGTTTTGAGATTTACTATGGCTTTACTTTTCTCCCTTAAACTATTTTCGCCCCATATTCATTGTGTTTCTTTGTTGCTTACAAGCAAATTGGGTACAAACAATCAACATCAACAAACCTGGAAGTGGTGAATCTGTTCCGGTGCATCGCACCATCAGGGGGTCGCTATTTGCCCCACCACTAGCCAATCCTGAGTCGGTACTTTCCCATCTTCCCCCCTTCGGCGAATTCGCGATCGAAGATTCGAGATTCCTCGCTGATGACGTCATAAGATTATCTGACTGCTTACGTTTCAAAGCTCTAAAACAAAATAAAGTTTGACGTCATTCATCGTTATCGTGGGTTCGAATCTGCACAATTTTTTTCTGGATTGAGAACCAGCTCTCTCTGGAATCGAACCTGACTCGCTTGACCCACAGCACGGTTTTTATTTTTCCAAACTTTAGCTTGTTTAGGAAACTGCAATAAATTATTTCGTCTTCATCTCAACTTCACTCAACGAACATTTTACCTCCATCCTCGTCGCTGTTTCAAATAAACTGAAACCATCAGAGTGCCTGCGGCTATAAACAAGCTCGCGAAATATCGACGCTTTCTTTAAAAATTCGTGTTTTAACGTGACATCAAAAAGCGAATTAATACTGAAACATTCAATCATTTTGTTTTGTTGCGTTTTCATTCGTAATTTTGTCGAGATCTAAACATGCAAAAACCGCCCCTATCACATTTTTAAAAATTAACTTTTACGCTTTTTGTTTTCGATTTGCTATAGTAATGTGCAAGTTACGCTACTTCGCTAGTAATGCGCAAGTTACGCTACTTCGCTAGTAAATGCACAAGTTACGCTACTACGCTAGTAATGTGCAAGTTACGCTACTTCGCTAGTAATGCGCAAGTTACGCTACTTCGCTAGTAATGCGCATGTTACGCTACTACGCTGCTGCTTGGAACGCAATGAAACTGAAAAGTGAAAGAAAACTGCGAACGCTACAAAAACAGCAACACGACTTATCTACAGACTGAATCTTGTTGGATTATTTCTGATGATTTCAGATTCTGGCCGAGCCTAATCGCTTTGTTTCTATGAAAGTCAAATCTTTGTGGATTCAACTGAAAAATTATAACAAATAGTTTCAATTTTCAGCGTTTCAGACGATTTTTACGTGACATTTTTTCAACCCCTTTTTCCTCCCTACGTCACAGAGGTTGAGCAGTTTTGATTTTATCTACGACGAAACGCTTTTCTGCGACAGGCTCCATTCATATTGTATGTTAATCCCTTCGTAGATTCGCGATAAAGTCATCCATTTCAGTGCGAGTCAACTCGCTTGATTACGTCACAAGTTTTCTTCGTTGTCTGCTAACTTAAAATGACGTCACGATTCAAACGTTTTTGTTTTGTTTTTTTGTTAAGCCACAGAACAGCAGCTTAAGTTTTTATATTAGTGAATTACATGCATCACGGAAGATGACCTAGTTGAGCATGAAACCCGCGAAACCAGTTTCGAAGCTCAATGCAGCAACCTCTCCACCAACTCCATGTGCAAACGTTTTCATTTCTGAAACTATACTGATGACGAAGCAGCAGCTGATGACGTCGCACCAATCTGACAACGTAGCAACAGCTGATCAGTAAATTCACAAACTTCATGGATCTGGCGAATAAATTGAAGTTCAACAAAAATATTGTTTCAATAACAAATTAATCTGTTCCGCTCTCACACCACACTAAGCATAAGACAATGACGTTGATCTACTTTTTCGTATTCACTATTCACAGCGCATGCGCGTCTCTTACGTGACTACTGCGTCAGCAATCAGAAGCTGTTGGCAAATGACGTCATAGATCTTGTTTCCTTGGAACTTCACATCGATTTGTTGAAGATATGAAAGTCTAAGTTGAACCCTCTCCCCTTCCCCAAGGACAACTGAACAGTTTCCTCGACGATGTCGTGACGTAGTTGTAGACAAGTTGTGTCGATTTTAAAGTTAGAAAAATTTTCATTCGAAAAGTTTGGAATTAGTTGGTGGAAAACAAACTTCTGGTCGTTTCACTTTCGAGCTTCCACTTCAACCTTCAAGAGCTGTCTTCGTTTGTTTTGTGGATCAGAATTTCTTTGATCAAAGCGCTTCGCTATTCAAGTGGAAAGAACTAATTAACATTGCTGGCTCTGAACGGCTCCTTTTCACTGCAATCACAAATCAAGGGTTTGATTCCCGCAAGGGTGGAACTGTTCTTTAATTTTTACCAAACAGTAAGATGGCGCCCAGTCAGGAACACCAGCGTCTAAGTTGATTTGTTATTTTTCGATCTTTCGTCACGACAAGCGACCATCGCATAGACAAATACCAAGTCGATTCGGAAGTGTTCCCGAGTGTTTTGCTTGAATTTCGTTGCAGGTTAGGTATCAAGAATGGATATTAATCGTGAAACATCGCTCATGACGGGTAACAGCGGAAATTCTTGGGGGTTTCTATCAATAAACATTCAGGTTGCTTCTTCAGGGTCATTGGTAGTTTGAGAGACGATAGTGGGCAGGGGGGGACCAAATGCAAGTCCAGCATTTTAACGAAGAGCAATTTTTTTCGAAATATTTTGTTCAACTTTGAATCACGTTTACTCAATTTGTCGTTTAACGTCAGTGAAAATTAGAAGAGTCGCTCCAGAGTCGAATTTCGGCGCGAACCGCGAATTTGCTCGTTGAGTGAAAACAACTTTGAACTACAAACCGCCTGACACTGATATTCTAGATCGGAAATCTGCTTCAATAAATCTGCTTCAATAGTGCTTCATTAATTACTCATACCGGTAGTTCTGCGATTTGCGAATTACTTCATAAATCATAAATCAATCACCACCATTCTGTCCACTGCTGACTGTCCACCGCCCACTGTCCTTCCACTCGCGTGACTCTCTTTTCATTTCTCGAACGGATTTTCGGCGTCATTCATCGACCGTCGCTCAACTCGCTCTTGCCACAAGTGGTTCGCGACGCTCCAACTTCGTCTTCAACTAAAGTTGAAGGAAAAAATGGCGCAAACATGAAGAGCGCGGTTCGATCCTCTGCTCCGTTTTTTGCAAAAATATAACAAGAAAATTGTGACTCAATGCAGAAGAAAATTCAATCCGAAAAAAAAAAAAACAATACAACAATTTAAACTGATGAACTTTATAAACAACATTACCAGCATTATGGCTGTAATTTTTTTGTTGAAGTTAAGTTTCCATCTCGATGTTCCCAGTTTTACAAAAATAAATCGACGTTGGAGTCCGAAAAATCACAAGATAAAAATTTTGACGCAAAAATTGTAAAATTTGATATGTTTCCAAAAAACAAAACTGCGGTAGAAAATTATTTTGATTTTCACTTACAACATATTCACTTACAATGTGTTTGCTTGCAACATGTTTACTTACAATGTGTTTACTGTCAACATAAGCAACAGTTTATTGACTGAAGAAGATTGTGACATCGATTATCGCGTTTAAGAAACAGATTCAAATTTCCGATCAATTGTGAGGCGATTCGACGACGACGAAGCGAGGAATGTTCGGCGATTGTTGAAATCGCGCGAGCTTTTATCAACGTCATTACATTCAAGAATAGATCGCCATTTGGATTGGATCAACTTACCGATTTCTATAGAAGAACATTCAACTCCGCCCACTGGCCGCGGAATCCACCCCTTTTCTTTCAACCGCGATGTACTTACAATGTTTCCAACGTCTTTGACACAAAATATTAAATTACGACTCAAGCAACTCGATCTAGACGTTACACGTGGAAAAAACACGATGTGTCCAGCGAAATTGGACGTGTTTACATCGTGAAATATCACCAGCAAAAATGGATTACAGGATTCACTAGCGTAGCCAGGATTATGCAATGAGGGGGTGGGGGGGTTGAGAATGACATCACATTTGACCATACGTTGTGTACGAGAGCGGATCCAGAAAGTTTTGTTTGGGGGATGTAATTTTGAATCAGGTTAAATGTTAACCAGATGCAAAGACGTTTAGACCCGTAAACGGGCGTAAATAACCTTTTGAAATTGTTTCATGTCAGGGGCGTATTCAGAATTTTTTGTAGGGAGGGGGCAGAAATTTTTGTCATTTTTTCAAGCGTAGTTTTTTCCGAAGATTTAATTTTAAACAACTTAAGTACCAAAAACGACTTAAAGGGGGTCCGGGGGCATTAGTTTATTTTATTTTTTTTTGTTTTTTTTTTTGTTTTCCCTTAAGAGTATACCGTGCAGTAACGATGTATCAGTCGCTCAAGCGGCCGCTGCAATCTGTGGGTGGCTGCTTGACTCGAAGACTTTTAACAGTCACTTCGCAGTCTCCCTTGGGATTACAGTTGCATTTTGTGCTCCTTTTTTACGAACTTCACTTCATAATATTTGTCTATAAAAAATCTAAGTATATATTTTTTTCTCTCCAGTTGTTTGTTTTTGTTTTGTTTTTTCTATTTGATGGTACTGTTTTACTGTAATCTCGCCAATAATAAATTGATTTGATTTGCTTCCCTGAAAAAATTTTGAAAATTTTCATATTGCAATGGCCATTTTAGTGCTTTTTGAACAATTTTAAATAAAGTTTGTCATATTTTTGGCCCTTAATTTTGAGTGCTTCACCAAATATGATGCATTTTGCTCACACAGTTTCGATTATGCGTGCAGGCGACTAAGACATATGGCTGGTGGGGGGATGCATACGCAGTATACCCCACATACCCCTGGATCCGCCCCCTGATTGTATAATAACAAAACATGGCCTCAAATTTGAGAGAGATGTTTTAAAACTAAAAATACCGAAGGCAATTAAGGCACAATTGTCGTAAGGAAGTCAAAGGAGTGCTTTCTGGTGAAACTGGCAGTGGTGGGTAAGTTACTTTTAAAAAGGAACTATATCAATTCTTAACATGTAGGCCTAGAGCTCCATGGTGTGTATTCAAACCAAAATCATTCATCTTCATATTGAAACCAAACGGAAGTAGGCTACGATTCTGATATGATAAACAATTGATTGCCTTTCAAAAACGATAACATTTCAAAGTGATTATATATCACTAAGCCATCAGCGCTTTGGCTCTAAAATGTCTTTTTCAATACTAAAAAGTCGTTTAACTGCAGCTCTAAAAGCAGCAGGGTGGCGAAAAATTTTAAAAGAGGAGAGAGCCCACTAATTCGACATTTTTTTCAAGCATAGTTTTTATAGGGCAGAACTATCTTGAAGTTGATTGCGAAACAAAAAAGACTGTAGCGAGGTCCGGGGCATGCTCCCCCCAAAAAATTGAAAGAATTTATATGCTGCAATGGCTGTTTTAGTGCTTTTTGAATAACTTTCAGGCAAATTTTGTTTGAATTTTGTGACCTTGATTGTGAGTGCTTCACCAAATATAATCCATTTTGTTCGCACATTTGCGATTATGGCCGACATTTGCGATTATGGTATAGAGCGTCTGGTTCTGGATCGGTAGACTTGGGGTTTCATTCCGAGTCGGGTCAAACCAATGACTTCAAAATTGGTATTCACAGCTTCCCTGCTTGACGTTCAGCATTTAAGGGACAGTGTGGAACAAGCCGGCAAGTTTACTTGTTGTGCCGTTGGGAAAGGCACTTAGCGGGATTCCCCCATCTTAGTGTGGTTGACAGATGGTCGACATCTCCTAAGCGAGCTCGTATAGCACTTCGTCGCTTTCTCGTGATAGGAGGATAAATATGCCAATAATAAAAATATAATAAAAATTTATGCATGTTTAGGCTAAGTCATAAAGTTATTGCTATCGAAAAGATTCGAAATTATGAAAAATTGTACTTATCAAAAATATTTTTGAAAATGCCTGGTGTAGGGGATAGGCCTACTTACCCCTCATCCTACCCTCTGGATCCGCCCTGGCCATAAGCTACTGAAACCATCGAAAGAGTCTGGCATACCGGTACTTCAGTCACTTGGCACCACTAATTTTGTTCCTTTTACTAAAAGGCAAAGTCATAAGGGAATTGCTCTTTTGACCCCCCCCCCCAAATACGCTCATGACTAGAAGGAAGAGCAGTATCGTAATGAATTAAAAGTTCCATAAGTTCTTCGTGCATAAAAGCGTTTGCATCAACAGTTTTTGAGAGCGAGGCGAAAAGGAATTCTTCTGTACTTTATCGACATTGCTAAATCTTTGTAGCTTTGATTGTGCGAACAAACAGCCAAAAAACTGTCACTTAAGCAAGTTAAGCTTGCATCACGGTCGTTGTCGGTGTCACTACTTGTCGAAGTATCTACAGTAGAGCAGTGTTTCTCAAAATGGGCATTATCGCCCCCTTGGGGGCGAAAAGCAAAAGGGGCGAAAGCGGCAAAGGGGGGCGATAGCTCATGAACCGTGTAAGACTTTTTTTTTTGCTCTTTACCGCATTTTCCTCTGCGAATTGGGTAATTCCCATTCATCAAGAGCTCTCGCCCTTGCGAGGTTTATCAGGACACAACCTTATTGGGGCGAGGGGCGATGATAATATGCAGAGTACGGTAAAAGGGCAATGGCACAAAATAGTTGAGAACCAGCGCACTGATCTAGAGCATTGTCGGTTGCCTTGTTTAGTACATTGATCATTTTTCTTCTCAATTTGGCCGTAGTTTCAGTGGGCTCGTCAAAGAACCAAGCTCATTATTACGAATGGAGTGAAATTAAATAATTTTATTCCATTTTTTTAGCGGAAGAAGATGCCCCATAAAAGTAACTGTAACTTATGAGCTTCTAAAGTGGTAACTAGTTACAAATTCCGTTACTTTTGCAGAAAAGTAACTTAGTTACAGTTACTAAAAAAAGTAGCCCAACTACTTACTTTCGTAACTAGTTACTGCCTACCACTGGAAACTGGTCAAACGATATTCAAATGTTAGCGATTTAGTTCTTTTTTGAGCTACAGTACCTAGATCATTCTTGCTTGAAATCGTTTAGCCTTTTTTTAACGGAAGGTCTGAGGGGCCGAGGGCAGTTGCATGTACCGGAGCGGCACTGCCCTGCTAATAAAATTGCGTCATTGCTTCATTAAGCATAACGGCAAAAAACAAGATTCAGGAAACAACGCTACGTAATTTTTGTTATTATGACGATTATAAAACCAGTTTTTTAATGACAAAGTATCGAGCACTTCGAAATAAATATCAGATAAAGAAGTAAGTATGACGTCATTTGAGCCTCAATGGGGGGGTTGCAACCCTTAAACCCCCCACTCCATGGCTACGCCACAGACTGGATGGACAAACTCAAATAAATCCACGTTTTTTAATTCAACCACGATATGAGTTCGGTAACTTAATACAATGACGTAACAACGAAATGCGTGGAAGTATAGGGGATTCTGGGTTCTATTCTCCGGTAAGGCATGATGTTTGTTTGCATAATGACGCCCTTGTGTTCATATGTTTCTTCTTTTCCCTTCAACAACAGGGGAAAAAACTCTCGATGAAGTGCGGGATGTTATCTGAACTGGTGAACCAATCAAAAGTTGGTTGCAAAAAACAACAACTGAAGTTGTTTTCAAATTATATTGAACTGAAAATTGCACAGTAATTGATGGAGACTGCGAAGTGAGCTTGCGCTCTTCGAGTCAGCAGCCACCCGGTATATATGTTAAATGTGATCCAGCCGTGAATCGAACCCGTCACCTAGGATCTGTAACCTGCGAGGGGTGCCGCTATGTCATGTCGCCGACCAAAAAGGAGAGTTTCAGCCTTCCATTGCCGGGATGGCCGCTTCTTTCCTCATAATATTGCTACCAGAGGAAATGTGACGTCATATGCATTCATAACTTCCTAGCACAGTACTTGCGTTCGATTCCCAGTTGCATCCTTAACTTACTAGCACAGCGCTCAGATGCAGAAGTTTTGAGAGTTCGATTCCAACAACACGTCACATATCGCTGTAGCGATTTCGTTCACTTACTCTTAAAAAGTTCTTTACTCCCACCGAGCGGTCAGAGTTTTTATTGATTAGCTCTAGCATGGATTGCTTTGACTAAACTGAAGCTTAGTTCATGAAAATTTTATTCCGAGGAAGATTTTCGAAATGAATTAAATCTGCGAGAGAAAACTCAACTTTTAGTTCTATCAGCAATTCATGTATGCATATTCTAGCCCTGTCTTAATTATTTTCCAGTAATTTTTTACTTTTGACGAAAACATTCACGAAGCCACCTAATTTACAAGTCAGTTAGATGGAAGTGAAGTTTTTCCAGGAGCTAGTTCTACGTGGTATGACGCGGTTTGCGTCGTAAGCACGTAGATTCCGTTATTACACCGAAGCGTGTATCGAGTGCCGGGATCCATCTCCTTAGAAACATCGCAGCGACGGCGAGACTCTGTCTGATTTGACCGACCCGCTAATCGAACTCCAGACCCCCCGCGCCGGAAAGCAATGCGCTAACAACGCAGCAAACCGTACGGTCACTCGCAGATATGACGCAAATAAAAAATTTAATTTTTAACAAAACGCGAGCAACTTCATTAAAAATGCATCAAATAATAATAATCGCCAATGCTCCACACTCCGGGTTCCATTCCTCCTCAAATAACTCCCGCTCATTGCAGTTAGATTGAAACGATGGAATACATCGTCACGTCATGTAGCTTACAAGTCATCAATGACGTCGGAAAGGTTGATCATCAGAGGTTCAGTGAAGCATGACAAGGAAGCGGCATTGATAATTTTGTCCGCACGGCATTGGGTGGCTTCGAATTGGACGGCGTCAAACACTTGTCGAATGTTCGCTTCTATCTGCTCGCAATCCTGACGTGGCTGAAACATTGGAAAGTCAGCTGCGCAACTGCCACGAAAATTTTCCACATTCAAACGTTACGTTTTCAAGCTTTATCCATGGAATCACCATGACCCAGAGGTAATTACCCGGCAGCCTTCAACAACTCCAACACAACACGATTTAACGCCTACTGCTTCCCGTCCCCAGTTTCATTCAGACGCCATCATTAGCCTGTTCGCGCGACCAGTGTAAGCTGGTCGAAACATCACGAACTTTCAACGTCACCATTAAATTCTGGATGGAATAATTAGCATTTTTTCAATTATTCACTGCTCCAGATGCGCTTATCCTTGCGGGGGGTGAAGGGAGGGAGGAGTGGCAGTTGGTGCCTTCTAGCATCTTCATCCTACGCGACAACGGGAATGCGTTCTGGTGGGACGCCAAAGTTAGTTAGTTAGTTGCATATTTATCCTTCAATCACGAGAAAGCGATCAATGCGCTATACGAGCTCGCTTAGGAGTTGCCAGTCATCTGTCTATCACACCAAGATGGGGGAATCCCGCTAAGTGCCTTTCCCAACGACACAACAAGTATACTTGCCGGCTTGTTCTTCACACTGTCCCTTTAATGCTGAGCGTCAAGCAGGGAAGCTGTAAATACCAATTTTACAGTCATTGGTTTGACCAGACTCGGAATCAAACCAGAGTCGATAGCTCAAGAGACAGACGCTCTATACCACTCGGCCAAAGCAAGACCAACGAAGATTTCCAATGTAATCTTGGCATAGAGTTCTAGGTAAGACTATATTTTTCAAATTATATTGAACTGAAAATTCAACAGTACGATAATTGAGGGAGACTGCGAAGTGAGCTTGCGCTCTTCCAGTCAGCAGCCACCCGTTATAGGCCTATACGTCAAATAAATGCAAATGCTCCAGCCGCGAATCGAACCCGTCACGTAGGATCGGTCACCTGCGCGCCACCGCTAGGCCATGCCGCTGACCTTTTTTTAAATTAGTCACTTTTTATCAGTTTTTTCAATAATTCAATTTCGGTCGCATTTTTCAATTTTAACATGAAAATTTCCACCATGATGCAGGAAGCCCACGGATCATGAGAACTGGCCCATGATGCACTGATCATGATCACAGTGATCATGCACTAATCATGAGGACTGGCCCATGATGCAGGAAGCCCACGGGATACTATCCACATGTACTGATCATGAGGATTGGCCCATGATGCAGGAAGCCCACGGGATACTATCCACATGTACTGATTATGAGGACTGGCCCATGATGCAGGAAGCCCACGGGATACTATCCACATGTACTGATTATGAGGACTGGCCCATGATGCAGGAAGCCCACGGGATACTATCCACATGTACTGATTATGAGGACTGGCCCATGATGCAGGAAGCCCACGGGATACTATCCACTTGTACTGATTATGAGGACTGGCCCATGATGCAGGAAGCCCACGGGATACTATCCACATGTACTGATTATGAGGACTGGCCCATGATGCAGGAAGCCCACGGGATACTATCCACTTGTACTGATTATGAGGACTGGCCCATGATGCAGGAAGCCCACGGGATACTATCCACATGTACTGATTATGAGGACTGGCCCATGATGCAGGAAGCCCACGGGATACTATCCACATGTACTGATTATGAGGACTGGCCCATGATGCAGGAAGCCCACGGGATACTATCCACATGTACTGATCATGAGGATTGGCCCATGATGCAGGAAGCCCACGGGATACTATCCACATGTACTGATTATGAGGACTGGCCCATGATGCAGGAAGCCCACGGGATACTATCCACATGTACTGATCATGAGGACTGGCCCATGATGCAGGAAGCCCACGGGATACTATCCACATGTACTGATCATGAGGATTGGCCCATGATGCAGGAAGCCCACGGGATACTATCCACATGTACTGATTATGAGGACTGGCCCATGATGCAGGAAGCCCACGGGATACTATCCACATGTACTGATCATGAGGATTGGCCCATGATGCAGGAAGCCCACGGGATACTATCCATATGTACTGATTATGAGGACTGGCCCATGATGCAGGAAGCCCACGGGATACTATCCACATGTACTGATTATGAGGATTGGCCCATGATGCAGGAAGCCCACGGGATACTATCCACATGTACTGATCATGAGGATTGGCCCATGATGCAGGAAGCCCACGGGATACTATCCACATGTACTGATTGTGAGGATTGGCCCATGATGCAAGAAGCCCACGGGATACTATCCACATGTACTGATCATGAGGATTGGCCCATGATGCAGGAAGCCCACGGGATACTATCCACATGAATCATGAGGATTGGCCCATGATGCAGGAAGCCCACGGGATACTATCCACTTGCACTGATTATGAGGACTGGCCCATGATGCAGGAAGCCCACGGGATACTATCCACATGTACTGATCATGAGGACTGGCCCATGATGCAGGAAGCCCACGGGATACTATCCACTTGTACTGATCATGAGGACTGGCTAATTATAATTATACTCTTGACATCGAAGTTACGAAGAACTTCAGAAAACTGGAACAAGCCGGGATTTCCCCACTTACCACCCCCACGATGACGTTACAATGCTTGTGGTCCGCCATATTGTGAACGATGACGTCATCGATGGCGTCACGCATTTGCTCGGCCCTCTCAATGAGATTAAATTTCTTGGTGGGAATTTGAAGACCAAGTCGTCGTTTCAGATCAGCGTTGGTTAGTAACTGGTTGAGTGAATTCGCTGTAGCGAAGTAAGCGTCACAGCTCAGTGAACCGCTCACAATCTGGAAATAAACATCACCACATGGAGTCGCTATAACGAACTCAGGAGTTACCGACCTTTTAAAACAGGAAAACCCCATTAAATGCCTTTCCACATGCTCAGCAAGCGAGACATTCATTTAGCAAAGAAACTCGCGTAATGACAAGTGTCAAAAACCTCTCGATGACGCTGCAGAGAGGTTGAGTTCGATTCACAGGCAGGTTCGCTTTCTCCTTGCAATCAACGATTCTAGAATATTCGAGTATCACGTGGTTACCTGATTGATGACATCCGACATTCCGACCGCATTCACTCCCATGTCAGTGGCATCATCAGTAAGCTTTTCATCTTCAGTAAACAAACAGATTTTATTTTTGAGTTGATGAGGATGAGGGAGACGGAGAGTTTTGAAAAACAACAGAGGGCGTTTCTGCAATGCATTGTTCCATAATAATTGTGGCTTTTTTAAGGCAACAATACGAAAAAAGCACAACAGTACCAGAGATAAAGTTCGAATCAAAATTCAGAAGTCATTTAAAATATCCTTGATGATCCGCCACACTGGTTCTACGCTACGCAGACGTGTAGTACACACAAAGATTTCATGCTGCTGTATTTACCGACCACAAGAAGCCATTGCATCTAATGTTTGGATCAGGTAGTGCTTTATGCTCTCATGCCATTAAATTACGGAGTTTTTTTGTTTAGTGTACTTTATACAATAACTCAATACTTCTCAAAAACTGTTTCGCTTTATCGTCGGGTGCGCCGTATGTATGAAAAAACAATCAAAGGAATTGATTGACAGTGCGCTTTATGGTTAGTAAACTGCGCTACTAAAGGTTGGCGCAAACAATGTCATGTGTTGGTGAGTAACCGTAATCAAGTCAGGACGAATTGAGGCTTTTCATCGACTTTTTCATTTAAATAAATTCTATCAGACACAAATTCATGAAATTACCTTTCTTCCTTGCGTCTTCCTCATTATTTCATCAAGACTTAAACTCAAAATGATCGGGGATTGTTGATCTGTGAGATCAAGCTGAGTGTATTTCCTAAGCACACTCACAGCCTCACTTAAGTTGTATTCTCGTTCCTTGTACAAATTCGTTAAGTACACATCATCCACCGGGGATTCCCCAACTTGAATTTGACGAGAATATGTGAGCCACTGTCGATGCGCTTCCATTTTGTCCAAATGTCTGGATGATCACGCGGGAAATAAATGGAACGCATTTGCATTTAAAACGCACGAAAAACCACTTATTTTGCAAGAAATTTTAATAAATCGGTGGCTGTTTGACTCGATGACCCCTGAATTTCGCAGTGTCCGGTAGGTTCCATTATTATTCTTCATTTTTGTTCCCATATATTATCAAATTTGTGACAATCAATCTGACTAACTGACAAGATGTCAGTCACTGGCATTGCAGTGACATATGCGTTGCCAGTTCGTAAATGAAATCAAACGATTGCGCTCTCTGGCATTTGCCTAGAAGACACAGTAACATTGATAAATTTAAAAGCAACTACATTCTTTTTCATTCCAATGGTTTAACGAATCGGCGATGCATGGGTCATTGCAATGCCAGTGACTCTCAGATGGCTGAGTGGTATGGAGCGTCCGCCTCGGGAACTGTACACTTGGATTTTATTCCAAGATGGGTCACAACCATGACTTTAAAATTGGTATTCACAGCTTCCCTGCTTGACGCTCAGCATTGAAGGGACAGTGTGGAGAACAAGCCGGCAAGTTTACTTGTGTCGTTGGGAAAAGCGCTTAGCGGCATTTCCCTATCATGAGTGGTAGACAGATGGCCGGCAACTCTTAGGCGAGCTCGTATAGCGCTTTGATCGCTTTCTCGTGATAAGAAGGATAAATATGCAACTAATTACAAAATGCATTCTCATGTGAGTTGCAAGTTAAATGTTGAAACCAATGTGAAGTTGGCGTCACGTAATTTGATTGAATTTTCTTCTTGCAACCACTTTCGATATTTTTCTGTATCTTACAAAGTTCAGCAGCTATTTTCATCAAATAATTTTATGAACGAATACTCACCTCTGACGAAGATCAATTTTCTTTGGTCCACGATAAAACACGGGATGCGGACCGAATGGAAAATTACGATGAACCCCAATTTTTTTATTAAGCTCGGCCAATTTATCGATTCTCGTCTTTTTATGACGATTTGTTGCCATTTCATGATGAGTAAGATGATACAAACGACTCGCAGATGATTGCACTGAAACATCAAAATTATAATTAAGATGGATTTTTACATTGGCAGCATGGCCGGCACTAAGGGAGGCCTGGCATCCCCCAAGCGACATGCTTGCCCCCCTCCCCAATCAACAAGCTTACTCTTTTGAAGTCAGCGGCTTTTAGCTTAATGTCAAACTTTGGCCCCCCTGACAAAATCTTGGCCCCCCTAAGTCGACTGCTCTGCTGCCGGCTGTGATGGGCAGTGTCTATTTTGTTATGAACAGCTAGATCCTGATTGGCTTGCGTCTATATGCATGCCTGGTTTTGAGTAAATTAGCCAATCATGATCTATTAACGGTTAATAATAATGGTAAAAAGACACTACCTTTTGAATTTGAGTTCATATTGATTACAACTCACCAAACATTTAGCAAAATTATTATCGAAAACAAATGTTTACGCAAATTGAAATTGAAAACAAATTTGTGAGATGATCGAGAAATTGGAAGCAAATATTTTTCAGTTTTCACCGACAGTACAATACCCCACTCATGTACATAATGCTTGACATTTTTGCCTGCGGAGATAAATATACTATCACAAATCAAAATTATTTTGACATTTTTGTGATAAATTAAACGCTGTGCAAGGGCAAAGTCCATATATAATTGCTTGTTCACATGGCCCAAACAGCAGTCTACTAAGTGATAGAAAATAAAATTGTTTTAACAATAACCTGAAAAATGTTTTTAAACACTTGAAATAATTTGCCAATTACCTTCAGTTCGAAGCAAAAAACTCCATATTTGCATGGGAGAGAATAACGTTCCGTTCATCACAAATTACTTACTCTATTTGCAGGTATGTATGAATCTATCTAATAGCTACACAGTATAAAGAAAACAAACTGATCCGCAGAAGTAATGCAGTGTTTTAGTATTTGCATTGGGGATTCCCATTAACGTCTCAGAGGAGTTTTACAACAAGCACAGCAAACAGTACCCTGCAGTGTTCCCTCTAGGATTTTAACTCGTGCGAATTAGCCCAAATGATAAATTCATTGAAATTTTTGCCCCAAGATTTCACTGCTTTGAGGACCCCTTTTACAAATTTTTTGCATTATATTTGCTTTTCCAAGATACAGCTACAGTCTTGCATTAAAATATTCAAGTTTTTTGTTAAAGTTTTTCAGTTTTGCATTTTATAATATTAATTTCTGGTTCAAAATCAGTAAAATTTGCCCAAAAATTTCGCATTTTCCTCAAATTTCTCACTCTAGAGGGAACACTGGTACTGGTATGAAATAAAACTACAGTAAAGAAAATTTGTGCACATGAAATAAAGCAAACACAGACAAACGGTAAAGAAAGTGTCTACAGCACTGGTAAAACTTTTGCAGAAACAAACAAGCAGTCCAGTGCAGCAGCGTTTCGATAATGGAAGTGGGTCCCACACGACAGTGATGTCATATATAGAAACAAAGAAAACAGTCTGGTGCAGCAGCGTTTTGAATATGGAAACCGGGTCGATGCCCTAGACACTGCCAAATGTAGAACCAAATGCAAATTTATGGGGACCCTGCAAATTATGGGCACTTAGAAGTGATACAATGTACACTGTACACTGGTATCAAATTTGCACACTGGCAGACTGGTATCAACTGCTTTTGGTATTTTTAGTTTAAAACATTAATTTTTATTTGAAGCAATTTTTTTTATTGCAGATTATACAACCAGGTGCAGATCCAGGGGGGATGTGGGGCTGTGTATGCATACCCCCATCAGCTATTTTCAGCAATGTTTTGGATGAACAAAATTTTCCATAATTTTGAACCTCTTCATAAGGGTTCTACTAAAACCTGCACAAGGACCCTTCCTTGCAACAGCACAAGGACTGCTAGGGTCGCCAGTAAGTTATTACCAGGGGTTAGGCCTAACCTTAACTCTAACCCCAACCCAACTCACTAGCACCCATAGCGGTCCTAGTGCTTCTGCAGCAGTGCAGGTTTTACTGATACCGCTTCATAACAATATGCCTTAGTCACCTTAAGCAGCATAATCATTGGTGAAGCACACAAAGTTAGGAGCCAAAACTATGACAAACTTTCCCTCACAATTGTTTAAAAAGGTTTTAGTAGGACCATTATGAAGAGGTTCAAAATTATGGAAAATTTTCATCCAAAACAATTACAGCATGCAAATTTTCAAAATTTTTACGGGGGAGCAAGGCCTCGGCAGGGCATGCTATGGAAAGGAAGACGATTTTTCTATATTCCATACTGCAAAATTTCTTCCATTCCATACTAAAAATTTTCCATTCCACATATCGGTATACTAAATTTTTTTCCATTTCCATTCCACTCTTCCATACCAATATAATTTAAGAATATAATGGAAAAATACATAGTTAATAAATTATGCGACATGCCAACTATCTGCAGGATAAGCTTTCCAATCTAAAACTATTCATGCTCTGCTCATTCGTTGAACAATCCTACATTGCAAAAAAACACAATAAATAAGTACATGCATGCCAACATAAACACAGTGGCGTAGCAAAAAATTTTAAAAGGGGGGGGGGGGATTTCCACATTTTTTTCAAGCATATTTTTTTTGGCACAACAAATTTAAAGCTGATTGAGAAACACGAAAAACTCTAGGGGGGTTCGGGGACATGCTCCCCCAAAAAAATTTGAAAATTTACATGATGCAATGGCTATTTTACTGCTTTTTTAATAATTTTCAGGCAAATTTTGTTTATCTATAAATTTTTTACCCTACTTCTGAGTGCTTAGCCAAATATGATGCATGTTGTTTGCACATTTTTGATTATGTGTTCTTAAGACGTAAGGCTTATTGCTATCAAAGAGATTTAAAATTATGGAAAAATTGTATACATCCACAACATTTTTGAAAATGGCTGGAGGGAGGATGTATACCCCTGGCCCTCATCCTACTTCGTCCCTGGCCATGAGCTACATTTATCATCAAAAGAGTCTGGAATATTTCAGATACACTACTTGGCACCATCAGTTCTGTTCATTTTTACTAAAAGGCAAAGTAAAAAGGGGGGTAGGCATGGCACAATTCACCCCCCCTAAATACACTCCTGCATAAACATAAACAATGGCATTGATGCTTAATGCAAAAGAACAATACAGGCAGACACTAGCCTACATGCTAAAAACTTAAAAATAGACTGCAGAACCAAAGAGTGACTACGGAATTACCAGTATCCTCATGACCTCATTCTAGTTTAGTAATACCAGTACTTTGCAATTTGTTATAAGTTTTGATATATACTGTACATATGTGAGTTAGCATGGAAGTATGGAAGACGATCTTCTATTCCATTCTTCAAACCTTCCATTCCATTCCATTCTGAGCATCTTCCACATTCCATACCGGTAACATTGTGTATTCCTTAGTATGCCCTAGGCCTCGTACCCCTAGAGTTGTTTTTGGTACCGGTACTTACGTCGTTTAAAATTACCTGTCGAAAAATACTACCACATGCTGATATGCCTAAAAAGATACGAAAATTGGTGCTCCTTCTGCCCTTCCCTGAAAAAAATTCTTGAATACCAGTGCGCTCCTGACATGAAACATTTTTAAAAGGCTTATTTACGCCTGTTTCCCAGTTTAAACGTTTTGCATTAAGTTAACATTCAACCTACCGGTAATTCAAAATTCTATCCCCCTATCAAAACTTTCTGGATCTGCTCCTGTATCTGTGTATACAGTACCGGTATACAACCTATGGTCAAATGTCGTTGATTTCGAGTCGGGTCAAACCAATGACTTTAAAATAGGTATTTACAGCTTCCCTGCTTGACGCCACAGTGTACTTATAGTTCTTACAGTGGACCCAATTAACAAAAAAGCATTGCTACGCATGTCCACAAACATGCAGCAAATGCTGTGATGTAATAATTGCTTTTTGAAGAAGTTCATCTGTTCTATTGCCGTATTGTTGCCGTTTCCAAAATTTGCTGTTTTTATTTTTTGTTTTTATAATTGTCAAGCAGCCATTGCACATTGGTTAACTACATAGAAGAAAAGAAAAAAGGTGACAAGCAGTTTATAGGTTAATAAATACAACGAAATTGCTCATCATTATTTTTTGTTATTTCTCAGTATAAGATTGGGCAACACGATTTGAACACATAAACTCTCAACTCTGACTTTCGTTCCGGACACTGAGCACAGAGAGTGGTTCCACTGATAGTAACAATGGATGCACTGTGTTGACGCTCAGCATTAAAGGGACAGTGTGGAGAACCAGCTGGCAAGTTTACTTGTTGTGCCGTTGGTAAAGGCACTTACAGTGGGACTCCCCCATCTTGATGTGGTAGACGGATGGCTGGCAACTCCTAAGCGAGCTCGTATAGCGCTTTGATCGCTTTCTCGTGATAGGAGGATAAATATGCAACTAAATAAAATAAATAAATAAAAGTGTGACCTGGTGACGTCATTCTCAACACTTCCCATTGCAAAATCCTGGCTACGCTCGTGATCTCAGCTGAGATTTGTGTTGGGGACACTGAAAACAGAGAGTGGTTGCACTGCTAGCAGCAATAAATGCGCTGCTACTAGTCGATGTCAAAACTTCATCCCAATTACCGGTAGACTGAAATACGTTTCCGCGCTACTCTAGTCTAGTCTGCTGGACAGCACTGGAGTGGGTTAATGCAATTTAAATGGAAACTCTTTTGTGCTCAGCGATTCGGAACGAGAAGTGACTACTTACTACACGTCACACGAGAAGCTAAATAGTAAATACACGAAAAATAGAAAAATTTAATAATGACACCGCTTCATTGAAGATCAAGAACTCAATAGGATCGATCACTCAAAAGATGTCAAATGCTTAAAATAACATTGAAAAGGTTGCCTAGGTATCTACTCCAAATTGACTTGAAGGTAGGATCATATATGCCAACTTCCAGGTTACTCGGTCTGCTAAGAGGCTCACATCTAAAGTTACTCAGGTTGACATGATTTGGGCAAACGACTTGGAGAAAAGCCACAAATAAACTGGTTAGAGAATCAATTTGCCTAGGCTAGGTCAAAAATACGGTACTCCACTCGAGCAACCCCCACCTCTAGCACCCACAAGGCCATCTACCCAAATGCAGCTGCAGACGCGTTTCGACCTTATTAGGTCTCATCAGTGCAGCATAGCAACAACCCCCCTCAAAAAAGTTAATTCCTACTTATATTCTCCCCAAAATTTCTTGCAACCATTTCTCTGCTAAATCCCCGCTACTATCTAATTGCTAAGATCCAAACTAAATCCTTGCCACCATCCCCTCCTCCAATTTTAGACTAATTTCCTGTTTCCATCCTCCCCCCCCCCCCCAAAAAAAAACTCTCAATGAAACTAACTCCCTGCTATAATTCCACTGAAAAAAGCCTAGTAATTTCGGGACAAGAGTAAAATCCAACATTTCATGTTATTGAGGCTCTATGACGTAAACAGAAGTACAATTCAATTTTACGAAAAGTCACTTCCTGCTCAAGAAAATCGGACAAGTGTTTCCAAACAAATAAGGAGCTGGGTTGGTTTCTTTTCTTCAGTAGTGAATTGCCTTACAAATCCCTTTTCACAGAAGAACGCAATAGAACTTTTCACATTGGTCTTGACAAATATTAATCGTATTCTTCAAGCTGACCCTGACCTAGCAATGTACAACATGCAAGGAACAATTTTAACGGATCATGAGACTCCAATTATCAGAAACTCAGATAGGAGTGATATCCAACTTGGCTTCAACAATAGAAAAATTTAATAATGACACCGCTTCATTGAAGATCAAGAACTCAATAGGATCGATCACTCAAAAGATGTCAAATGCTTAAAATAACATTGAAAAGGTTGCCTAGGTATCTACTCCAAATTGACTTGAAGGTAGGATCATATATGCCAACTTCCAGGTTACTCGGTCTGCTAAGAGGCTCACATCTAAAGTTACTCAGGTTGACATGATTTGGGCAAACGACTTGGAGAAAAGCCACAAATAAACTGGTTAGAGAATCAATTTGCCTAGGCTAGGTCAAAAATACGGTACTCCACTCGAGCAACCCCCACCTCTAGCACCCACAAGGCCATCTACCCAAATGCAGCTGCAGACGCGTTTCGACCTTATTAGGTCTCATCAGTGCAGCATAGCAACAACCCCCCTCAATGGAATTATAGCAGGAGTTAGTTTCATTGAGAGTTTTTTTTTGGGGGGGGGGGGAGGATGGAAACAGGAAATTAGT